>JAUCMX010000018.1:19826515-20426515 GCA_033459395.1 Hemibagrus guttatus
AAGCTGTCTTCATGAGGGAATTTTGTTTGTGCTGACATGAGTGTACAGCCAGACAATATGATAATATACCAATATGATAATATACTGATATCCTGATCAATTACATCACAGCACATTTTTCAGAAATATTGTCAATAGCTTTATAATAATTAATGACAGTGGAAGCAGCTGTTTTATGTGAATGTTTTGTACTTAAACATCTACACTGTACAATTTTAAAGTTGTGTTCACACACCCACACCCTCTGAATATATTAACTTCCCAATTAATATTCCCTGTTTTGCTCTACTGCAACAAGTATATCAGAATGGGGTTTTGTATTCAGGTTGGGAATAAAGTATTTGGATATCCTCAGAATTAATTGAAAGTAAAAAAAAAATCCAAAAACTGCTTGAGTATTCACCATCTCAATGGGAATTGTACTTTTGCAGCAAGGACACCCCCCCAGGGTCATTCATTTATAATTTTTGCCTTGTTCTTGGGCTCACTGTTCTATTGGAATATAGATTTCTCCCTAAATGCAGATGAATGGCAGCTTGGACTGGATTCTCTATAACAATCTGCTTAAATTTGGCTTCGACCATGTTGCATGTAATGGCAAGCAGTTTTCCAGCTCCTCCTGCTGAAAGCAACATGTGTGCTTGATCACAGGAATAGTGTTACCTGGATGTTGGTCTGTATTTGGGTTGTGCCAAACATAATGCTTTGGCTTTCGATCAAATGGCTCAACATCAGTCTGATTAGACTACAAGATATTTTTCAAAAAGCTGTAACATGGTCTTTCTCTGAAGAGACTTTCTACTGGACTCTCCCCCATAGAGGCCAGATCTGTGAAGAGCTGATATTATTGAAGTCTGCCCAGCTTCTCCAATTTCAGCTCTGTAACTACTTCAGTGTTGTAGCTGGATGCCTGAACACTTCTCTTGACAATTGCCCTTCCTGCCCGAGCATTCATTCTGACCTTGATCTTGGTAGGGCCTGAGTTGCACCATATAGTTTTGATGTTTTTATAATGGATTTCACAGTAATCCAATGAAAGCTCAAAGCCTACTTTTTTTGTCTTAAACTTCAGCTCAAAGATGCATAGGTCAGTTTCTTACTGCTTATGATGGCAGGATCTGATCTGCCATTTTAGCTGAGGGAGCTCCTAAAGTCAGAGATATTTACTGTACATGCAAATAATTGGACAGGAAAATGAACACTAATATATATATATATATATATTTATATAATTCCAAGGACATCTAAATAATTTATTTAATATTACATAGAGAATTACTTCAAAATGAGCAAAAAAAATAAAATAAATGCCATTCTGATGTAGATAAATTTGAGACTGAAGACTGCATTATTCGTAGCTCTCAATTAAAGCTAAGATTTCCAGTAACTTTTTATTTTTGCTGTGCTTTGCGAAAATATCCACCTACACTATCCTGTTACATTTTGTAACGTTAAAACCTGGAAATTAGACTACAATCATATGTCATGAATCTACACAAAATACTGCATGATACCAAAGTGGTGGTGGTGGTTGTGGGGGTGATCAATTAGTTAATTACTAATAAAAATTTTGGCAATGATAAAGCTCTATGTTAAGCTCTATGATGCTACCACTTCTCCTCACCCAGAAAACACCTTCCCTGGCCTGAGGCATGGTGGTGGTAGCATGGTAAACAGTGGTTCACATGATAACACAGTAAAAAATAAGGGCAAGATGGAAGGAGCAAAATGTAGCACAAATAGAAGAAAACCTGTTCCAGTCTGCAAGATACAATGGCCACGAATGTTTGCGTTTTAAAATGAGGAGAGCAAATTAGGGTACACTGACCCTCTGCTGAAACTAGACTTTACTGGTTGTATGCCAAGGGCATAACAGATCCATGCAACCCAGATTTTGTAGTGTCTGTGTATAGGTCTGCATAAAAAGATGTGCAGATTCTAGACCTGGATGCTCGTTCTCCTGTGAATCAGTCTGCAATTGTAGTGCTTTAATTGTTAGACTATCTAATAAACACATTCACGCTTAGAAAAAAACAATACTGTTAAAGACAATATATTTACATAGTGAATGAAGGGTTGACACAAAAATATTAAATATACATAATGAGTATTTTGTGCTTTCCCACCTCAGTCCTGGATGCACTCATTTTGCACTGCACATTTTAGTGATTTTCTTGTTCTCATGTATGCATTTTAACATGATATGGGCTAATTAAACAAATTAATAAAGATCAGAATCATCAGAAAATATAGAAATTGTGCAACAAAGACATAAATATAAAAGATAATAGTACTATAGTTTGACAAGCTTAATTACCTCAATGTAGGGGATAACTTTACAGGTGAAGTGGCCCAGTAGATAGGTTTTAGTCAGCTCGTGGAACACCACAAGGGGCATGCAGAGCAGCAACACGGCCAGGTCCCAAACAGCCAGGTTAGCTAAAAGGGCGTTGGAGATGCTCCTCATGTAATAGTTATGGCACACAATGCACATGACTGCAACATTTCCAACGATCCCTATCACAAAAATAAGTGCAGAGAAACATGTGATGGCGTAGGCTGTGTACGTTTCGCTCGTAACTGGATAGAATGGGTTGGGGAAATACTCATTTTCCTCGTCTTCAGGGTACGGTGGGGTCATAGGCGTTGCATCCCATGGGTTATCTGGGGCCATGCGCGGGGTGTAAAACTCCACATGTTTGGTTATGTCAAAAGGGAAATCTGTGGCGGCGAGGGCCAAAGGCTTGGGCATCGGTTCCCACCACGTTAAAGGTGAAGCGAGAGCATTCGCAGACATCTTAGTACTTCCAGTTGCTCTCTTCTTTACTTCCCATGAGAGTTTCTTGTGCCGTTCCTTTGCACCTCTTCTGTGCCTGTGGTTTCTCTCATGCTCATTGAACTTTTTCCATATCTTGTAGTGCTTGTGGATCGCCTTTTCACCATGGGTGGTCCTGTCCATCCTGTGTGACATAAAGTAACATCCAGACTTTTTAAATTTGCATCTTCGACTAAAATGTGTAGCATTACCGCTGTTCAGTAATAACGGCATCCTGACATCCTGGAAGGGCGTCCACTGAGGTGGACCTGTGGCTTGTCTCCTTGCATACCGCATGGCGCTGGATGCCTTGGTGTGCACATCGTCCCCGTCCGCAAGAGCCACAAGGGTTGCAAGGAAAAAAATATTTTTTATAAAGCAAACCTGCATCGTCAGTGTCACTTTCTGGTGCTGATGATGTTTAAATCAACACATAACATTGTGCACCTGCACTGGAAAAGCTGTCGGTCCGCTCAACATTTTTTTTTCTTTTATTATAATTATTATTATTGTTATCAAAGAAGCTGATTTTATTCACCACCAACAAACAACCTGTCAAAATTTCCACGCACGGGCTTCGCCTTCATCTAAACAGATGCACTATGCAGCATGGACGATGAAATATATCAGTCCATGCACCTGAGCACCTTGTTTAGCATAAAATTCCTTCCCCAAACACATTTTTTTTTCTGCAATCGGAAAGTGCTCACACAATGAAGGTCCACGCCAGAGGAAAGCGACAAGTAGTCTATGTTTGCATCCCTCCTGTGTCTCGGGCGCGCCCACCTGAATCCTTATAGAATGGGGAAAAAACAGTGAGTTCACAGCGACTCCGTTTCTTCCTGCACAAAAAAAACCCCGAAATGGACACTAGCAAACCTGTGAGAGAGAGTAGTGCTCACTGAGCAGTCCGACTGTATAAACACAAAGGTGAACCCCGCCGATAAAATCTTAGCTCCACACTTCCGCGGTTAACTAACCCCGAACCGCCATAGCACAGCCACCAGCAGCAGACCACTCCCCCGCGTCACCGCCGCTGCCAGGCAACCACGCCCACTCGTGTCATTATGTTTTTCAGCGTTATAAATGACTCACGTCAACAGTTATCATACGGTCCCACACTGAGGGATCCGTTATCACCGTAATTATATCAAATATATCCAAATCTTGCACATTAAAAAACAACTACAACGTTAATACTACCTATAACTACACTACACTATATCTGCACTGTAGAAAATAATACATACTATAATATACCTACACTGTAATATAACTACACCATCACATTCATGTGTGCTTGTCGAAGATGTTTGAGGTCAGGGCTCTGTGAAGTCCACTCAAGTTCTTCCACTCCAACCCAGTAAACTTTATGGATGGTATTTATGGGGCTCACTTTGTGTACATTGCCATTGTCAAAAGTTTAAGCTAATTTTCTACAAATACCAGGATGAAGGTGAGGGATACAGAGTTGCGTTAAAATAAAAAGTAAATTTCTTTACATTTGTCACATATTTTTGATAACATGATTGCAAAGACAACTATTTAATCCTTCACTGAACTTACAAAGCACATTTTCTGTCTTTGGGTCTGTGTGTGTGTCCAAATATTAATGTAACCAGCAGGATCTGTATTAGTAATTTTTAGTAAAGTAACACAATCTTTTACTAAACTAAAGTGTCTATATAAAATGTTCTAAAATACTATAAAAGCTCAAGAAAAGAAAGAAAAGGACAATCAATTAAATTTAAATTACTAGTTAAACAGGCTAATGGTCCTCCTATAAATTCTGTATTTGTGGGCCATAGGTGGGCCATAACAGCTGTAAGTATCAGTTAGTGTGTGATTTTTTCTGAATATTCTATTAGGCTTATAAATGAGGTATTTCTTACAGTACTGTAGGCCTACTAACACTGTTTGGGAAAGAGATATAGATTAGCTCCTTCATAAGATTGCTTTTTTGAGCTTTTGCTTTCGAGTGGACTGTTGATGGAGTGTGCTTCTAGCAATATTACAAGTGTGCATATGCTAGATTAGATAGACAAGTTTAGTCTTGTCTTCCTTTGGTTGGCAAACTCAGTGTAACTAGAAATGAAAAAAAAAAAAACACACCTTAAAAATCTTTTCTAGGTGCCCATCCTTTCACTTTTACAATCTTCTGGAAACAGGAAGCTGGGAAGAATATGCCAGTGTGAAATGGTTGAAGTCTTATTAGTAATTCAGCATGCACTGATCCTATAACGGGAAATCTGAATATCAGACATAAAGCAGGGTCCCTGAAATTAATCATGATGTATTTTTTTTCACAAGTATGAATGAATGAATGAATGAATGAGGCAATGAGGCTTGTTGATTCACAAATCAAATTAAGCTTGTTAGACCATAAAGATTGCAGTATAGAGTTTAGTTCTATTGTGCTGTAATATATAATTTAGTATTTCAGTGATTTTCAGGGTTAACTTACATATCTCAGTTGTTTGAATATGTCAGTGTATAACAAATATCTTCTATCAAAAGAACATGATTTTTATTCACTGAAGTCCGTCTGTTGTCCATTTTGAAACTGGGAGGGATTACTAGAGATCCTGTTATCCACCAGCACCACCTGGCTGTGAAGAGTAATGTCACATTATGCTTAGACCTGCTTTCTTTTAATTCATAACGACGTGGGAAGATTCAGAGGACACATGGTGTCTAGACGGACAGACCAAAAGGTGGATATACATATAAATTAGGTAAAGGAACATCCTAATAACAAAAGATGGGGCCTTTATAACTGTGCACAGGTAGCAACAACAGTTCTCTCTCTCTCTCCCTCTCTCTCTCTCTCTCTCTCACACACACACACACACACACACACACACACACACACACACACACACACACACACACACACAGAGTGTGCTCCTGTTTTTTTGTACTTACCTGGTGTCAACATTAACATTAAACTGTATATTTTGTAAATCATTTATTCATTATAGAGTTGACTGCCTGAATGAATCATCTGATTGATCCGGGTTTTGTTCCCACCTGACATTTTGTCAGACTGCTGTGTGTGAAAATCCCAACGGATCAGAAGATCAGCAATTTCTGGAATACTCAAGCCAGCACATCTGGCACCATACACCATGCCACAGATAATGTCACAAAGATTACATTCTGATGTTTGACATGAATATTAACTGAAGCTCTTGACCTGTGTCTACATCATTGTGTGCATTGTGATGTTGCCACATGATTGGCTGATCAGATGACTGCATGAATGTACAGGTGTTTCTAATAAAGTGGACAGTGAGTGTATATTATACATATACAAGGATATTAAAACATACTACAACATTAAACAAATACTAAACTCAGAAACCATCACACCATCAAAACTATATTTAGGTAGATGAGATCCACTATTTTGACTGGACAAGCTTTGTTCCAAGAGTGCAGGTATGTAGTATAACAGCGCTGGTCCATTAATTAAAAAAGGACAAACTAAATGTGACTTGTAGTGAATCTCCTAGGGGCTTCCTCGGATAATCGGATAAGAATAAGCTGTGATGAATTGTACAGGAATGACACAAGACGTATTTGTTGCAGTGATGATCATTTTAATGATTAATTTGCCTTAATTAGAGGTGAGAAGAAAGTGTGGTGTTTATTAGAAAAAAAGAGAAGTCAGAAGCAGCAGTATGAAGTCAGAGATGAGGTGTTCATTTGCAATTACTCTCATGTACTCATTTGTGACATTTTGTCTTGCACCCTGTTAAATTATTAGTCTTTTATTTTGTTCAACATTTACCTAACAAGGCAATTTCTAACCTTAGTAGAGTGCAGCTATTTTCCTATGTGTGCTATATTATTAAAATTCAGATTCAGTTCACTCTGGTGTGAGGGGTTTGATCTTAGAGCTAAAAATCACAGCTGCACAGCCTTCATCTGAAACACCACAATCACACAACCTGTACAGAGGCACAATGACACACTCTTCATCAAAAGATTTTTGAGAGAGAGAGAGAGAGAGAGAGACAGAGGGAGAGGGAGAGAGAGAGGGAGAGAGAGAGATGGTTCTCTATTTATAGCATAATTTACTATTAAATAATATATTCCTGAATAATACTGATGGAGTGTAAATATATCTACGAATTGGATTCATCAGGTTATGGCGGTGTATGATGTAAAATTCACAGTAAATAAAATTCCTTCAGAAAAATGACATGAAGACAGATGGACAGTTATTGTGAGTTTTATGTGCATTTGACGAAGGAGCTCCCAAAAATTGGAAGTGTGTCTGATTACAAATTCTGCTCAATATAATAAGATCTCTGAGATTAGCAATCATGAGTTTTACGAATTATTTTGTTCTACTTTCAAAACCAGGTGTAAATCAACACTATGCGAGTCGTTGGGAGGTCCTCGGTTTTAATAAGGAGCTAATTTTGACTTATTAAATTGGTTGGTTTCTTTGGAAGTGAATTGTAGTTTGGAAATTTTTTTTTACATACATTCTATTAATCACATCTGTATATTTAAACATACAGTAGTGAGCAGGCACTGTCATCTCCTCTCATACACACACCTACTGTATTAATCCTGTTCTCATTTTCTGCTCTGTATTACTACAGTATATAAATGTATTTGAGTTAGTGGGTTCAATCATTGACATTCTTTATTGATGATAAAATAATATGAAATAATGTGTGTGGATTTAATATTTGTTTTTATGTTATTAGATGTTCAGACAGACTGTCACAGGCCTGTGCAGTAATAGAAACTGCAATTTATGTAACTAAATTGTGTAACTACTATAACTAATGTCAGAAAAAAAAACAAAAAACTGGATGTGGCATAACATTGTTAAAAAATTAACATAAAGTAATATATTTTATTTAATTTGTCTATTTGTCTGTGTGTCATTACACACACAACAACTTTGGAGCGGTCCTCCTTCTCCACACTAGTACACACTGCATCTGTAGTTCCGCCTACATCATGCGTGACCCTTTGATGCGATTACGTTGGGCGTAGCGTTGCGAAAGTAATGCGTGATGTAGGCAGAACTACAGATGTTTACTAGTGTGGAGAAGGAGGACTGCTCCGAAGTTGTTGCGTGTGGAATGACACAAAGTTATATGTACCTTTTTGTTAGTAGTGTTTGACTTATTTGCACATCCTTGGTCTTTGCATGTTTGCTTTGTAAACACTGGGTCTGTAGTTCTGCCTACATCACGCATGACCTTTCGACGTGATTACATAGTATGTAGTGTCGCGGATGCGCATCCCAGAGCTAGGGCTAGACAAGCTTTTGTGGTTAAAAAGTAAACATTTTTAAAAACTTTTCTAAGAAAATGACCGATCGTTTCGCCAGATAAGACCCTTCTTCCTCAGCTGGGATCATTTAGAGCTCTTTGAAGCTGCATTTAAACTGCATTTTGGAAGTTCTAACTCGTGGGCACCATTGAAGTCCACTATATGGAGAAAAATCCTGAAATGTTTTCCTCAAAAAACATCATTTCTTTACGACTGAAGAAAGAAAGACATTAACATTTTGGATGACGAGGGGGTGAGTCAATTCTTTGCAGATTTTAGTTCTGGAAGTGAACTTCTCCTTTAAAGAGATTGAACCATACGATGCCCCTTATATCGTCGTAGAACAGAACCAGAATCAGAACAGAATAATAAGTTGTTTTTGAGAAAGTCAGAGTTTCACAACACTTTGAATCATTCCGAATTGCTGGTAAGATCCTCCGTTTTCAAAACTATTTAAAAAGTTTTTTCATCGACGCTGATGATCATTCATTTTAAACATTTATTTCTGACGAAACGTTGTATTTACGTGGAAAAAAACAAACAACAGACATAGCTCCGTTCCCGATCTTTTTAGACCAAACCTATAACCGCGCACACACACCTGTCCCGTTAAGTATTTTAAATTAGTCCGATTTTTTAAATTAACATTATGTAGTATTTGTTATTATTGCATACCTGTTTTAATAACCTGATAGCTTATTTGGTGCGTATGCACGCTTGCTAAGACCTTTAAACAAAGTCATAGAGTGCAACATTAGCAATTAACACCGCTATAAAACCCGTCAACTTTCCCTAAAGATTTACTGTCCTCCAAAGCCAGAGACTGTCTCCTCTGATCATCTCTTCTTCCTGAAGTTATTTCACTTGCACTGTATGTTTTAACCCGTGGTTATGTGCTTTTCCGTCGTTGTACCACGTTTTGTTCACTACCGAGTCTTATCTGCAAATCTGGTGTTTTTTCACTACACAAGAAGTAACAAGCTTCAAGAAGGTGTTCATCTGAATCCTTGGTGAATCAGTATGTGAAATAGTGATGTGTCGTTCATGAACGATTCATTCATTTTGAACGAATCCTTAATATGACTCAGAGACTCAGATAGCGATTCATTCATTTTTTTTTTATCACGTGACAGCCCAAAGGCTTCGGCTATGCAGTCTGTGGCGGAAACAGTATCTTACAGTCAATAATACTAATGTAATGTTGTATAATATTTAGGAATTATAACAATATTATCAAAAGACATGGGCAATGAACATTTTCTGAAAAATAAAAAAAGTTCTGTTCTTGTTCCTGTCAGTATTAAATAATGGGAAAATATTAAATATAGGAGTGAGGGGGGGCACGGTGGCTTAGTGGTTAGCACGTTTGCCTCACACCTCCATGGTTGGGGGTTAGATTCCCGCTATGTGTGTGTGGAGTTTGCATGTTCTCCCCATGCCTTGGGGGTTTCCTCCAGGTGCTCCAGTTTCCTCCCCCAGTCCAAAGACATGCATTGTAGACTGGCATCTCTAAATTGTCCATTGTGTGTGTGTGTGTGTGCCCTGCGATGGGTTGGCACTCCGTCCAGGGTGTATCCTGCCTTGATGCCCTATGACACCTGAGATAGGCACAGGCCCCCCGAGTATAGTTCGGATAAGTGGTAGACAATGAATGATAAATATAGGCAAATATTAATTAATTTGCCATTTTTCTGCCTTTGCCTCTCTGTAAACAAATATTACTTTAATAAAATAAACTGAGCATACAAGCACTAAGTACCAATAGTTTGTTAATTTTGACCCCAGTTTTGATTTTGCTGGTATAATTGATTTTCCTATGCAGACTGGGCATATTGTTATAACATTTGTATAAAAAAGATTTGTCATAAAGGACACAGTGCCATAACATAAAAACAAATAACAGTATAGATTTAAATAATTAATCTAATCACTTGATTAGAATCCACTGTAAACAAGTATCTTTGTTTTTCGTATTTCCCATCATATGGATAAAGTTCAAAGCATTAACCAACTTTTTATTACCACATTCAATATTATGGAAAAGAACCATCATGAGAGAAATTCACAATTTTCTAAACTGTAACAAAATAAAAAGGCTACAATTTGAGGCCAGAAACCCATCATGTAACTGTAAGAGTTAAAATAACTGACTGTGTGTTTGTCAGGAAGGTTGGGAATTATTAACTAATTTCTGTATCCAATACTGCTGAACGAACAACTCGAACTCAAAGACTCGGGAGATGAACTAATCATATCTGCTTCTGGTACAGACTGCATAGCTTACGTTTATGGGTCTGACGCATGATGAACAAACAACTCGAACCCAAAGACTCAGGAGATGAACTGATCTCTTTTTCTTTGAATAAACTGCATGGTTTCAGCCTATGAAAAATTCGACGTGACAAAAGAACGAAAGACTCGGGCTGAAAGTGAGATAAACTAACAGACTGCATAGCTTAAAAGCTTGCAAAGCAGTGAATTAATCATTTCTGTTTCCTACAATTTGGTCTTAGTTGATTTGTAGTTTTGTCTTATTCTAAATGTGATCATCTGCGTAAGTAGATGTAGAGGTAATTGGCTATTAAAAGTTAACATTGTAATTATATTCTGCTGAAATGAACATAATGAACGAAATGACTCGAAAAAATATTAGATCATTTTGCTGAACGAGAGTCAAAGAGCAGAGTCACTAAAATGATCCGAACTTCCCATCACTAGTGTGAACATGGCCCCTGTAGACCCTAAATTAGGCCTCCTTATCCACAAGGTAAAGCTGTACCTTGTGGATTTTATAGCAATGTTAATTGCTAATATTGTAGTCTATGACTGTTGAAAGCAAGCGTGCATATGCACCAAAGAAGCTATCAGGTCATTAAAACGGGTATGAAATAATAATAAATACTACGATATAAGGCATTTGAGAATTGAGATTCAACTCCAAAGCTTAAACTCCCCCAAAAAACCCAAATGATAAGATATCATCTCAATTAGCCGTAAATACCATTCATAACTGCCGCTAACCGTAGTGTTTCATCTGTCACTTCATTTTAACTGGGGTTTATGTTTTATTTTCTCATTTTGGAATGCTTTGCAGATTTCAGATCACATTTCAGATTTACTTATGGCTCCATGGTCCCTGGTTTAGTCCAGTGGCCATGTATGATCGTAAAGCTTTGCTTTGAAATCCAGCCTTTAATCATTTTCTGCTTAAACTTCTGTTATCATCCAGCACCACTTGAGTCTCACACCCAGATGGATCCAGCACCACTTGAGTCTCACACCCAGATGGAGTTGCAGAAGGAAGAGCAGGAGCTCCTGCTTGATCAGATTCACATGATCTATGAGAAGAAGCTTGACAAAGTCAGAAAGTATTTCCTTAAGGAGATACAGGATCTAAAAGGCATAATTGAGGTTAGAACTTTTATCTGAAATCAGTTTGTCTATGATTTTAATGTATAATTGAATAACAGATATCAAATGAGTACAAAAAATAATATTAGTTTCCTTTTCTTGATTTTGCTTTCCAGTCCCCCTAATTCCTTTTTTGAAATAAAGGTGAAATAAAATGTGTGATATATAAAAGGAGCATATGATTATTTTGCACTATTTTTAGTGCATTAGTTTAGCCATGATGAATAGTTCATCTTCAACTTCACAATGTTTTTAACAGGATCAGCAGAGAGGATCAATCGTCATGTAATTTGCATCAATTTTCAGTGAATTCTTAGGATCAGTATGTTTGGAGTGTTTGATGTGTGCATCTCTTTCTTCATATTCACTTTACAGCAACAGACTGAGGTGCTGCAGGAGGTGAAGAAGAGCCATGAGGCTGAACTCAGTGAAATCTGCCTCAAACATAGTAAGGAGCTTCAGGCAGAGAAGGAGACCTGCAGCAACCTTAACAATAAAATGAAGCTCATGCAGAAGCAGGTGTGTGATGAAATGATCATGATGAAAGAAAAATGTATTGTAATTTGCCCCACAACTTCACATTTCCAAACAATATAAAAGAACATATGATTATTTAGCCTTTTTCATGCACATTTTCACTGCTGTAGTTTACATTTGGTCAAGGCAAGTAGTTCTACTTCAGAATGTTTTAAAAGGATTAGCAGGGTGCATGGACAGGGAGGAAGTATTACCAATTTTCAGCTGTCATAAGCAGTGATGATGTGATTTGGCACACCCTCACATTGTAATTAACATGTGATAGTGTGTGTGTAAAATGTTGCAGTTTCAGAAAATGAAAGAAGTGATGCAGGTCCAGAGCCATGAGATCAGCACATTAAAGGAGGAAGTGCAGGGCCTACATGACCAACATAAGGATGAGGAAAAAACCAAGAGTCTGGAGAAGATGCAAAACAAGACCGTTCAGGAGCAGGTGAGGCTCCTGGTGACATTACATCAGCTTTACACTTGTATGCTTTGTTAATTTGACATTAACAAAGTAAATGACATCAGCTTTACACTTGTATGCTTTGTTTGCTCTTTACAAAGAAGGCAATAATGTTTTACAAAACTCATGCGGCTTATTTTAAGGAACAAACCTGAGAAAACATTATCTAGCAGTTTGATCACACCTTTAGTAGTCAGTAACAAATTGCTAAAGCTCTTTGATATAATGTTGAATAAGCTAACTATTGGTACATATACAAAACAATTCTTTTTTGTCTGGGAGACTGTTCTGTCCCTGTAGGAATTTCTCCTCCAAGGCAAAGTTGAAATACATTCTGCAGAACACAATACAGAACAAAGCAGCTTTTATAACCATGAAGAATTGAGAAACAAAACAAATAAGGCCTAATAATTGAAAATTAATTTAAACTTTGCAAGTGGAAGGGTGTACAAACTTTTGTTTTTATTTTGCTTTAAGACTGAGGTGGAGGAGATCAGCAGGAGCCAGGAGTCCATACATAAGCTGAAGCAGAAGCTGGAAGTAAAGAAAATTGAGCTGTGTACAGAGAGGCAGATTGTATGTTTTACCCCAATATGCTTTGTTTATGATTAATAATAATTACTTTGACAAGTGCACATGGCACTCATTGCTCATTTGGCCCATTGAGGCTCATTGCCTCACAGAGAAAAATAATACATGCAGCTTAAGGACTTAGAAACTTGGAGCCGAGTCCTGAAGAGAAGAAAATTTAAGAAATAATGTTTCTTAATTCTAAATTAATTAGTTATGTTTTGCATAATTTAAATTGTTATTCCGGTGCCAAGATTCAGCACATATTTTTTATTATTCATAACATTGGTGAATTTATCCACCGTTGCCATTATTCCTCAGCTCAGAAACACAAAGATTGTGGTGGAAAAGATGAAGTCTAGTATCCTGCAGCTAGAGAGGTCGGCGGTCTCTCAGATGAAAAGCCAGACTTTTGAGCCCAGACCTCCACAAACACCTCACCCCAAAATCCAGAAGGTATGGTGATAAATAATTTTTTTTTTTTTTTTGATTTTTTGATTCAAGTTTACTTTCTTTTTTTTCTTCATATGCAACACGTCAGGGACCTGGCATGTCTGTCACTTACTCAGGTTCTCCATCAGGGGGTGTGTTTACTCCACTAGCTTCTATGTTTATAATTGCTCAAAAGCAGAAAAATGGCATGAATGCACAGCAGCAGGATCTGAGGAATATTTTAAATATTAGTTGAATAACAACTTGAGATGGTTTAATCTGAGTAATGAATTTACAAAAAAAAAAGAAAATGGACCTCTGATGATAATTTTTGGTGAAATTTGCTGCTTGCTGTTGTATTTTAAATCTTTAAAGCTCCTATTTCCTAACTTATAAAATGTGCAAAATCATTGCTGCTGATGTATTTGGGAATTTGTCATTTGTTAGTGTTCAAAATGGTACTAATTAGGAACCCACTGGCATTTTTAGTGTCTTCAATTAAATCAGAGAAAGAAGCAGCTCTGCTAAAAAAGGAGATTGGATATAATTAATAAGTAATTCTTTCCAAATGATTCAAAAGACTTCTGATCTATTCTCACACAATGTTATTTGCTAGTCTTTCCCCTCAATCACTTATTAGCACTCTTAGCTGTCATACATTCACCAAAAGAATGATCCCCAGGCAGGGGAAGGGTTTCTGAGCTCAATAACTCAAAAGTAACCAAAACCTAATGCAATAAATTAATAGAATTTGATACTGTATTCTCAAAGCTTGATCTGCTAACAGTGTGAATATACTTGGTTTCGCATTTGTGTGTAGTTTGCCATGCCAGCAGTAGTCCTCAGCCAAGAGATGGAGAAGAACCACCAAGATATGACACAGGAAAAATGGACTAAGTTTGATGCATGTGTCAGGAGTAAGTAACAAAACAGTGATGAATATCTTTTATCACACTTACTTGCATATTTTAGCATTGGTAGATTTGGGGGAAATGCCTGTAGTCATTCAGCTTGTACATGAATTGTAGTACTATTATTTTTTTTAATTAATTTTATCACAGCATCATGTACAATGCTTTTATTTGTTTATTATCTGAAGTAAGGCACAGCAATTTTTATTTCTACAGCTGTAGGCTCAAAGGATTCACAGCAGAAATCTGGAAGATTCCCTATGATACTGCCCTATATGCTGAGCACAAGAAGTCAGAGGCTAAAGCTGCCTGTCAAAATTGTGACTCAAGGCCAAACTCAACAACAGAGTTCCTCAGGAAGTGTGATATTTCCTCCTATAAAAACTCAGAACACCAGATGATGGCCAGGTGACATGAAAGCTGAGACATGAAAAACTTGGAAGACTTTGTGTCTTCATTGGAAGTCTCAGCATTAAAGGTTATTCATGTGATGCATCTCAAATAAAATCTGTGAAAATAAAAATTGTAATAGTCAATTATTAATGGTGTTGTATGTTTCACTGAGTGCCTAAGTGAAACCGAACATAAACACACTCACACAGATAGTATAGCGATAGTAATCCTTTTCAGTTCGTATACAGGAATAAAAGATCAACAGATCACCATCAGTCTAGGACTACACAAGGTTCATGTAAGGATGCTGTTTATTGCTGTTTACAGTTCTGCCTTCAATACCATCACCCCATCCAAACTCATCACAAAGCTCAAAAATTTAGAACTGGACAATAACCTGTGCGACTGGTTTTTGGATTTTCTGACGAACAGACCCCAAGGTGTGAAGATTAGGAACAGTTACCCCACCAATCTGACTCTGAGCATGGATGCTCCACAGGGTTGTGTCCTCAGCCCCCTCCTGTACCAACATTTAAGTTTGTTGGTGATACATTCATCTTGGGCCTCATCACTAATGGAGAGGAGGTGAGAATTCTCTCAGTGGTGAAATGATAGCAAACGCTGCCTCAACATCAGCAAGTCCAAAGATATATTGTGGACTTCAGGAGGGTGCAGGAGGATAGCCACACACCCTTATACATCAATAAGGCCACTGTAGAAAAAGACAGGAGCACCAAGTTCCTTGCTGTACACTTGGTCCCTGCACACCACATCAGTACTCAAAGTGACTCATCAGTGACTCTACTTCCTGTGGAGGTTCCACCACAAAAATCCTCACAAATGTCTACAGGTGCACCTTTGAGAGCATCCTAACCGGATACCTGACTGTCTGGTATGGCAGCTGCTCAGCACTAGATTAAAAGGCCCTCTAGAGAGTTAAACTTGAAACTTGAACTAGAAGAACAAATAATTTTGGATGGAGCCTTTGTAAGAACATAGCATTTATTTTGTGTACCTATTAAAATGTCCCCATTCCAGTAAGCTTATCAAGAAAAAAAGTTACAGCAAACTGATTTTACTTTAAAGAACCACAGAGTAGAGATTTTACAAATATAAAAAATACCAGGTTTATCTAGTTCTTGTAAATTATAGAACTGAGATATTTTATACAATATTTTGTACATTATAAACATTTTAATGGATTTGTTGCAGAAGACATTGCATTAACTTGCAGTTACCCTGGTAAAATACAAGAACAAATGGATCTGCTCTTAGAATTACACAAAGTGAAAAGAAATCTGGCACCAACAATCATGCCACAGAGAAAATGTTTCTTCATTCTAATGTTTCATGAACATTAACTGAGGCTTTTGACCTGTATCTACATGAATGTATGCATTGTGCTGTTGCTGCATGATATGCTGATCAGATAACCGCATGAATGTACAGGTGTTTCTAATAAAGTGGACAGTGAGTGTGTACTGTACATTTGTAATTATATTAAAACATATTACAACATTAAACAAATACTAAACTCAGAAAATGACAGAGTAAATGTGTTTGTAATGTTTATCATCCGTTTGAGCAGAGAGCAGTTTCTTTCTTGAGTCTCCTATTTTATTATTAAACAGATCCAGGTATCTGAGGTGTGAGGGGTTTGATCTCAGAGTGAAGTCAGAGCAGCACAGCCTTCATCTGAGACACCACAATCCCACAACCTGCAGACAGACACAATGACACACTATTCACTCTATTGGTCTTAGGCAGAGGAGTTTACTTTCTTCATGTTCTAAACAGTTTGTCTTGTGGACTGAGTAACACATACTATGTCCTTAGAAATGTTTTTTGTAGCTTTTACCCTTAACAAAGGTCAACAAAACCTTCTGCTTTTAATTTTAAAAAAAAAACAGTGTTCACATGAACATATCTTCCTGGAAAAGATCAGACTGTCCATTATCAGACCTAAAACACGGTTGGTTTATTCAAGAATAACTGTGACTGTATGTTTTGTTTATATGGAATGTGCCTATTATTATGACTTGGACAAAGTTTAGAGCATGTTTTATTATTAATGTTGATTAATAATTATTCTATAATAATAATTAATATAAATATGATCTTACCACAGTTTCTCCAGTTTACAATGAGGATTCTCCAGTACAGCAGAGAGACACTTCACTCCCGAGTCTCCAAGTTTATTAATGGACAGATTCAGGTCTCTCAGGTGTGAGGGGTTTGATCTCAGGGCTGAAGTCAGAGCAGCACAGCCTTCATCTGATACACCACAATCACACAACCTGCAAAGAGACACACTCTTCATCAACTGATTTTTATTTATATCTTGGTTTAAGACTTAATTTAAAGCTGATGTGTTTATATTTTATTACTTAGAATTACATAAGGATTTATGAATCACCTTCTACATAATGTAATTAAAGATGATGAAGATACTGAATGTTATATTTAGTTTCTTTCATCTGTTGTGTGTGATATTTATATTATTTCAGAATAAAGTAAATATAAGAACAATCGTCAAGCAATGTAATGTAAAGTATAGAGTATTCATTCCAAAAATTATTAACATTCACGTCTTTCCTTTCCCAGATTACTCGCTAATAAATTTTGTTTAATTTTGTAAATTTTGTTGAAGAGTGGGTCATGTGATTCTCAGAGAGATGCTCTTACCACAGTGTCTCCAGTTTACAGTAAGGATTCTCCAGAAAAGCAGAGAGACACTTCACTCCTGAGTCTCCTATATTATTATAGGACAGATTCAGTTCTCTCAGGTATGAGGGGTTTGATCTCAGAGCTGAAGTAAGAGCAGCACAGCCTTCATCCGAGAGAGCACACTTACGCAACCTGTAGATAGATACAATTTCACACTCATCATTTTTTTTTCTTGGTTTACTTTTGACGATGCTGTGTATGTCATATCTGCCCTGACTTGTCAAGGGGCTTCATGTGGAAGGTTTTTTTTTGTGTTAATATTGTTGTTATCTCTTATTTAAAACCAAAAAGAAAAGAAAAGATTGAGAGAGAAAGAAAGAGAGATTGCAAGGGCCCTGGCCATGTGATCCTTCATGGGCCCACTTGATGATGAACCTAAAACCTCTGCTTAGATTTCACTATGAGAGAATGTGTGTCTTACCACGGAGCAGGTCATGTGACTCTCAGACAGATGATCTTACCTCAGTGTCTCCAGTTTACAGTGAGGATTTTCCAGTACAGAAGAGAGACACTTCAATCCTGAGTCTCCTACATTATTACAGGACAGATTCAGGTCTCTCAGGTGTGAGATGTTTGATGTCAGAGCTGAAGTCAGAGCAGCACAGCCTTCATCTGATACACCACAATCACGCAAACTGCAGAGAAACACAATGACACACTCAACACATTTTTTGCCTAGAATTGAAACTATGTTAAAACACATTTTGAGGATGAGTGGAAAGGATGTGTTTGGAAAATTACTTTTTTATTCAGTGTGAGATTTGAATTTAAGATCACTTGTTCATTCTAATTAATAATGTAATTCAAGATGATCACTCTGCGCAAATCCAAAATAGTAGGCAAAAGGCAAAGTCAAAAAACAGGCAGAAGAGATGTTGCGTCTAAGATGTCATTTGAGGTGACCCAAGATTGCTCCTCGGGTATCCCTCACAATCTATGAGGTATTGCAGGCGATTTCTCCTTTGCCAGGAGTCAATGAGCATACCAGGTAAGCTGGTGACCCATTGAATTCTATGGGTGGTGGTGGGGTTGGACATGAGTGGGGTGCACATGAGGGCTTTCCCAAACCCCCTATGAAATTAACCATCAACTGTTCGGAACGTCGGAGGGCTCTTCTGACCACGGAAAGAATGGTGGTTAGTACCTGGGAATGCAATGAAACGGCGTGAGAACAGAGGAGGCTTGAGTGAGGGAGTTTTGGGTGTATTCGGCCCAGGGGCGGAACTCACTCCACTCACTCGTTGCTGTTCTCTGCTGCAGTAGGTTTGTAGATATCACCTCAGCTCCTTGTTCAGTTGTTCTACTTGACTATTAGATTGGAGTGGTAGGAAATGAGGCTCACGTTGATTTCTAGCTTTTCACAGAAGGCTATCCAGACATGTGATGTAAATTGCACCCCTATATCTGAAATGACAGGGAGGACACTCTGCAGGTGGAAGTGGGTAGAATGGGCTTGGAGTCTGGTTCAGTGTAAATCGGGTCATGGCGACAGGAGAGAACACCAGCCTTACAATTCTTGAACTGACGGTGAGATTAAAACGTGTAAAGAATAAAGCCCATCGTGCTTGCAGAGGGTTGAGTCGCTTGGCCTCCTATATACAGTGGTGTGAAAAAGTGTTGGCCCCCTTCCTGACTTCTTATTTTTTTGCATGTTTGTCACACTTTAATGTTTCAGATAATCAAATACATTTAAATATTAGTCAAAGATAACACAAGTAAACACATCATGCAGTTTTTAAATGAAGGTTTTTATTATTAAGGGAAAACAAAACTACATGGCCCTGTGTGAAAAAGTATTTGCCCCTTAAGCCTAATAACTGGTTGGGCCACCCTTAGTAGCAACAACTGCAATCAAGCGTTTTCGATAACTTGCAATGAGTCTGTTACAGCGCTGTGGAGGAATTTTGGCCCACCCATCTTTGCAGAATTGTTGTAATTCAGCCACATTGGAGGGTTTTCGAGCATGAACCACCTTTTTAAGGTCATGCCACAGCATCTCAATCGGATTGAGCTCAGGCCTTTGACTAGGCCACTCCAAAGTCTTCATTTTGTTTTTCTTCAGCCATTCAGAGATGGACTTGCTGGAGTGTTTTGGATCATTGTCCTGCTGCAGAACCCAAGTTCACTTCAGCTTGAGGTCACAAACCTACCGATCTATCAGTCTGGAAAAGGTTATAAAGCCATTTCTAAAGCTTTGAGACTGCCGCAAACCACAGTGAGAGCCATTATCTACAAATGGTGAAAACATGGAAAAGTGGAGAACCTTCCCAGAAGTGGCCAGCCGACCAGAATTACCCCAAGAGCACAGAGACAACTCATCCAGGAAGTCACAAAAGACCCCACAACAACATCCAAAAAACTGCAGGCCTCACTTGCCTCAGTTAAAGTAAGTGTTCATGACTCCACCATAAGAAAGAGACTGGGCAAAAATGGTTTGCATGGCAGAGTTCCAAGACGAAAACCACTGCTGAGCAAAAAGAACATAACGGCTCGTCTCAGTTTTGCCAGAAAACATCTTGATGATCTCCAAGAATTTTGGGAAAATACTCTGTGGACTGACGAGACAAAAATTTAACTTTTTGGAAGGTATGTGTCCCGTTACGCCTGGCGTAAAAGTAACACCGCATTTCAGAAAAAGGACATCATACCAACAGTAAAATATGGTGGTGGTAGTGTGATGGTCTGGGGCTGTTTTGCTGCTTCAGGACCTGGAAGACTTGCTGTGATAAATGGAACCATGAATTCTGCTGTCTACCAAAAAATCCTGAAGGAGAATGCCCGGCCATCTGTTTGTGACCTCAAGCTGAAGCAAACTTGGGTTCTGCAGCAGGACAATGATCCAAAACGCACCATCAAGTCCACCTCTGAATGGCTGAAGAAAAACAAAATGAAGACTTTGGAGTTGCCCAGTCAAAGTCCTGACCTCGATCTGATTGAGATGCTGTGGCATGACCTTTGGCTTTGACTAATATTTAAATGTGCTTGATTATCAGAAACATTAAAGTGTGACAAACATGCGCATATATATATATATATATATATATATATATATATATATATATATATATATATATATATATATATATTATATATTCCATGTTTTTATGGTCTGTAAGCACCTGAAATGGATAGCATGCCCTCCCTAATTTCACCATTCCTCCAAAGCCTCCTTAATAGAGATGAGTTCTCAGTACTTTACATCATAGTTGGCCTCCGCTAGGGTTAGTTTCCAGGAAAAGAAGGCACACAGATGAAGCTTCCCTGGGTACCTGTCTCATAGAGATAGCACAGCCCCTATCCCACAGCATAATGCATCCTCTTTGACAGTGAAAGGGAGGTCAGGGTCGTGGAGGCACAATATGGGAGTGGTTGTGAAGCTCTGCTTGAGTTGAGAGAAGGCTGTTTGTGCTGCCTCAGACCAACGTAATTTCTTGGGCTTCCCATG
Organism: Hemibagrus guttatus; assembly: GCA_033459395.1. NCBI lineage: Eukaryota > Metazoa > Chordata > Actinopteri > Siluriformes > Bagridae > Hemibagrus > Hemibagrus guttatus. Next base: position 19,847,506 of record JAUCMX010000018.1, read on the forward strand.
TGGCCACTCTGTGACGGCACATACTTTGTTGGGCTCCATTTCCATGCTCTGGCCGCTGATGATGCACCCCAGGAAGGTTAGGTTGTGTCGATGAAATTCGCACTTCTCCCCTTTCAGGTGAGGAACTCACCTGTTGGTCCCCATTTGGCCTCAACAAGTGCTTCTAAAGCCACATCATGCACCATTGTCTTACCACCACCATGGAAAGCCCAGAGCCACTTAAAAACCCCAAAACTGACTATTGTGCGCTGAATGCCTTCACTGCTACTCTTTGCCACTAGTTTCACTAGCCCTGGAACAACTCAGAGGGGTGCATGTCTTCAGCAAACTGGATTTAAAGAGCACACATAACCTCATCTGGATAAGGGAGGAGGATGAATGGAAAACTGGCTTCCACACCACCAGAGTGCACTTATTAGTACCTGATAATGCCTCACCAATGCACCTGCAGTGTTCCAAGCCTATGTTAATGAGGTCTTTAAGGACCTTGGAATCATTACATTATTGTTTACATTAACCACAGATTGATCGATTCAATGACCATGGAAGCTCACATCCTCCATGTACACACTGTGCAGCATCAGCTTTATGTCAGGGGAGAAAAATGTGACTTTCACCAAGACATGATTACTTTCCTGGGGTAAGTAATCAGTTAGCATGTACAATAGCAAAATGTGGGCAGTGACAGAATGGCCCATCCCCATTACCATCAAAAACTACAATGGTTCCTGGGTTTTGGCAATTTTTACTGACATTTCATAAGAAACTACAGCTCAGTGGCTTCCCTTCAACCTCCCTCCTATGGGGAAAACCCAAGAGGTTACAGTGAACCAAGGTGGCCAAAGCCACTTTCAAGAGACTGAAACACGTAGCGCCCATCTATTCAAGATGTCAATTTCCTCTCTCCTCTCAATCTCAATCATTATAATGGAGGTCTAGATCCAGCGAACACAGCAGAGAGAACTCCCACCTCCAGAATGCCCATCATTCAAGGTGTATGTGCTAGCTAGTCTCCATCTCAGAACCTCTAATGGGTCTACACATCCCATAGCTTGGGCCATCCTGGCATCCAAAGAACCACAGCACTGGTGCAGAATGCCTTCTGGTGGCCATCCCTGGCACAGGATGTGGAAAGGTATGTCAAGGACCCCTACCATCTGAACCCAGTCCAAAGTGTCCCGGCAACTGCCTGCTGGACTACTGGAGCCTCTCCCCACATCACAGCACCCCTGTTCACACATCACCATAGACTTTGTCTTGGGCCTCCCAAGCTCCCATGGATACACTGTGGTCCTGGTGATTAACGGCCTGCAGTCTGGTGCCCCTCAAGGGCCTGCCCACAGCAATAGACACTGCCAAAGCCCTGTTTCATCACATTTTCCACAACCATGGCCTCCCATAGGACATTGCATTAGACAGAAGGACCCAATTCACCTCTCGTGTTTGGAGAGCATTCTCTGAAAAAACTGGGCATAAATATCAGTCTCCCATCAATCTATCATCCCACCCAATCCAACGGTCAAACTGAACATTCATTGTCTACCGCTTATCCGAACTACTCTCGGATCACGGGGAGGCTGTGCCTATCTCAGGCGTCATTGGGCATCAAGGCAGGATACACCCTGGACAGAGTGCCAACCCATCACAGGCACACACACACACACCCCCTCACACAACACACAATACGGACAATTTAGAGATGCCAATCAACCTACCATGCATGCTTTTTGGGGAGGAAACCAGAGTACCCGGAGGAAACCCCCGAGGCACAGAGGGGAACATGCAAACTCCACACACACATGGCAGAGGCGGGAATCGAACCTCCAACCCTGGAGGTGTGAGGCAAACGTGCTAACCACTAAGCCACTGTGCCCCCCAAGCTGAACATATAAACCAAAAACTTGTCTGGTTCCTACAATCTTATTGTAGCCAGTAACAGCAGATCTGGAGCAAGTTCCTCCCATGGGCCCAGAACTCACTCAACCTCTCCTCTATGGTCCTCACACCCTTTCAATGTGTTCTGGGCTACCAGCTGCCCCTGTTTCCCTGGTCAGGAGACCTGTCTGACGTACCACCCTATAGATGATTTGTTCTATGCAGTCAAGCTGTATGGGTCATTGCCCATGTACCCTGCCAAAGGGCTGTGTAGCACTAACAGTAGGCAGGCCGACTGGCTAAGACACCCCTCACCCCCATTCCAGCAAGGTCAGATAGTCTGGCTATCAACAAAAAACCTCCAGCTTAAGCTACCTCGCCAGAAACTCAACAAAAATGTCAAGTATAAAGCATAATTTTAAGGAGAATAAATATTCATGTCTTCTTTAAAACACATTACTTGATGATTTATTGTTAAATATAAATGAAAAATAATTCCTGAATTATAAAACTGATGGAGAGTAAAAATGTTTACAAACATCAGGTCCTTCAGGTTTATGATGTGAAATTCACAGTAAATACATTTCTACAGAAGAATGTGGGGTACATAAATATGAATAAAGGTGGGGGACATATTTGCTGATTGATTGACAGAAAAGTGTGTATAAACTGAAAGTGTAACTGTTACATTTTCTGCTTCATTATTTTGTCCTCCTCTCAAAAGGTGTAAATTAGCACCTTCTTGGGTGTGTTCTTGGGTGCAGCTGCCAAGTCCCTAGCTATAATGAGAAACTGAGCCACTTTTGTCTCACCAGTGAGGATTGATATCTCTGTGGATAGGAAAAATTTGGACATTTTCTATTTATATATTTGTTAAATCATATCTGTATATTAAAACGTATAATAGTCACCATGTACTGTGATTCACCTCTCACACACATACTCTACCTATTGATCCTGTTCTCAGCTTCTCAGCTTTCAGCTCTGTGTAACTATATGAATGCATTTTAGTCAGTGGGTTTACTTTATTCTTTATTCATAGTTATTCTTTATTTATGAGAAAATGTGAAATAATACAAGAACATTTAGGACCTTAGTGAAAGAACTGTTGAGGAAAACAGCATGGTTTTAATACTGTTTCTTCAGTATTAAACCCATTATGTTTAATGCTGAGCTGTTTCTGTAACAGATATCTGGCAACCCTGTTCATAGCACCTAGATGGAGATGTATTGACCATTCACTGACAGAATAGACACCATCTCAGCAACAGTGAAACAATAAAAAATCAGCAAAATTATTGCTGCTGTTGCTGTCAATTTTGCTTGCTTTTCTAAGCTTCCTTTGTTCCCTTTTTTTGTTTTTATTTAAAATTCTTTTTCCATTGCTGGACTTTTTGGTCCAGTGGCATTAATTTCTTATTTTAGATTCCAAATTAAATTTTTTGAGATCATTTTAATTTCACTTCTGATTTTAAATCCTTCAGCTCACAGACAGTTTAGTTTGTGTCCCAGGTGCAGTGTTTGTCATTAATTACAATGAGTTATTAAACTTCCCAGTAATTTCAGACAGACTGCAGTTGCGTAAGAGTCTGTGAAAAATCCTCAGTGTGCAGTGGAAAGAACTCTGAGGATGAAACTAAAATCTCTGCTTTAGTCACGCTATTAGAGATAGTGTCTTACTAAGGAGTAGGTCATGTAAGTTCCAGGGAGATGATCTTACCTCAGTTTCTCCAGATTACAGTGAAGATTCTCCAGTACAGCAGAGAGTCTCTTTACTCCAGAGTCTCCTAAATTGTTATAGGCCACTTTTAGTTCTCTCAGGTGTGAAGGGTTTGATCTCAGAGCTGAAGTCAGAGAAGCACAGCCTTTATCTGATATACCGCAATCACACAACCTGCAGAGAGAGACAATGACTCATCAGCAGATTTCATCAACAGATTTTTTTCTTCTTTGACCAATCATAATATATAATAAACTCTGACCAAAACATCATGGATGTTCAGTGGTGAGGCAAGGTTTGGTCTGGGCAAAAAAAAACCCTCACAACATGAACAGTTGGAGATTATTTTTTTTGCTGTTTTACTGGTGCTTTTGATATTAAAGCCTGATAGAATTTAAATCAAATAAAGTGACATTTTGATCAGCTTTTAGAACAATAACAACACAACATAAACAATACAGAGTTGTTTTGCCTTTCATCATTTTAACAATAGTGTGCATGGACACTTAACTTTCATAAAGATGTTAAATGCCAGGGGAAAATCTAACCAATAACATCTGGACAAATTTGGTTCAGAAGAAACCAAGAGAAATCACACAAATTGTTTTAAGATTTCATTTCAATCTATTTGGAGAACCATTCAAACATTTTGATTATTCTTTGATTGAAGAGATATTTAAAATAATTTTACAGAGGAAATAACCAGAATGGGCCATTAGCCAATCAGATTTTCACGAAAATCAATAATTTCATTTACACAAAAAACTAAAAAGCAAAAGCAGGTCCCAACTGAAAAAGAAACCAGACATCCAATAGTAGCTGCTGCTTTTATTTATAATTATTGATATTAAGTATACAAAAGTATCAGTTGTGTAAAAGTATAGCTGGCTTTAAAAGTAACAGGTTTATATTTTTATATAAAAAAATTTTATATATATTTTTTTATTTTTATTTTTTTTAAATATTTTTTTATATCTGAATATTTTATTAATTTAATTAAGAAATAAACAATTCTGGAGAGAAATCATCATCAGTTATTGACTAATGATGGCATGTTGAACTGAAACAAAAAATATCAGTTTAAAAAGAACACTGTATACAACTGCTGCACTAAGTGAGAGAGATGAAGAGAGATGATCTTACCTCAGTGTCTCCAGTTTACAATTAGGATTCTCCAGTACAGCAGAAAGAAACTTCACTTCTGATTCTCCTAGTTTATTCCCAGTCAGATCCAGTGTTTTTACAGTTAGATGTATTTCTGTCAGATTGGAGGTTTCTGAGCTGAGCACTGAGACCAGAGCTGACCAACTTTGCATTCCAAGTGAATCACACCTGATACTAAAGGAAATAAAATAATACAAAATGAACACTAGTGTAGATTATCAACAGTCCAAATATTTCTCTGTACCTTCTTATTTTAATACATGCTAAAAGTGTAGGCATTAGTTAGACAAAATGCTTGGTGTGAAACTGGACACAACCCTGTCCATACCAATGAATACAACTCAAACTGTACAGTTTACTGGGAAGTAAGCAGCAGGATATTTACATTTACATTTACATTTCTGGCATTTAGCAGACACCCTTATCCAGAGCGACTTACATTTTCATCTCATTTTTTATACAACTGAGCATTTTTGGAGTTAAGGGCCTTGCTCAGGGGCCCAGTAGTTGCAGCTTGGTGGACCTGGGATTTGAACACACAACCTTCCGATCAGTAGTCCAATGCCTTGACCACTAAGCTACCACATCCCCAGGATATAATCATGTTTGAGTGGATAAAGAATTTTCAGAGTAAAATCATTTAGTTCCTTTTACTTCAGACTTCCCCTGAGGTGGACATGGCATTGTTGCCATATGTTATTGTTGTAATCATTTTTTTTTGACATGCATTTTTCTTTTTAGATACTTGACTGAATGATGATTGGTTTCCTGAATATCATTAACTAACTTCTTCTTCTTCTTTCGGCTTTTCCCTTCAGGGGTCGCCACAGCGAATCATCTCTCTCCACCTATCCCTATCTTCTGCATTCTCAACACTTGCACCCACTAGCTTCATATCCTCATTAATTCCATCCATATACCTCCTCTTTGGCCTTCCTCTTTGCCTCCGGCCTGGCAGCTCCATGTCCAACATTCTCCTACCAATATACTCACTCTCCCTCCTCTGAACATGTCCAAACCATCTTAATCTGGCCTCCCTAACTTTGCCCCCCAAACGTCCAACATGAGCTGTCCCTCTGATGTACTCGTTCCTAATCCTGTCCAACTTTGTCACTCCCAAAGAAAACCTCAACATCTTCAGCTCTGCTACCTCTAGCTCTGACTCCTGTCTCTTCCTCAGTGACACTGTCTCTAAACCATACAGCATGGCTGCTCTCACCACTGTCCTGTACACCTTCCCCTTGATTCTTGCTGATATTTTCCTGTCACACAGAACTCCTGACACCTTTCTCCACCCATTCCAACCTGCCTGCACTCACTTCTTTACCTCTTTCCCACACTCTCCATTACTCTGGACTGTTGACCCCAAGTACTTAAACTCCTGTACCTTCTTCACCTCTTCACCCTGTAACCTTACTGTTCCACTTCCCTCCCTTTCATTCACACACATGTATTCAGTCTTACTACGACTGACTTTCATGCCTCTTCTCTCCAGCGCAAACCTCCACCTCTCCAGGTTTTCCTCCACCTGCTCCCTGCTCTCACTACAGATCACAATGTCATCTGCAAACATCATTGTCCAAGGAGACTCCTGTCTGACCTCCTCTGACAACTGGTCCATCACTATAGCAAACAGGAAGGGGCTCAGAGGCGATCCCTGATGCAGTCCCATCTCCACTTTGAACTCCTCTGTCTGACCTACAGCACACCTCACCACTGTCCTGCTCCTCTCATACATGTCCTGCACCACTCTAACATACTTCTCTGCTACTCCTGACTTCCTCATACAGTACCACAGCTCTTCTCATGGCACCCTGTCATACGCTTTCTCCAAGTCTACAAACACACAGTGCAACTCCCTCTGACCATCCCTATACTTCTCCATCAAAATTCTCAGAGCAAAAATTGCATCTGTTGTGCTCCTTCTGGGCATGAAGCCATACTGCTGCTCACAAATTTCCACTACCTTCCTTAACCTAGCTTCCACTACTCTTTCCCACAGCTTCATTGTATGGCTCATCAACTTTATCCCCCTATAGTTGCTGCAACTCTGCACGTCACCCTTATTCTTAAAGATCGGCACTAACACACTTCTTCTCCATTCCTCAGGCATCCTCTCACTCTCTAAAACCCTGTTGAACAAACTAGTTAAAAATTCCATTGCTGCCTCTTCTAGACACTTCCAGACCTCCACCGGGATATCGTCAGGACCAACTGCCTTTCCACTTTTCATCCTCTTCAAAGCCTTCCTGACTTCATCCTTTCTAATCTTATCTACTTTCTGTTCCACAGAGTTCACCCCTTCTACTCTTTTTTCCCTCTCATTTTCCTCAATCAGCTTCTCAAAGTACTCCTTCCATCTCCTCTGTACACTCTCCTCACTTGTGAGCACACTTCCATCTCTATCCTTAATAACTCTAACTTGCTGCACATCCTTCCCATCTCGATCCCTCTCCCTAGCTAACCTGTACAAGTCCTTCTCTCCTTCTCTAGTGTCTAACCTAGTGTACAACTCGTCATATGCCTTCTGCTTGGCCTTAGACACCTCCCTCTTCACTCTGCGCTGTAACTCCTTGTATTCCTGTCTGTTCTCTTCTGTCCTGTCCATGTCCCACTTCTTCTTGGCTAATCTTTTCCTCTGGATACTATCCTGAACTTCCTCATTCCAACACCAAGTCTCCTTATCTTCTTTCCTCCTTCCAGTTGACACACCCAGCACCTTCCTCCCTGTCTCCCTGATCACTTCTGCTGTAGTTTCCCAGTCATCTGGCAGCACTACCTGACCACCCAGAGCCTGCCTCAACTTCTGTCTAAATTCCTCACAACATTCCTCCTTTTTCAGCTTCCACCACTTGGTTTTCTACTCTATCTTTGACCTCTTCATCTTACAGACCATCAAAGTCGTCCTACACACCACCATCCTATGCTGTCTGGCTACACTCTCTCCCACTACCACTTTACAGTCACTAATCTCTTTCAGATTGCCTCTTCTACATAGGATGTAGTCTACCTGTGTTCTCCTACCTCCACTCTTGTAAGTCACTCTATGCTCCTCCCTCTTCTGAAAATAAGTGTTAACCACAGCCATGTCCATCCTCTTAGCAAAGTCCACTACCATCTGTCCTTCAAGGTTCCCTTCCTTAACTCCAAACTTGCCCATCACCTCCTCATCACCTCTGTTTCCCTCACCAACATGTCCATTAAAATCCGCTCCTCTCCCATCTGCTCCCATTAAAATCACCACTCTCTCACCCATGGGAATACTCTCCATCACCTCATCTAATTCACTCCAGAATCTCTCTTTCTCCTCTAACTCACAACCTACCTGTGGGGCATAACCACTAACAACATTCAACATCACCCCTTCGATCTCTAACTTCAGACTCATCACCCTGTCTGACACTCTCTTCACCTCCAGGACATTCCTCACAAACTCCTCCTTCAGGACCACACCTACCCCATTTCTCTTACTATCCACACCATAATAAAACAGCTTGAATCCTGCTCCTATACTACGAGCCTTGCTACCCTTCCACCTGGTCTCCTTTACACACAGTATATCCACCTTCCTTCTCTCCATCATATCAGCCAGCTCTCTACCTTTCCCTGTCATAGTACCAACATTATAATACCAACAGAGTTCCTATTCTCAGTCCTACACTCTTACCTTTCCTCTTCTCTCTCTGTCTGTGCACTCTCCTCCCTCCTCTACATCTTCGACCAACAGTAGCCCAATTTCCACCGGCGCCCTGTAGGTCAACGGCGCCGATGGCGGTCGTTGTTAACCCGGGCCTCGACCAATCTGGTATGAAATTCGTACTGACGATTTGCATGGTTAAATTTGGCAACGTTTTACGCCGGATGCCCTTCCTGACGCAACCCTCTCTATTTATCCGGGCTTGGGATCGGCACAGAAGTCACTGGACTGTGACCCCCATGGCTAGATTGAATATCATTAACTAACTAAAACTCCATAAAGTAATTAGGCTCTTAGGCTAATTTTATTACAAGATACAGTGGGAGTGCACTAGTGAAAATGTTTTTATTTTCATTTTTTCAAATTTATTACAACAAATTTCATTAAAAATTATATTTTTACTGAGTGAAAAGTTGTTGTTCTTTCGGCTGCTCCCTGTTTCGGGTCGCCACAGCAGCTCATTAATCTGAGAGTTGCGTCAGGAAGTGCATATAGTTCAAGATAATTTGTTTTTAATGTTGCAAAATTCTAAAGTCTTCCATTTTATTTATTTTAAAGAGACATTTTGCAAGACCAATTCTTTTGCTTTTGCTATATAATGAAGACATTTTGGTAGAAAATCAAAAGAGGAATATGAGATGTAGAAATCAGAATTCAGAATTCATTTCCTAATTTTTTCTATAGATACATTCTATAATTCATTTTGCTGCTACTATCATCAATTAATATTAGTAAGCCTGTTCCAGATTCAGCCATGCAGGCCCAAACCATGACACTACCTCCACTGTGCTTAATCACTGAGCGTGTATGTTCTGGCCATATAAGCAATTTTTAGGCCTTGGGATTACTGATGTTGATTCAGTGATCATCGAGGCAATGATCCAAGAGTGAGGGGCAGACTGTGGTGGGCAATGCAGTTATTTTGTGTTTTACGGTAAGTGGTGTGGAGTATTTTACGACCCCTTTGTGTATAGTACGCATATTGGGGTTTTTTGATCACTGAGTGACTGAAGAACTCATAGAAATTGTGTCATTTGTATGCTGACTATAGTGAGTTGTAGCCAAGGACTGCCCTGCTCCAATATCACTCACTGATATGAAGGTATGTTTTACTTGACTGATAAGGTGATGCTAATAGGAATGGTTTGCATTGCCTTTTCTGATCCAAATTTTTTTGGCAACAGCTTATACCTTAACTTCTACCATGCCACTTCATGTGGCTTTCTATTCCAGCATGCTTTGTGGCTTTTTTTGGTTTTGCTCTTTGAAGACCTTGTTTCCAACGTTGTAATACTGTGTACATGTACAAATCATCTCCAAACTTCAAGAAATTCCCTTTTAGGATATATAACTTTCTCCTCAAGGTCTTCCTCCTCAAATGAAATCCATTAGCTTTCATATGTTCAACACATGCCACTCAGCCTTATTTATTTGTTCATGCAATTTATATTCTCTAATGTATCTATTTATTTATTTATTTGCATTAACTCCACCCTACATCACCTTAAGGCCAAAACATCCTAAAGAACATACTTGTCAGAGTGTTTTGAGTTTTTTTCTTTCTAATACTGTAGCAGTTAAACAGTTAAATTCAGCTTCACTTACATTGCTTTTCTGGATGCTGCAATCACAGGCATCACCTTCAGAAGAACGGTTTCTGTTATCTTGTCTGTACTCGTGTATTTACTCACGTCAAACTCTTCCAGCTCATGTGCTGATGTCAGTAACACAAACACCAGAGCAGACCACTGTGAAGAAGAGAGTTCACTTTGTTTTTCAGATTTCAGGTAGTGCTGGATTTCCTCCACTAGAGAATTATCACCCAGTTCATTCAGACAGTGGAATAGATTGATGGATTTCTCTGTAGGAATATCTTTACTGATCTTCTTCTTAATGTACTGAACTGTTTCCTCTGTGCTTGTGGAGTTACATCCTGTCTGTGTTACTAAAACATGTAAGAGTTTCTGATTGGACTCCAGTGAGAAACCCAGAAGAAAGCGAAGAAAAATATCCAGTTGTCCAGTCTGACTTTTTAAAGCCAGATCTACAGCACTCTTGTGTACATCTGAGATTGTATTTTCTTTTATCTCTTGTTCAGAGACCTGATTCTCCTTAAGAACATTTATCTTTTTAATCATGAAGGTCAGGTGCAGATACAGAGCTGCTAGGTGCTCCTGAACACTTAGATGAACAAAGCAGTACACTTTACTCTGATGAAGCCCAGACTCCTCTTTGAAGATCTGTGTACACACACCTGAGTACACTGCTACTTCTCTCTCATCAATTCCACACTCTCTCAGGTCTTCCTCATAGAAGATCAGGTTTCCTTTCTTCAACTGCTGAAAAGCCAGTTTTCCCAGTTTAAGAAGCATTTGTACAACACTCTCCAGCTTCTTTGAGTATTTATCTCTTATGATGTTTGTCTGAATGATGAGGAAGTGTGTGTACATTTGAGTCAGAGTCTTGGGGATCTCTCCACTCTCTGGTTCACCCAACATTCTCTCTAGAACAGTGGCTGAAATCCAGCAGAAGACCGGGATGTGGCACATGATGTAGAGGATTCTTAATGACTTCAGGTGTGTGATGATGCTATTTGCCAGGCTCTGATCACTGATCCTCTTCCTGAAGTACTCCTCCTTCTGAGGATCACTGAACCCTCGTACCTCTGTGACTCGATGCACACACTCAGAGGGGATTTGATCAGCTGCTGCTGGTCGGGAGGTGATCCAGATGAGAGCAGAGGGAAGAAGATTCCCTTTAATCAGGTTTATCAGCAGCACCGGCACTGATGCTGATTCAGTTACATCACTCACTCTCACTGTGTTCTGGAAATCTAGAGAAAAACAACTCTCGTCCAATCCGTCAAAAATTAACAGAACCTTTCCTAAACTTGATATTTCAGTTTCTTTGGTTTCATTAAAACAGAAATGAAGGAGCTCCATCAGACTCAGTTTTTGGTCCTTCATCAAATTCAGCTCTCTGCAAGGAAGTGGAAATATGAGGTGGATGTCCTGATTTGCTTTCCCTTCAGCCCAGTCCAGAATGAACTTGTGCACAGAGACTGTTTTTCCAATGCCAGCGACTCCCTTTGTCAGCACAGTTCTGATAGGTTCATCTTGTTCAGAAAAAGGCTTAAAGATGTCATTGCATTTGATTGGTGTTTCCTCTGTTGCTGTTCTCCTGGATGCTGCCTCGATCTGTCTCACCTCATGTTCATTATTGACTTCTCCACAGTCTCCCTCTGTGATGTAGAGCTCTGTGTAGATCTCACTCAGGAGGGTTTGGTTCCCCGGGTTTATTATCACTCCATGCAAAAACTGAAACCTCTTCATCAAATTTAACTTGAACTTTTCCTGGAATTCATTTACCGCAACAGATTCTGGGTCATTCCTGTGATATGGTGAAAGCAGAAAGTGATGAGACATGGGGTCGCTATTATTATTATTGACTGGTTACCGCAGAGAGTTCTTCATGATGTTCTCACTATGTGTTTGCATTATTCTACTGTATGTTTTCTATAATCACTCTGTAGTTAATAACGGCAGTCATGTTGTTGGTTTTCATCTTACCCTGTATCTGTGATGACATTCTTTTCTATCAGAAATTCTGCCTTCTGTATAACACTGTGAATAAAAGTTGTAGTTGATAAAGACGTTAAACACCATAGTCAAAATTTTGCTTCAAATTTGTTTTGGAGCACAGTGTTAAATACCACATGACCAATAAGGACCAGTGTAGTACTGGACAAAATATCTGGCCTTGTTTAATTATGTTTTATTTCTGTAGGTCTGTTAGGGACTTTTTAAAGAAAATTGCCAAAAAGGCATAAAATCCCCATAGCCAGGATAATACTACAATCTATGTTAACTAATCCACATGTCAGGTGTTTGGGAAGTAGGAGAAAACCGGAGATCCTGGAGAAAAACCTACATGGAAAAGGGAAGAATATGTGAAACTGCATACAGACATCTACAGGGGACCCTGCTTTTAGGCAGAAACATGTATTTGATCAAAATATTGATTACAGTATTCAATACACATTTCTGTCACATTTCACAGATTTGTCTGTCTTGTGTTGAGGAGAATGAGGATCTTTACTATTACTAATGACTAAAGTATTAAGTGTACACTATAATGCCAGTTCCATGATTTATGATAAACAGTCTTTGCCTGTGTCCATATGCTATACATATAGCAACTCAGCAACTCAGAATTATCACTCCAAATTTTCTGTAAACACAGCCATCTTCTGTTGGTTTGCAAACATGTCTGGTTTGATAATATGACATTTAAGGCAGCAAGTTCTGTTTCTGCTTTTAAAACTCACTAAAGTCCCACTTTATATTTTTTTCCATGATATCACAATACTATTACAATAGCACTGTGTCACTGTAGAGACTCACAAAGGGGTTTGGGTTAAAGAATCACAATAAGGATTAAATGGCTGAATAACATAATAATGTTCCTTGGCATCCTTAGTATTGTCTGGTGTTCATGGGAAAACAGGAAACTGACATAAAATTAGTAATTACACTAAAACAAATACGGTAAGCAATACAGTTCTGTGCAACAGAATACTATTATAAGTAATACCATACCATACCATACCATACCATACCATTATAAATAATACATTAAATTCTAAGTTTATGCTAGAATTTTACTTTAACTGAGACTTTGTTAGTAACATTAACAATCAGGAGATGTTACCTGTGCAGAGATGAAGGCTCTCTGTCTTTAAAGAGAAAAGGAACATTCATAGACCTATCGCTCTTCATGGAGATACAGCTGGGTGCTGGTAATTCTGATCTTTTATCCTGGAGATTACTGCACAACATTATAGAGAGTTCTTTAGTGATTTATATGCACTTTTTAGTTTTTAAATATTACTTACACTGAACACAATTGACTATTTTCATGCATACATGCTTTCGGCTGCTCCCTGTTCGGGGTCGCCACAGCGGATAAACTGGTCCGCACATCAACTTGGCAAATGTTTTACGCCGGATGCCCTTCCTGACACAACCCTCCCATTTTTCCGGGCTTGGGACCGGCGCTGCATCCAGTGGCTGGGGCTGAGGCATTGGCTGGGACTCGAACCCGGGCCTTCGCATGATAGGCGAGAAACCTACCACTGAGCCACCAATGCCTCTAGTTTCATGCATATATATTATATTATATTATATTATATTATATTATATTATATTATATTATATTATATTATATTATATTATATTATATTATATTAATTACTGCCTAAATATTTTAGATACAAACAAATAATGATTATTACCTATTATTTATTTTTTGAGTGCTTAATATAATGTGAACAATAAGGAACACTGTGTTCTAGGAAAGTATTCCAGTTATTAGAGATGTGATTGAACACATCACCCTGAATAAACAAGTAATGTTTTCTAAACAGATACAAATATAGATACAGTTTTTAAGAATCTTGCCAGAAAGATTTGCAGTTGTAAAATCCCTATCCCTAAAACTATAGCCTAAAATCCTTGAAGTCCCTAAACCTATAGCCAGTATAATACAACAGCCTGGATTTGACACCAGTCCATCACACTTAGGGGCAATTTATATTCGCCAGTCCACCTACTTGTATGAGGAAATGTGAAACTATGCACAGACCACTGAGAGCCCTGGAGCTGTGAGGCTGCAACTTTTATTCAATAATACAATACAGTAAAGATATTTTTTTTATATATATCTTTCTGTATGGCTTCCAATATTTTAGGTCATGCTCCAGTTTTCTCTGCATGAATGATGATGATGATGATCCTGATTTTCATTATTATTAATGATTATAGAATTAAATCCATGCTATAATGCCAAATACATGATTCATGATAGTCTTTGCCTGTGTCCACAAGTTGTGCTTCTGATTCTATTTTATATTTTATAATAATGAACATCACTCTACAGGGAAACACCACCAGGCATTGGTGATCTCTTCACAAGGAGTTTAATACATAATAATTTGTCCTTGATATTAATTTTAAAATCAATACTGAATATTCAGAGTATTATTACGGATTATCGGTTTTAAATATCTCTAAAAAGGTCTTACAGCAATGAAACTGTAGCTCATTAGAAAGATTTCCCTGTCTCAATACTGGGGAAACCCCCTTATGATTATGTGTCTTAGAACTGGACACAAAATTTGAAAGACAACATTTATAAGTTTATGCTAGAATTTCCCTTTAACTGTGACTTTGTTAGTGACATTAACAATGAGGAGATGCTACCTGTGCAAAGATGAAGGCTCTCCATCTTTAAAGAGAAAAGGAACATTCATAGATCTTTCGCTCTTCATGGAGATACAGCTGGGTGCTGGTGATTCTGATCTCTTTCCCTGGAGATTACTGCACAACATTATAGACAGACCATTAGTGATTTACATAAACTGATTTTACTTGTTAATTTAATGAGGATGTAATTTTACTTTATAATTTTACTTCACAATAATCAGAATCTACAATTTTAAGTGGTGATTGTTAGTTTTTCATTAACAGTAAAAACTTATTTGTAGGTTATTTCTTTCAAACATGTTCAATAAACAATGTACCCATTTTTTGAAGGCAGGGACACAATGTCTGTGTCTGGATCAGGAGTCTCCATCTTTCAATATTAGTAAAGTATGCACAAACACACAGCCTCGACTCATCTGCTGGAATGGATAACACTTCTAAAAACACAAAAACATACTTTCACATCTTTGCCCTAAAAGAAAATGTTGCAACTTTAGTAAATATCCTGTGTTTATATTATTGAGTATCAGCCTGTACACTATGACTGACCTCTGAAATTCTCATTATTTATTTTGTTAGTTAATATTACAAAATGCAACTTTTTTGTTATTTATTTACTTTGCAGTGATAAAAAAAGAAGAAATTATAAAGTAGCAGTTCTGCTATAAGACCATGGCTCCAGAATAACCGCATCATCAGGCAACTAGTTTGATAAAAAATAGGGATAAATAAGAAAAAATAGGGATAAAAAATCTCTTTTTGGGCAACTTTTGAATGATAACGTTATGTGTTTACACTGTTAGATTACATTTGCAAAGTAAACATCCCTGGATAATCATAATATTATGTATTGATTGGCAATGGCTAGATCAGGTAGCTGTTAGCTGTCAGTTTTGTCATGAGTAGGCTAGGAATGCTTATTCATATCATTAGTTGCATGTTAATCTGTATGACAGACGATAAAGGCATAACTGATTAAGTACCGAATTGGTATTAACTATTCCCTGATCAAATCCAGTTGTGTTTAAGCAAGGTTAGAGTAGCCATGTGGAAAATGTGAGTGTGCAACTATTACACAGCAGAACAAACTGTTCATTCAAGCCAAGGGAAAGGAGCATATCATTTAGAATGTTAGAGTAAACTTGAACAATTAGTGTATTCTAGATGCTAATTAAAAATGTATTTAAAATGTATCAGAGCTTGTATTTACATTTTATATTTACATTTTTATCATTTGCAAAAGCTTGCAGGAGTGAACAAAACCATTCTCATTGAAATGAAATGTCAAATTGTCATGCTTCATCCAAGATCTGGCCACGAGAGGGAGCCCTCGGCTGACTTTTGATGCGCTTCCGTGTTTCCACACAAGCATAAATACAGAGCGCACTTCCTGCTCAATGCGAAGTATCGTCCCTCGTGACCTACTAAGCGTTTGCCTCGTGCTCTTGGATTACTGTTTGGATTACGCTGATTTAGGATTGTTTCTTTGGTTTTCGATTTCTGCTTCTGGCCCTTTTGGATATGTTTGACTGTGTTTGACTTCTGACTGTTTTCTGGACTTTGTCTCTGCCGCGCCCTTTGGATTTGTTTGCTTTCTTTATTCGGATTTACTGGTTACGACCTCTATGCCTGCCCGACTACGTCTCTCTCTCTCTCCGCCCCTCCCCGACTCCAGCCCCGAGCATGGATCGCATGGGCATGGACCATCACAGAATACTTCGCCTCCTACGGATCCAGCGGAGCTACGGGCAATTATCGTTTGGCAAGGTGCGCTGATTTGCTCGTTTCAAGATCAGGTGGAAGCGCTACAGAGCCAGCTACAAACCGCGGTTTTTTACGCCAGTGTGAGAATTTCTTTGCGCATCAACCCGAGGTTTATTGTGATGAAGGGACTAATTGTGCTTTCCTATAGTCATTGCTGACGGGTAGAGCCCTGGACTGGGCCTCTGCGGTGTGGGACGCCTTTCTCATACTTCAAGGGGATGATACGGGAGGTATTTGAGTATCCCACTGGGGGCAAGGACATCTCTCTCCAATTAATGGAGCTACGTCAGGGATCTGATTCGGCCGCAGATTATGCTATCAAATTCCGCACTCTCGCAGCCCAGTCCGGTTGGAATGATACGGCGCTGTGGGCAGTGTTTTGCGAGGGTCTGAGCCCTGCGCTCCAGACTGAACTGGCATGTCGGGAAGATGCTACCTCTCTGTCCCAGTATGTAGCCACTGCCATTCGTCTGGACAATCTAATGTGTCAGCATCATGCAGGGGCACGCCCACCAGTCTCGTCTCACCCTCGTCTTCATCCGGACTATCCTAGACCTTGTGAGGAAGTTCCCGAGCCCATGGAGCTTGGGAGATCCCGGTTGACAGAACGGGAGCACCAGCGACGTACCCACATGAGGCTGTGCTATTATTGTGGGGGTTCGGGACACCTGATCCACCAGTGCCCTGAGAAGCCTTCGTCAGCTCAGGTGGGTGAAAACTCGTTGTTCTTTAGTCTGACGGTGCCGGTGTCATTATGCTTTTCTGATCGGTGTGTTCCTGTCCCAGCCCTGATAGACTCTGGAGCTGCCGTTAACCTGATTGACAGGTGGAGGAGCTCCGGATCCCCACTATTCCCTGTATGCCATCGTTAAGGATAACAGCAATTGACAGTCAACCCATCCGAGGGGGCTATCTCACCCATCAGACCGAGCTGCTGGATTTCAAGGTAGGCCTGTTTCATCGTGAACGTCTGGCATTCTATGTTACCTCCTCGCCCGCCAACCCCGTTATCCTGGGCTTTCCGTGGCTGTGACAACATGAAATTTCCTGACACAAGGGGGAGCTAGTTCGTTGGTCTGCGACGTGTATAAGTAAGTGCCTTCACGATCCTGTGTCATGTCCATGCTTATCCTCGGTGGTTGAGGATTCTGTGCCTCTAGCATCCGGACACATTCCACATGTCTACAAGGACTTTCAGGAGGTGTTCAGTAGGGAGAGGGCCTGAGACTGTGCCATAGACTTGCTGCCTAACACCTCACCCCCCAAGGGCTGAGTTTATCCACTCTCACTGCCAGAGGCGAGAGCCATGGAGGAGTATATCGAGGAGGCCCTGCTGTTGGTCACATATGACCATCTACGTCCCCGGCAGCGGCGGGGTTTTTCTTCATGTGGAAGAAGGATGGGGGCCTTCATCTGTGCATTGATTACTCAACGCTATCACAGTTCGTTATCCCTATCCTTTACCCTTGGTACCTGCGGCTCTGGAGCAGTTAAGGGGAGCTAGGTTTTTATGCAGCGCCTATAATCTGGTCCGGATCCGGGAGGGAGACGAGTGGAAGACCGCTTTTCACACCACCCATGGTCATTATGAATACCTCGTCATGCCCTTTGGACTTACTAATGCTCCTGCGGTGTTCCAGTCTCTTATCAATGAGGTGTTCCAGGATATCCATGGGAAGTGGGTTATTGCGTATATCGACGACATCTTGGTGTACTCGACCTCTTTGGAGAAACACGTACGTCACGTCCGGGCCGTCCTCTCCAGACTTCAGCAGAATCACCTCTACGCCAAGCCTGAGAAGTGTGAGTTCCACCGGACCACTATTACGTTCCTGGGATACGTGATTTCGCGGCAAGGGGTCGAGATGCACCTCACTAAAGTATGTGCAGTCACCGAATGGCCCAATCCTACCACGATTAAGGAATTGCAGCAGTTCCTGGGGTTCGCCAACTTCTACCGGCATTTCATCTGGAACTATAGTAAATGGTATATATATAGTATATGGGTAAACCCAGGAGATTGTCCTGGAGTGATCAAGCCCAGGTGGTCTTCGTTAAACTCAAGGATAGCTTCACCATGGCTCCCATTCTGCGCCATCCTGACCCGGACCTCCCCTTCATGGTGGAGGTAGATGCTTCCAGCAGTGGCATCGGGCTGTGCTATCCCAACGACACGGCGTTCCAGGCAAGCTTCACCCATGTGCTTTCTTTTCCAGGAAGCTGACGGCAATGGAGGCGAATTATGACGTAGGGAACCGGGAGCTGCTGTCCATCAAGGCTGTGCTGGAGGAGTGGCGGCATTGGCTGGAGGGGGCATGTCATCTGTTCTTGATTCTCACCGACCATCGTAACCTGGAGTACTTCCGCAGTGCTGAACGTTTAAATCCTCGTCAGGCCCGGTGGGCACTGTTCTTCACCCGATTTGAGTTTTCAGTGACCTATCACCCTGGGACCAAGAACAGCAAATCTGATGCTCTATCCAGGCAGTTTGAGGCCCAAAGTGAGCCCTCTCAGCCTGATCTCATTCTCCCTGCTGCCACCATTCTATCCAAGGTCTACGTGCCCCTTTAGTTCCGCCAGCAAGTGTTACAATGGGTTCACGAGGCTCCCAGCTCCGGTCACCCGGGGATCCTCAGGTCGACTCAACTCACTCAATGCAGGTTCTGGTGGCCATCTCTTAGGACAGATGTGGAGAGGTTTGTCCGGTCATGGTCTACTTGCTCCCAGTCTTGGGTCAGTCTCCAGCTCCCAGGGGGATTGCTGGAACCCCTACCTACTACCCAACGCCCCTGGTCCCACCTGTCTGTGGACTTTCTCACCGACTTCATTCACCACGGTGATGGTTGTGGTGGAACGATTCTCTAAAGCTTGTAAGTTGATCCCTCTCAAGGGGTTGCCCACAGCCATGCAAACTGCAGAGGCCATGTTCCAACACATATTCCGGAATTCCTGAGGACATAGTGTCGGACCGGGGGTCTCAGTTCACCTCCAGGGTGTGGAGGTCTTTGTGTTAACGGCTCGGCATCAACGTCAGCTTGAGTGCCGGATACCATCCCCAGTCCAACGGTCAGGTGGAGTGTCTGAATCAGGAGATTGGGAGATTCCTCAGGTCTTACTGCAGCAGGAAACAGCAGTGCTGGAGTGAATTTATTCCCTGGTCCAAGTATGCTCAAAACTCCCTTATCCATTCCTCCACTGGGCTGATGCCCTTCCAGTGTGTGCTGGGATACCAGCCTCCCCTGGTCTGGAGAGCCCGCCGATGTGCCGGCAGTGGAGGAGTTGTCTCGCCTGAGTCAAGAGGTATGGAAACGTGCCCATGTATGTCTTCAAAGGGCTGTCAGGAGACAGAGAATCCAGGCTAATCAACGTCGCCGCCCGCACCCCCCCTATCGGGTGGGACAGAGAGTCTGGCTGTCCACCCGGAACCTGAAATTTAAGCTACCCTGCCGCAAGCTCAGTCCCAAGTTTATAGGGCCTTTTGAGATCGTCTGTCAGGTCAATGCAGTGTGTTACCGGCTTCGGCTCCCTGCATCGTACTGTATCTGCCCCACTTTTCACATGTCGCTCCTCAAGCCGGTGCACTCTCCAGTGCGGACCTTGTTGATCCTCCCCCTCCCCTAGACATTGATGGATCCACGGCTTATCGAGTACATGCTCTTTTTGACTCCAGGTGAGTTAGATCACGGCTCCAGTATCTGGTGGACTGGGAGGGGTATGGGCCAGAGGAACGCTCTTGGGTGGATGCGGCCGATATACTGGACCCGTCTCTGACTGAGGATTTTCATCGCGATCACCCGGACAAGGCCGCACCACGACCGAGGGGGCGACCTTGGCGTAGAACACCGGGAGGTGTTCCTAGAGGGGGGGGCTCTGTCACACTTCATCCGAGATCTGGCCATGAGAGGGAGCCCTCGCCCGTCGCACAAATACAGTCAACATGCTTTTAGTATTTAAGCAGTCTGCATATGCATCTTAAATATTTTGAATAGAATCTACATTCCACTCTCATTTACTTAGAAAATGTAAAAAATAAGTGTTCGAAAGGACTTTCAATATAATACAGACTACTCATTGCATTCTGTGTAGCTGTGATGTTCTTACCAATGTTCATTTTAATTTAGATATAATTATATGAAATGTATAGTCAGGATAATCCAAAAGAAACTGATTATGTTGGAGCAGTACAAAAAATTTAACTAAGAAAAATAATAAAGGAATTGGAAACAAAAGAAATGCAGTTTTCGGTACAGTAAGTTTTGGGATGGTTGATAAATAAAGTTAGTCTTGAGTTTTGCATAAGTTCATAAAACAGTCCATCTTTACAAAATATCTTGAGTAGGGGAGACCGGGTATGGTTGTAACACCTTTTGCTTCAACACCTGTAACTCACTGAATTTTTGAGTTAGAATTCTCAAACTTTTATACAAAGTACCCACATTTGTTGACTACAAATGGCACCAATTCAAGCGCTTGCTTGAGTATCACAGACCTTATGAGTTGATGTCAAATACATGGTGTTCCTTTGTTACAACTTACCCCACTACCAGGGTAGATTGTAACACATGCTGGGGAAAGTTGTAACAGTAGGCAAAAAAAAAGAAAAAAACAGAGGCCACACAATGTGATAGTCTTCAAATAGTGTTTCATGAGGTTTATTGAAATCAAAGAACAATCCAGAACAATGTCTGTCTCTTTTTGACTGACCATAACTCAAATCCACTTTCTGGTTGACTCAGGAAAGTGTGTGTGTGTGTAAGTGTTAATGTGTGAGAAAGATAGAGAGTGTGAATGTTGATGTCTGTTTGTGTGTTTTTGTATGTGGCTCTGTGTGTGTGTAAATTCATCTACTAGAACAAACTTCCTTAACGGTATGTATGCTTAATGAAAGCTCTACGTCAAAATACACCTGCGCAAAGATCATTCTCTGCTCTTCTTCCATCAATGCTTGTTTCACTGGTGTATCAGTGAGTATTTCAGACCGCCTCTTCCTTCTGGCCCAACTAGTTGTTTTCCTTGGGCCTTTTTTTGGAAACGGCCATAAAGCCGAAGGACTGAACACCTACCTAGAGACAACCCTGATGCCCCTGGTTCATCCAGAGCACAGGACCTGAATTGCAGAGGAGCCAGAAGTAACCTGGTTCGTTGGAGGAGAGGAGGCAGTCCCCAAGTAAGTTGGTGGAGAGTGCACCTATAAAACTCCAAATGTCAATGATGTACCTGGGTCTGGACGGTCATTGACTTGTGAGGGTGCACAGTCACACTCCTCAAAAATGTCAGGATTGAAGGGCCAGATACCTGTGGTTTGGAAACCAGCTTGAATGTTTTTGGGTGTTGCAGCTGCAGACAGAGCGGTCTTCACAATATTTGGAATATAATATATTTCATTGTCTTGCCAGGATTCATTTTCATCCAGGCATCACTTGCTTTGTTCACCATTTTCTTAAATGGGCCGTAGACACTGCAATCCAGTGGATGAAGTTTATGATTGCAGTGGGGAGGGAAGGTAAGTAGCACAATCCTCTTTTCTTTGCAGAAGTCAATAGCTTTCACAGATAAATGTGAAGAGTGGTTATCCATCAGAAGCAAAACCTTTTTCTCTGGGCTCGCCTTTGTGTGTTTTGCAAACTGGTTAAGGAATAAGAGGAAGTCTTCTTCTGGCATCCATCCTGACGCGTTACCACTTCCGGCACTCCCTGTTGGCCCACTCTGAACAAAGTATTGTTTGTAACGTTTACGAGGGAATACGAAGAAGGGGGGAATTGCATTTCCCAGTGCTTGCACAGCGCATGCTACTGACACAAGCACACCTCTCTCACCCGATGTCATTGCACCAACCTGCTTGACTCCATGACATGCAACAACACGCTCTGGTGTCTGGAATGTTGTTACACCAGTTTTGTCAACCAGCTTAATAAATAGCATACTTTGACCATCTGCATGAATGATTAAATAATAAATAAATCTAGGTTTTACCTAACTTACCTTGTGGACTGAAACCCAAAAGAAATATTTGAACAAACATTATCTTTTATTACGACAACTCATTAAATTAGTTACACTGACATTTTGTGCATTTTTGAGATTTATTGCATTTTTGAGACTCCGTATAATACTTGTTCACAGCCCTTCGACACTCTCTGACTTTATCTCCCAGACCGCAACTGAGAAAAATGTAACGAAATTTATTTAAAAAAAACATTTTGTTCCACACTGATAAAACTATATTCCCACGGTTGAATTTTTAATTCATGAGAAATTGAAGCAAAGAAACTGAAAGGCCTATATGGTACATACCCGATACATAACCGGTACATACCTGTTTTGCAGGTGAGGCTGTACCTGTACTTTACGTGACACCAGATTTCTTACAACTGATTTTGCTGTTTTATGTACAATATATTCTTCTTTTAAGAATAGATTTATAATAAAGAAATTCCTCACCTTCAGTCAACAGCCATTGTTGTGTGATATTATTTTTTTCCTAAAGATATTTTCAACTTTTCCCACTACCCCACAAAATGGAGGCGCGGCTAAGGGAGAAATACTTTCACTTTTGGAAGGAGGAATCACTACAGATGATGTGTCGTTCGGGAATGAGTCGGCTCTTTGAATCAACTCTTTAGGTGATAAAAACCTTTGCAGGTAAGCGTGTGCTTGTCCTCATGCGCCGCAGATTTCCTACAGCTGATTTTACAATTCAATATATACCCATTCTTCATATATGAAATCATTTATAACAAAGAAATCAGTCACCTTTATTTAACAGTATTTGTGTTGACATTAATAGCCGTTTCTGCCTTAAAGATTTTTTTTTACCTTTTCCCACTGTCCATAAATTGAAATCGAGGCTGTCGGAGAAACTCTTTCACATTAAGAAGGATTTATTACAGGAGATTTGTCGTTCGGGAATGAGCCGACTCTTTGAATCGGCTCTTTTGGTCAAGGTTGGGAGCTGATTCGCAAGTCTTCACCATATACAGTGGCAATCACCATATACAGTGGCAATCACAGCCAAATAAATGACAAAAAAATAAAATAAAAATTAGGGCGGACTGCCTCATCAATGTCAAAATGGCTGATCAAATCAAAGAAGGTGGGCTTCACTTTTAACGGTGAAAGTGTGCAAGAGTGTGACGTGAGATATATATATATATACACAATATTGTATATATATATACACAATATTGTACGAGTCAAAATACACCTGCGCACCAAATATATGTATATATATATATATGTATATATATATATATATACATATATATATATATATATATATATATATATATAATATATATATATATATATATATATATATACATATATATATATATATATATATATATATATATATATATACATATATGTATATATATATACATATATTTGGTGCGCAGGTGTATTTTGACTCGTACAATATTGTGCACTCTGGAATATACTGCTTTCTTTACTTTGGGTGCTTTCACACCTGCCTCATTTAGTTCGGTTGAATCGTACCAGAGTTCGTTTCCCCTTTTGGTGCGGTTCGTTTGGTCAGGTGTGAAAGCAGCAATCGCATTCGGGTGCGCACCAAAAGCGGACCAAACAAGCGTACCGAGACCTGCTTGAAGAGGTGGTCTCAGTACGCTTTCAAACGAACTCTGGAGCAGTTCGTTTGTGGTGAGAACGTGATCCGACCTCGAACAGATCCAACTGCAAAAAGTACTGATCATTTTTGGACTAAATCAGCTGCCGTAGTCAGCTGCGCTGTGCATCATGGGATGAGGAAGTGTTTGTTGACAGTTTGCACTTTAGTTAAGAAAAATTAATGCACGCCTCCGCTTGAAGTGACGAGCGATGCGCGCTCGCCGTTTGCAGTGCATTAGAACGTTGTTTTCAAGCCGCATCCGCGCTTCATTATAGAAATGTATTGTTTAGATGTATAAACAATGTATTGTTTATAGAAATGTATATGTACACCACATATTGTGGTGTATACAAACAATGTAATAGATTATGGCCAGGGACAAAACCAGCCCGCGCAGTCGTCTCTCCATAGTTGTGTTGTCTCCGTGTTGTTTGCTGGCTTTTCCTCTTATGTTGGAATTTTCCCGCACGTAAATTCTGACCAATCGAAAAGCAGTTTAGGAAATACGCCATGGCCAATGAGTGATGTGGATGTTGTCATGTGACTGCATTTTGGTTCGTTTCAACTGGTTCGGACCAAAGCAATCAGTGTGGTGTGAAAAGGAACCAAAAAAGCTGAAAAATGCTACAATGTATAATTGTTTGCCCTTGGTTCGGATCAAATGAACCGAACTAGAGATGTGAAAGCACCCTTTATTAAGTGTAACTGCACCCTATCAATATATGCGGGGCCATCCTGGGGAAGATCCTGGGAATCATTCTCTCATCTCTACCAGTTAAATAGTGTGCATTCGTTAATCCCTGTATCTGTCACCAGACACAGCAGCTGGGCTGGTTTGCAAAAAAATAAAAAACTAAATAGATATTGATACATGCCCACAAGCATTTCAGTCTCATTACTGCACATACACTCTTAAGGACACAATCACAGTCCTTCATGACACGATCTAAAAGTTAGTTTGACCTCCTATATATATATATATATATATATATATATATATATATATATATATATATATATATATATATATATATATCACCTGTAACCCATCATAACCGTACTAAAATGCACTTATTCGCCCTCTAGTGTCTGGAACAAAAATTACAAAACGCCTCCAACACTGCCTATCAATGGCAGAAGCAAACCATGCAAAGGTAAACCCAAGCAATAAAGGAGGTCAATCTCGAGAGTAAACACTGAAAAGAAATGCCCACAGTGCATGATCTTAAATCCCAAAAGGAGGAGCATATTTTCATTATCTTATTGTCAAATTCATTTTACTTACCCTAACTCTCTTAATGCTCATTAGATGTCACTCCATCCCTTTGGATCATCTATTTGCCTTTTATGCTAGCTTTTATGCTAACAAACAAGAGTGAGACAACACCAAGTCAGGCTACACTCTGAGATGTCCCAGCTTTCCTCCTCTGATCAATTTCTGATCAAAAAGCAATTATAATCAAAATGTTAATAAAGGATGATTTATAACACAATCTGTAATCAGAGGATTTGATAATATTGTTTTACGAAGTAATTCCTGCCTTACCTGCTTGGTGCACGATAGTATATTCACCACCTACATTCAACAGAGGACTGCAATACTTAGATGATAAAAGGTATATTCATAAAATTGAAAATCATGAATCTAAGATTAAAGAATATCATCCTTTACTAAAGTTTAACTAATTTATAATTAGACAGAAACATATATGGAAGTGTACATAAATATTTGTAATCTTCTGGGAATAAATTTTATAGTGGGCCCAATTAAGGGGTCCCCCTAACTAGTCAAATCTCATCTCTGGCTTTCCTGTATCTGATGTTAATTAGTGTGAATTACAGTCTCCAGGAGACAAATCTGGAAAATCTGTCTATTTCTGTACCATCATTCTTAGTTTGTTCCCATCTTCCATTATCTCTTGTTCCTTTTCTGGTTCTTCTATTTTCCCCAACACTGTGTATTCCCCTGCTTACACTGTCAGCATCCTAAAACCAACTACCAAAATTTTCCCTCTTTCTTTACTGACACATTTTTCCAACCCAGGAACAGAATAGATCATACAAGTCATCTTTTCCTCCATTCCTAGCACATCCAATCCCTTTCAACAATGCTCCAGACACTGTCACAAGACTGCATAATGACTCCATAACATCTGGTCATTTACCAACTGCCTGCAAGAGAGCAAGGGTTATACCCACCCTGAAGAAACATTGGCTCTGGTTCCCTCAGACATCAACAACTACGGACTGGTAGCAGTTCTTTCTTTTCTCTCTAAATTCATTAAACACAGTGTTAAGAATCTGTCTTTCTATTTTTCGCAAAACAACCTCCAGCATCCCAAACAGTTTGGCTTCAAAATGACACAGAGACTGCCCTTTTGGTTGTCACTGAAAAACTACATCCTGTAAGAACAACCAAACATCCATCCACCTCAACCTTTCAGCAGCATTTGACACAGTCAACCAACCCTCTCTTGTCCACTCTCAATAGTCTTACAATTTGTGGTGAAGCATGGCAATGGTTTGCTTCCTACCAAGTCATATCAGGTGACTTGGAGGGGATTGACATCTGCTCCATGCAGACTCTCCACTGGTGTCCCACAAGGCTTGGTCCTCTTCATCTGTCATCAGCTTATGATGACCGCTCATCAGCTAAAAGCTCAATCCCAGCAAATCCAAAATGCTCTTCATCCCAGGTGATTCATCCCCAGGTCAAGATCTGCGATCTCCCTAAACAACCTGCTGATCTTCCTTTTGGCTCACAATAATCAACTGTCATTTTTGTCACACATTGCTAATTTGACAAGCTCATGTTTCCTTTACAAAATCAGAAAGATCTGCTCATTTTATCCACACAGGCAACTCAGGTGCTTGTTCAGTCTCTCTTGTCATTTTGAGACTGGACTACTGCCACTCTCTGCTGGTAGGTCTACCTCTGTGCACAATTCAGCCTCTGCATATGATCCAAAATCCAGCTGCATGACTTGTTTTAAACCTTCTGAAGTTCTAGCTCAACACCCCATTGCATCTCCACTGGCTTAAAACACTGATGCTTGCCTACAAAGCTAAATATGAACCAGCACCCTCTTACATATCACTCCCCTCACTGGACCACACTCCCTCAGAATGTCTAGCACTGCTTGACTCCCACCATCTCTCAATGTACAAGGAAGGTAAGCATCAAGACTCTTTTCTATTCTGGAACCTAGGTGGTAGAATCAACTTCCCCTAGATGAACAGTTCAGTCACTGGCGGTCTTCAAATTATGTATGAAGACTTCCCTCTTCCTGAGATACTAGCTCTTGTTTCATTTATTTATTTTTGTCTGTGTGCTCCCAACAGAGTTTTAGACTGATGGTATTCTTAGTCTGTGTCCAGTATTGATGTATTCAGTGACAGGGACTTTAAAAGTTCTTTTGTAAGTTGCTTTGAATAATAAAGTTGTCTGCTAAATTCCATAAATGTAAATGCTAAATTGTAAATTTGTCTGCTCAAGGGGCATAGTTTTTAATTATACCTAATTTTAAGCTAAACTTACATATAAGAAAACTAAAATAGTCAATGCCTAAAGCTAAATAATGTTTGGCCAAGTAAATGACAAAAGAAGCACTTCATTATGACATCATCATACGAAGAAAGTATAACGTATTCCTGTTTATAAGAGCAGATACACATCTGTTGCTCAGCCATAATTAGGTTTCTGTTTACAGTGGAAGAGATTCTGAGTAGAGTAAATACCAATAGAATCAAAAGGACATCACAAGGACCTGAATGATGTATAAGGCTAGTAAAATGGAATGATTGAATCCTGCTTCATCACAGAACTCTGAGTTATTTTAGCATTGTCTGCTCATGTCTAGAGGTGAATGGGAACTGTAAATCTAGCTGAGCATAAGGTGACTTGAGCCAGCCCCCTCCAGGTTAGAAGACTAACTGGAACAGGTATTTAGTCTTTGCATACAAGAATAGGTTGTGGCTCACAACTTTGTGCCAAACTTTGTGAAAGAATTGTTACTCAGTTCAAAGACGTTTCTCAGTGCAAAATTGTAAAGAATTTGGGTCTTTCACCATCTAAAGTTCATAATATTGTTGTTCATAACCACTACTGAGTGTATAAGCACCGCTCCCATCTCCAAGAAATCAGAACAGATTTTCTCCAGCTTCCAGACTTTTATTAGTCCAGAGACATGGAAACTGTCAGTTTCATACAGGTTGAGTTCTGCACAGGATTGGTGCTGATCTATAATGACCTTTTTTTTTTTTTATCATTTCTTATTTGCTCATTCATGTCTTATTTGAATTACTCTTTATAGTGGAGACACAAGAAGAGCTGAATCTTTTTTTAAATTGATAATTGTTCAAAATTAGGAAAATTATTTATTTGTTTATTCATTTATTTACTTATTTAACACTGTATTATATATATGGTACATGATGTAGGTCTTCTGTATACAACAAGTAGATGGGAGACAATGGAGGTGAAGCAGACACATTTGCATCTTTTCAATTGCTTCCTCTAAATACATGTAATATGTATACATATACATTATTAAACTGAAAAATATGTGCATTAGTTTGATTCAATCCAATTCAATTCAATTCAATTCAATTCAATTTTATTTGTATAGCGCTTTTAACAAAGAGTATTGTCTCAAAGCAGCTTTACAGAACATAAGAAACAATAAACATACAAACAAACAGTCCTAGATGTTAGACAAAATTTTCCCTAGTGAGCAAGCCTGAGGTGACTCAGGCGACTGTGGCAAGGAAAAACTCCCTTAGATGGTATTAGGAAGAAACCTTGAGAGGAACCAGACTCAAAAGGGAACCCATCCTCATCTGGGTGACACCGGAGAGTGTGATATGAACAATGTCCTTTCTGCATTAGTTGTGTGATGCAGATACAGCATGTGTAGAATGTTATGTGTAAATTAATTAGGAGGTTGTTGTCATCCACATAGGGTTGGCAGTGTTGCTTTGAATACTCCAGTCCTCAGAAAGCAGAACCCAGCTGGAGCTGGTCCATCTCTGGATGCCACTAGAGCTGGCACAATCTCTGTATGTCTCGGGGATGGGTAGAAGAAGGAAAACAAATGGAAAGGAATTAGCGTGTTTGACAAGTTAAATCTTTGTATTCACTTGCTCTTTTGATTATGTTAACTTGAGTTCCTTAGAGTAAATTATAGTTTATTATATAAATTTATATAATTGATAACAATAAAAAATATTAAAATGTATTAATTTAATAGTTTAATTAAAATTTACATGTTCTTGACTCATGACTTGACATAAAAAATAATGGCTGCTAGTCTGGCCCAAGATGGACCAGCTACAAATTCCTTAATTTTATGGTGCTATAAGTTCCTGTGTGGTGGGAATCACAGAAAATTGAAAAAAAAAGAAAAAAAAGAAAAAGTTTTTTAAAGGAAGAATAAAACTATTTCATTTCGAAGGTAATACTATTTGTTAGACTGTAAGACTATTATTATTAGTAGTAAACTACTACTATTATTTGTTTGTAAGACTAAAATCATCACTATCACAATCATCACTCAGCACCTGACCGAGAAGCTGAGCCTGCTGGGCAGCAACACCTGATTTCCTGATTTCGGTCAGTCCAGAACAGCACCTCCAGCACCACCACACTGAACACTGGAGCTCCTCAGGGCTGCGTGCTCAGTCCACTGCTGTTCACCCTGCTGACTCACGACTGTGCAGCAATGCACAGTTCCAACCACATCATTAAGTTCGCTGACGACACGACCATGGTGGGTCTCATCAGCAAGAACGAGGTGCAGAGGCTAACAGCCTGGTGTAAAGACAACAACAACCTGTCTCTGAACATGGAGATAACAAAAGAGATGGTTGTTGACTTCAGAAGAGCACAGAGTGACCATTCTCCACTGAACATCAACGGGTCCAACGTGAAGATCATGAAGAGCACCAAATTCCTCAGTGTTCACCTGGCGGAGGACCTCACCTGGTTGCTCAACACCAGCTCCATCACCAGGAAAGCCCAGCAGTGTCTCTACTTCCTGCGAAGGCTGAGGAAGGCTCATCTTCCACCTCTCATCCTGACCACCTTCTACAGAGGGTCCATGGAGAGCATCTTGAGCAGCTGCATCACTGCCTGGTTCGGGAATTGCACCATGTCGGATCGCAAGACCCTGCAGCGGATAGTGAGGACAACTGAGAATATCATTGGAGTCTCTCTTCCCTCTATTTTGGACATTTACTCCACACACTGCATCCGCAAAGTCAACAGCATTGTGGATGACCCTACACACCCCTCACACACACTCTTCACCCACCTGCCGTCTGGAAAGAAGTACCGTAGCATTCGGGCCCACACACCCAGACTGTTGAACAGCTTCTTCCCTCAAGCAATCAGGTGTCTCAACAAAGATCTGAACTAAACGGAGGAACATGGACACACACAGACATACACACACACACACTCTGAACTGAGCTGCACTGATCAGAACTCACACACACACATACACACGTATGCATACACACACACACACACACACACACACACACACACACACACACACCTGATATTGTTTACATGCACATGTCACTTTAATATTTGTATTTCTACCATAACTTGGGACACTATATCTGTGTTAAATACCTCTGCTGCTTCTACTCTTACACTCACTGCACAACACTGTTTTCTGCACTCACTGTACAATACTGTTCTCTTTTTGCACACAGTCGATGTATGTGTCTTGTTTGTCTGCACTGCCTCATCATTCCCTGCACTTATGTTGTATGTTTAGTTTAAAAATTCTGCACCTTAGTTTAACTTCATGTTTGTCTGCGTCACTGTCACACTTCCGGGTTACGGAGCACGATGAATCAGACCCAAGCGCGGGGATAGACGGCAGACAGGGGTTTATTGAAAATCATAAACATACATCCACACAGACGTTACATTCAGACGAGGACTAGCACCGAACACAAACAGAAAGCCACTATAAATAAGGAACATAATCATTAACACATTAGGAACAGGTGAACGAAGGCGAGAACACATTAGGAAGAGGCGTGGCTAAAACAAACACATGGCATAACAAACACAACCCCTGCTGAAGGCCCCCTAGTGGTCCTACGGGGAACCTTGCCCACCGTAACAGTACCCCCCCGCCCCCACGGCGCGGCTCCCAACACGGCAACCCTTCCCCATAGTCTGAAAGAGTTCTTGGTCCAGTGAAACCCGGAAAGGAGCGAGGAACACGGAGAGGTAAGGGGGGGGAGCGAGGAGCAAGGTGAGGCAAATGGGGGGAGCGAGGAGTAAGGCGAGGCAAGTGGGGGGAGCAATGGGCATGGCAGCAAGGCCAGACGGTCCCAAGGGACGTCCACAGCCAAGCAGCAGAGCCGAGCGACGTCCACCGCTGAGCAGCAGAGCCGAGCGACGTCCCCCACGAGAACAGAGGCAGAGCGAATCCCGGCGAAGACGAGGAGGGAAAAAAAATTCAGGCTGGGAGCATCCTCCGCCGACGGAAGTGAGGCGACGTCCTCCATGGAGAAACGGAAGTGGAGTGACGTCCCCCACAGGAAACAGAAGCGGAGCGATGAAACTGTACCAAAAAAGGAAAAAAAATCTTCAGGCTGGAAACCTCACCGGGACAGGAAGAAGGTTTAAGGGAAACGAAACAATTAATCGAAAAAGAAGAAGAAACAAGGGCAGCCGGTAATCTCCTCCGCCGATGGAAGTGAGGCGGTGTCCTCCACGGAGAAACGGAAGTGAAGCGACGTCCCCCACAGGAACAGAAGCGGAGCGAGTACTGGCAAAAAGAAAAAAAAAAAAATACAGGCTGGGAACATTCTCCGCCAACAGAAGTGAGGCGGCGTCCCCCACGGAGAAGCGAAGGTTGAGCGACGTCCCTCACAGGAACAGAAGCGGAGCGATGAACCCGGCAAAATCAGAAAAAGACAAAAAAAAACAAAAAAAATCCTCGCCTCGGCTATCCCGCTGGGTCTATACTATATTGGCTGGTCTTTCTGTCACACTTCCAGGTTCCGGAGCACGATGAATCAGACCCAGCACGGGGATAGACAGCAGACAGGGATTTTATTCAAATCATAAACACGCAGAGACAACATGACGACGCCACACAAACACGGAACATTAAGACGAAGACCAGCCCTGAACCCTGGCAAAAGGCCACTATATATACTAAACATAGTCACACACAACATGAGGAACAGGTGAACATGAACAGGAACACATTAGGAATAAGGCGGGGCTAAACCAAGCACATGACAAACATAAACAAACAATCAGACACAACCCCTGCTGAAGGCCCCCTAGTGGTCCTACGGGGCACCTTGCCCACCGTAACAGTCACCCTGTGTTTTGTTTTTGTTATATGTACCACCTCTGGTCCAGGAGGAACGTTGTTTCATTTCACCATGTACTGCATCAGCTATATTTGGTTGAAGTGACAATAAAGCTTCTTTGAACTTGAACTATTACTTAGATAACAGGTGTTGTTGTAAATAATAGTCATTATTTAATTTTTATATACAAGGGTCCAAATATGTTAAACTAATGAGCTCACAAAACTAAAATTAAAAGAGAAAAAAAATCTGTTTATTTATTTATTCATAATGGATCTTTTCTTACTATTAACTCAAAGAAAGTATGACAAGGTTAGGGTGTGCAAGGCATTTACTATGTGAAAAAGATTCCTGACATGCCTAAAAAAAGATGATAAAAGGAAGCATGTAAAAAGACATGACAAGGCATAACAGGTTTTAACACAATGTGAACTGATCTAGTCTGGGTTGTGTGAACTCATGGTATATAACTCAATAACTCAATTTCCTGTGTTGTGGGACTAAATTCTAAATTTAAATTCTGGAAGAAGTTTATTTGTAGGAAGAATACAACAATTTCATTTCAAGACTATTTGTTAGACTGTAAGACTTTTATTATTAGCAGTAAACTACTACTATTATTTGTTTGTAAGACTATTAGATAACAGGTATTGTTGTAAGTAATAGTCATTATTTAATTTTTATATACAAGGGTCCAAATATGTTAAACTAATGAGCTCACAAAACTGAAATTAAAAGAGAAAAAAAACAATTTCTGTTTATTTATTTATTTATTTATTTATTTTCATACTATCATACTTTTCATACTATACACATGAAGAAAGTATGACATGGTTAGGGTGTGTAAAGCATTTGCTATGTGAAAAAAGATTCCTGACATGCCTAAAAAAAGATGATAAAAGGAAGCATGTAAAAAAACAGGCATAACAGCTTTGAACACAAAGACTAATACTATGCAAAACCCATGTCTAGCAGTGAATAGTGAACTAAACCTACATAATCGTTGGCCTGTTGAATGATCATTAGAAGGATTTCTTTTCCCAGTTAAGTCTCCACAAAAAGGTGCACTCTAAAGTTGCTGAGTTAAACATAACACAGTTTGGATCATTTCTGTAATCCAGTGCTGGGTACAATGTGAACTGTTCCAGTCTGGGTTGTGTGAACTCAGTCATGTTGGGTTATGATGTTTTAAATAACAAAAGCACCATTCCTTTCAAAAAAATACCTAGTGTAACAATATATTTTGGACATATGGTGTACAATATATTGTGTTTTTGTTTGGACATATTTGTCAATATATTGTAACAATATATTTCATTCCATTGTCTGTACCGCTTATCCAATCTATTATTGGGTCACAGAGAGCCTGTGCCTAACTCAGGTGTCATCAGGCATCAAGGCAGGATACACCCTGGATGGAGTACCAACCTATCACAGGGCACACACACACGCTACAGGCAATTTAGAGACTCCAATCATCTTAGAAGCATGTTTTTGGACTGTGGGAGGAAACCAGAGCACCCAGAGAAAACCCACCAAGCATGGGGAGAGCAAGACTTGAACCCAGGACACTGGAGGTGTAAGGCAAACGTACTAACCACTAAGCCACTGTGCCACTCAAACTAGTTTATGATGTTTTAAATAACAAAAGCACTATTCCTTTAAAAAAAAACAAAAAAAACAACTTAATGTAACAATATATTTTGGACATATGGTGGACAATATATTGTGTTTTTGTTTGAACATATTTGTCAATATATTGTAACAATATATTGTGTTTAGAAATATTTACAACAGTTCCTCAAAAATATATATTACACAATATTCTTTTTTTTCATTACATATGTAATGCAAGACTGTATTTATGTTTTAATCACATTAACACTTAAACCATCAAAACTATATAACAGTTATTTCTGGTTTATTAATTTGACAAGCTGTGTAACCAAATCATTAAATAACCAAAGGACAAAGAGTTAAAAGTGAGTTTTGTCTGGGCTTCGTCAGATAAACTCAGATGCCAATCCTGTCAGGTGAGATTTCCACCAATGTCTTCAAAGAGTTCCGGTCCATTTTACACAAACATGTTCACTATAACGGGGGGCACGGTGGCTTAGTGGTTAGCATGTTTGCCTCACACCGCCAGGGTTGGGGTTTGATTCCTGCTTCCACCGTGTGTGTGTGTGTGTGTGTGTGTGTGTGTGTGTGTGTGTGTGTGTGTGTGTGTGTGTGTGTGTGTGTGTGTGTGTGTGTGTGTGTGTAGTTTGCATGTTCTCCCTGTGCCTCAGGGGTTTCCTCCCCCAATCCAAAGACATGCATGGTAGTGTGGCAAGATGAGTCATGTCATCTTATTGGTTGGTTGGAGTATAGTTGGTAGACCAATCAGGTGATAATAGTTGTACTATTTAGGGACCCTTATTTTGACGGGTAGGGATGTTTGTGACTTGGGGTGCTTCTCTCTTTCCCTGGCATTTCTGTTTCCGTTCTGATTCCCTTTCAGGTATGTTGAGTTTTTGTTGATGTAGTGATGCGTATGTTGCGAGGCTAATATGTGCTATTTCTAGTTTAATTTAGAGCGGGCTGGTGGCGTTTAGCGTTGCAACGAGTTGTGATGGAGTTCACTAGCAGGTATGTTTTGGTGCTTAAATCTTTTGATTGTTTTATTTGTGGTATTTATCGTGTGTTGCTTTCGGTAATAGCAGCCGGGGCATGTGTGTGTGAATGCTGGTCGCTAGACTGACCTGCGGCACCGGTAGTGAGTAACCATACAGCTGTGCGTCTAGTGTTTAACATCAATCGTAAGTATGCTGCTCTTGTCTTTTATATTTGTGATTTTCTGAATTTTTAGACTAATTCTCATACTCCTTGGTTAAAGGGAAAGGGGAACACTAAAGTTCGGTTCCTAGCTAGTGACTTCATGTGACGCCGCTGCTGTTTTGCCTACGGATATATTTTGGTTTTGATTGTGTCATCGACGGTCATCTGTGCTGTGTACTGCTCTGCTGCTTTGCGAGTCGCCGGGGCTGTTAAAGTGGGCTTCGGATGTACGTCCGCAAGACTGTCCACCGGTTGAGCTTTTGGACTTAATTTCTTTGGCCTATGTGGTGTCCTCTGGAGGCCTGAGTGTCAGAGCTACTACAATAGTGTTTGTGACTTCATTATTTTGGTGTTTGGTTTATTTTTCTATTTGTTATAATTTCTGATTAAAATTTCCGTTTTAATGCTCTTTCTTATTTTTCCCCAGGGCCAGTGAGGACGTGTGTGGAACTGGGGAGGCTAGCTGCTTCATTCTGTGGTGTTTCACAGTGTGCTGTGTGCTGATACAACTTCCCTTTGGTGGGTGTGCGCGGTGTTTGCTTTGGTGTGAATTGAGGTGGGTTTTGGATGACCTCCTGAGTTGCAGCCAGCCTGCCTGGTTCCCACTAATCCTGGCCCTGAAAACAATATTCTGCCATTGTGGGTGTGTTTGTGAGAGAGAGTTTTAATCAATGTTTGTGATTTTATAATAAACACAATTTTTGTAATGGTACCCACGTCTCTCTTAATTCTTTGCCTTCAGTTGGTGAAGCTTATCTGTGTGTCTTTCTTTTGATGGGAGTTATTTCCTTGGCTCTCCCACCAGGGTGGCATAGTCGGATAAAATTTAAATGGTGATTAACATCCCTCTCATTCGCGGTATATATTACGCCACAGTAGGTTGATTGGCATCTCTAAATTGTATCTCTAAAAAGTATGTGATTGCGTGAGTGAATGAGAGTGTGTGTGTGTTTGCCCTGCGATGGGTTGGCACTCCGTCCAGGGTGTATCCTGCCTTGATGACCAATGACGCCTGAGATAGGCACAGGCTCCCTGTGACCCGAGAGTAGATCAGATAAGCGGTAGACAATGAATGAATGAATGTATTAAATAAATTCAATGCTCACAGACTGAAGTAGTTTAAGTCTTTGATTCTTTTAATTGTGATGATTTTGGCTCATATTTAACAAAAACCCACCAATCTCAACAAATTAGAGTACTTCATAAGACCAATAAAAAAACATTTTTAGTGAATTGTTGGCCTTCTGGAAAGTATGTTCATTTACTGTACATGTACTCAATACGTGGTAGGGGCTCCTTTTGCTTTAATTACTGCCTCAATTCGGCGTGGCATGGAGGTGATCAGTTTGTGGCGCTGCTGAGGTGGTATGGAAGCCCATGTTTCTTTGACAGTGGCCTTCACCTTATCTGCATTTTTTGGTCTCTTGTTTCTCATTTTCCTCTTGACAATACCCCATAGATTCTCTATGGGGTTCAGGTCTGATGAGTTTGCTGGCCAGTCAAGCACACCAACACCATGGTCAATTAACCAACTTTTGGTGCTTTTGGCAGTGTGGGCAGGTGCCAAATCCTGCTGGAAAATGAAATCAGCATCTCCAAAACGCTGGTTAGCAGAAGGAAGCATGAAGTGCTCAAAAATTTCTTGGTCAACGAGTGCAGTGACTTTGGTTTTCAAAAAACACAATGGACAAACACCAGCAGATGACATTGCACCCCAAATCATCACAGACTGTGGAAACTTATCACTGGACTTCAAGCAACTTGGGCTATGAGCTTCTCCACCCTTCCTCCAGACTCTAGGACCTTGGTTTCCAAATGAAATACAAAACTTTCTCTCATCTGAAAAGAGGACTTTGGACCACTGGGCAACAGTCCAGTTTTTCTTCTCCTTAGCCCAGGTAAGACACCGCTGACGTTGTCTGTGGTTCAGGAGTGGCTTAACAAGAGGAATACAACAACTGTAGCCAAATTCCTTGACACGTCTGTGTGTGGTGGCTCTTGATGCCTTGACCCCAGCCTCAGTCCATTCCTTGTAAAGTTCACTCAAATTCTTGAATTGATTTTGCTTGACAATCCTCATAAGGCTGCGGTTCTCTCGGCTGGTTGTGCATCTTTTTCTTCCACACTTTTTCCTTCCACTCAACTTTCTGTTAACATGCTTGGATACAGCACTGTGAACAGCCAGCTTCTTGAATGAATGTTTGTGGCTTACCCTCCTTGTGAAGGGTGTCAATGATTGTCTTCTGGACAACTGTCAGATCAGCAGTCTTCCCCATGATTGTGTAGCCTAGTGAACCAAACTGAGAGACCATTTTGAAAGCTCAGGAAACCTTTACAGGTGTTTTGAGTTGATTAGCTGATTGGCATGTCACCATATTCTAATTTGTTGAGATAGTGAATTGGTGGGTTTTTGTTAAATGTGATCCAAAATCATCACAATTAAAAGAACCAAAGACTTAAACTACTTCAGTCTGTGTGCATTGAATTTATTTAATACACGAGTTTCACAATTTGAGTTGAATTACTGAAATAAATGAACTTTTCCACAACATTCTAATTTATTGAGATGCACCTGTATCTACATAGGAATAACATTCATGAAATGTATCTGTCAGGATTTAGGCCTCATCAAAGCACAGAGACAGCACTGGTTAAAGTGGTAAATGACCTGTTGGCCTCTGATCAGGGTTGTGTCTCCTTGCTGGTGTTACTTGATCTTATTGCCGATTTTGATACCATCAAACATGCTATACTACTTGATAGGCTAGAATATGTTGTTGCTGTTAAGGGAACAGCCTTTTACTGGCTTAGGTCTTATTTGACTGATTGTTAACAGTTTGTAGATGTAAGTAGTAACTTAAGGTTATGTTTGATGCTCCACAAAGTTCTGTTTTGGGCCCACTGCTTTTCTCCTTATATATGCTACCCCTTGGAGCAATTATTCATAAACATGATTGATTAGATAGATAGATAGATAGATAGATAGATAGATAGATAGAACTTTATTGTCATTGCAAGTACAGGTACATAGCAACGAAATGTGGTTTAGCATCTACCAGAAGTGCAAATAGCAGAAATTGTGCAAATGAACAAATGCAGATAAATATGTAAATATGTACATCAATAAATAAGGCAATCAGTATGTGCATAGAGGAAGTATGTGCAAGTTATATTCAGAGCAGATAAAGTGTATATATATATATATATAGATAGATAGATAGATAGATAGATAGATAGATAGATAGATAGATAGATAGATAGATAGATAGATAGATAGATAGATAAAAAAACTAGGTGTGATCTATGAATTAGAGGCATTGGTGGCTCAGTGGTAGGTTTCTCGGCTATCATGCGGAAGGCCTGGGTTCGATTCCCAGCCACTGGATGCAGTGCCGGTTCCAAGCCCGGAAAAATGGGAGGGTTGCGTCCGGAAGGGCATCTGGCGTAAAACACTTGCCAAGTTGATGTGCAGACCAGTTGGTCTGCTGTGAACTTTTCCAGTTTCCAGTTGGTCTGCTGTGGTGACAGGGAGCAGCTGAAAGCAACTTCTTGTGATCTATGAATTAACAATATGTACATTATAATTATATTATACAGAGAAGATGCAGCAGAATGTACAGGGTGAAGCAGAACCACAAGATGGTGAAGTGTAGTGAGACATGAGTGTCCTAGCGGTGTAGTGTAGAGTTCAGAAGATTTATGGTTGTGGGGAAAAAACTGGCCCTGAACCTGCTGGTTCTAGTGCAGATGGTCCTGTATCTTCTCCTGGATGAAAGGAGGTTGAACAGTTTGTGACTAGGGTGGGAGGACCCAACCTTACAGACTGAGGTCTATTTGTTAGGAAATCCATAATCCAATTGCATATGGATGTGCAGATGCCTAGGCCACTGAGCTTAGCGGTCAGTTGCTAGGGATAACTGTATTAAAAGCAGAGCTGAAGTCAATGAACAACATCCAAATGTATGTATTGTTATTGTCCAGGTGGGTGAGAGCTATATGAATCGCAGTGGAAATGGCTTCCTCTGTTAACCTATTCGTACGGTAGGCAAACTGGTGTTGGTCCAGTGTAGGTAGGAGACACGCTATGAGGTGACTTAGGACCAGCTTTTCAAAGCACTTCATAACAATGTTGATGAGTGCAACAGGGCGGAAATCTTTCAGACACTCTGCAGAAGAATGCTTGGGCACTGGTATAATGGTTGTAGTCTTCAGACATGTGGGAACAGTGGCCTGGGCCAGTGACAGGTTGAAATTGTCAGTGAAGACTTGCACCAGTTGGTCAGCACAAGCCCTGAGCACACGTCCTGGTATGCCATCAGGACCAGCTGACTTATGTGGATCTACTCTGCTCAGTGCTGAGTGTACCTCTGTTGTGGAGAGTGTTATTGGATGAACAGCCATGGAGGGGTCAGCATTTCTGGTGTGGTGTATGACGCCTTTATCGATGTGAGCAAAGAAGTGGTTGAGCTCGTCTGGGAGAAAGGCACTGCTGGTTGGTAGAGACTGTATTGAAGGTTTGTGGTCAGTGATGGTCTGGATGCCTTTCCACATGCGTCTGGGGTCGGAGTTGTTGTGGAAGTGCTCCTCGATGCGTAGTTTATGTGCCTGCTTGGCTTTCCTAATGCCTCTTTTCAGGTTGGCCCTGACTCTGTTGTAATCCTCTGTGTCACCGGATTTAAAAGCACTATCTCAGCAGACCTCGGAGTTCATCCATGGTTTCTGATTAGGAAAGTGTTTCACATGTTTGACAGTGGTGATGTTGTCAATACACGTGTTGATATGATCCAGTAAAGATGATGTATAGGTGTATGTCTGTCTGTGTGCCTGAGGTGGCCTGTGAGGCAAACATGTTCCAGTCAGTGTCTTGTAGCTGTTGCTGTAGTGAGGAAATGCCCCTCTCCGGCCATACCTTCACTGTCTTCACTGATGGTTTCACACGTTTGATGAATGGCGTGTATTTGGGTAGCATGAACAAAGAGAGGTGATCAGATTGAAATGATCAGACTGGAAATGGCCCTGGATGCCTCAGCAATGTTAGACATGGTCCAGTGTGTTGTCCCCTCTAGTAGCACAGGAAACATGCTGATGAAATTTGGGGAGTACAGATCTTAAGTTGGAGTGTTTGAAGTCCCCAGCAACAATAATAGCTCTGCCGGGATGCTTGGCCTGTTGCTTGCTGATAGCTGCATGCAGTTCTTCCATAGCATCTGGAGGGATGTATGCTGCAGTCACAACAATGGCTGAGAATTCTCTTGGTAAATAAAAGGGTCTGCATTTAATCATCTAATACTCCAGATGAGCTGAGCAATGACTTTCAATTACAGTTGAGTCTGTGCACCATGATTTGTTAACATAAATACACAGACCTCCACCCTTGCGCTTACCAGAGTCCACTGCTGATCTGTCTGCCCAGAAAAAACTGTGTCCTTCTAGCTCAATGGTGCTGCTGGGAATGTTGTTGTTAAGACATGTTTCCGTAAAAATCATGACATTACATTACTTGAGTCGCTTTTGTGTTGTTATCCAAAGTTGCAGTTCATCCATTTTATTCACCAGAGATCATACATTTGCAAGAAAGATGCTTGGGAGTAATGTTTGATGAGGGTTTAGCTTCAGCCTCTCTCTAACACCGCCACGTTTCCCCCGTCTTAGTTTACAATTGCAGCGCCGGCGCTGCGCTCTTTCTGCCAAGTGAGCTAGAGCGGAGATCCACGGTGTTTTGGCGATTTCCCGAGGGAGTTGAAAGATTAATACAATTGTGACCGATGTCCAACAATGCTTGTCGGCTGTATGAGATATATGCAAGGCTATTGTGAGTGAATAAACTTGCAACTAGTAGAGAAATAACTACTAATTCGCAAAATCTGGGGAGACGCTGAGCCTCGCATTGTGCATGCACTGCCATCTTGGTCTCAAGATTGATATTAGATTCCAGTGTTTTGTTGACACACAGCTATATGTTTCAGCCTAGGATGCTTAGTAACTTATTTCTGCTTAATTCTGACAAGATAGAAGTTCTGGTACTAGGACCACAAGCAAACAGAAGATAGTCTTGATTAATCTGATTACAGAAGATAGTCTTTTTGTTTCATCATGTGCAGCAGTGAAAGAACTTTCTGTGATTATTGACTCCAGTCTTTTACTTGAAGCTCATGTAGATAATATCGCTAGGGTAGACTTTTATAATATTGCTAAAATAAGAAATATAATGTCACTACATAATGCAGCGTTTGCTCACTAGACAATAAACTGGACTACATCCAATTCCAGCAAACCATTTGGCGAGAGTCCAGAGACTACCCTGCAGAGCCCTGCCCCCACCTCGGCTACTCAGACTACATCTCACCCACCTGGAAAATAAGGACTCATATGTATGAATGCTGTTCATAGACTTCAGTTCAGCATTCAACACAATCATTCCTCAGCACCTGATTGAGAAACTGAGCCTGTCAGGCCTGAACACCTCCCTCTGCAACTGGATCCTGGACTTCCTGCCTGGGAGACCTCAGTCAGTCTGGATTGGGAACAGCATATCCAGCACAACCACACTGAGCACTGGGGCCCCTCAGGGCTGTGTGCTCAGCCCACTGCTGTTCGCTCTGCTGACTCACGACTGTGCAGCAATGCACAGTTTGAACCACATCATCAAGTTGGCCGATGACACGACCGTGGTGGGTATCATCAACAAGAACAATGAGTCAGCATACATAGAGGAGGTGCAACGACTAACAGCCTGGTGTAGAGCCAACAGCCTGTTTCTGAACGTTTATAAGACTAAAGAGATGGTTGTTGACTTTACGACAGCACAGAGTGGCCATTCTCCGCTGTTCATCAACGGATCCTCTGTGGAGATCGTCAAGAGAATCAAATTCCTTGGTGTACATCTGGCGGAGAACTTCACCTGGTCACTCAACACCAGCTCCAAGAAAGAAAGCCCAGCGAGAAAGCCCCAAGCTGAGGAAAGCCCATCTCCCTCCCCCCATCCTGACTGTGTTGTACAGAGGGATCATCAAAAGCATCATTGGCAGCTGCATCACTGCCTGGTTTGGGAATTGCACCGTCTTGGATCGCAAGACCCTGCAGCGGATAGTGAGGACAGCTGAAAAGATCATTGGAGTCTCTCTCCCCTCCATCACGGACATATACACCACATGCTGCATCTGTAAAGCCAACAGCACTGTGGACGACCCCACACACCCCTCACACACACTCTTCATCCTTCTGCTAACTGGAAAGAGGTACCGAAGCATTCGGGCCCTCGCAACCAGACTGTGTAACAGTTTCTTCCCTCAAGCCATCAGGCTCCTCAACATCCAAAACTAAAAGTATACCAACTATCTCACACACACACACAAACTCACCTGTGTGAACAGACTCACAATATAATGTTTACTACTTGTTTGCACTACTTCAACCGCTGGTACTACATTTTTTGCACAATCCACATTGTCATGCTGCTATATATATGTTTACAAACATATATGTTATTAGATACCTGTTTTTTACAGTTTCTCAAGTTTGCACACCACATTCCATTTTGTTTCATTGCACATGTTTTTTGTGCAATTGTTTTCAGCGCTATGTGTCCTCTCTTGTGTTGAATTTTGTATTTCCTGTTTTTGCACTGTTTGCACACGTTGCACTTTATGTAGCTAGGACAAACTTTCTGTCCTAGCTCTGTGTTGTTGTTTCTGTTTGTAACTATATGTTGTATGTTTATGTAGCATGGGTCCTGGAGAAATGTTGTTTAATATCACCATTACATCAGCTATATTTGGTTGAATTGACAATAAAAGCTTCTTGACTTGACTTGACTTGACTTGAAATTGAAAAGCTATTGTTATGTCTATTGTACTTTGCCACACCCCATACTTTGCAGAGCTCCTTCCAGTTCCTCCAAAGTTACACACCATTTTTTACCCATTATAGCTGCATGGTTAATAGTATTTTAACAAAGAAAGCAGTGCACTCTCTTTGGAAGTACTAATCGAAAAAAGATCAAAAGATCTACCCAAGGCTCTCAAAAGTGGCAAAAGAAGACTTCAAATGCAATGCAGTCACACCAGAGTCTTTGAAAATCGTCAGTGTGCATTGAACAGAAACAATCTTCCTCCAGGAAACTGATGCTGAACATAAAACTTCTGCTTCAATCCGACTGTTAGAGAATGTGTCTTAGACAGATGATCTTACCCAAGTTTTTCCAGTTTTCAGTGAGGATTCTTCAGAATAGCAGACAGAGACTTTGCTCCTGAGTCTCCTAATTTATTCTCAGGCAGATCCAGTTCTCTAAGGTTTGAGGGATTTGAACTCAGAGCTGAAGTCAGAGCAGCACAGCCTTTATCTGAGATATCACACTCACGTAGCCTGTAGAGAGACACAGTGGCACACTTTTTATCAACAGATATTTTTTCCATCTCTTGACCAATCACAAGGCTTGATTAACACTGATCAAAAAATCACTGCCAGATTTCAAACAGAAGGTGGGCCTGGGTAAAACAAGGTCGACACAGGTTTGAAAACCTGCATACTGTAAAAAGTTGCCTGTGAGCTGAAAGCCTATCACTAAAAAAGTATGTTAATTTTCCAGTTGTTTATGTAGTGTGCACATAAATACGCATATGCACAATCACGAGATCCTAAAACTAGAGATATTTGTCCTGCTGTGTTTTACTCGGGCTTTTGATAATAAAGTCAACTAGAATTTAAAGTCTAAAGAAAACAAACATACAAATAAAATGATAGAAATAAAAATAGAAAATATAAACCACTTGTACCAGAGACCTCAGCCAAACACTCACACTCAATGCATCACTCATTCAGCTCATGCAGAGAGAGAGAGAGCGAGAGAGAGAGAGAGAGAGAGAGAGAGAGAGAGAGAGAGAGAGAGAGAGAGAGAGAGAGAGAGAGAGAAAACTAATA
Organism: Hemibagrus guttatus; assembly: GCA_033459395.1. Lineage (NCBI taxonomy): Eukaryota > Metazoa > Chordata > Actinopteri > Siluriformes > Bagridae > Hemibagrus > Hemibagrus guttatus. The sequence goes on from JAUCMX010000018.1 coordinate 19,891,701, forward strand.
TAAGATCAACTATAAAACATTAATTTTGAGAAATAACATTCATCTTTTCTAAAGCAGCAGACTACTCACTAATCATGTATTATTAAATTAAGTGTTCCTGAATTATAAACTGATGTAGTGTAAAAATATCTACAAATTGAGTTCATCAAGTTCTATGGGAGGTGGACACGGTGGCTTGGTGGTTAGCACGTTTGCCTCACACCTCCAGGGTTGGGTTTTGATTCCCGCTTTTGCCATGTGTGTGTGGAGTTGCATGTTCTCCCCGTGCCTCTGGGTTTTCCTCCGGGTACTTCAGTTTCCTCCCCCGGTCCAAAGACACGCATTGTAGGTTGATTGGCATCTCTAAATTGTCTGTAGTGTGTGACTGCGTGAGTGAATGAGAGTGTGTGTGTGCCCTCCAATGGGTTGGCACTTCGTCCAGGGTGTATCCTGCCTTGATGTTCAATGACGCCTGAGATAGGCACAGGCTCCCCGTGACCCGAGAATAGATCGGATAAGCGTAAGACAATGAATGACTGAAGTTCTATGGGATTAGGTTATAAAATTCACAATTAATAAAAGCTCTACAGAAAAATTACATTAAGACAGACGGACAGATGTGCTGAGCTTTTAAACACTATTTCAGATTTGAAAACAATAAAAAAAAAGTTTATGCTCTCTCTTTTTAGTTTCAATTTAAACATCTAATCTGATGTATTTAACTATTGCCCCAAAGCAGTCCTCTGCTATTAACTACTTGCTTAAATTTTCCAAATTCTAATTTTTGATACAATTTCCATTTGACTGCTGCTTTTAAACCTGCAACTCATTTAGTTTGTGTCCCAGGTGCAGCTTGTGTGATTAATTACAATGTTTTTTTTTTTTACTAATTTTAGGAAATTTCAATGCCATTTCAGACATATTTCAATCACATCAAGTCATTTTTATTGCTGCAGCATCTCACATATGTACATCTGACCCACAGACTCTGTGACAAATCATCAAGTGTGCAGTGAAAAGAAACAATCTTCCTACTCAGGACACGATAAACCTAAAACTTTTGCATCAGTCTCACTATTAGAGAATGTGTCGTACTGTGGAGCAGGCCATGTGACTCTCAGAGAGATGCTCTTACCACAGTTTCTCCAGTTCACAGTGAGGATTCTCCAGTACAGCAGAGAGACTCTTCACTCCTGAGTCTCCTAGTTTATTAAAGGATAGATTCAGCTCTCTCAGATGTGAGGGGTTTGATCTCAGAGCTGAAGTCAGAGCAGGACAGCCTTCATCTGATACACCACAGTTATACAACCTGTAGGGAGACACACTCTTCGTTAACAGACTTTTATATTGGTTTAGTGTGAAGACGATGTGTCTGTCAGGTTGGATTGTCTGCCCTCTCTTGAACAATCAGAAGGTATTTTTAACATGAACCAAACATTACTGTTTTTTTATTTGCGATGACAGAAATTGAACAGTGGGTGGGTCTGGGTAAAACAGGGTGGGCAAAGGTTTCAAAAGAAAACTCTTAGACTACAATAGTATACATAGTAGTCTACTTAGTCTGTAGTCTACTTAGACTACAACAGGAAGCAAACTTTTGGATTATTATTTGGTTTGGTGATTTCAAAATAATTTTATTCGAGTGATGATTTTAACTGAGGAAATAATCAAAATGGAGCACTGCCTCATCATATATTTATTAAATAAGTTAATTAGCACAAAAAAATACTGTGAAAGCCTACAGAATTCGGCTGAAAAAGGAAGACAGCCCTCTTGGATTCCTGTGAATAAAGATGTTTACAGACACAGGCATCATTTATTAAGTGTTTTTATTGCATTTAAAATTCAGTGTTGCACTGAAACAGAGTCATGCACTCCTCAACCAAGTCCAGTTCTGTTCTTCATCTCTCACAGTATTCCAAGCTCCACTCTGACTGTGTGCTCCGGCGTTAACACAAACTGGAATACATTTCATCTTATTACGTCCTCTGATTACATGAGTATAAGTGACAAGAGAAAAGACAGGGCATGGCATCTGTTTTAGAGAAGAAACTTTTTGTTAAACTAGTCTGTTATATGGCTACGCACCACACAGAAATGTTACTGAGCAACATCACTTAAAGCAGATTCTTAAAGCAGGAGCTCCTGAGTGAGACAGTGAGACAGGTTTGTGAATAATTAAAACCTTAAAACAACTCTCATTTACGTAGGCCAGGCCTTGTAGCATCAACACTGATGACACTTAGACTTATTCCTATTAAGTGTACTATAGCTGCAAAAATATTGCTGACTTTAATTAATTTTTTAAATTAATGTTTCAGGTTTTGTAAAATGCTTCCCTGTTTATCTCCAGTTTACACAACTTCTGCTTTTACATACACAACTTCTGCTTTTAGTAAGTTATTGCGATTCTTAAATAGATGATCTTACCTCAGTGTCTCCAGTTTACAGTGAGGATTCTGCAGTACAGCAGAGAGACACTTCACTCCTGAATCTCCTAGTTTAATCCCAGTCAGATCCAGTGTTTTCAGTCAGATGCAATTCTCTCTGATTGGAGGTTTCTGAATTGAGCACTGAGACCAAAGCTGACCAACTTTGCACTTCAAGTGAATCACACCAGATACTAAAGGATATAAAATAATACATAATAAAGTAATACTAATGCAGGTTATCAAAGAAGCCTTCAAAGCTTCCACATTACCATCTCATTTTCATAAGTGCTGAAAGTAGAATCACAGTTAGACAATATGCTTAAATGGATATTCCTGCCAATATCTAAGATTTAACCATCAATACATATTTTGTAAACATCCCCAGGGACGTTTCTTCCTATAAGTAGTATAAGAGGTCACTTCGGGCCATTGAGGGGCACCATGTGCGGCACCACGTGCGTTAATAGATAAACAAAAAAGCACACTATATCATTTGGTAAAAGATTTCTAAAAGATTTATGATATTAGAGTCACAACTAAAACTATTTGTTTTAGTTCAATTTGACTAAATTTTTTTGCTTGCACTTATTGATGTAATTAAATTAAGTTAATGGTTAACTGCAGCTAACTAGTTTCTTGTATTAAAATATAATCATATTCATCCCTTCATCCGTTAATACAGAAATGTGATTTGTCCTATATTCTCACATGTCCTATATTCTCACATATTATTTCATATAAACAATTGACAGTGGTGAGAAAAACATAATAGAGAATAAACCTAACCAAGAACCAAATTTTACAAGAAATAGCAGGTACAGAATGTACACATTCTGTGTGTTGCCAATGCTATGAAGACTCAGTCATGTCAAGAGTCAAGTTCTTAAAAATTACTTTCAACACAATTTTTTGTGAAACCCAAGAGGCTGTTGAGGTATAGGTGTGAGACTGGATACAGTCCTGTCCCTGACAATGAATAAAACTCAAACTGTACAGTTTAACATGGAGCACATAGCAAGTGATAATTATGTCAGAGTTAAAAATCTAAGTGAAAATAGGCATAAAGTAATGAGGCTCTTTGTTTACTAGTAACAGGGACATTCTCAGGCTATATAACCACTATTTTATTGGGGTATATATCTTTTAATTTATCTATTATTACCATACATCTACAACTGTTACCTCTAATGACTATAAGGCTTTTCAAAGTCAGTTTTCTTTGAAAGGCACAAATAAAACCAAGTTATAAGGACAGGAAAATTATTATAAAAGTAATAATAAAGAAAACCTTTTGGGGATGACGATTTTGCATTACTGCAATAAATGTAGCTCACCATAGGTGACATCATGGTGATAAATCATTTACATTTACATTTCTGGCATTTGGCAGATGCTCTTATACAGAGCAACTGCTACCCGTAACAGCAACGTACAAAAGTGGTTTGAAGTCTCTTTTCACGAATACAATAAACATTGGTTTAATTGGTCACAGATTTAGAATGCCATCAGCCTAAAAATTGTTTTAATCATATCTTCAAGAAACTACCTAATTATTTACCTCATACTTCAAAACCTCAATGTTTTCTCTTCATATGAAATCAACTGGCTTCCACATGTTTATTTCCTGCCCTTCAATCAATTTGTTCATGCATTTTTTATTCCCTATTCAATCTATGTATCTGTTTGCTCAGCTCTGTATCACTTTAAGGTCAAAACATATTTGGATATATTGTTAGCTGTTTTAGCTGTTAACAGTGGAACAGTAAAACGATTAAATTCAGCTTTACTTACATTACTTTTCTGGAGGCTGCAATCACAGGCATCACCTTCAGAAGCACATTCTCTGTTACCTTTTCTGTACTCAAATATTTACTCAAATCAAATTCTTCCACCTCCTGTGCTGATGTCAGTAACACAAACACCAGAGCAGACCACTGTGAATAGGAGAGTTCAGTTTGTTTTTCAGATTTCAGGTAGTCCTGGATTTCCTCCACTAGAGAATGATCACCCAGTTCATTCAGACTGTAGAACAGATTGATGGATTTCTCTGTAGGAAGATCTTCACTGATCTTCTTCTTAATGTACTGAATTGTATGCCTAATGCTCTGGGATTTATGTCCTCTCTGTGTTATTAAAGCCTGTAAGAGTTTCTGATTGGACTTCAGTGAGAGTCTCAGAAGAAATCGAAGGAAAAGATCCAGTTGCCCAGTCTGACTTTCTAAAGCCTGATCTACAGCACTAAGTGTAAGTCTGAGATTGTATTTTCTTTTAGCTCTCTTTCAGTGACCTGATCCTGTGTAAGAACATTTCTCTTTTCTATCATGAAGGTCAGGTGCACATACAGAGCTGCAAGGTGCTCCTGAACACTCAGATGTACAAAGCAGTACACTTTACTCTGATGAAGCCCAAAATCCACTCTGTAAATCTGTGCACACACCTGAATACACTGCTGCTTCTGTCACATCAATGCCACACTCTCTCAGGTCTTCCTCATAGAAGATAAGGTTTGCTTTACTCAGCTGCTGAAAAGCCAGTTGTTCCAGTTTAAGAAGCATTTCTTCATCACTCTCCTCTTTATTTGAGTATTTATCTCTTATGATGTTTGTCTGAATGATGAGGAAGTGTGTGTACATTTAAGTCAGAGTCTTAGGGATCTCTCCACTCTCTGCTTCACCCAACATTCTCTCTAGAACAGTGGCTGAAATCCAGCAGAAGACTGGGATGTGGCACATGATGTAGAGGCTTCTTAATGACTTCAGGTGTTTGATGATTTTATTGGCCAGGCTCTGATCACTGATCCTCTTCGTGAAGTACTCCTCCTTCTGAGGATCACTGAACCCTCTTACCTCTGTGACTCGATGCACACACTCAGAGGGGATTTTATCAGCTGCTGCTGGTCGGGAGGTGATCCAGATGAGAGCAGAGGGAAGAAGATTCCCTTTAATCCGGTTTTTCTGCAGCACCGGCACTGATGCTGATTCAGTTACATCACACACTCTCACTGTGTTCTGGAAATCTAGAGGAAAATGACACTCGTTTAATCCGTCAAAAATGAACAGAAATTTTTCCCAACTGGACATTTCTGTTTCTTTAGTTTCCTTAAAACAGACATGAAGAAGCTCCACCAGACTCAGTTTTCGTTAAGCAGTTTTCAGTTCAGCTCTCTGAAAGAAAGTGGAAATATGAGGTGGACGTCCTGATTTGCTTTCCCTTCAGCCCAGTCCACAATGAACTTCTGCACAGAGACTGTTTTTCCAATGCCAGCAACTCCCTTTGTCAGCACAGTTCTGATGGGTTCATCTTGTTCAGATAAAGGCTTAAAGATGTTGTTGCATTTGATTGGTGTTTCCTCTGTTGTTGTTCTCCTGAATGCTGCCTAGATCTGTCTCACCTTATGTTCATTATTGACTTCTCCCCTGTCTCCCTCTGTGATGTAGAGCTCTGTGTAGATCTCATTCAGGTGGGTTTGGTTCCCTGGGTTTATTATCACTCCAAAGCATCATAAGGCATCTTATCCAAATCTAAGTCTCAGGGAAAACGCAAACATTTACTCAAGTGTGTGTTACACACCTTTTACACCTTCTTTGAGATTTATAAGAAATAAACACTATATCTGCAGATAGATAAATTAAGGTAAATTTATTTCTGTATCACATTTTTGCTCTGCATTCTTTATTTAAATATATTTATTAATGTCATACAGTTATTGTGCTTGCTGTAGCTAGCAGCCTATATAGCACCATATGGTCAATTACAAATTTTTATCAATATAATACAAATTTTTATTTTGGGAAATGTACACCATAATCAGAAGAAACAATATATTAACAATAACAATATATACAAAATATTTTTACAAATATAAATCCATGGCCAGTTAGGCCTTCCAACCAGATGAGCTTTGGACACTTAAATACATTTACTTGTATAAAAGATGGAACTGAGGCAATCTACATGTGAAGAACATTTGCTTATATTTACTTTTGCTTTTTACAGAGCCTAATGGCAAGTAGGTTGGCCCACAGAAAGGTCTACAATACAGTTGGTAGAAATGTGAATTTAACTGTTGTTTTGTACTTTAGTTATCATTATATATTCTGATTCATTTTCTAATTTATCTAAGATTAAGTGTTTAAACTGTTGCTAGGTGTTTTCACTAGGGCTTACTGGTGGTGCTGAGGGCACTATCTGGTAACTTAAAGCAATAAAATTATTTGGCAAGTAGGCAATTTTTGAGGACTGAATATGAAAACAATCTTCAAGAACATATAGCACAGGAGTGTCAGAATTGGTAGTTGTTTTTGTTAAAATAATTTTTAGAAATCTTTTTTTCTTTTATTTATACTATGAAAAAAATGTAAAGGCAAGAAATGCATCCACTTAATTTTAAAAAATATCACATTAAAAATGTTTGTCTATGTATTTTCACATACATAGGGCTGATCAACTCCTGTATGTCTGTAACGTGTAATTGAATTTGAATCTTCTTCTTCTTCTTTTGGCTTTTCCCTTCAGGGGTTGCCACAGCGAATCATCTCTCTCCACCTATCTCTATCTTCTGCATCCTCAACACTTGCACCCACTAGCTTCATATCCCCATTAATTCCATCCATATACCTCCTCTTTGGCCTTCCTCTTTGCCTCCTGCCTGGCAGCTCCATGTCCACCATTCTCCTACCAATATACTCACTCTCCCTCCTCTGGACATGTCCAAACCATCTTAATCTGGCCTCCCTAACTTTGTCCCCCAAATGTCCAACATGAGCTGTCCCTCTGATGTACTCGTTCCTAATCCTGTCCAACTTTGTCACTCCCAAAGAGAACCTCAACATCTTCAGCTCTGCTACCTCTAGCTCTGACTCTGTCTCTAAACCATACAGCATGGCCGGTCTCACTACTGTCCTGTACACCTTCCCCTTGATTCTCGCTGATATTTTCCTATCACACAGAACTCCCGACACCTTTCTCCACCCATTCCAACCTGCCTGCACTCGCTTCTTTACCTCTTTCCCACACTCTCCATTACTCTGGACTGTTGACCCCAAGTACTTAAACTCCTGTACCTTCTTCACCTCTTCACCCTGTAACCTTACTGTTCCACTTCCCTCCCTTTCATTCACACACATGTACTCAGTCTTACAGCATCTGACTTTCATGCCTCTTCTCTCCAGCACAAACCTCCACCTCTCCAGGTTTTCCTTCACCTGCTCCCTGCTCTCACTACAGATCACAATGTCATCTGCAAACATCATTGTCCAAGGAGACTCTTGTCTGACCTCCTCTGACAATTGGTCCATCACTATAGCAAACAGGAAGGGGCTCAGAGCCGAGCCCTGATGCAGTCCCACCTCCGCTTTGAACTCCTCTGTCTGACCTACAGCACACCTCACCACTGTCCTGCTCCTCTCATACATGTCCTGCACCACTCTGACATACTTCTCTGCTACTCCTGACTTCCTCATACAGTACCACAGCTCTTCTCTTGGCACCCTGTCATACGCTTTCTCCAAGTCTACAAACACACAGTGCAACTCCCTCTGACCATCCCTATACTCAAAATTCTCAGAGCAAAAATTGCATCTGTTGTGCTCTTTCTGGGCATGAAGCCATACTGCTGCTCACAAATTTCCACTACCTTCCTTAACCTAGCTTCCACTACTCTTTCCCATAGCTTCATTGTATGGCTCATCAACTTTATCCCCCTATAGTTGCTGCAACTCTGCATGTCACCCTTATTCTTAAAGATCGGCACTAACAAACTTCTTCTCCATTCCTCAGGCATCCTCTCACTCTCTAAAACCCTGTTGAACAAATCAATTAAAAATTCCACTGCTGCCTTTCCTAGACACTTCCAGACCTCCACCAGGATGTCGTCAGGACCAACTGCCTTTCCACCTTTCATCCTCTTCAATGCCTTCCTGACTTCATCCTTTCTAATCTTATCTACTTTCTGTTCCACAGAGTGCACCCCTTCTACTCTTTTTCCCTCTCATTTTCCTCATTCATCAGCTGCTCAAAGTACTCCTTCCATCTCCTTTGTACACTCTCCTCACTTGTGAGCACCCTTCCATCTCTATCCTTAATAACTCTAACTTGCTGCACATCCTTCCTATCTTGATCCCTCTGCCTAGTTAACCTGTACAAGCTCTTCTCTCCTTCTCTAGTGTCTAACCTAGTGTACAACTCGTCATATGCCTTCTGCTTGGCCTTAGACACCTCCCTCTTCACTCTGCGCTGTAACTCCATGTATTCCTGTCTATTCTCTTCAATCCTGTCCATGTCCCACTTCTTCTTGGCTAACCTCTTCCTCTGGATACTATCCTGAACTTCCTCATTCCACCACCAAGTCTCCTTATCTTCTTTCCTCCTTCCAGGTGACACACCCAGCACCTTTCTCCCTGTCTCCCTGATCACTTCAGCTGTAGTTTCCCAGTCATCTGGCAGCACTATCTGACCACCCAGTGCCTGCCTCAACTTCTGTCTAAATTCCTCACAACATTCCTCCTTTTTCAGCTTCCACCACTTGGTTTTCTTCTCTATCTTTGACCTCTTCTTCTTACAGACCATCAATGTCATTCTGCACACCAACATCCTATGTGGTCTGGCTATACTCTCTCCCACTACCACGTTACAGTCACTAATCTCTTTCAGATTGTCTCTTCTACATAGGATGTAGTCTACCTGTGTTCTCCTACCTCCACTCTTGTAAGTCACTCTATGCTCCTCCCTCTTCTGAAGTGTTAACCACAGCCATGTCCATCCTCTTAGCAAAGTCCACTACCATCTGTCCTTCTAGGTTCCTTGCGTTAACTCCAAACTTGCTCATCACCTCCTCATCACCTGTGTTCCCCTCACCAACATGTCCATTAAAATCCGCTCCTATCACCACTCTCTCACCTGTGGGAATGATCTCTATCACCTCATCTAATTCACTCCAGAATCTCTCTTTCTCCTCTAACTCACAACCTACCTGTGGGGCATAATCACTAACAACATTCAACATCACCCCTTCAATCTCTAACTTCAGACTCATCACCCTGTCTGACACTCTCTTCACCTCCAGAACATTCCTCACAAACTCCTCCTTCAGGACCACACCTACCCCATTGCTCTTACTATCCACACCATAATAAAACAGCTTGAATCCTGCTCCTATACTACGAGCCTTACTACCCTTCCACCAGGTCTCCTGTACACACAGTATATCCATCTTCCTTCTCTCCATCATATCAGCCAGCTCTCTACCTTTCCCTGTCATAGTACCAACATTCAGAGTTCCTATTCTCAGTCCTACACTCTTAACTTTCCTCTTCTCTCTCCGTCTGTGCACTCTCCTCCCTCCTCTACTTCTTTGACCAACAGTAGCTCAATTTCCACTGGCGCCCTATAGGTAAACGGCGCCAATAGCGGTCGTCGTTAACCCGGGCCTCGGCCGATCCGGTATGAAATTCAGAGTACTGACGATTCGCATGGTTAAATTTGACAATGTTTTACACCGGATGCCCTTCCTGACACAACCCTTTCTATTTATCTGGGCTTGGGACCGGCACAGAAGTCACTGGACTGTGACCCCCATGGCTAGATTAAATTAATTTGAATATTGATTGTTTTTTTTTCTGTGTTTTTTACAGATAATGTTAAGTAAATGCATGACATGAGACACATGACAATATGAGTTCTAATGTAACATTCATATTAGTGTAATTGGCCTGAATGTATGAATTCACTTTAGATGTTGCAAATCTTGCATCATGTAGGGTGAAGTGACTAAGCAGTTGTAGTAAAAAGGAGGCCATGTGGGATTCAGATTAAATGTGTTGGTTGAAACAATACCACTACATAAATGTAAGTGGAAGATTTAAGGTGTAAGTAGAGTTTTTGGCTAGTCCCTACCCTACTCTTAAAACAAATAAGTACAAAATTAGAGTTCTGAGGTCCAAAATTTAAATAACCATACCCATCTTTGTGATTTTTTTTGTCTTTGTATAGCTCAGTCATTGGGATTAGTCATGATAAAATAGTTATCTAGATGCTGCATATATTGTTCAATGTTAGAAAATGTATTGTTTGTTGCAGTTTCCATTTACAAATTTACTTATGCTTCCACTAATAGTCTACTACAAATTTACTTATGCTTATCCCTAATAGTTATTGAACTGGCTACTGTATATCTTGGAATCTTTTTTTTTTCTTCAATAATGAGGTTCACATACACTTACAAATGCTACCATTGCATGCTTCTGCATGCTCAAAACCACACTGTTCTCATGTGACTAAAGCAGAAGCAATAAGATATATCACAGTGACCACAGAGTATATAGTTAGTGACACTGTATGAACTAAATATAAAAGGAGAAACTGTTAAGGTGTGCAAGACATTTTATTGAGGCACACTCTCAAGCAGTCAAAACCTGTCTACAGCATGAAAAGGATTCTGCTACTGACATGCTCAGAAAAAGATGAGAGGAGGAAGCGTGTAAAATGACAGATTGATGCACAACAGAAAGATGGTGTTTATTCTCATATACACTCATATACACTCAGTTGAGTCTAGACAAAATGGTACGCTCTAAAATTGCTGAGTTAAACCTAACACAGTTTGGGTCAATTCTGGAATCCAGCACTGGTTATAATGTGAGCCAACCCAGTCTGGGTTGTTTTAACTCCGTCAGGTTTGGTTATGATGTTTATTTTTAATTACAAAAAGCACTTTTTTGTTAAAAATATCTTCTATTGTATTGTTATACATAAATATATACTTGAAGAGTTATTACAATGTTAGACAATATTAATTTTAACAAAAATAATAGCATGGTATTTGATTTATTCAAAATGTATTCGATACAATTACAGTACACACTTGGAAAATATCTATAACTATGCATGTTTAACTATATTAAAACATACTCCAATGCTAAACAAATATTTAATTACATAAACACAAAAAAATCACACCAACAAAACTACATTATACAACATTTAGTTCTAATTGATTAATCGGTTAGGACAACCGGTGTTTCAGCAGATACAGATATGTAGTATAAGAGCACTGGTGCATTAATTAACCAAAGGACAAAATGTTAAATGTGGCTTGTAGTGAATCTCCTATGGGCTTCCTCAGATAAACTCCTCAGATGCCAATCTATTCAGGTGAGAATATCACCAGTGTCTTGAAACTTTAGCTATCCTGATTCATAATGAACAACAAACACACTCTTCTCACTTCTCTGAGTCTGGTTAATGCATTATAACTAAATGAGTGATGTGTTTATGTTTTCTATTTCCCAACATGGAAATGCAGGAACACCAGAGTCTTCATTACATGCCCGTGTTCACCACATACTAAATATAAAAGAAAAACGTAAATTTATATACACAAACTGGACTGTGGTATTTCATGCACTTATCTCTGCTCCAAGAAAATCATTATTATCTCCTGTTTATAATTAATCATTTAATATTTATTCATTCTTACTAACATCCGTATTATAACATTTCACTAGAACAAATGAGAAGTTCTAATAGTAAAATGAGCAGGTATTAATCTATTATATCTCTGTTCCCATGTCACAGGCTTTGAAGGTTTTCAAGGTTTTTTAAAATAATGAACACTTCTGTATCATTTAGCTCATTTTCTACATTTATATTAAAGTGCAGACTTTATAAACAAGCTGAGGTGAATTTTACAGGAATGACAGTAGATATGGTGTGGTGATAGGGTGCTGGAAGTAGTGTCAGTGTGAGTAAAAGTGGCTACTTAAATAAAATATTTGTGGTTGTGTGACTTAAATGAAATTAAAACTGTCTTTATTTCCTAACCTAACTACTGGAATTAAAGAGAGAAGTACAAACTAATGATGATGTTAAAGCTTTCACTTTTTTTTATATTTATTTTTCTAAAACATTACTCACCTCAGAGTCCGTAGTCTATAGTGTTCATCATCTGTAAGAGCAGAGAGCAGATTCTTCCCAGTGTCTCCTATTTTATTATTAAACAGATTCAGGTCTCTCAGATGTGAGGGGTTTGATCTCAGAGCTGAAGTCAGAGCAGCACAACCTTCATCTGAGACACCACAATCACACAACCTGCAGAGAAACACAGTGACACTCTTCACTGGTTGTAAACAGTTTATTGCAGACTGAGTTATACACACTAAGTCTTCAAAAACGTTGTATTAAATAGTTTAGAAACAAATTTCTTTTGCCATGAGACTTTAGTTTGAACTAATTAGAGAAAAGTTTTTAGAGAAGCTGATAGCTCACTGGTTCATGCAGTTTTTTGTCTATCATTGAGGACTGGTAGTTATGGCTACCATAACTAAAATATTATCAGATTATTTTTTTATATTGTTTGATGTTATATTTATCATGATATTCATTTCATACCATTAATGTAGAAGGAAATGCATTACATTTATTTGTTAGACCTCAAGAATGAATGTAAACCTAACTTGGTTTAGAAGTAAACTTCACAGTGTAAGCTACCTTACATCTTATATTAGATGTATATTATATAAGATGTATATGTATATAAGATTTAATAATACATAAATCACAACAGGTTTGATCTGGATTTGAACAGTTATTTTAAACAAGTTGGTACTCTCCATAACGAGCATGGCTGAAAACATTTACAGTAAGGCAAAGGCAAATGTGTTTAGAAAGACAAAACACAAAAGATCAGCATTTACACCGCAATTGCACACTGATACTTCCGTACTGTTGTATGTAAAGTTACAAGACGATTTTGTAGTCTTTTCCTATCAAACAGACTTTTCAGCCTCTGTGAAACACTTCTAGAGGTATATAAAGACAGAAAATAAGATATATAAATTAATAAAATGTTTTTTTCCTGGCAACTTCCTTCAAATTCCTTAATTGGCTTAATTCAGATTACTAAATTTAATTTGATTCACAGGTAGTGCTAGTGCAAAACACTTGGATTAATTGGTACTGGTAGTACTTTTGATTTAAAAACTGTGTTTTTAGTTTGCTGATATCTTTCTTAAAAATAAAGTTCTTTAAAAACTTTGAATTGCACATTTTTGACCATGGCATTAGAGGTTCAGGGACAGAAAGACAAGTCTGCCCACCCTCTCAGGCTGTAATGCTATACTATGACGGGTTACAATGTTCCCACTTTTGCTAAACATGCGTTCAGAGGGAGACCTTGTAGCAGGAATGCATAGGTAGCTCTAAAGGTTTTCTTTAGGGATGTTCCAACAGACACGAGTGATTCTGTAAGCTCTTGAGCTATTGTCTCACCAGTATGGTCCTCTGGAAAATATAGTGTTTACAGTGTAGAAGTTGCTTTCGGCTGCTCCCTGTTTGGGGTCGCCACAGCGGATCAACTGGTCCGCACAACAACATGGCAAATGTTTTACGCCGGATGCCCTTCCTGACGCAACCCTCCCATTTTTCCAGGCTTGGGACCGGCACTGCATCCAGTGGCTGGGGTTCAAACCCGGACCTTCCGCATGATAGGCGAGAAAACTACCACTGAGCCACAAATGCCCCTATGGTGTTTACAGTCATTTGTTTATAAAATTCCAGTCCTCATTAATGCAGTGGTTAAGGAGGTTCATGTAAGGCTCAGAAGTGAGGCTAGACCATGTCTTCCACATTAAGTTAAAGCAGCTCTATTTTTGAAAAATGTGGTAGCTTAGTGGTTAAGGTGTTAGATTACTGATCAAAAAATTGTGAGTTCAAATCCTAGGTCTGCCACTGCTGGGCCCCTGAGCAAGGCCATTAAACTTCAATTACAACATAATTGCTGTAGTATCATTACATTCACTGTATATGCAACATTGCTGTGGATCATGTAAAACATGAGTGTGTACTATTTATTCTGCTGAAAAAGCTTATTATAGATATTTCGGAGTTACTTTATCGATACCTGAATGAAGATTAGAACATATTTATTATTAATGTTTAAAAATATGATCTTACACTAGTTTCTCCAGTTTACAGTTAAGATTTTCCAGTACAGCAGAGAGACTTTTCACTACTGAGTCTCCTACATTATTATTAGACAGATCCAGTTCTCTCAGGTGTGAAGGGTTTGATCTCAGGGCTGAAGTCAGAGCAGCACAGCCTTCATTTGAGACACCACACTTACGCATCCTGTAGAGAAACACAATCACACATTCTTCATCAACATATTTTTATCTTGATTTAATTACACACACTAGATCTAGAAACGTTTTATTAAACCTTTTCCCACTGAACACATCATTGCAAAATATCTCTCTCTCTCTCTCTCTCTCTCTCTCTCTCTCTCTCTCTCTCTCTCTCTCTCTCTCTATTAAACAGAGTAAAACAGATTTTTCTCAACATCAGATCTACCATAATCATACCTGAAACTAGTTTGGACTAGAAAGTAGAAAAAAGCTGATAGCTCATTGGTTCATGCACTTTTTTGTCTATTATTATGATATTATGGGCTGGTAGATATGGCCAGATTATCAGATTTTCTTTCATATTATTTGATATCAATATTTATAATGATATTCATTTCATACCATTAATGTGGAAGGAAATTCTTTACATTTATTTGTTAGACCTCAAGAATGATTGTGAACATCTTATGTTGAATCACTTTGTTTAGAAATAAACTTCACAGGTTAAGATACCTTTTTATTTGAAGATCAAAGAGTTCAGGTATTTGTACTGAAGATCAAATGTACTGATTTTGAAGTTTATCTTGTTCTTAGTTTAAGATTTAATATTACATGAATCACAAAAGGTTTGATCTGGTCCTGAACAGTTATTATTTTAAACAAATTGCTACTCTCCACAACCAACATGGCTAAAAATATTTATGCCAAGGCAAAGGCAAATGCTTTAGATTTAGATTATCTCTGTTATATTTAGTTTTTAACTGGTGTGCAAATATTCATATTATTGCAGAACAAAGGAAGTAAAAGTGTGAATCATGGTTAAAAACTACACCTGGCTACGTATGTAACCCAGATCCGTGGGAAGGGAATGAAAAGCTGTCATGGTTGATGCTATGGGAACGCTTCTATGTGGAAGTTGTGTCTGAAGCTCTGTGTGAAATCACACCAATTTATCGGCTCAGTTAGGTCATGTGACAAAGCGGAGTGCACCAACAAAACCATAAAAGGGCATATACGTCACATTACTCTAGATTCTACTTGTCTGAAGCGCGAGTTGACACCCGGGGTGTGGCTAGCGACGCAGTGTCTCGTTCCCTTCTCAGGGAACCAGGTTACATACGTAACCTGGTGTAGTTCCCTTTCGAGGGAACTCGATGCTGCGTCATGGCTGATGCTATGGGAATGCCAATACCAATGCCGCCACACACCGCAAGATATGTGACCCGGAGGTCATGAAAGAGCAGAAATGAGACAGGAGCAGAGCATCATTAGCCCTGTAAGACCCAGGACACAGGAGTGTGTTCCAGGTCCAGGGGAACATCCCTAGCTGGACAAGGTGATACACCTAGTGGAGCAAGCTGTAATCCCTAGAGGTGAAGCCACACAGCACACATCATAGGCCTAGGAGTTAGCTACCGCTACCCAGCACAAGGTGCTGCTTGGAGACCGGATTGCTTTTGTTGTGGCCGCCAAAGCAGACAAAAAGGGAGAGAACTTATGCGTTGTGCTCGAGCAATAGGCGTATGTCTCAAGAACCCAAACTGGGCACAGCAGGTGCAGTCTCTCCTGCTCTGCTAACTCATGGGACAGAGTGCAGAAGGCTTGCAGAAAGGCCAGAAGACCGGTTTAAAGCAGAGCTGTTTCCAGGGTCAGAAACTCCTCAGAGGCTGACTACATTGGCTCAAAGCAGGCTTGGAGAAACCCCTCCAGGACCACTTAAAGGTCCCAGGAGGGGAGACATGGACTACAGGAAAGCCTCAGCCACCTGGCACCATGCAGGAGGTCATAGATCAGAGGACAGGCATGTGACTCGCAGCAATGGCTGTCACATATACCTCAATGTAGAGGGTGATAAGCCCTCAAAGAGCAGTGTCTGCAGGAACTCTAGCACAGTGCTAATAGGGCAGTGAACTAGATCTTGACAATGATGATTACACCAGAGGCAAAAGTTCAAAATAGTCTCTACAACCTCAGTTGGGAGAACAGAGTCTAGCAGCTGGTCCCCCTCAGCTGGTCCCCCTTAGGGGACACAGACTGCCCTAATTATTGAATAAGGGGGCCTCCGAAGGTAGTCCCTGTAGCCAGCTGAGAGGACGAAAGGGATTCACAAAGCCATGAAAAAATGGCCGAATCCGGCACACTGCCTCGACAGACGCGGGACTCGAGCCATGTGGCACAAGCGCTTGGTTGGAAATACAAGCAAGTGAACGCGGAATGAGCTTAGCAACACCACGTGAAACACAACAGCATGAATGCCACTGATTGCTTTCTTTCAAGAAGCAATTCAGTGACATACCGCTCATCATCGCCCACATTGAGCTCTTCAGAGTCCGATGAAGACAATAATTCCTTGTTCGGGTTGGGAGAAATCACAAAACGAGTTCCTGGAGATGAAGTGGGGAAATCCTTCAGTGGGGAGAGAGGGCAAGAATAAGGGGAACGGATGTCCCTTGTTCCATTTCCACTAACTCAACCTGCAAGACCCAAGACCTAAGTTGGCGTGCTGCCTCAGCAGATGCAGGAACAGAGCCATGAGGTGCAGGCACTTGGCTGGAGAAAACAACCAAGTGAGAGTGGAGTTTACAGAGAGGAAAAGTTTCGCAGTGCACGCAGCCGGCTCCCTCAAGAGCCGCACATGCATGCTCCATTATCAAACAAACAACCCAGAAAAAGTGCAAGTCGTCCCCCAATATGTAGCAGGGCATGGATGCACACACTTTCTGAACGTCTTTCCTGATATTCATATCTTCTTTTTTTCCTAGCCTAGACAGACAGGACAAACAATTTACACTAACATATTCAGAGCGTTTGCTGAAGCTAGACAAATACAAAGAAGCTAGAGTATTGTGACATAGAAGCCCTTTAATGGTCTTGCTGGTGTGCTCCGCTTCATCACATCACCTACCCGAGCCGATAAATTGCCGTGATTTCACACAGAGCTTCAGACACAACTCCCAGATAAAAATGTTCCCATAGCTTCAGCCATGACGCAACGTCGAGTTCCCTCGAAAGGGAACAAAGTCTATCATTAAATATGACGTGAATATATATAATGTGAAGAATTTATTATTAAATAACATCCAAATTATAAAACTATTAAAAGAGTGTAAAAACGGGGTCTACAAATTGGGTTAACCATGTTCTATGGGTTTATGAAGTAATTCAAACTTATTTAGAAGAATGACAAAGACAGAAAGACAGATGTGCTCAGCTTGTTGTGTAAGAAGGACCTGACAAAAAAAGTGAAAAATAATTGGAAGTGTGTTTGGTTACCTGTATGAATGTATTGGAGTCAGTGGGTTTATTCACTGGCATTCTTGACATGTGACAAAATCTCTAATAATGTGAGACCATATTATATCTGAGAGAACTACTCTCAATGATATTATATGATATGATCTGCATAGCTTTAATACTGACTCTTACCCATAGGCTCTGTGACAAATCATCAGTTTGCAGTGAAAATAAACAATTTTTCACCTCAGGACCTAAAACGTCTGCATCAGTCTCACTATTTGAGAAATTGTCTTACTGAGGAGCAGGTCATGTGACTCTCAGAGAGATGATCTTACCCCAGTTTCTCCAGCTTACAGTGAGGATTCTCCAGGACAGCAGACAGTCTCTTCACTCCTGGGTCTCCTAGATTATTCCCAGACAGATTCAGGTCTCTCAGGTGTGAGGGGTTTGATCTCAGAGCTTTAGTCAGAGCAACACAGCCTTCATTTGAGACACCACAATCCCACAACCTGCACAGAATGAAACACTCTTCATCAACAGATGTTGGTGACCCTCAGAAGTACAGACATAAACTAACACTATACATTGAATCTACAGACAATGCTATACAGAAAAAAGACCTCAATATTTAGAGTATAATATAGGTTGTTGGTGCTTGTTGCTTGTTTAAAAGCATGTTGGTGCTTTTAAATGGCAAGCTGCATATAATCAAGGTCAGATGTTTACAAGGATGATTGCATGTGGCAAGAAACTGTTCCTATGCCTGGCAGTTTTGCTATTCAATGTTCTGTCATGCCTGCCAGACAAGAGGAGTTGAAAAGGTTGTGTAAGTAAGTTGCCTTTATTTGTCACATATACGTTACTGCACAGTGAAACACATCCGCACATCCCATCCCTTGGGGTTGGGGTCAGAGCACAGGGTCAGCCACGATACAGCGTCCTTGGAGCAAGGTGGGTTCGGGGCCTTGCTCAAGTACCCAACGGTGGCAGCTAGGCGGTGCTGGAGCTTGAACCCCTGATCTTCCGGTCAATGACCCAGAGCCTTAACCGTCCAGGGTATGAGGGGTCTGTAGTGATTTTTTTCCCCCATTTCCTGGTTCTTGTGGAGTTTAAGTCATGGAGAGTAGTCAGAGGAGCACTCTCAGCAGGCTTTTTTCCTGCTGTAACTACCAAATGGTGATGGATATGCAAATTCAATAACTGCAGTGTAGAACTGTATCAACAGCTCCTGTAGCAGACCATACTTCCTTAATTGGTGCAGAAAGTACATCCTCTGTTGTGCCTTTTTGAGGATGGAGGTTATTTTTAACTCCCATTTTAGATCTTTGGAAATTGCTGTTCCCAGAAACTTGTAGGTCTCTATATATGACACTGAGCTGTTGGATTTTGTTAGGGGGAGTAGTGTTGAGGGGTGTCTTCTAATGTCCACTGTCCTTTCCACAGTTTTCAGCGTGTTCATCTCCAGATTTTTCTGAATAAACCATAGTACCAGCCTCATCACCACCTTGGGTGGGTGCATTGACTGTAGCGTCATTTGCAAACTTCAGGAGTTTAACAGCTTGGTCCTTGGAGGTGTAGTCATTAGTATAATGGGAGAATAGCAGTTGGGAGAGGACACATCCCTGGGGAGTGCCAGTGCTGACTGTCCATATAGTGGAGGTAATGCTGCCCAGCCTCACTTGCTGTTTTCTGCCTGTCAGGAATCCTGCTGATCCACTGACAGATGGCAAGGGCAAGGGGTACTGTTAGCTGTAGGAGTTAGCTGTAGGAGAGGATTATCGGGATTATTGTATTAAAAGCCAAAGTGAAGTCAACAAACAAAATCAGTGCATGTGTCCCTTGTCAGTCAAGGTGTTGAGGAATGTTGTTTCCTCTTTTTCAAAATAGGCAAGAGCTTTGATTTTTGAATTTTTTGAACTGATTTTTGAAAGCTTTGTTTTGCTTAGCAAATTTTTTGTCCTTTTTGTCAATCTGTGCAGAGGTTCTGATATACTTGTAAATTATGGTATAAAAATGGCTACTATAGCTGGCTATGTTTCAGGCTCCCATGCCTCCACAATGGCTTTTATTTCCTCTACCATTGGTCCTTCTGGGACAACAGCATGGCCATTAATACGAATTTTAAATCTGCCATTTTATTTTAGTATTGCTCAATCGCTTAAGAAACTCTGATCACCAGACATTTGTATCTATATATGCCATTGTGAATGCCAATTGTTGCGATGTCTCTCTGAGAGCAGAGGCTCTTAATCTATTTTTTGTAGAGTATGATGCATTGCCAGTCAGGACCCAAACTTTTCTTTCTGCAAACAATTCAAAAGAATTTAGCCATCCTGCAACCTAGCATGGCTGGATTGCTGTAGCAGTCAAACTTGGAAATGGCATTGGCCATCTTTAATGTCTGTCACCTATCTCACTTTTCCACTGGAAGATTCCCCAATCTGCATTAACATTAAAATCACCTGCCTAATATTGTGTGGGTCCTCCTTGTGATATCAAAACAGCTCTGACCAATCGAGACATGGATTCCACAAGACCTCTAAAGGCATGCTGTGGTATCTGACACTCTGCTTGCTTGCCTTCTTCCCTTCGCTGTTGCCATCACTTCCCCAGGTAATCAACACACATGTACCCGGCCGTCCACATAATGTAAAAGAAGTGATTCATCAGACCAGGCCACCCTCTTCCATTGCTCCATGGTCCAGTTCTGAGGCTCATGAGCACAATCTAGGTGCTTTGGGCTCTATTATAAAGCAACTACAATTTCACCAATTCAGAATCTACATAGGGTATAGAGGGATTTCTTATTTGCTTTCTGAGCAACACCAAAAACAAAAGCACTACACTCTCTTCTGCTGCAACCCCCCACCCCAAAGAAACTTATTCCCAGTTGGGATAATCTTTATCAGTTACCATATTGAGAAAGCATTCTAGAAATGAAAAGCAGCATATTAGGCAAAGTTATTCCTTTTGACAGTGTAGACAGAGTAAGCACTGGGATAAATCACTACTACCTCCAGCTGATTTGCTAAATGAATTGTCTTCACAAACACAATGTTAGCACAATTCATACAAAATGCAGACAAAATGTTCTTATGCTCAGTGTTCTTATGCCTAATGGCAAACTTCCACACTGACAGCCGAATCTATTCTGACACTGTGACCCTGTGACAAAAAACAAAACTACCAGGGTCAGCCCTGCTCCCAAAACAATACTTGGAACAGACACCCTGTTAATTCAAACACTTCACAAATTCACAAAATACTTTCATAAAAACAAAATAATAATAATTTAAAACACAAAAGGGCTTTTCACACTTGAATTGTTAACCCTGGGTCATCCTAAACCCCGGATAATCTGAATCCTGGGTTATCTGTAATCACATTTCACACTGCTCATACGATACCCGGGGTTAACTGTTAATCCTGGGTTTTCATTAACAGACGTTTAACACGGTACATTCCTAAACCCTGGGTTAATGTTCTTATTTGCATATTTGTGGTGTCACTGTCACTGATTGGACGAACAGCAGGCAACCTGTTTACGTGGCTTTTCCTGCATCTTGCCAGTTATTTAAAAAAATGCTGTAAGAATAATACCGTCTCCTCATCACTCCAGTTCATGAGCTCACCACTCCACACACTTCCCATCTTCTTACACATTTTCTTACTTTTCTCTCACCGGCTGCTGTCAGTGTTGCCAGATTAGACTAAAGATTTTCAGCTCAACTGCAGCTTAAAACCATATAATTAAAATGTCAGCATTAAATATTATACTTTATTGTGAAATTTGTTTGAATGGAAAATTAATAAAATATCATGTTTATAGTCAAAAATAAAAACCCACCAGTAGCATCAAAAACCAGGCCAAATTTTATCAGCCTGCCCAATGCATTTTTTCCAGTTAGACGTAACCAAACAGAGCCCAATTGGGCGGAAACTCAGAAAATCTGGTAACACTGGCTGCAGTTTACACAACACACATTTCCTGTTACTAACGTGACATGAGCCTTGCTGCTCAATTTCTGATTGGCTGTCTGTTGCCAAGCGTACAGCAGCAACGAGCAAACACCACTCCGTTTCACACTGAACAAACTTAGCACCGCAATGCGGGGTTAACACCGCAAATGCGGTGCTAACCCTGCTCCAAAGCAGGGTTTCATTACCCTGGGTAAAAAGTGGTACTAACACTGCTTTCAAATTACATGTGTGAAACGTCTCTTTACCTGGGATTAAAAGCAGTGTTTAGAACAAAGATAAACCAGGGTTAAGCACAGTATGAAAAGCCCTATAGAAACAGAAACATAGAAAAGTGTGAACCACTTGTACAAGACACATCAGCCTCACACTAAACACACTATTATCTCAGCTCATCCAGAGTGAGAAAAAGAGAGAGAGAGAGATTTATTCCACTACACAGGGGGAATTAATGTGTTTCTCCATAGCCTATCTATTGCATTATACCAAAATATATTTTGCAGAATCAAATAAGTAACTAAGACTGAGTCCCAAATTTACTTCAATTAGAGAATGTGAAGAGGTTAACCGACTCTTTATCTTACCACAGTTTCTCCAGTTTACAGTGAGTATTCTCCAGTACAGCAGAGAGACACTTCACTCCTGATTCTCCTACATTATTAAAAGACAGATCCAGGTCTCTCAGGTGTGAGGGGTTTGATCTCAGAGCTGAAGTCAGAGCAGCACAGCCTTCACCTGAGATACCAGACTTACACAACCTGTAGAAAGACACAATTATACACCCATCAACAATTTTTTTTCTCGGATTAAGATGAATGACATCACTTTTTAAAATGCTTATTCTATTTAACAATATAGTTAAAAACTAGAAAGGTAAAACTCGTCAAAACAAAATTTTGATGTTGGCTTGAGAAAGTCAGTCTGAAAATTTGTTAAGTGTTTAATAAGCTTGAAGATAGTTTGAAGTTGAAATACAGAAAGAAAGAAAGTGTGACAGCTACAAGTTCAAAGATGGATGACATACAGTGATACAAGTAGAAAGTCAGGTGGAGTGAGAGTGACACAAGTAGACATACGGTAAGAGCCCCACAAGAGCTGCACAAGAGACCACCCCACAAGAACTGCAGTTTTGGAGATGCTCTGATCCAGTCGTCTAGCCATCACAGTTTGGCCCTTGTAAAACTTGCTCAAATCCTTACACTTGTCCATTTTTCCTTCTTCTAAACATCAAATTTGAGGACAAAATGTTCACTTGCTGCCTAATATATCCCATCCACTAACAGGTGCCATGATGAGGAGATAATCAGCGTTATTCACTTCACCTCTCACTGATCATAATGTTATTCTTGATCGGTGTAGATGGAGAGTGTTTGTGCTACTTGTAGATTGATAGAGAGATAGATGAAGTGAGAGTCTTTGTTACAGTTATATTGACAGAGTGAGAGGGAAAGAGGGGCTTCAGGACTTGCACACACAGATCTGTCCGAATTTTGATATTTGGAGTTCTTTAGCAATCTGTCAATGTAAGTGCATGGAAGCTTTTAGGATATTTAATTGTCCACTACAGGGAAATCATAGGAAGTTTAATGAGTCCAAAAAAACACTGACAGGTGAAGTGAATAAAACTTTCACCACACCATGGCACCTGGTTAGTGGCTGGGATATATCATGCAGCAAGTAAACATTGTGTCGTCAAAGATGATGTGTTAGAAGCAGGAAAAATGGACAAGTGTAAGGATTTGAGCGAGTTTGACAAGGACCAAATGGTGATGGCTAGATGACTGAATCAGAGTATCTCCAAAACTTCAGCTCTTGTGGGCTGTTCCCAGTCTGCAGTGGTCAGTATCTATCAAAAGTAGATCAAGGAAGGAACAGTGGTGAACCGGCAACAGGGTCATGGGCGGCCAAGGCTCACTGATGCACGTGGGAAGTGAAGGTTGGCCCGTGTGGTTCTGAGCCAACAGGCAAGCTACTGTTGCTCAAATTGCTGAAGTTAATGCTGGTTCCAGGTGATAGAAAGGTTTCAGAATACACAGTGCATCGCAAATTTTTGCGTATGGGGCTGCATAGCCGCAGACCAGTCAGGGTGCCCATGCTGACCCCTGTGCACCAATGCCAACAATGTGCCAACAATGGGCACATGAGCACTAGAACTGGACCACGGCGCAATGGAAGAAGGTGGTGTGGTCTGATGAATCACGTTTTCTTTTACATCACATGGATGGCCGGCTGCATGTGCGTCTCTTACCTGGAGAACACATGGCACCAGGATGCACTATGGGAAGAAGGCAAGCCGGCAAAAGCAGTGTCATACTTTGAGCAATGTTCTGCTGGGAAACCTTGGGTCATGTCATTCATGTGGATGTTACTTACGTACCACCTACCGTGTGACACGTACCACCTACCTAAGCATTGTTGCAGACCATGTACACCCTTTCATGGAAATGGTATTCCCTGATGGCTGTGGCCTCTTTCAGCAGGATAATGTGCCGTGTCATAAAGCATAAATGGTTCAGGAATGGTTTGATGAGCACAACAATGAGTTTGAGGTGTTGACTTGGCCTCCAAATTCGCCAGATCTCAATCCAATCGAGCATCTGTGGGATGTGCTGTACAAAGTCTGATCCATCGAGACCCCACCTTGCAACTTAGAGAACTTCTGCTGCTAACATCTTGGTGCCAGATACCACAGCACCTTCAGGGATGTAGTACAGTCCATGCCTCAATGGGTCATGGCTGTTTTGGCAGCAAAAGGGGGACCACTGTCTTGTCTTTGCACTGTTTGCACCTGGTTGCACACTTTGCACTTTATGTAGCTAGGACAAAGAGTCCTAGCTCTGTGTCGTTGTTCTGTTTGTAACTATATGTTGTAGGTAGCACCAGGGTCTTGGAGAAACATTGTTTCATTTCACTATATACTGCGTCAGCTATATGTGTTTAAAATGACAATAAAAGCTTCTTGACTTAACTTGACCTGACCAAGACAATATTAGGCAGGTGGTCATAATGTTATGATTATGATCGGTGTATGAGATAATAATAGTGAAGCAATTTTAAACAAGCTCGACTAATAAGTAGAATTTACATTTTCTGAATTATTAACATTCACATCTCCTCTAAGCCACATTACTCAATATTCGAAGTGTTTCCTGTTACATATTCTGCTTAATTTAATAAAGTTTTTAGGTGTAAATTAACATGGATGTTGCTGGGTGCATTTGGCAGGTCCG
This sequence comes from Hemibagrus guttatus, assembly GCA_033459395.1. NCBI lineage: Eukaryota > Metazoa > Chordata > Actinopteri > Siluriformes > Bagridae > Hemibagrus > Hemibagrus guttatus. The sequence continues at coordinate 19,916,676 of JAUCMX010000018.1, forward strand.
TAGTTTTAATGAGGGATTGAACTACTTTTGACTTGACGTTGTGGATTGATTTATTTAAATGTGGACTGGAGGTTGGACTTTTGTTTTTAAACATGCACTCATACATTATATTAAATCATATTTGTATATATAGTGAGCATGTACAATCATCTCATACACATACCTATTCATTGTGTTCTTAGGAAAAAGCTCTGTGTTACTATATGAATGTATTTTTGTTTTTTATTTTAAAAAATCTAATTGTTCAACTGTATTAAGTCCAATGCCATTAACTTCTTATTTTAGTTTCCAAATTCTATGATTTGTTCAGTGAAATTTCCATTTCATTGCTGCTCTTTAACCCTGCATCTAGTTTGTGATGCAAGTCAGGTTTTGTGCTGCAGCTTCTTACATACATCTGACCCAAAGACTCTTCTTTATAGAAAAGTAAACTTATGTGTCAGTCTTGCTATTAGAGAATGTGTCGTACTGTGGAGCAGGTCATGTGACTCTCAGAGAGATGATCTTACTTCAAAGTCTCCAGTTTACAGTGAGGATTCTCTAGTACAGCAGAGAGACTCTTCACTCCTGAGTCTCCTAGCAGATTATAGGACAGATTCAGTCCTCTGAGGTGTGAGGGGTTTGATCTCAGAGCTAAAGTCAGAGCAGCACAGCCTTCAACTGAGACACCACAATTACACATTCTGTAGAGAGACACAATCACACAATTTATCAACAGATTTGATCTTAGTTTAGTAGTTGTGAAGACAATGTGTCTGTCAGGTTGAATTTTCTGCCCTCTCTTGAACAATGGCAAGGTATTATTTACATGAACCAAACATTACTGTTTTTCATTTGCGATGCCAGACATTGAACAGTGGGTAGGCCTGGGTAAAACTGGAGGGCCAAAGGTTTCAAAAGAAAACTCAAACACACACACTTTTGGATAATTATTTGGTTTGTTGATTTTAAAATTATTTTATTCAAGTGATTATTTTAACTGAATAAATAGTAAGAATGGAGCACTGCCTCATCAAATATTTATTAAATAAATGAACATAAAAAACTACAGTGAAATCCTTCAGATTTTTACTGAGAGAGGAAACCAGACTTTGATTATCATCATAACTTGATGACTAATCTGTTTGTTCTGCATGCTTACTGTAATCAGTATACTACTGTTTTTAGTATGTTATTGTGATTCTCAAAGAGATGATCTTACCTCAGTGTCTCTAGTTTACAGTGAGGATTCTCTAGTACAGCAGAGAGACATTTCACCTCCGATTCTTTTATATCATTCCTAGTCAGATCCAGAGTTTTCGCAGTCAGATGCAGTTCTCTAAGATTGGAGGTTTCTGAGCTGAGCACTGAGGTCAGAGCTGACCAACTTTTCACTCCAAGAAACTCACATCTGATGCTGAAGGAAATAAAATAATACATAATAAACTAACACTTTCAAATCAAATCAAGTCCTCAAAGCATTCACTGTTAATTTTGTATAAATGACAATGTTAGCTAGCAATGTTTGTTTAGGAATTAGACTGAAATTAGCAAAAATCTTATCTATGTAGTTGTTACGGGTAGCAGGGCTGAGGGTGAACCACTAGGGGGCCCTCAGTAGGGGTTGTCATGTCTGTTTATGTTTATGTTTTGGCCATGTGTGTGTTTAAGCCCCGCCCTCGCCTAATGTGTGTTCCTGCCCCCGATCACCTGTTCCCAATGTTTCCCTGATTATGTTTCCTATATATAGTCCTGTCTTTGTCTTCTTTAGTTGCTAGTCCTCGTTTGTATGTAGGCCGATGTGGTGTCGCGGTTTCTGTTCCATGTTCTGTTTATGTCTCGTGTGTTATGTTTAATAAACCCCTTTTTGTTTCACGGAAGCTTCGCGTTGGGTCTGTTACTATCCAGCCGGACACCGCTGGTTGTAACAGAAGGACTAGCCCAAACCGAACAGATCCAGCGCGAAGCTTCAGCGAGAAGGTTAGTTTTTTCGTTTCCGGGTTTTATTGTTTTGTCTGTTTTTGTTTTGCGCTCCGGTTCGGAGTGGTGTTTTTCGGGGGGGTTTTTGTTGATTCCGCCCCTCTCTCCGCCCGTGGTTAGGGAAAGGAGGAGGGCTTCGGCAGAAAATTTACATTTTTGGAGGATTTTTTATTTTTTCTCGCTCCGTCCATGTTCCCGTGCGGGCGGCGCCCCACGATGTAGCTTCCGTGGGGGGCGTGGCCCCGTTTTTATCCTGCGGAGGAGAGTTCCGGCCAAGGGCTGGAGTTTCAAGTTTTTGTTTCCGGCTCTCACTCTGCCTAGGTTCCGGTGGGGGGCGTCGCCCCACGATGTAGCTTCCGTGGGGGGCGTTGCCCCAATGTTCGCCAGCAGAGGAGAGTTCCGGCCAGGGCCCCGGACCTTGAACATTTTTTTTTACTGTTTTGTTTGCTCCAACTCTCGCTCCGCCCATGTTCCTGTGGGGGGCGTTGCCCCATGATGTAGCTTCCGTGGGGGCGCTGCCCCACCTGTTGCCAGCGGAGGAGAGTTCCGGCAGCACCTTGCTCCCACCCTCCCGCCCCTTGGGGAGTTCCAGACCCCAGTGAGACGGACATCGTCGCCCCGGAGCCGTCGTTCGTCGGTGGACGTCGCTCGGTGCGAGTGCTCAGCGGTGGACGTCGCTCGGCGCTGCAGCTCGGCGGTGGACATCGCTTGGCCCTGCTGCTCGGCTGTGGACGTCACTCGGCTCTGCGGCTCGGCTGTGGACGTCGTTCGGCGCCTCCGCTCGGTTGTGGACATCGCGTCGGACCCTTTGGCCTTGCCGTCGGGTCCTTTGCTCCCTCCACTTGTCTCTCTCCTGCTTCTCACTCCCCCCACGTGCCTTGCCTTGATCCTCGTTCCCCCCACTTGCCTCGCCTTGGTCCTCGCTTCCCCCCCACTCGCCTTGCTTTTGCTTCTCCCCCCCCCCCCCAAGTGCCTCGCCCTGCTTCTTGCTCCCCCCACCGGCCTCTCTACGTTCCTAGCTCCTCCCCAGGACCCATCGCTGGACCGGACTTTTTGGGAGGGGCTAGGGTTTGGCACGTCGGGAGCCGCGTCAGCCAATCAGTGATTGCTTTTATGGGAGAGAGCAAGAGAGAGAGAGCTAGCAGGCAGAGCTTGCAACACACACACAGACACACAACAGTAGACACAAGCTACTGATGGTGTGACGGGGCTCCGCCAGAGGCGGAAGTGTCCGGATCCATATGCCGAGCCGGCGGTAGGGAAAACACAGTATCGTAAATCGGGGACAGGCAATAAATCGGCAACAGGTAATCCAAAATCCAAGCAATAAAGTCCGACAAGGGTAATCCAAAGAGGGAGACACGAAAACAGTCCAAAGTCCGAAAACCAAACAAACCAACATCAAAGAACAAGCAAAAGAGTATCCAATAAACAATCCACGTCAAGGCCAGAAATCCGTCAGGGTAAGCGCTCGGTATAGTCAACAAGAACATTACTTCGCGTCATGCAGGTGGTGCGCACCGTATTTAAATCCCCAGGTAATCCGGAAGTGAACTCAAAATATGGGCGAGGGCTCCCTCTTGCGGTCACAATCTACATGCGAATTGTATATATGGTCCTTTTAAAAAAGTTTTTTAAAAGCATGGTCTGTGGAAAATCTTCCTGCTTTCTGAGGTTTCTCAACTACATACCATGAAAAATTATATATTAAAGTCTAGTTTAAACCCAAAAATTCCCTTTAAATGCTGTAAAGGTTACTTCAGATCTAAACTTCTCTGCCTGTGAATTACTGAATCTGATCTAAAGCTAGCTAAATTTCATTTAGCTAGCTGTTGCTAGCTAGTAGGCTAACAGTGTGTTTTGTGTGTGTTTTGCCAAAGCCCCTTATTTGATTTCTGGGCCAGTGAGTTGAATCCTGGGCATGTTCTTCCCCTTAGAATCTGTATGTTTCATCTCCCAGTGTATACATTACAAATGTCAATGTAACAAAAAGGTTATAGAAATAATTAGCAAATAACAGACAGTATTCTTTTTCTTATAACAATACATTCCAAAAAAAAATATATATATATATATATAATTAAAAATGTTGGCTCTAATAAGTATGAGGCTTTTCAAAGTCAGTTTTCTATGAAACGCCATTTCCACCTCACACATAAAACCTTTACCAAGTCATAAGAACAGAAGTTATTATAAAAATAATAAGAATGAAAAAGTTTCTATGGGACGATGATTTCGCACTACTCTAATAAATGTAGTTCTAAATATCTGGTGATATCAGAAGTGTGAACATGCACCAATATATAACCCGCATTATCTTGGTAATAATACCTAACTTCAAGAACCTTCTTGTTTAAGACACTAAATCATACCTTCTAAAGGTATTCAAGCTATTCAAATCACCTGATTCCATCTACTTATGCTTTAAAAAAATTGACCTTCAGCCTTATTCATTTTTCTATGCAATATTTATTCTTTTTATTTTATCTGTTTGCTTTATCTCCACCCTGTTTCATTATTTTCAGTTTATCACTTTGTAATACTGTATCAATTAAACAGTTAAATTCAGCTTTACTTACATTGCTTTTCTGGATGCTGCAATCACAGGCATCATCTTCAGAAGAACAGCTTCTGTTATCTTTTCTGTACGGAAATATTTACTCAGGTCAAATTCTTCCACCTCCTGTGCTGATGTCAGTAACACAAATACCAGAGCAGACCACTGTGAATAAGAGAGTTCACTTTGTTTTCCAGATTTCAGGTAGTGCTGGATTTCCTCCACAGAATTATCACCCAGTTCATTCAGACAGCAGAACAGATTGATGGATTTCTCTGTAGGAAGATCTTCACTGATCTTCTTCTTAATGTACTGAACTGTTTCTTCTGTGCTCTGGGAACTACTTCCTGTCTGTATTACTAACTTCTGTAAGAGTTTCTGATTGGAGTCCACTGAGAGACCCAGGAGAAAGCGAAGGAAAAGATCTAGTTGTCCAGTCTTACACTCTAAAACCTGATCTACAGCACCCTTTTGTAAATCTGAGATTGTATTTTCTTTTATCTCTTGTTCAGAGACCTGATTCTGTATAAGAACATTTCTCTGTTCCATCATGAAGGTCAGGTGCACATACAGAGCTGCAAGGTGCTCCTGAACACTCAGATGAACAAAGCAGTACACTTTACTCTGATGAAGCCCAAACTCCTCTCTGAAGATCTGTGTACACACTCCTGAGTACACTGCAGCTTCTCTCTCATCAATTCCACACTCTCTCAGGTCTTCCTCATAGAAGATAAGGTTCCCTTTACTCAGCTGCTGAAAAGCCAGTTGTCCCAGTTTAAGAAGCATTTCTTCATCACTCTCCTCTTTATTTGAGTATTTTTCTCTTATGATGTTTGTCTGAATGATAAGGAAGTGTGTGTACATTTGAGTCAGAGTCTTGGGGATCTCTCCACTCTCTGCTTCACTCAACATTCTCTCTAGAACAGTGGCTGAAATCCAGCAGAAGACTGGGATGTGGCACATGATATAGAGGCTTCTTAATGACTTCAGGTGTTTGATGATGTTATTGGTCAGGCTCTGATCACTGATCCTCTTCCTGAAGTACTCCTCCTACTGAGGGTCATTGAACCCTCGTACCTCTGTGACTTGATGCACACACTCAGAGGGGATTTGATCAGCTGCTGCTGGTCGGGAGGTGATCCAGATGAGAGCAGAGGGAAGAAGATTCCCTTTAATTAGGTTTATCAGCAGCACCGGCACTGATGCTGATTCAGTTACATCACTCACTCTCACTGTGTTCTGGAAATCTAGAGGAAAACGACACTCGTCCAATCCGTCAAAAATGAACAGAACCTTTTCCAAAGTGGACATTTCTGTTTCTTTTGTTTCCTTATAACAGACATGAAGGAGTTCCATCAGACTCAGTTTTTGCTCCTTCATCAAATTCAGCTCTCTGAAAGGAAGTGGAAATATGAGGTGGATGTCCTGATTTGCTTCCCCTTCAGCCCAGTCCAGAATGAACTTCTGCACAGAGACTGTTTTTCCGATGCCAGCGACTCCCTTTGTCAGCACAGTTCTGATAGGTTCATCTTGTTCAGATAAAGACTTAAAGATGTCATTGCATTTGATTGGTGTTTCCTCTGTTGCTGTTCTCTTGGATGCTGCCTCGATCTGTCTCACCTCATGTTCATTATTGACTTCTCCACTGTCTCCCTCTGTGATGTAGAGCTCTGTGTATATCTCACTCAGGAGGGTTTGGTTCCCCGGGTTTATTATCAATCCATGCAAACACTGAAACTTCTTCATCAGATTTAATTTGAACTTTTTCTGGAATTCATTCTCAGAAGCAGATTCTGGGTCGTGCCTGTAATGTGATGCACATAGGAAAATGTGGGGAGACATAAATTTATAATAATATAAATTTATTATATTTTAGATAATTTTTTCTGACTGGTTACCATATGTTTGCTTTTTTTCTACTCTATGTTTTCTAAAAACTAATCGCTATCTAATTAATAATAGCTGAGAAATTTATAATACCAACGTGATCTCAGCAACGTGACTGTGCACTGTGTATTTGATCTTACCAACATGACTGTCTTACCCTGAATATGTGATTCTGTCTCCTGCCATTTGGGGACCACTGTGAACAAAAATTGTATCTGATAAAGACAATATTTTTCATCAATTTTTAGCCTTAATTCTATATGAGTGCACTTACATTCAGAGATCATAGTGTTAAATATATTGTGACCAATAAGGCACATTTTGGAGCTATAAAAGAAAAGAAATTTTGGCCCTTTTTGAATTCTAGGTATTATTTGTTATTTCTTGTATAGAGTTTCAAATAAATCATCATTTTTTTCTGTCTTGGGTTGAGGAAAAATATTAAATGTATGCTATAATGCCAGGTAATGATAAATAAGGCATTGTTTTGGTTGTGGCCAAATATTACATAGATTTCTTTTTATTTTAGTAACTAACATCACTCTACACCACCAACCAAAGGTGATCACTTTGCCTGTAGTTTATTAATTCATTCATTGTCTACCGCTTATCCGATCTATACTCGGGTCACAGGGAGCCTGTGCCTATCTCAGGTGTCATTGGGCATCAAGGCAGGATACACCCTGGATGGAGTGCCAACCCCTTGCAGGGCACACACACACACACTCTCATTCACTCACGCAATCACACACTACGGACAATTTAGAGATGCCAATCAACCTACAATGCATGTCTTTGGACTGGGGGAGGAAAACGGAATACCCGGAGGAAACCGCCGAGGCACGGGGAGAACATGCAAACTCCACACACACGGCAGAGGCAGGAATCGAACCCCCAACCCTGGAGGTGTGAGGCAAACATGCTAACCACTAACCCACCGTGCTCCCCAGTTATTAATTCAATTCAATTCAATTTGTTTGTATAGTGCCTTTTATAATGGACATTGTCTCAAAGCAGCTTTACAAAAACAGAGAAACAGAAAGGAGAGGAAAAAAAAGAATCATTAAATTATTAAACTATTTTATCCCTATTTATCCCTATTATACAACATACCGCTTAATTTGTCCTTGCTATTACTTTAAAATGCGTTGAATATTTACACTATTTTTATATTCAAAAAGTAATAGTAAAAGTGGAATAATTATCACTACAGCCAGTATACTATAAATATAAATATCATAAATTTCAAAACTGCAGTTAATGACTATGTAGCGCATCCTTTAAACAGACACTTATTTTAAACATATCTACTCATGATTATGATATGACCCCTATCAGTCAGTGGCTAAATGCAATTAAACTCTAGGCAGGAATAACCATACATACAGCAACCCAACCCAACCAATTTGGGCACTTAAATGACACTTACAAACATGACTTTCACTGCACTCCAAAACAACACGTCAAGCCAAGTAGCACATACCAAGTACACTATTCTTTGAAGATCTCCATGTGGAGGTGAGCATAGGTTTGTGAATGGAGACAAGGATTTTACTAACGAGTGTTCTGTGTGTCAGTGAGTAGCGGCAAGAATAAAGAGAGAGCCATGAGAGAGCTGAGCAGCACAGAGTCAAGTGTGTGTATGTGTAGTAAGAAAAAATATAGCTGAAAAGCAAAAGTGGTAAAGAAAAAGGAAGAGCCTTTTTGAGCCGTCCCAATCCTGCCTCCTGTGTCCCCATTTCTGACCCAACCCGTGCAAATGTAAAACATAGCTTTAGTGTCAATAGTAAAAATTATCCTGTTTTTCTTGACAAATTCCCCTTTAAGTGTGACGATAACAGTGACATTACCATGAAGGAGACATTACCTGTTAAGAAGTGGGGGTTCTCCATCTCTAAATGTATCAGGAGGCTCTATAGACTTATCACACTCTCCTGATGATAATGATGATGATGATCTCTTTCGCTCAAGGTTACTGCAGCTTGTCGACATTGTCCTTTAGTGATTTATATACACTCTTTTCAGTTTTCCTAACTTGTTAACTTGCTGAGGGCTAAATTTTAGTTACAGTGAACAGAATCAATTATTTTGTATGAGTCCTGAAGAGTCCTGGGCTCTTCTGGTGGAATGGATTACACTGCGAAAAATGCACACACACAAAAAAAACAATGTGCAGTTGAACTTAACAACAAAATTTTTTCCAAAACGAAAACCTTGCCTTGAAGAGAACTGCTGCTTTGTCCTTTGGTTAAAAAACCCTGTGTTAACAGCATTGAGTGTTCCCACCAAGCATTACAAATTCTTGTTCAGGTTCTGCTGACTTTAATTCCACTCCAATTAAACACCTGTTTACATTCTGTTTGCAGAGAAATGCATTATGTATGTTCCACACTGATAAAACTATATTCCTTACACATTCTGAATGTATAATTCATGTAAAATTGAAAAGAGGAATTTGAAAAATGTATAAACAACCTAGGCAATAAAAAACTTGTTTTACAGGTAAGGTTGTACCTGTAGCCTACCTCACGCAACACACTATTTTCTACAGCTAATTTTACATGAATTTTACTTTAGTTTACAGTCATTTATAGTAAAAAAAATCACTCACCTTTAGTCAACAGTCCTTGTTGTGTGACATTCATATTACAGTTTCTTCCTTAAAAAGTTTTTTAAAAAACTTTTCCAGCTGTTGATAGAGAAACACTGACTTCCAGCAGCTGATTGAGAAACATTGACTTGAAGGAGGACTCATGACAGGTGATGTGTCGATTAGGAATGAGTCAACACTTTGAATCGTCTCTTTTGTTGAGTCTTATGTTTTCATTATTTTCTATTGCAGTTAATCACATACAGTGCAATATACTAGCTATAATGTATCCTTTTGTAATGCATTTAAATAGGAAAGAGACTATAGTTCCACATTCATATTATCAGATTTCTGTCTTTAGTAGCATTAGAATAGTAGGCTCAAAAAGGTTAAAACATTACAAAATTATTGTTATTCTCAAGCAACACTGTGAAGAAAAGTAAAGCTAGGAAATACAGATATCATTAAAGTCTCTGGAGAGTGGTTGTAGCTAGTAGTTAGATTGGGCTGCTACTCTGTTAATACTGTAGCTAATCTGAAGCTTGGCACCAGTCAGAGTTGATTGAATGCAGTCAGATAGGACAAGTCTTACTAGGAAACATATTCCAGTGTTCAACTTTCAATCTTAAAACCCTGCAGGAGATTTTTTAATTTGTTTTACATTAATAAAAAGGAGCTGATTAGGGTAAACTGTCCCTCCCCTTTAACTAGACTTTCCATGTTTTGGAAGCCAGTTGTCAAGGGCAGAAATAATCCATGTGGTATCTAAATTTATGTTTGAAGGAACATATATCCACACTGAAGAAAGGGAATATGAGATCAAATATCAAATTTAACAGAAATTATGTTGTATACATGTGTATGTTATGGGTGGCGAGTCCCCCGTAGGACCACTAGGGGGCCTTCAGCAGAGGTTGTGTTTTGTCATGTTTGTTTTGTTTTATATTTGCCATGTGTTTGTGCTAGCCCCTCCCTATCCTAATGTGTTCCCGCCTTGACTTTACCTGTTCCTAATGTGCCCTCTAATTATGTTCCTTATTTATAGTGGTATCTGCGCTTAGGTGCCTTGCTTTGTCCTCGTCTGAATGTAACGTCTTTATGTGGTGTCTTCGTGGATGTTTATGATTTCAAAATAAACCCCTGTCTGCCGTCTATCCCCGCGCTTGGGTCTGATTCATCTTGCTCCGTCTGCCGGTAACGTGACAGAAGGACTAGCCAAAACAGTACAGACCCCGCGGGATGTATGCGAGGATCTTTTCTGCTCCTGGGATGTTTCCAGCCTGATTTTTTTTTTTTCTTTTTTCCGGGGGGACATCGCTCCGTTCTGGGGTTTCCGTGGGGGACGTCGCTCCACTTCTGGGTTTCCGTGGAGGACGCCGCCCCATTCCTCGTCAGCGGAGGATGTTTTCAGACCCGACTTTTTTTTCCTTTTTTTTTCCGGTACATCGCTCCGCCTTTGTTCCCGTGGGGGACGTCGCTCCACCTTCGGTTTTCCGTGGAGGACGCCGCCTCACATCTCTTGAGCAGGGGGATGTTACCAGCCTGATTTTTAGTCCTCGTCTGAATGTAACGTCTTTATGTGGCGTCTTCGTGGATGTTTATGATTTCAAAATAAACCCCTGTCTGCCGTCTATCCCCGCGTTTGGGTCTGGTTCATCTTGCTCTGTATGCCGGAAGCGTGACAGTGTACAAGTTTATACAGGACTAAGTTTCTAATGAAAATCTTATTTTATAAAAAATCTATTGTACCCCAGATAACTGTGGATAAGTTTGTTTTTGTAATGCTGTACATTCTTTTTTTTTTTTACCAAAATGGCTGATTTATTAATATCATACAATTACTGTACTTGCTGTAGGTAGCTAGCAAAACTATCCCATATCTACAAGCTACAGCAAGTTTTCTACCTTTCAAGTAGCCTTAATCTAATTAGCTAAATCACCCATTTACAATTGTTTTTCTTTAATTTATACAAACAATATAAGTGCATTATTTTACAATTTTCAAAATACTTTTGCCTTTGACTCAACTAGGGTAGTGATGAAAAACTAGGTAGCCAACATTATCTTGTTAGCGAGAGAAAAGACCAAAAGACACAGGTTTGAGTTATCCCAACAAGGACCAAGAGATACTTTGATAATAAAAAATATAAATCTTTATTGCACAATTAAATAATGCAAAATTATTCAATACAATACAGTAAGCTTAAAAAAAATTTAACAAACAGAAAGAAAGGGAAAAAAACACGCAACACCCTACAGTGACTTAATGCAAGTTGATCGAAAAGCACACCATCAAGCAGAGCTGGGGCTTACCAATAGACAGGCAGGCTGGGCGCAGGGCTGCAGTAATGCCCATAAGGCTAAGTACTCAAACGTGCACTAAATCACTCACACACACTACAATAAAATGCAGTACAACACACTTCGTGAAAAGAGACACACCACTTCACGGAAACAGCGATCCTGTCTTCTCCTTCAGCTCCTAAAAAAAAAAAAAGGAGAAAAAAAAGAAAAAAATGTTAACACAAAATGGCTAAAACAGAGTAACAAAACACTTAAAAATAAAAGGGCAGATGGAAAGTAAAGCAAAAGCATCAGCAAAAACAAGCATTAGCACTGAAGCGTTAGCGTCAAAGCAAAACAGAAGCAAAACTGTTTGTTTGTTGAAGCAAAAAATGTAGTGTTGAAGCTGAAAACCAGGCTGTAAGCAATGCAATGCCAAGAGTAAGAGGAAAGGCATGCTCACAGGCTGATTAATTACCAAAAATGCAGACCACATCACCTATATGGCAGCCAGTCCATGCAGGCAGCAGCAGTTGTCTATGGGGGTACTATTTAATAAAGTACGCAGGTCTTTAGTATGGGCAAGTAAAATGGCAGTCAAAGGGATGCTTGACCATTGAACTCAGGTGCAGTGAACATCCAATTGGAAACTACAGGTCTGGCGACGGGTCCTGGTGACTTCCGGACTTCCGGAAATGCATTCTGGAAATGAATTGACGCAACAATTAATGCCTTTTTATATCCTCCCTAACTAGGGCCCAATAATGAGTAATGGGGGCATGTAAATATAAGTGAGCATTCAATAAACTCCATTTCACCACATTGGAAAAAATTTTTTGAGATTATGGCTCATGGTACTATGACTGCATCAAAAAAAACCGAACCTTCTGCTTTGTGGCGTTATCATGCTAGAAGTAGTCATTAGAGGGTAGAGTCTGCCCATGAAGGGATGCACATGGTCAGCAACAATACTCTAATAGATTATAGATAGTATATATATATATATATATATATATATATATATATATATATATATATATATATATATATAAATAATCTATTAGAGTATTGTTGCTGACCATGTGCATCCCTTCATTTACATATTGAAAACTGTGTATAAATATATATATATATATATATATATATATTTTTTTTTATATTTTTTTTTTTTTTTTTTTTGTCAATATGTAAATATAGACTATCACTTCAAGTGTTAATTGATTTGTATTAACAGCCCCAAAGTGTGGCAAGAAAATGTTTCCTTTAACTTTACTCTGCTGACACATGACACTGTCTCAACATACTGTTGACACAAGGCAGGTTGGGTTCATGGATTCATGCTGTTGGTGCCAAATTCTGTCCATACACTATATTGCCAAAAGTTTTTGGACATCTACCTTTACATGCACATGAACTTTAATGGTGTCCCATTCTTAATCCATGTAGTTTATTATGGAGTTGGCCTGCCCTTTGCAGCTATAACAGCTTCAACCCTTTACACAAGGTTTAACAGTGTTTATGGGAATTTTTGACCATTCCTCTGGAAGCGCATTTGTGAGGTCAGGCACTAATGTTTGGATGAGAAGGCCTGGCTTGCAGTCTCCGCTCTAATTCATCCCAAAGGTGTTCTATCCGATTGAGGTCAGGACTCTGCAGCCAAAGTTCCTCCACACCAAACTCGCTTATCCATGTCTTTATGGACCTTGCTTTGTGCACTGGTGTGCAGTCATGTTGGAACAGGAAGGTGCCATCCTCAAACTGTTCCCACAAAGTTGGGAGCATGAAATTGCCCAAAAATGTCTTGGTATGCTGAAGCATTAAGAGTTCCTTTCACTTGAACTAAGAGGCCAAGCCCAACCCATGAAAAACAACCCCACACCATAATCCCCCCTCCACCAAAATTTACACTTGGAACAATGTGACCCATGTTGTCTAACCCAGGCTACTAATAAAAATTTAATGGAAATTGAATAAACAGAAATAAAAGACGTAAGTTAGAGAAAAGAATTAGGAAGAAGTAGGAAGTCTATTCAATTATTAATTGAAATCGCTGATAGGCTCTTTAAGAACCAATAGCAGCCTTAAATTGAGTTAAGCCCCAATTATGTGCCGATTCTGGGTGCATGAGAGAAAGTTCTTGTTTTTTCCCTTTTCCCGAGAGACGAAAGAAAAGAGTGAGATGAAGCAGCTATGTGGAGTGATTCCAAAAGTCCTCCGTGCTAAATAAGCAATTTAGACAAATAGGATTTCTAAGCAGGTACTTTAGAACGGATTAATAGGCGGATGAGGCAGCGATTCATGAAATAGAGGACGGTGTAGACCCACGGAGTATCAAAGTATCAAAATTTAACTTCCTTGTTTTAAATATATAATACTTGGTAAGTTACATTTTGAATATTATGTTGATGTTATGCAAGGAAAGTGCCCCGAATTTCAAAGGACCAAAGCGAGGAGCGTGTGAGCTTTTAAAGGTTAATTCACATGTAAAAGTGCTAATGTGCTAACAAAATATTGTAGAGTACTGTATTTAATGTTAGTATGTTCAATAAGGTTGAAATGTTATTATTATGATATGTTAATAGGGAAAAGTAATTTGATGATAATGTATTTTAATTATTGCTTTGCCTTGGTTTTTTTTTTCATTTGCGAGATTAAGATCCTCAGTGATGAGTTTTCTTGACTCATGCTGGATTCACAAGGTGAAATTTGTATATGGTGAGCCACCCACCCAGTTTGCTGAACTGTGTTTTTGAGCTGCCAAACTGGTAGGAGAATTCTTTCCCTTGGTTTAGACAAACGGGACTTGGACTCATTGAGATCTTTTTTATTTTAATTGATTGTCAGTTTCTTTGGATGTCTATTGGAGGTCAAATTGGGTGTCTACCTGACTATAATTCCTCTGTATTGAAGTCATTGAATGCAATTTTGTTTATTGTTTTCTTTCATTTTGTTGTATTACAAGAACATCTGACACAGTGCCAAGTTTCTCAGTTTCTTTTTTAGTCCCTTTTTTGTACAAGAGTGAATAAGAGTTTATTTCCATTTGAGTTGACTGTTGAACTGCTCAAACTGCTAAGTTCACATACCTGTAGAGTATAACAGGAGTGCAGATAATATTGTAGGTTATTGTCATTCATTGTATTTTTTTTTTTTCAATTGTTCATAATTGTGATTCATATCATTTGAGCAAAGAGCAAAAGAAAAATACTTTTTCTGATATAAAGTTAAACTGATTTATTAAATAAAACTTTGTGTTGGTTGTTCACTCACTTGCTGTGCTGCCCTCCTCTCTCCAATAGTCATATCTTTCTTCTGATCAACTTGGCGCATACTGAACATTGTGCACGTGTGAAACGACAAACCTGTTACATGCTACAAATGTAGTCAGGCAAGTACCATTCTCCTGGCAAAAGCCAAACCCAGACTTGTCCCTCAGATTGCCAGACAGAGAAACATGATCCACTGCTCTAGTGTCCAGTGGCTGCGTGCTTTACACCACTGCATCCAACGCTTTGCATTGCACTTGGTGATGTAAGGCTTGGATGCAGCTGCTTGGCTATGAAAACCCATTCCATGAAGCTCTCTATGCACTGTTCTTGAGCCATATGAAGTTTGGAGGTCTATAGTTATTCACTCTGCAGAAAGTTGGCAACTTCTACACATTATGTGCCTCAGCATGTGCTGACCCCTCTCTGTGATTTTACACGGCCTACTATTAGTGGCTGAGTTGCTGTTGTTCCCAGTTGCTTCCAGTTTGATATAATACCACTAACAGTTGACCGTGGAATATTTAGTAGTGAGAAAATCTCACAAATGGACTTGTTGCACAGGTGGCAATGTATCACTGTATCACACTTAAATTCATGGAGCTCCTGAGAGCAACCCATTCTGTCACAAATGTTTGTAGAAGCAGTCTGCATGCCTAGGTGCTTGATTTTATACACCTGTGGCCATGGAAGTGATTAGAGCACCTGAATACAATGATTTGGAGAGGTGTCCCAAAACTTTTGCTAATATAGTGTATTTGTGCCTCAGCATATATTCATCAGACCAGGATACATGATTTTATGGTTTGATTTTATGTTTAGGAGTGCTGCCACACATTAGTTACATTAATATCACAGTTTATGCTTGTTGTTTTTCTAATTTACACAAAAAATATAAATAATAAAATATTAATCCATTTTGAATAAAGGTTTGTATAAGGCCTGTAGAATAAATGTAATGTGCAGAAGAAATAAGCGGTATGCAGAAATTACTAATAATAAAGTTGTTAGTGATATGTATCCTTCAGCTGATTTTAGGTAATTAAACTGTATTCCAAATTATTATGCAAGTGACATCAGTACAATTTCAGTTAAATAAATATTTAATGTTTAATTTTGTTTTATTTTTCCTATCTTTTCAGATAACTGGTATCAATTTCAGACAGGTTAGTTTACCAGGCGATATTAATTAAAAGAGGTAGTAGGTTTTACTTGAAGAGGTTGTTAGAGGTCCACGTTATTAAGCAGGTCACAGTTCTAATGTAATATGGGGAAGACGAAAGTTCTTTCTGAAGATAAAAAGCACAAAATGTCTTGCAAAAAAAAAAAAAAAACATTTCATATTATGTGAAAACTGAAGAGCAATCATCGAACTGTTTAAATATTTGTGTGTGATTCAGATCACAGACGAACTCAAGATAAAGCCTTATTGTCACATTTCCGGTATCCAAGGCATGAGGAAAACAGACCCAGTGCGAGGATAGACAAAAGACAGGGATTTATTTAACTCAAAAATAAACAAACATGAACAAATGACCGACACCACACGTAGACGCTACATAAAGACGAGGACTAGCCCCGAACCCTGGCAAAAGGTCACTATATATACCAAACATAATTAAGGGACACATTGGGAACAGGTGAACATCAATGAGGACACATTAGGAACAAGGCGGGGCTAACACAGGCACATGACATACAAAAACATAAACAAAACCAATCCCTGTTAGCAACCCCCCTAGTGGTCCAACCTGGGACCTGCCACCCGTAAAATCTCCCCCCTCTCTACGGCACGGCTCCCGACGCGCCAAATCCCAACCCTCCCCGAGAGTCTGGACAAGCAATGGGTCCTGAAAAGGAGCAAGGAGCATAGAGAGGTCGGTGGGGGAAGCGAGAAGCATGGCGAGGCAAATGGGGGGGAAGCGAGGACCAAAGGTGAGGCAAGTGAGGGGAGCAAGGATCAAGGCGAGGCAAGTGGGGGGAGTGAGAAGCAGAAGCGAGACAAGTGGAGGGAGCACGGGACCCGCCGGCAAGGCCAAAGGGTCCCATGCGATGTCCACAACCGAGCGGAGGTGCCGAGCGATGTCCACAGTCGAGCAGCAGAGCCGAGCAACGTCCACCGCCGAGCAGCAGGGCCGAGCGACGTCCACCGCCGAGCAGCAGCGGCGAGCAACGTCCACCGCCGAGCACTCGCGCCAAGCAACGTCCACCGACGAACAATCGCACCGAGCGACGATCTTCATCTCGCTGGGGCCGGAAACTCCCCAAGGGGCGGGAGGGCGGTAGCCAGATACTGCCGGTACCCTCCTCCAGCGACAAGAAGTGAGGTGACATCTTCCACGGAAAACCAGCTGGTTTTGGAGGAGCCCCCTCCACCATTAGCAAATATCAAAAGTTGCTGTTGTTTTTCTAATTTACACAAAAAATATAAATAATAAAATATTAATCCATTTTGAATAAAGTTTGTATAGGCCTGTAGAATAAATGTAATGTGCAGAAGAAATAAGCGGTATGCAGAAATTACTAATAATAAAGTTGTTAGTGATATGTATCCTTCAGCTGATTTTAGGTAATTAAACTGTATTCCAAATTATTATGCAAGTGACATCAGTACATTTCAGTTAAATAAATATTTAATGTTTAATTTGTTTTATTTTTCCTATCTTTTCAGATAACTGGTATCAATTTCAGACAGTTAGTTTACCAGGCGATATTAATTAAAAGAGGTAGTAGGTCTTACTTGAAGAGGTTGTTCCACGTTATTAAGCAGGTCAACAGTTCTAATGTAATATGGGGAAGACGAAAGTTCTTTCTGAAGATAAAAAGCACAAAATGTCTTGCAAAAAAAAAACAAAACAATTCATATTATGTGAAAACTGAAGAGCAATCATCGAACTGTTTAAATATTTGTGTGTGATTCAGATCACAGACAAACTCAAGATAAAGCCTTATTGTCACATTTCCGGTATCCAAGGCATGAGGAAAACAGACCCAGTGCGAGGATAGACAAAAGACAGGGATTTATTTAACTCAAAAATAAACAAACATGAACAAATGACCGACACCACACGTAGACGCTACATAAAGACGAGGACTAGCCCCCGAACCCTGGCAAAAGGTCACTATATATACACCAAACATAATTAAGGGACACATTGGGAACAGGTGAACATCAATGAGGACACATTAGGAACAAGGTGGGGCTAACACAGGCACATGACATACAAAAACATAAACAAAACCAATCCCTGTTAGGAACCCCCCCTAGTGGTCCAACCTGGGACCTGCCACCCGTAACACTTATTAAGGAGTTAATAATTAAAGTTTCTGTCAGGCAGATTAATAGTATTAAAATGGCAGTTATAAAAAGTCACAGCTGAGCAGCAAACAGATATTTGAAGCTGCTGGTGTCTCTGGAATTCAAAGAAGCTTTTGGTGCAGAATCCTCCAGTGGCTTGCAGTTCTGCATAAAGCTATATTTTTGCCACCCCCAAGTAATGCTCACAAAGAGAATAATTTTCAGTGGGCTCAGAAACACAAAAAGACATATTTTCAAATATTTTCATTTACTGATAAATGTCATACTACACTGGTCCAGATGGGTGGAGTTCTGGATGGTTGGTGAATGGCACTCCTGTTCCAACAAGACTGTGTGTAGGTGGCAGAGTGATGTCTTGGGCTAGAATATTAAGAAGTGAGATGGTGGGTCCCTTTAGGGTCCCACAGGGTGTCAAAATGACCTCTGCAAAATATGTGGAATTCTTAACTGACCATTTCCTGCCATGTTATAAAAAGAAAAATTGTGTCTTCTGTAATAAAATTATTTTCATGCAGGACAATGTTCCATCACATGCTGTAAAAAACACAATTGACTCCTTTTTTACTATGGGCATAAAGGAAGAAAAAATCATGGTGTGGCCACCATCATCCCTTAACCTCAACCCTATTACACCTTGATTATAAAATATAAAGAACACAAGCCAATTGAAAATGTTCAACAACTAATTAAACAAGTTTATTTAGCAAAAATTAAAAATGCTAAAACCAGATATCCTTTAATATCTATCATAGGTTGTGGCCTGATTCTCCACATCCCTAGCACAAATCACAAAAAACAGCATTTATTTAGTAAACTGTACTAGTCCAGTAAACAGCACTAATTCACTGAATGGCAGAAATAACAATAGAAATTAGATTAAACTTACTATAAAAAAAAAGGTAGAGGTCAGGCGAGTAATGAATTCAGGATATCACAAATGAAAGAAAGGCACAGAAAACAAAACCAGCATAGTTGTCTTACCTCTAACAACATAAAGAGGTATTGTGGAAAATATTTTTTGTCTAACGCTAAAACAAACTATCGAACACAGGTCTGCTAATACTTTGCTATTATCTGACTCCAACTCCACATTGACCCGACCGCTCAGTTGAGTGAGACTCAACTGATGAATCTTGCAGACTGGATGAAGTGCAGATAAAAGGTTTTATTTGCAATCAGCGCTGATACAAGAATTGAGCTGCTCATGAATGAACATCCCAACAACCTCTCCTGTCCAGTCTCCAGAGCATAGCTTTTTTATACATTTCTCTTATCTTTTCATAATTTTTCAAACCATCCCCTCTTCACTGGGAAAGTCCCACCTATTTTCTGTTTTGGAATTTTAGGTTCTTTTTGGACACCATTATCATTTACTTTTTAGCTTTCTCAACTACCATTATAATGAAACTTTTCATGATCAATCATTAAAAAATAGTGGGCATCTTTGCCCTTATCAGCTGGACTTTTCCAGCTTGCTTCTCATCCTACAGCTCATTCGGACCTAAGAGACAGCATGGGTAAGTTTCAGGGCTACTCCTTCTTTACATCATGTATCAGTCTTTATCTGGTATATGTTTCCTGTGTGTTTTCCCTCTTAGCTTTATTTCCATCAACCCTCGACGCCCTCCGACGTGCTGCTCGTAAAGCTTAGAGTAACAGTAGTAACAGTTTGCCCCAGCCCTTGGTCTTCCAGAGCAACAGCAATCAAACAGATTTTAGGCAGTCTCAACTCTTCTCACCTTAACACATACACACATAGATCCTTGTATTAGCGCCTATACACTTTAGCAGTGGCGGCTGGTCCAAAAAATCGTTTGGGGGGCGCAAACAAACTTAAAATCAAATTGTTAATAATGCAGGACTATAAATAACCATTTATCAGGTGATTATGTATCAATACAGCTAAGATCAAATATTGAAAAATTTTACTGTTAAAGTCAACTGTTAAAGCATGCAATAAATGTACTATGAATCAGTGGATTTGAGTTCAATGTAGGTTTATTATCAGTAATAAAGTAATGAAGGTAATCATTAAAAACACACACATACACACACACACACACACACACACACACACACACACACACACACACATACACATACACACACACACTGTAAAGTTGCCTAATCACAGGCCAATGGCACTATTCTAAAAGAAATTTTGCTCTCCTTTCTTTCTGGCAAATTTCTCAGTGACCTTCTGGATAAAGTCAGTCATCTCAGTGACCAGGCTCTTTTCCATTGGGTGGATCTGCTCCATGCTCCTTGATTCTTTTCTTTTCTTCATCTGAACGCCTTGTGAAAGTGTATTTTTGTAAAGATATAACTGAATTTTCTTTCATCTCGAGATATTTTACTTGCTTCCAAAGTAATCAGTAGCTGTCCATTAACTGACAATCTACTGAGCGGTAATGAGACTCGTTGAGAATGGTCCAATCACATGAGGCCAAATATATAAAAACAATATTGATTCGCTAACAACAAAAGTGGGAGGGTTCGGGGTGCAAAGTGCTGCACCCCAAGGACAATTTGAAACAAGCCATTCAGAGCTCAGACTCAACCTACATGCTTTTCAAAAGTTTATGGATCTACATTCACAATCGTTTGTCCGGCGCCCCGCACACACAAATGAACGAAATACCATTTTGATTTTTTGTGGAAGAGTACGACTAAATTATTTTATTTCGTTATTAATATAAAAATATTAAACTATCAATTAAAATACAATTATTGTTAACGTGTTAAAGTAACAGTCTTCTCTAGCTAACTTCAAGGAAGCGGTGCCCCAGTGCCCCCTACTGACTGGTTGCCACTGCTTATAAATGTTGTTGAATCCAGGCCCGGTGTTCCTCATCCCGTTACCAGTCGTTGTGCGGCCCAACTTTGGTGACTGCTGTTGGTGTGCCCCAGGAGAACCCCGGCTTGAGAATAGAGGGCAGCTGTATAGGACCCGTTAGGTCATACAGTACATTGATGGGTTATTTAATTAACACCAACATTTTCATCTAATACCAGTTCAAAATAGACGTTAGCCACAGTTTCTGCTCATCAACAAGAGTGATGTACAAGGCTAGTATAATTGAATGATAGGATCCAATCTCATCACAGAACTTCAAGTCATTCGATTCAAACAGAGGCCAGCCATAGACAAGTCTAGAGGTGAATGAAAACTGAAAATCAAGTGACTTGAGCCAGACAAAAAAAGGTGAAAGGGAACTGAAAATTTAGCTGAGGGTAAGGTGACTTGAGTCTGTTCCCTCTTGAAAGGGGCAAAATAGTTTTTAGCACAAACAATATCCCATATCTAATTTTAAGGCCTTGAACACTACAGAGAAAAAGCTGAAAATATGCATGCAAGCTTACCGTCTGGTGGACTTTCGAAAAAGTGTCCCAAATATCTCTGACATAGCTTTTAAATAAAAAGTAACTTTAAAAAAAAAAGTAAATTTTAATAGTAAAAATGAAGTCATCTTTTAAAAAAGGAACAACAACAAAAAAAGAACAAAAGAAAGTCAACCTTAAATAACAAGAGTGAACTTTAAATAGAGTCAACATTTAATTAAAAGAAGCAACTTAGTAAAAGGAGTCAAGTAGAAAAATAAAATGAGGCATTGTCAAATAAAAAAGGAAGAAGCTTTAAATATAAAGGTCATGCTTAAATAAAGAACTTTAACTTAAAGAGTTAAAAAAAAGGCATGAATTAAATTTTAATAATTTAATTATTATATATAGAAGAACTAAAATGTCAACTTTATTTACAAACAACTTTAAATAAAACATTTCCAAAAGAAAAAGGTAAATAAATACAGTAAATAAAATTTGGCAACAAAAAAGAACTCTCTTTCTGGGAAAAGTTGGGAAAACTAAATACTAAGTATTTAGTAAGGCAGAGAAATAGCAAATTCAATAGCAAACTGAAATTATTGAACATGTAACTGAACTCACTAGGAAGTAAACTGTCATTATTGTACACTTAAGTGAAAGTAGCTGCTAACCTAAAATAATTAGACTAAACTGAAATGTCTGGAAGCTAAACTTAAATCGTTGGACTTTAAAACTGACAGAACTGCACTCTAAATTGAACTTACTGGATGCTAATCAGAAAGAATTCAACTCTAAACTGAAAAGATTGAAAGCTGAACTGAAACGATTAGCCTTTAAACCCAAATGGCAAACATCTAAACAGAATTGTTTTTATTCTAAATTGATTGCACACTAAACTGAAATGATAAGAAAATGAAACAAATTGCACAGCTCTTTTAAACTCTCCACTAGTAATCAACATTGTATAGAAGCTCCCATGTGACATGCACTAGCCTTCGGGGGTCCTGTAGGTTTTTGTCAAAGTAAAAGGAGATTGTTTTGCATTCATTAATATTAAATAAAATCTATCAATATGTTTACACTACTGAAATGGTAGACATGTTAATTTAGTTTTTCAGACCATAGTCTGTGGATGATTCCATTGCGTATTATAATATTTTAAAATTAAAAATCATGAGAATGTGAACAAAAATCACACACACACACACAAATATATATATATATATATATTGACCTCCCTGTATGTTTCACCTCCCTCCAGTGCAAAAGAAGATTCCTTCCTCCAGGTCAAAGTCAGATTAATTGTTTAACAGATGAATGGCCTGAGAAACTGTGCCTGGATGTCCTTGCGCTTAGTACGCTGTAGAGCCAGCCGTAGGGTAAAAGTTCAAAGAGGGGGTGACAGGGTAATCCTTCCTGCATGTTTCCTCATTCTGGATGTATACCATTATTTGGGGCTGGGGAGAGGTGCACCAATAATCCTGTTAGCAATCTGTCTTCTTACATCTGATTTGGAGGCTGAGCCAAACCAATAATACCAACACCCAAAGGCCCATTCAAGATGGATTTTCATACTACTCAGGGGCACTATGAGTACCTGGTGATGCCCTTCGGTCTCACCAACACCCCTGCGGTGTTTCAGACGCAGTCAATGCACCTGATCAATGAGGTATTTCAGGACATTCTTAATAAATACGTCATCGCGTACATTGACAACATCCTGGTCTACTCCACTTCTTTTGAGGAGCATTTGCACCATGTCAGGGCGGTGCTCTCCCACCTGCAGAGGAATCAGCTCTATTTGAAGCAAGAGAAGTGTGAATTCCACCTCAATAGTGTCATGTTTCTGGGCTATGTGATTTCGCCATGGGGGGTTGGAGATGGACCAATGCAAGGTCCAAGCTGTCACGGGGTAGCCTGAACCGCAACTACAGCTCCATAGCCAGTCCCTTAACTTCGCTGCTAAAGGGTAAACCCCGGAAACTCTCTGCCTGAGAGGCGTTTGCCAGGCTAAAACGGAGCTTCACTACGGCCCCCATCCTGCGTCATCCGGACCCAGACCTGGACACATCCAGCTGCGGAGTTGGGGCCGTGCTCTCACAGAGGTCCATTAAAGTGGCCCTGGAGATATGGAGACACTGGCTTGAGGGTGCACGCCACCCCTTTCTGGTCCTCACTGACCACCGGAACCTGGAGTACCTAAAGGGGGCCAAATGATTGAAGTCTCGCCAGGCGAGGTGGGCGCTGTTCTTTACTAGGTTCAATTTCTCTGTGACTTATCGACCCGGATCCAAGAACGGCAAGGCAGATGTGCTTTCTCGGCAGTTTGAGGCTGTGCCGCCTCCACCTCATCCAGACCCCATTCTGCCCCAGGCTGCCATCTTAGCGCCCGTTTGGTGGAACCTAATAGAGGAGATTCAGCAAGCCCACGCCAAGGAGCCACCACCAGCCAACTGTTTGCCAGACAGAGTATATGTTCCTAGCGGATACCGCCATCGGGTCATGCAGTGGGTTCATGAGTCCCTCAGCACGGGGCACCCGGGGGTTCACCAGTCGTCCCAGCTCCTGCTCCGCCAGTTTTGGTGGCCCACCTTGAGACGCAACGTCGAGGACTTTGTGAAATCGTGCCCCACGAGCACTTAGATCCGAGTTAGTCATCAGCTCCCGGAGGGACTGTTAGAACCATTGCCGGTTCCTTGGCACCCCTGGACCCATATCTGCACGGATTTCCTCATGGACTTTCCCAGCTCAGGGGGTTTCACAATGGTCATGGTTGTCATTGACTGCTTCTCCAAGGCGTGCAAACTGGTGCCCCTGAAGGGGCTTCCCATGGCCCTAAAGACAGCTGACACCCTGTTCCAGCACGTATTCCAGAATTTTGGTCTACCTGAGGATATTGTATCTGACCAGGGGTCCCAGTTTACATCTCGAGTGTGGGGGGCTTTCTGCGAGCAGTTGGGCATCAGCATCAGTTTGAGTTCAGGTTATCACCCCCAATCTAATGGGCAGGCAGAATGACTCATCAGGAGATCGGGAGGTTTCTTAGGGCCTACTGCAGCAGGAAGCAATGGCGCTGGAGTGATCTGAAGCTTAAACTACCATGCCGGAAGTTGAGCCCCAAGTTCATTGGACCTTTTAAGATTATCCGCCAAGTCAAGCCGGTCAGACACTGGTTCCAGCTCCCAGCATCCTACTGTATCTGCCCTACATTCCATGCTTCTCTCCTTAAGCCTGTCTCTGCTTGAGCAGGGAGTGCCGCCGATTCTGCGCCCGTCCCTATGCCTACCCCTCTGGACATTGACCACCGGCATATCGGGTACGGGCACTCCTGAATTCTAGGTGTGTCAGATCTGGCCTGCAATACTTGGTGGACTGGGAGAGGTATGGTCCTGAGGAGCGTTTGTGGGTTAACGCGCCCCCGGGGCCACCCGCGATGTAGAACACTGGGAGGTGTTCCTAGAAGGGGGGGCTCTGTCATGCCACCTCTGAGATCCGGTCACAGGAGGGAGCTCTTGCCCGAGTTTTGACTCACTTCCAGGTTTCCGCCCGGACATAAAAGCAAGGTACTACATGAAGTATCGTCATTAGTGACTTACCAAGCCGCATTTTGCCTTGTAGATTACTGTGTTTATGTGGATTATCTTGGACTGTTTTCTCCATTCTCGAGTTTTGCTTTTTGCCTTTGATGTTCCCGTTTGCCGTGCTTGACCCTCGCCTGTTTTCTTGTTTCCTCGTATTGTCGCTGCTCTTTGGATTATCCTGCCTGTGTGTCTGATCTTCTGGTTTCCTGATCTCTGCCTGCCCCCGACCACGTTTCTTCACCTGTCGTCGCTTCACTTTCCGCGCATGGATCCTACCGCTTTCGCATCCGGCGGACAACCGTTACAATGGAATACAAATAACCCACTTAGAACCTCATCTCTTCAGGCAGCGGAGAATCTGAGTAGGAATTGTAATGACCACAGAACTGTTCTGTTAGTTATATGTGCAAAGAAATAACATCTGGAGGCTTATTCATGGACACAGGACAGATGCTTCATATAGGATTACTTTTTGCTCTTTTATTGTCTTTAATGAGCAACACAGCACAACTCACACAAGGTTCCTACCCGGGTATTTCACCTAATACTACATCTACTACATACTACTACAAGCATGGGTAGCAATATAAACATTTTGGAAACCATAACCATACATTTCTGCACTTTACTCATTTATAACACTGATCATGTTACTTAGCTGAGTACTCACTCAACTCTTGTCTCTTTGAACAAACAAATTCTTTCAGGAGGCACCCTGGTTCTGGAAGGAAAGCATCACACCCTGGAGTCTACTGGCTACTTTCAAGTCTCAGGTGTGACAGGTACTCACTGTTTCAGAAGAGGCATTTTCCTGTGTTGGCTTTTGTAGGTTAGTAGTTATTTCTGGGGCCACAAGGGTCAGCAAAGGATGGTATCTGTTTCATCGCCGGGTGCCCCTGGGTATCTCAGTGATGTAGGACCTTGGTGTGCCTGCTGTCAACACAACTGTGCCTCTCCCTAGCACATCCTTGACCCACACCTGATCTCCAGGTTGCAGGTGTGGCATGCCATGTGCTCAGTGTCTGCAGTTGTATTTTTTTTACTGTATTTCTGTTCTGCTGTTTTCAGCTTTTTCATGTCTGCGCCTCTCGGGTTGAGCTGAGATAGAATGACAGGAAAAGTCATTCTGGTTCTCTGACTCATAAAGAGTTCCATGGGACTATATCTATTCACTAGAGGATCAGCATGGTAGGCCATAAGAGCAAGGTAATGGTCTGTGGATTTCTTAAGAAGACTTAATTGTCCTTACAGCTTGTTCAGCCACTTTGTTGCTATATGGCAAATTGGGAATGGAGGTTACATGACTGAAGCTCCAATCCTCTACAAACATTCTGAAAGACTCAGAAATAAACCCTGGTCCGTTGTCCGAGTTCACTTCTTCAGGTGTCCTGTGCAAAGATAGATTTGAAATGCTCAATCACAGCTTTGTTTTGGATGTCAGATTGGCCACTTCAAAAAAAGGAATTTCAGATTTTTTTTTATAGGTGTTCTACCTGTATTTTGTTTTACAGTATATGTAAAAATGCCCCCCCCCCAAAAAAGCATAAATGTATATTTGAAAGGTAAATAAAAAATATATGTAATTTGTAAAATAAAAAATGTATATATTTTTATACAATCAATTTGTAAAAGTTTTTGGTTTAACTGACGACGAGGACGAGCACCTGAATTCAATGATTTGAAGGGGTGTATAAACACGAATCAGCCATAAATTATGACCACCTGCCTAATATTGTGTTGGTCCCCCTTTTGCTGGAAAAACAGCCCTGACCCATCAAGGCATGGACTTTACTAGATCCCTGAAGGTGTGCTGTGGTATCTGGCACCAAGATGTTAGCAGCAGATCCTTTAAGTTCTCTAAAGTTGTGAGGTGAGGCCTCCATAGAATGGACTTGTCCAGCACAGATTCCAAATCTCACAGATGCTCGATTTGGAATTTGGAGGCCAAGTCAACACCTTAAATTGTTTCAAACCATTCCTGTACCATTCTTGCTTTGTGGCATGGTGCATTATCCTGCTGAAAGAGGCCACAGCCATCAGGGAACACCGTTTCCATTAAAGGGTGTACATGGTCTGCAGTAATGCTTAGGTAGGTTGTACATGTCAAAATAACATCCACATCAATGGCAAGATCCAAGCTTTCCCATTGCCCAAAGCATGACACTGCCTTCACTGGCTTACCTTCTTCCCATAGTGCATCCTGGTGCCATGTGTTCCCCATATAAGTGACGCACATGCACCCGGCTATCCATGTGATGTAAAAGAAAACGTGATTCATGAGACCAGGCCACCTTCTTCCATTTCTTCATCGTCCAGTTCTGATGCTATTATTACATAAATAACAGGTGTTCCTGCTGGAATTCAGTCACTATTTAATTCTATACAGGGGCAAAATACGTTGACCTGATGAGCCCATGAGACAGATACCTTACTACACACTGGAAAAATATTTGCAGGCTTCATCATAATTAATTATCCAGAATATAAAACTTGGCAGCTTTTATGCATTCTGCAAAGGATCTGTACATTTTTGTAGTAGATGTTGTCCAGTAGACAACTGGAAGGGCAATGAGTCCACCTCTTGCTCACAAATTATTTGAGACAGACATTATATGCACATCCACAATTCCTTACATAATGTGTTAATTAAAATGGTTCATCTGCTAACTCCAGTGATAAGTACAACATTCTTTATTAATTTTTATTCATTTATTTTTAAGATGCTAATCTGTAGTTATATAATTTGCCCAGGTACATTGCTAAGGTCATACTGTAATCATAGATTATTATGAAATATTGAGACATCTTGCTTCTCTTTTAATTCCCTGTTAGGAAGTCCACCAGTCAGTGATTTGAACGCAGGTATGCCTTTTTTTTTAATTTGGGAGGAAGAACCTGTATGCACTTTGCAATCAGCATAATTTTGTGTGAATGCAAACAGTTTTGTGCATGAGAAAGGTAAATCTGTGCATGAATAGACTAAAATTGTATTTTATTTTACGAAAAGAAATTATTTTATTATATTTTATCAAAAGAAGTCTTTTCTTTCGCTTAAATTACAGAGTCTCAATTTTTGGAAAGAAATTAATGCCATCAAAAAAAGACAGAGATAAAAAAAAAAGACCACCATGTATTAATGACACAAAAAAGCATTAACTAAATTTAAAATATAACATGGTTAGGGTGTGCACAGCATTTCACACATGAAAAAAGATTCTACCGCTGACATGCATAAAAAAGATGAGAGAAGAAAGCATGCAAAAAGACAGGCATAACAAGTTTTAACACAAACCATAACAACTATTTGATACTAAGCAAAACTCACATCTTAGATACTAAATAATGAACATAATAACTGGCCAACTGAATGACCATTAGGAGGACATCATTATTGCAAGAAAGCATTATATATTCTAAATGTCAGAGCAGCTACTAAACTTAATTCAAATTGGGAAAGTTATAACTAGCTTTATGTGTATAGTAGCATTAGCATGTTAATACTAATTAACATTAGAAGACATTCATTTGAGACATTCATTCAGTAATTAGCAATGTTTATGTCCACAGGTGGGGGGCATGGTGGCTTGGTGGTTAGCATGTTTGCCTCACACCTCCAGGGTTGGGGGAGATGTGAGGTAATGAATGAATGTCCATAGGTGAATGGGAACTGAAAATCTACCTGAGGGTAAGGTGACTTGAGCCAGCCCCCTGCATCCTGACATAGCAAAGAGTACAGCATAATAATGCTATATAATCCCTCAGGTTTGGAGATTGAGGTCCAGGAAATTTTACCCAGGGATTAGTAGAATTGTAAGCAGTATAACTCACTGTACAAGATGAGCACACACGTCTCACATCTCGGAGTCTGTTGAATGTGTATTAACTAAATGACTGGTGTGGTTATATGTGTTTTCTATTCCCCAACATGGAAATGAAAGAATGCCTTTTAATTATTCAGAGATGTTCGCTATATCCTGAATATAAAAGAAAAATGTGAATTAATAAACATAAATTAGACTGTGGTACTTCATGATCAACAGCAAGTTGTCATCTCTGCTCCAAAACATCATCATCTCCTGTTTATAATTAATCTTTCAACATTTCTTCATTCTTAGCAACATCTGTATTACAAAATAAGAACCGGAAAATTTGCAGATATTTACACATCACACCACTGCACTTATCATATCAAAGGATTTGGAGTTTTTATTTTTGTACAATAATGAACAATAGGGTGTAATTCATTTCTTGTACTAAAACTATATTTAAGTGTAATCTTCATAAACAACCCAACTTAAATTTTACAGGAATGATTTAAAATCACTCTCGTGCACTCATTTGTGACATTTCTGTCTGACTCCCTGTCTTCTGCCTTTACATGACTTTTAAATCAACACAAAATAGTATTAAAGGTAATTGTTAGAAAAAATCAGATTAAATACAGTGAAATTTTCTAAAACTGGTTTTATTTTGTAACCTGGTAATCTGATATTTATTGGAAATAAAGAATAATGTATAAACTAATGATAATATGGTTAAATTATTAATTACCTTTTCAGATAAATGATGATTAAAAATACAAGAGTAGTCACTTTTGGTGGCTCAGTGGTAGGTTTCTCGCCTATCATGCGGAAGGCCCGGGTTCGATTCCCAGCCAATGCCTCAACCCAAGCCACTGGATGCAGTGCCGGTCCCAAGCCTGGAAAAATGGGAGGGTTGCGTCAGGAAGGGCATCCGGCGTAAAACATTTGCCAAGTTGTTGTGCGGACCAGTTGGTCCGCTGTGGCGACCCCGAACAGGGAGCAGCCGAAAGCAACTACTACTCACTTCAGAGTCTGTAGTTTATAATGTTCATCATCCTTAAGAGCAGAGAGCAGCTTCTTTCCTGAGTGTCCAATTTTATTTTCAGACAGATCCAGTTCTCTCAGCTGTGAGGGGTTTGATCTCAGAGCTGAAGTCAGTGCAGCACAGCCTTCATCTGAAACCCCACAATGACACAACCTGCAGAGAAACACAATGACACAGTTCACTGGCTGTAGACAGCTTGACTTATTGTGGACTGATTAACATAAACTAGGGCTTTAGAAATGTTTTAATAACTTTCCTCTACTTCAAACATCTACATCATCTTTTTTTTTTTAAATGTCTTACCTCAGTGTGTCTAGATTACAGTAAGGATTCTTCATTACAGCAGAGAGACACTTTACTCCCGAGTCTCCTAGATTACTTCAGGACAGATTCAGTTCTCTCAGGTGTGAGGGGTCAGAGCAGCACATCCTTCAACTGAAACATCACAATTACACAACCTGTAGAGAGACACAATGTCACTCCAACAATTTTTTAAATTCTTGGTTTATTTTGTAGATGACGTATCTGTCATGTCTGCCTTCTCTTGACAAGGGGCATATTGTAGAGGGGCCAGATTGGGGATTAATGGGCAAAAAACATAATAATTTGTGGTTATTCTTTTTTATTAATATTATTGCAAGCTGTTAATTAAAATGTGTTTATTTCCATGGCAGCTTGTCATCTTTTTTCAAGATTCAGACATAGAGCTGAGAAATAGATCAAGCACCCTGATCATTTGATTTTTTGTGATGCACAATTACCAAAACAAAGAATTATAGTTGATATAAACAAGCTTTTCAGAAAGAAAAACATGAATTTGGACCTAGGACAGAGACTGTGTTTATAAAATCATTTCTAATGTTTAGCTTTATAGAGTTGTTGTCTTCCACTTCAGGACATTGATGAATAATCTAAAGCTTCTGCTTCAGTTTCACTATTAGAGAATGTGTCTTACTGAAGAGCAGGTCATTTAACTCAGAGATATGGTCTTACCTTAGTGCCTCAAGTTTACAGTGAAGATTCTCCAGTACAGCAGAGAGACTCTTCATTCCAGAGTCTCCTAGTTTATTCCCAGACAGATCCAGTTCTCTCAGGTGTGAGGGGTTTGATTTTAGAGCTGAAGATAGAGCAACACAGCCTTCATCTAACATATCACACTCATGCAACTTGTAGAGAGACACAATGACACACTCTTTTACAAAGTTTTTCTTAGTTCAAAGATTAGTGTAAGGATTAGTTTTGTCATTTTATTATTCAGAATGACATGATTTTATATCATTCAAAATGGCCATATGTTTAGTTTCTCACATCTGTTGTGTGACATAATGGTGTATACTCTGGAATGTTGTGAACTTTTTTTGTTGTTGTCTTGCCTTGCACTTTGGTCATTTTGATTTGTTGGATTATTGTGTAATCTAAAGCAATGAGACAACATCTAATAAAGAGTAAAGAAACAAGAAAAAGAGTTTTTTTGTTTGTTTTTTAAATTACAATAAAGATAAATTACAATTATGAGGCAAAAATATCCCTCCGTTGGAACTTTTATGGTCATGCACTTCAGGGTTCATCCTGGAGACTAACCTCCTTTATTGCCTTGGTTTAACACTTGCAAATTTTATGTTTGGTTACCCACTTATCTTCAAACCTACATGTGAAAGAGGAAGGAATGCCCAAGACAAGCATTAGTATATAAAATTCACCAGTGTATATTTGCATTATATTATATAAGATGATGGACCTGGAGTGTGTGCTTTTTGCACTCTACTGTCTTCGGTTTCATTGGTAGTCATTGTATCAAGTTGCTCCAAATTTGCATTAAGTTGCAAAACCTGGGAATGGCACCATCCTACTTGAACATGCGGCATCGATGTTGAAGCTAAACTTTTCAATTAGTCTAAATAAACTGTGCTGCATGTCTGACTCATTTCCAGATTTAAAGACATGCTTTGCTGTAATATCCTTGTCATCATTAATGTAAACTGTTTATATAATATTTAACTGCACAGACACTGCTTCTGTCACCGATTAACTCACTTATCTTTATTACTACTGTTTTTTCCTTCAGTTCACAATACCCTTGTACATGAAGACATAAGTACACAACTGGGCTTACTGAAACAAATGCATTAGCCAAAGCTGCTCTCTCCTACTTACATAATTGTGACTTATATAAGGCTTTACACTTTGTTTTTCTATAAAAACATGATATCCTAAAAACACTCCGCATGTCAAGGAACTACACCAGGTTATGTATGTAACACGGTTCCCTGAGAGGGGAATGAGACACTGTGTCATGACGGACGCTATAGGAATGCTTCATTGAGGAAGTTGTGTCTGAAGCTCTGTGTGCACACACCAATTTAAAGGCTCAGATAGGACACGTGACAAAGGAAATACGTGCCAATAAGTCCATATAATGGCACCTACGACCCTTCTATTTGTCTGAAGGAAGCGCAGATGTGGTAAGCAACGCAGCATCTCATTCCCTTCTCAGGAACCGGGTTACATAAGTAACCTGGTGTAGTTCTCTTTCGAAGAAACTCAACGATGCGTCATGACTGATGCTATGGGAACGTCAATACCCATGCTACCACACGCCAGTTGATGTCTGTCCAAGGGGCTGTGAGAGAGCATGAGCAAACCAGGAATAGAACATCAATTAGCCCTAAAGGACCTGGGACCCTTGAGTGGGGTCCAGGTCTAGGTTATAGAACCTGATAGAGGTGTGCGGAGAGGACCAGCCTGCCGCAGCACAAAATTTCCTGGAGGGGAATACCCTTGGCCAAGGCACTGGACGAGGCAATACCCCTAGTAGAGTGAACTCTAACACCTAGAGGCGAAGCAATACCACCCACCTCACAGGCCTGGGTAATGGCCTCTACTACTCAGTGTGCTAAGCACTGCTTGGAGACCAGATTGCCCTTGTTCCAGCTCCCAAAGCAGACAAATAGGTATGAGGACTTACACCACGAGCTCGAGAGGTTGACATAAGTGCTCAGAACCCTTACTGGGCAAAGCAAGTGCCGACTCACAGAGCAGAGGTGCAAGATGATTGGATGACCGGCCATCCTGGGCACCTTGGGACATATCCCACCCTGGGGTGCAGGATAGCCTTGGACATGCCAGGGGCAAATTCTAAGCAGGTGGGGGCAACTGATAGAGTCTGCAGATCTCCTACCCTTCTAAGGGAGGCAAAGGCTAAGTGCAGAGCTGTCTTTAGGGTCAGAAACTTCTCATAGGCTGACTCCATGGGCTCAAACGGAGCTTCAAGCAGCCCCTCTAGAACCACAGAGAGGTCCCTGGACGGGAGGCACGATCTTCAGGATGGCCTCAGCCACCTGGCACTGCACAGAAAATGAGAGACCAGAGGGTGCCTACCCAAGGAGGCCCCGAGGACAAGTTTGTGGTTTTTAGCAATGCCAGCCACATACACTTTTAAAGCAGAGGGAGACAGGCCCCCCCCTCTCGAAAAAGGCGAGACTGTAAGAACTCCAGCACTGTACCAACCAGGCAGTGAGCTGGGTCGATAACCATGCTGACTGCACCAGAGGTGAAAAAGCCTCCATTTCAGAGCATACAGCTTTCTAGTGGAGAGAGCCCTAAAGTCTCCAGTACTTCCGATGAGAGGCCTTTGGTTTAGTGGGGAGGGGGCATGAAGGGGGCATGAAGCCCTTATTATTGCCACACATACATTACAGCATAGTGGAATTCTTTTCTTCGCATATCCCAGCTGAGGAAGTTGGGGTCAGAGCACAGGGGCAGCTATGATACAGCGCCCCTGGAGCAGAGAGGGTTAAGGGCCTTGCTCAATTGCCCAACAGTGGAGCTTGGTGGTGCTGAGGCTTGAACCCCAATCCTCCGATCATGACCCAGAGCCTTAACCACTTGAGCCACCACTGCCCCCAATATTTAGCCAAATAGCTTTCACTGCTGACAGTATGGAAGCCACACGAGCAGGAGACAGACATGTCTGCATCGTGGTGGAATCCCAAACTACCCCCAAGAAGGCAGTTCTCTGAGAAGGAGAAAGTACAAACTTCTCTGGGTTCAACTTGAGGCCTAGAGACCTCATATAGGCAAGCACAGCATCTCAATGACTGGCTGCCATGGCCTTCAACTGGGCCAGAATGACCCAGTCATCCAGGTAATTCAGTACACAGATGCCCTGGAGATGCAGCGGTGCCAGGGCAGCATCCATCCAATTTATAAATGTGTGTGGCAACAGGGCTAGACCAAAAGGAAGAACACAATATTGGAATACGTCGCACCCAGAGGCAAACCTGATGAACTTCCTGTGTTCTGGTAGAATACCTACATGTAAATACACATCTTTGAGGTTTATCGTCACAAACCAGTCCTCGTACCTGATTTGCGACGCGGTAAGTTTGAGCGTGAGCATCTTGAACTTTAACATCTTCAGTGCACATTTCAGAGCCCAGCAGGTCCAAAATCGTTTTTGTGGAACATGGCTTTGAGCCCCTTGTGTAAAACTTTCAATATGAGTCAAAATTCTAGTGATATCAGCAAGTTCTTGCATTTGTTTTAATTTTCTCTCTGTATGTATCAGTTAAGTCTCTTGTAGTTATATCAATCCAAAACATTAAAACTATCTTGAGGGAAGTTTTTCTCAGGTGAAAGCAACACTGTACATAGCTGCTGCTTTTAGTGTGACTCTCAGAGAGATATTCTTACCTCAGGTTTTCCAGTTTACAGTGAGGATTCTCCAGTACAACAGAAAGACACTTTACTTTTGATTCTTCTAGGTTATTAAAGGACAGATCCAGTGTTTTCACAGTCAGATTCAGTTCTCTCAGATTGGAGGTTTCTGAGCTGAGTGCTGATGCCAGAGCCGATCAACTTTTCACTCCAAGTGAATCACACCTGATACTAAAGGATATAAAATAATACATAATGAACAAATACTAGTGTAAATTATCAAACACATCATCAAAACCTTCACATTACCTTCTCATTTTTGTAAATGTTAAAATGTTCCCTTATTGTTCTCATTTATGGTGGTAACATTAATATAGAATGAAAGTGTTAGACTAATGAAGATAATCACTGATCAGGTGGATGAAAAGTCCATCACCTAGAGCTCTTTTTTATTTTTAGGTTTTCACTATACTAAGTAGCCTAATGGTCAGTTTCAGAAATTTATAATTTAGTGCTGATCACAGTACAAATTCCCAATGGTTGAATTACTTACTGTATTGGTGTATTACAAGCTGGGTTTTGTAGTGTTCAGGTGAAAAAGGAAAATTATATAAAATCATAAATTCTGCTAAAACATAGACTGTAAGCAATACAGTCCTGTACAACAGTGTGCTGTTGAAAAAGAGAGTGGTGGCAGTCTCACAGAGACACTTCCTTAGAAGTGACGTGTCATGGGGCAACTGTTCCACACTAAGTATTTCAGTACTCATTGTTAAGTTGATGAAATTACCCATTTAAAAAAAAAAGTAACATATATGATCTTTCATTCATCTAGTCAATAGTGGTATTTTATGTAGCCAGATTTAGTTCATGTTTATCATTAGA
This sequence comes from Hemibagrus guttatus, assembly GCA_033459395.1. NCBI lineage: Eukaryota > Metazoa > Chordata > Actinopteri > Siluriformes > Bagridae > Hemibagrus > Hemibagrus guttatus. Next base: position 19,951,831 of record JAUCMX010000018.1, read on the forward strand.
TAATAGCTAGTTAGACTCTTAGATAATAATGTAATTAGTGAACAACACTTCACTAGCTACTATAGCCAGATGTCATAAATTTAATTCAGTCATTACACAATGCTTATTATGAGGTTCATCAGTGACAGGTGATAAGATCAGCATCATAAATGTGGATGCATTATAACCTTCATTAAGGTAGGATTTATTTCAGGACATGAATTATTTTTAGCTTGATGTACCTTATAAACTGGCAGCTGTAAATATGCTTATAGGCTTCACAGTAGTGCAAATAGCATACCCCATCAACAATAACCCAGACAAGCTAACTTATAGTTTTTACTGAATATTTGAATAGTGGACATGGGAGAAGCAATTAATTTGAATTACAGAGGGATTTGCACATCTTCTCTGGATATATTGCATAAGTAAATGTTTTGTTCAATGCAACAGCTTGGCTTGTTTTTTTGTTTTTGTAAACTTCTTTCTTGTATTAAACTGAGCAGTTGATAGCATTCATTAATATTCACTTGTGTATTCTTATGTGAATGTGCTTCCATAAAATATGATAGCATTAGGAGAGAGACAGAGAGAGAGAGAGAGAGAGAGAGAGAGAGAGAGAAAGAGAACGCTTGTTGTATTGTGCAAACCAATACACATTAACACATGAAAGCCACAAGCCAATGCAACAAAAAAGCTATAAAAATAAGGAATAATATAAAATTAATGATAATGAAATTATTGCAATAAACTTTGTTCCAAATCCCTGGTGGAATCAGAGGTGTGAACATGCGTCAAATATCCAAAAGGTCAAAATATCCCAAAGTACATACAATATTTATCAATGTTTTCAGTTTATCTCTTTCAAACAATGTAACAGTAAAACAGTTAAATTCAGCTTTACTTACATTGGTTTTCTGGATGCTGCAATCTCAGGCATCATCTTCAGAAGAACATCTTTTGTTATCTTTTCTGTACTGGTATATTTACTCAGGTCAAATTCTTCCAGCTGGGCACGGTGGCTTAGTGGTTAGCACGTGTGCCTCACACCTCCAGGGTTGGGGGTTTGATTCCCGCCTCCGCCGTGTGTGTGGAGTTTGCATGTTCTCCCCGTGCCTTGGGGGTTTCCTCTGGGTACTCCAGTTTCCTCCACCAGTCCAAAGACATGCATGGTAGGTTGATTGGCATCTCTAAATTGTCTGTAGTGTGAGTGAATGAGTGTGTGTGTGTGCCCTGCGATGGGTTGGCATTCCGTCCAGGGTGTATCCTGCCTTGATGCCCAATGACGCCTGAGATAGGCACAGGCTCCCCGTGACCCGAGAATAGTTCGGATAAGCGGTAGACAATGAATGAATGAATGAAATTCTTCCAGCTCATGTGCTGATATCAGTAACACAAATACCAGAGCAGACCACTATGAATAGGAGAGTTCACTTTGTTTTCCTGATTTCAAGTAGTTCTGGATTTCCTCCACTACAGAATTATTGCCCAGTTCATTCAGACAGTAGAACAGATTGATGGATTTCTCTATAGGAAGATCTTCACTGATCTTCCTATAGAGTAGTTAATTCCTGTGTCTCTTAAAGTACGTAAGAGGTTCTGGTTGGGCGTCATTAACAGACCCAGAAGAAAGCGTAGGAAAAGATCCAGTTGTCCAGTCTGACTTTCTAAAGCCAGATCTACAGCACTCTTGTGTACATCTGAGATTGTATTTTCTTTTATCTCTTGTTCAGAGACCTGATTCTGTGTAAGAACATTTCTCTGTTCCATCATGAAGGTCAGGTGCACATACAGAGCTGCAAAGTGCTCCTGAACACTCAGATGAACAAAGCAGTACACTTTACTCTGATGAAGCCCAGACTCCTCTCTGAACATCTGTGTACACACACTTGAGTACACTGCTGCTTCTCTCTCATCAATTCCAAACTCTCTCAGGTCTTCCTCATAGAATATCAGGTTCCCTTTCTTCAGCTGCTGAAAAGCCAGTTGTCCCAGTTTAAGAAGCATTTCTTCATTACTCTCCTTTTTGTTTGTGTATTTTTCTCTTATGTTTGTCTGAATGATGAGGAAGTGTGTGTACATTTGAGTCAGAGTCTTGGGGATCTCTCCACTCTCTGCTTCACCCAACATTCTCCCTAGAACAGTGGCTGAAATCCAGCAGAAGACTGGGATGAAGTACCCCTCCTTCTGAGAGTTATTGAACCCTTGTACCTCTGTGACTCGATGCACACACTCAGAGGGGATTTGATCAGCTGCTGCTGGTCGGGAGGTGATCCAGATGAGAGCAGAGGGAAGCAGATTCCCTTTAATCAGGTTTATCAGCAGCACTGGCACTGATGCTGATTCAGTTACATCACTCACTCTCACTGTGTTCTGGAAATCTAGAGGAAAACGACACTCGTCCAATCCGTCAAAAATGAACAAAACCCTTTTTGAACTAAACATTGTTGTTTCTATTGTTTCCTTAAAACAGACATGAAGGAGCTCCATCAGACTCAGTTTTTTGTCCTTCATCAAATTCAGCTCTCTGAAAGGAAGTGGAAATATGAGGTGGATGTCCTGATTTGCTTTCCCTTCAGCCCAGTCCAGAATGAACTTCTGCACAGAGACTGTTTTTCCGATGCCCTTTGTCAGCATAGTTCTGATGGGCTCATCTTGTTCAGATAAAGGCTTAAAGATGTCATTGCATTTGATTGGTGTTTCCACTTTTGTTGTTTTCCTGGATGCTGCCTCGATCTGTCTCACCTCATGTGCATTATTGACTTCTCCACTGACTCCCTCTGTGATGTAGAGCTCTGTGTATATCTTACTCAGGAGTGTTTGGTTCCCAAGGTTTATTATCACTCCATGCAAAAACTGGAACTTCTTCATCAGATTTAATTTGAACTTTTTCTGGAATTCATTTACAGCAACAGAATCTGGGTCATGCCTGTAATATGGTGAAGTAAGATGATGTGGTAAGACATGGGGCTCATTTATTACATTTAATATATATATTTTCTGACTGGTTCCAACAGATCGTTATTGTGTTCTCTGGTCATCTCGAGATTGGACTACTGCAACTCTCTTCTGGCAGGTCTACCTCTGAACGCAATTCGCCCACTGCAAATGATCCAAAATGCAGCTGCACGGCTTGTTTTCAACCTGCCCAAGTTCTCCCACACCACCTCACTGCTGCGTTCCCTCCACTGGCTTCCGGTAGCTGCACGCATCAGATTCAAAACACTAATGCTTGCCTACAAAGCCAAGAATGGACCAGCGCCATCTTACCTCAAAGCTCTCGTCACTTCTCGCACTGCACCTCGCTTACTCAGATCCACTAGCACTGCTCGACTGGTCCCACCATCTCTCAGGGAAAAAGGTAGGTATACATCTAGACTCTTCTCTGTTCTGGCACTGAGGTGGTGGAACGAACTTCCCCTAGGTATCCGTACGGCCGAGTCTCTGACTGTCTTCAAACGGCAACTGAAGACTTACCTCTTCCTGAAGTACTTAAACTAGCTCTTATTTTTCCAGTTTACGTAATATGTTGCAAAAAAAAAAAAAAAAAAAACCCAACTCAGTGTTAGGCTAATGGTATCCCAAGTTGTGTCTTATTGAACCAGTGTTAATGTATTCAGTGAGTGAGAACTAAAGCACTTTTGTACGTCGCTCTGGATAAGAGCATCTGCCAAATGCCAGAAATGTAAATGTAAATGTAAATGTGATGTTCTAACTATATGTTTGTCTTATTATACTGTTTGTTCTAGTGCAATCACTCTATTTAAAAGAATAAACAAAACAGCAGGGTTTATAATAACAGAAAGATTTATAATACCAGCGAGACAGTGTCACAATTATGTTGATTATGATGTTACCTTGTATCTGTGATGTTCTTTTCAATTATGTCTCCTGCCTTCTGTTGAACACTGTGAATAAAAATTGTATTTGATTATTTTCATCAGTTAAACACTATATAAACTTTAACCTTAATTTTACACAGTACTTAATGCATAACAATATTATCTCTAAAATGATTATAGTATAATATAAATATCGTAAATACTAAAACTACTGCTAATGACTTTGTAGCATGGCCTTAAAAAAACACTACAATTTAAACATTGAGTGTTTTTAACATCTTTGCTCATGTCTTAGTGATCACACAGTATAGTACTAATTGAACAGATTCCTAACTGAACACTGGTGTAACTTTTCTTCTGAAGATTCGTATTGTTAGGTATTCTGTCAGAGGCTAAATGATGCTAAGCAGTGGTTTAGTCTGCAATAACTATATACAGTGGCCCAAAAAGTGTTTGGACACTTAAGCCACACAAATGCATGAACTTCTTTGTATTATAAAACAACATGTCAAACCAAGCCTAATTTATTTTAAAGATCCCACAAGTCACCATTACCATTTCCCAAAAAATAGACATTAAAAAGACAAAGGGATTTGGGCACGTAATAGTGGCTTCATTATTGATCACCTATGGTGTTTTGGTATTTAGCTTGCCATCTTATTTATCTTGTAAAATTTCCCTTTAAGTGAATAGACATTACCTGTGTAGAAATGACGAGTCTCCATCTTTAAACTGCAGAGGACGTTCCATAGACTCATTACTCTTCATGGAGATACAGCTAGGTGCTGGTGATTCTGATCCCTTTCCCTGCAGTTTACTGCAAAACATTATAAACAGTCCTTTAGTGCTTCATATACACTTTTTTCAGTTTTTAATGAACTTCTTAACTTAATAAAGACTAAATGTTATTTACAATGAACAAAATCAAAATGAAGAGTAAACCCTTTGGTTAAATAATTTTACCTTTCATATCTTCTTCTTCTTTCGGCTTTTCCCTTCAGGGGTCGCCACAGCAAATCATCTCTCTCCATCTATCCCTATCTTCTGCATCCTCAACACTTGCACCCACTAGCTTCATATCCTCATTTATTACATCCATATACCTCCTCTTTGGCCTTCCTCTTTGCCTCCTGCCTGGCAGCTCCATGTCCAACATTCTCCTACCAATATACTCACTCTCCCTCCTCTGAACATGTCCAAACCATCTTAATCTGGCCTCCCTAACTTTGTCCCCCAAACGTCCAACATGAGCTGTCCCTCTGATGCACTCGTTCCTAATCCTGTCCAACCTTGTCACTCCCAAAGAGAACCTCAACATCTTCAGCTCTGCTACCTCTAGCTCTGACTCCTGTCTCTTCCTCAGGGACACTGTCTCTAAACCATACAGCATGGCCGGTCTCACCACTGTCCTGTACACCCTCCCCTTGATTCTGATATTTTCTGATCACACACAACTCCCGACACCTTTCTCCACCCATTCCAACCTGCCTGCACTCGCTTCTTTACCTCTTTCCCACACTCTCCATTACTCTGGACTGTTGACCCCAAGTACTTAAACTCCTGTACCTTCTTCACCTCTTCACCCTGTAACCTTACTGTTCCACTTCCCTCCCTTTCATTCACACACATGTACTCAGTCTTACTACGACTGACTTTCATTCCTCTTCTCTCCAGCGCAAACCTCCACCTCTCCAGGTTTTCCTCCACCTGCTCCCTGCTCACACTACAGATCACAATGTCATCTGCAAACATCACTGTCCATGGAGACTCCTGTCTGACCTCCTCTGACAACTGGTCCATCACTATAGCAAACAGGAAGGGGCTCAGAGCCGACCCCTGATGCAGTCCCACCTCCACATTGAACTCCTCTGTCTGACCTACAGCACACCTCACCACTGTCCTGCTCCTCTCATACATGTCCTGCACCACTCTGACATACTTCTCTGCTACTCCTGACTTCCTCATACAGTACCACAGCTCTTCTCTTGGCACCCTGTCATACGCGTTCTCCAAGTCTACAAACACACAGTGCAACTCCCTCTGACCATCCCTATACTTCTCCATCAAAATTCTCAGAGCAAAAATTGCATCTGTTGTGCTCTTTCTGGGCATGAAGCCATACTGCTGCTCACAAATTTCCACTACCTTCCTTAACCTAGCTTCCACTACTCTTTCCCATAGCTTCATTGTATGGCTCATCAACTTTATCCCCCTATAGTTGCTGCAACTCTGCATGTCACCCTTATTCTTAAAGATCGGCACTAACACACTTCTTCTCCATTCCTCAGGCATCCTCTCACTCTCTAAAACCCTGTTGAACAAACTAGCTAAAAATTCCACTGCTGCCTCTCCCAGACACTTCCAGACCTCCACCGGGATGTCATCAGGACCAACTGCCTTCCCACTTTTCATCCTCTTCAAAGCCTTCCTGACTTCATCCTTTCTAATCTTATCTACTTTCTGTTCCACAGAGTTCACCCCTTCTACTTTTTTTTCCCTCTCATTTTCCTCATTCATCAGCTCCTCAAAGTATTCCTTCCATCTTCTCTGTACACTCTCCTCACTTGTGAGCACCCTTTCATCTCTATCCTTAATAACTCTAACTTGCTGCACATCCTTCCCATCTCGATCCCTCTGCCTAGCTAACCTGTACAAGTCCTTCTCTCCTTCTCTAGTGTCTAACCTAGTGTGCAACTCGTCATATGCCTTCTGCTTGGCCTTAGACACCTCCCTCTTCACTCTGCGCTGTAACTCCTTGTATTCCTGTCTATTCTCTTCAGTCCTGTCCATGTCCCACTTCTTCTTGGCTAACCTCTTCCTCTGGATACTATCCTGAACTTCCTTATTCCACCACCAAGTCTCCTTATCTTCTTTCCTCCTTCCAGATGACACACCCAGCACCTTTCTCCCTGTCTCCCTGATCACTTCTGCTGTAGTTTCCCAGTCATCTGGCAGCACTACCTGACCACCCAGAGCCTGCCTCAACTTCTGTCTAAATTCCTCACAACATTCCTCCTTTTTCAGCTTCCACCACTTGGTTTTCTTCTCTATCTCTATCTTTGACCTCTTCATCTTACAGACCATCAAAGTCGTCCTACACACCACCATCCTATGCTGTCTGGCTACACTCTCTCCCACTACCACTTTACAGTCACTAATCTCTTTCAGATTGCCTTTTCTACATAGGATGTAGTCTACCTGTGTTCTCCTACCTCCACTCTTGTAAGTCACTCTATGCTCCTCCCTCTTCTGAAAATAAGTGTTAACCACACCCATGTCCATCCGCTTAGCAAAGTCCACTACCATCTGTCCTTCAAGGTTCCTTTCCTTAACTCCAAACTTGCCCATCACCTCCTCATCACCTGTGTTCCCCTCACCAACATGTCCATTAAAATCCGCTCCTATCACCACTCTCTCACCCGTGGGAATACTCTCCATCACCTCATCTAATTCACTACAGAATCTCTCTTTCTCCTCTAACTCACAACCTACCTGTGGGGCATAACCACTAACAACATTCAACATCACCCCTTCAATCCCTAACTTCAGACTCATCACCCTGTCTGACACTCTCTTCACCTCCAGAACATTCCTCACAAACTCCTCCTTCAGGACCACACCTACCCCATTTCTCTTACTATCCACACCATAATAAAACAGCTTGAATCCTGCTCCTATACTACGAGCCTTGCTACCCTTCCACCTGGTCTCCTGTACACACAGTATATCCACCTTCCTTCTCTCCATCACATCAGCCAGCTCTCTACCTTTCCCTGTCATAGTACCAACATTCAGAGTTCCTATTCTTAGTCCTACACTCTTACCTTTCCTCTTCTCTCTCTGTCTCTCCTCCCTCCTCTACTTCTTCGACTAATAGTAGCCCAATTTCCACCGGCGCCCTGTAGGTCAACGGCACCGATGGCGGTCGTTGTTAACCCGAGCCTCGACCGATCCGGTATGAAATTCGTTCTGGCGATTCGCATGGTTAAATTTGGCAATGTTTTACGCCGGATGCCCTTCCTGACGCAACCCTCTCTATTTATCCGAGCTTGGGACCGGCACAGAAGTCACTGGACTGTGACCCCCATGGCTAGATTAATTTTACCTTTTATATATACTCAATAAATAATTTAGGTATGAATAATTATTGACTAGAATACAATGGCATGGAGATTACCGTCTTTTTGCAGGTGGGGACTTTTTATGTGTGTCCAAATCTGGAGTCTACATCTTTGATTATTAGTAAAGCATGAAAAAGCACACAGCTTATTCCTGAAGAAGCACACACACACACACACACACACACACACACACACACACACACACACAGACACACACACACACACAAACGCACACACACTTAAAGTAAATTTCACTCATTAACTTAGGTTATTTGTACATTTTATTTTACTGTTCAATTAAATCACATTTCATACATTTCACATAGGGTCATCAATTTACAGTGTACAGCCGTGACTGAAAGCTTTGAGAATTACACAAATATTAATTTTCACAAAGTCTTCTGCCAGATGTTTCTATGGGATACTGAAGTATAATTACAAGCATTTCATAAATGTCAAAGGCTTTTATTGACAATTACATTAAGTTTATGCAAAGAGTCAATGTTTACAGTATTGAACCTTCTTTTTCAAAACCTCTGCAATTCACCCTGGCATGCTGTGAATCAACTTCTGGGTCACATGCTGACTGATGGTAGCCCATTCTTACATAATCAATGCTTGAAGTTTGTCAGAATTTGTGGGTTTTTGTTCGTCCGCCACAACATCTCAATGAGATTAAGGTCTGGGAGTTTCCTGGTCATGGACCCCAGCCATGCCCTGAGCCACTTGTTTATCAATTTTGCCTTATGGCAAGGTGCTCCATCATGCTGGAAAAGGCATTATTTGTCACCAAACTGTTTTTGGATGGTTAGGAGAAGTTGCTCTCGGAAGATGTTTTTGTATCATTCTTTATGCATGCCTGTGTTCTTTGGCAAAATTGTGAGTGAGCCCACTCCCTTGGCTGAAAAGCAACCCCACAAAAGAATGTTCTCAGGATGCTTTACTGTTGCCATGACACAGGACAGATGGTAGCATTCACCTTTTCTTCCCCGATGGCCCAATCACTCGGCAAGGGGATTCATCAGAGAAAATGACTTTACCCCAGTCCTCAGCAGTCCAATCCTTGTACCTTTTTCAGTCTGTCCCTGATGTTGTTCCTGGAGAGAAGTGGCTTCTTTGCTGCCCTTCTTGACACCAGGCCATCCTCCAAAAGTCTTCGCCTCACTCTGTGTGCTGATGCACTCACACCTGCCTGCTGTCATTCCTGAGCAAGCTCTACACTGGTGGTGCCCCGATCCTGCAGCTGAATCAACTTTAGGTGAGGGTCCTTATGCTTGCTGGACTTTCTTAGGTGGAAAAAACAAGAAGAAAAAAAAAACACGAAAATAAACCTCACCCTCTGCTGGGCCTGCTGTAAGCATCACACCTTTTAAAATCACAAACCAGTAGGGCTCTTCATTAACTCACTCATGCAACTTTCAATCAACTCAAAATTAAGACAACACACGAGACAATGAAAAACACCTTTTATGCAGACAATATTGATTCTATCCACCGAAATAAACCCAAATAAAGCCTTTACTGGAGAAGAAACTATTGACCTGGTCATGGATTTTCGTCACATATGTTGCACACTTGAAGAAAGCAACAAGTGTGTGATTGAATTGGGTGTGTTTATTCAGCTCCCACTACTTGCACAATCATACACAGCTTTTTCTTCAAAATTAATTTAATCTATTAATATAAAAAAGCCTGATATATTAAAACCAAAATTAAATACAAGAAGTTCATTCATTCATTGATTGTCTACCGCTTATCTGAACTATTCTCGGGTCACGGGGAGCCTGTGCCTATCTCAGGCGTCATGGGGGTTCGATTCCCGCCTCCGCCATGTGTGTGGAGTTTGCATGTTCTTCCCGTGCCTCGGCGGTTTCCTCCGGGTACTCCGGTTTCCTCCCCCAGTCAAAAGACATGCGTGGTAGGTTGATTGGCATCTCTAAATTGTCCGGATTGTGTGAGTGAATGAGACTGTTTGTGTGTGTGCCCTGCGATGTGTTGGCACTCCATCCAGGGTGTATCCTGCCTTGATGCCCAATGACACCTGAGATAGACACAGGCTCCCCATGACCCGAGAATAGTTCAGATAAGCAGTAGACAATGAATGAATGAATGAAAATATATTGCATTGTAAGAGATAAATATATATTTGAAGAACTGTTACAACATTAAACAATATTAATTTTAACAAAAATAATAGCATGGTATTTGATTTCTTCAAAATGTATTTGATACAATTACAGTACACACTTGGAAAATATCTATAACTATGCATGTGTAAATATATTAAAACATATTCAAACACTAAACAAATATTTATTACATGAACACAATAAAATTGTGTTTATGACAAAACTACATTATACAACATTTAGGTCTAATTGATTAATGTGTTTGGACAACAGGTGTTTCAACAGATACAGATATGTAGTATAAGAGCACTGGTGCATTAATTAACCAAAGGACAAAGTGGTAAATGTGGCTTGTAGTGAATCTCCTATGGGCTTCCTCAGATAAACTCCTGAGATGCCAATCCTTGAGAATACCACCAGTGTCTTGAAACTGTAGCTATCCTGATTCACAGAACACACAATTCTCACTTCTCTGAGTCTGGTGAATGCATTATAACTAAATGAGTGATGTGTTTATGTTTTCTATTCCCCAACATGGAAATGCAGGAACACCAGAGTCTTCATTACGTGCACGTCTTCACCACATACTAAATATAAAAGAAAAACGTAAATTAATATAAACTGGACTGTGGTATTTCATGCACTTGTTATAAAACATTATCATCACCTGTTTATAATTAAACATTTAACATTTATTAATTTTTACTAACATCTGTATTAAAACACTCTATATTATTATATTAATATAACATATTAATCCATCATATCTCTGCTCTCATCTAATCACAGGCTTTGGAGATTTTTTTTACGTTACTCACCTCAGAGTCCGTAGTCTATAGTGTTCATCATTTGTAAGAGCAGAGAGCAGATTCTTCCCAGTGTCTCCTATTTTATTATTAAACAGATTCAGTTCTCTCAGATGTGAGGGGTTTGATTTCAGAGCTGAAGTCAGAGCAGCACAACCTTCATCTGAGACACCACAATCACACAACCTGCAGAGAAACACAGTGACACTCTTCACTGGTTGTAAATAGTTTATTGCAGACTGAGTTATACACACAAAATCTTCAGAAATGTTGTATTAAATAGTTTAGAAACAAATTTCTTTTGCCATGAGACTTAAGTTTGAACTAATTAGAGAAAAGCTTTTAGAGAAGCTGATAGCTCACTAGCTCATGCAGTTTTTTGTCTATCATTGAGGACTGGTAGTTATGGCTAAAATATCAGATTTATTTTTTATATTGTTTGATATCAGCATTTATCATGATATTCATTTCATACCATTAATGTGGAAGAAAATGCATTACATTTATTTGTTAGACCTCAAGAATGAATGTAAACCTAACTTGGTTTAGAAGTAAACTTCACAGTGTAAGCTACCTTCTTCATTTAAAGTTCAAGAATTTGAAGTTAATCTTATGTTAGATGTATATAATATAAGATATATAAGATTTAATAATGCATAAATCACAACAGTTTTGATCTGGTATTAACAGTTATTTTAAACAAGTTGGTACTCTCCATAACCAACATGGCTAAAAACATTTACACCAAGGCAAAGACAAATGCTTTTAGAAAGACAAAACACAAAAGATCAGCATTCACATGACAGCTATTGCACACTGATAGTTCCATACTGTTGTATTTATTTGTTGTATATGAATAAAACCACACTGAAAACCTTTCTATATAAATGAAACAATATAAATGAGAAAAATCTTACTTCTAAAGTTACAAAAAGATTTTGTAGTCTTCTCTTATCAAACAGACTTTTCAGCCTAACACTTCTAGAGGTACATAAAGACAGAAAATAAGATATATAAAATAATAAAATGTTTTCTTCCTGGCAACTTCCTTCAAATACCTTAATTGGTTTAATTAAGATTACTAAATTTAATTTGATTCATAGGTAAGTGCTAGTGCAAAACACTTGGATTAATTGGTACTGGTAGTACTTTTGATTTAAAAAATGTGTTTCTAGTTTTCTGATATCTTTATTAAAAATAAAGTTCTTTAAGAACATTTTTGACCATGGCATTAGAGGATAAGGGACAGAAGGACAAGTCTGTCCACCCTCTCAGGCTTTAATGCTATTCTATGCCAGGTTACAGTGTTCCCACCTTTGCTAAACATTCGTTCAGAGGGAGCCCTTGTAGCAGGTATGCATAGTATGCATAGTATCATTTTGCCAGATGGCTAACTCTAAAAGATTTCTTTAGGGTTTTCCAACAGACGCGAGTGATTCTGTAAGCTCTTGTGCTATTGTCTCACCAGTATGGTCCTCTGGAAAAGATGTGCAACATCTTTAAGCTGCTTCCCCAGATAAAACTGAAGTAGCTCCGTTTATGAAAAATATTTTCATCCAAGGAATTCATACCTTGGATCAAGCATTTTCATTAACCTTTTAAACCCTGGTTATTTCACTGTTCTAATTGAAAAAAAATGTCTTTCAGTTAGATGAGTGACTACTGCAGAGGATTCACTGTCAGACTACCAGATGAGGATTGTTTATCAGTATGAATGCTAGTGCTAGCAGTCTTGGACCACAGACTTTCTGTATACTCCTGATGATTTCTGTATACTCAACTTGATACTTTATCAAGTGGTAAAAAATGCTCTTTTGTTTCCCATCTTCACTTCTTCACTTACATTTCAATGTGTCACCTAAGAAATTGTTCTGCTCTTTACTAAGGTTTTAAAACCCAAACCACTTCCATATTACTAAATTTGTGTGACTTTGCTGTGGATAATGTAAAACGTGTGTGAGCGAGTTGTGTACTATTTATTCTGAACATTTTGTTGCTCAAAAAGTTTATTATTGATATTTCAATAATAGTTATAGATAATAATAGAGTTACTTTATCGATACCTGAATGAAGATTAGAACATATTTATTATTAATGTTTAAAAATATGATCTTACACTAGTTTCTCCAGTTTACAGTTAAGATTTTCCAGTACAGCAGAGAGACTTTTCACTCCTGAGTCTCCTACATTATTATTAGACAGATCCAGTTCTCTCAGGTGTGAGGGGTTTGATCTCAGAGCTGAAGTCAGAGCAGCACAGCCTTCATTTGAGACACCACACTTACGCATCCTGTAGAGAAACACAATCACACATTCTTCATTAACATATTTTTATCTTCTTTTGAGACTTACATTAAATGATGTGTTCATGGAATGATTTTATTTTTCAGAATTACTTGGGGATCTTATATCACTAATTTATTCTACTTACCTGTTTAATATAATTAAAATGATCATACTGAGTGAATTTAGATTAATTACACACACTCTTTAGAAATGCAAAATCTCTCTCTCTCTCTCACTCTCTCAAAGTTTTAATGTAATTAAAACTTGACTACATTTTTCTTGACATCAGACCTACCATAATCAGATGTGAAACTAGTTTGGACTCTAATTAGAAAGAAGCTGATAGCTCATTGGTTCATGCATTTTTTGTCTATTATTATGATATTATCGGCTGGTAAATAACGGCCAGAAATAATATCAGATTTTCTTTCATATTGTTTAATAGGGATATTTATCGTGATATTTTATACCATTAATGTGGAAGGAAATGCATTACATTTATTTGTTAGACCTCAAGAATGATTGTGAACAACTTACATTGAATCACTTAGTTTAGAAGTAAACTTCACAGGTTAAGCTACCTTTTTCATTTGGAGTTCAAGGAGTTCAGGTATTTGTACTGATTTTGAATAAGTTCATCTCAGTTATACTCAGTTTAAGATTTAATACTACATGAATCACACAAGGTCTGTTCTGGTTCTGAACAGTTATTTATTTAAAACAATTTGCTACTCTCCACAACCAACATATTGCTCATGGTTAAAGACAAACACTATCATTAAATATACACCGATCAGGCATAACATAATGAGCATTGACAGGTGACATGAATAAGACTGATTATCTCCTCAGCTAGTGAACATTTTGTCCTCAAAGTTGATGTTTTAGAAGCAGGAAAAATGGGCAAGTGTAAGGATTTGAGCGAGTTTGACGAAGGGACACATTGCGATGGCTAGACGACTGGATCAGAGCATCTCCAAAACTGCAGCTCTTGTGGGGTGTTCCCGGTCTGCAGTGGTCAGTATCTATCAAAAGTGGTCCATAAAAGGAACAGTAGTGAACCGGCAACAGGGTCATGGGCAGCCAAGGCTCATTGATGCATGTGGAGAGTGAAGGCTGGCCCATGTGGTCTGATCCAACAGACAAGCTACTGTTGCACAAATTGCTGAAGAAGTTAAAGCTGGTTCTGATAGAAAGGTGTTGGAATGCACAGTGCATCAAGGCTGCCTAGCTGCACACCAGTCCGGGTGTCCATGCTGACCATTGTGCACTGTTGAAAGCACAAACAATGGGAACGTGAGCATCAGAACTGGACCCAGGAGCAATGGAAGACGGTGGCCTGGTCTGATAAATAACATTTTCTTTTAAAACACGTGGATGGCTGGGTGTGTCTGTGTCGCTTACCTGGGGAACACATGACACAAGGATGCAGTCTGGGAAGAAGGCAAACTGGCGGAGGCAGGGTCATGCTTTGGGCAATGTTCTGCTGGGAAAACTTGGGTCCAGTCATCCATATGGATGTTACTTTGACATGTACCACCTACCTAAGCATTGTTGCAGACCATGAAGATGGTGAAGATGGAGACGGTAATCCCTGATCGCCGTGGCCTCTTGCAGCAGGATAATGTGCCGTGCCACAAAGCAAAAATGGTTCAGGAATGGTTTGATGAGCACAACAACAAGTTTGGGGTGTTGTCTTGGTCTCCAAATTCCCCAGATCCCAATCCAATCAAGCATCTGTGGGATGTGCTGAACAAAAAAGTCAAATCCATGGAGGCCCCACCTCACAACTTACAGGACTTAAAGGATCTGCTGTTAACATCTTGGTGCCAGGTACCATAGCACACCTTCAGGGATCTAGTGGATTGTAATGTTGTGGCCATAATGTTATGGTTGATCAGTGTATGATGTGACTTATAATGCAATAATTCTGAGTCTCTTCTAAACCCAATTACTTGCTAATAATATATTAATATATAACATCCAAATTATAAAACTATAAAAAAAAATGAGTGTAAAAATGGTGTCTATAAATTGGGTTAATCTGGTTCTATGGGTTTATGAAGTAATTCAAACTTATTTAGAAGAATGACAAAGAAAGAGGGACAGATGTGCTCAATTTCTTGTGTGAGAAGGATCTAACAAAAAAGTGAAGAATAAATGGAAGTGTGTTTGGTGACCTATATGATTGTATTTGAGTCAGTGGGTTTATTCACTTACATTATTTTATGACAAAATCTCTAATAACGTGGGACCATATTATGATCTCATTGAGAGAACTATTAAGAGAAATTGCATAGTTTTAATACTGACTCTTACCCATAGTCTCTGTGACAAATCATCAGTTTGCAGTGAAAAGAAACAATCTTTCTCTTCAGGACATGATGAACCTAAAACATCTGTTGCAGTCTCACTATTAGAGAAGGTGTCTTACCTCGGAGCAGGTCATCTGATTGCCAGAGAGATGATCTTACCCCAGTTTCTCCAGTTTACAGTGTGGATTCTCCAGTACAGCAGAGAGACACTTCACTCCTGAATCTCCTAGTTTATTCTCAGACAGATTCAGGTCTCTCAGGTGTGAGGGGTTTGATCTCAGAGCTGAAGTCAGAGCAGCACAGCTGTCATCTGATACACCACAATCCCACAACCTGCAAAGAGATACAATGACCCTCAGAAGTACAGACATAAAATAACACTATACATTGAATTTACAGACAATGCTGTACAGACAATATTTAGAGTATAAGACAGGTTAGCCATGTATATAAAGTGTGATAGTGCAAAGTAATGCAAATAACAGTAGTGAACATCACATATGACTACTGTTTGTACAATATACAATATACAGTATAAAATGTGTTGTCAAGAAACACAAGGTGGAACCCAAATGCTGGATGCTAGAAAGTGCCAGAATGAATAACACTTTTAATGAAGAAAATAGTCCGAAGAAAGTCCCCAAAATATCCGCAGGGATACACAGTTCAGTAATCCATGGAAATATAATCCATGGGGAAAACACATTTAACTCAGCTTTAAATTGAACGTAGTTCAAATAAACAAGAAAGAGCACAGAAAAATAAACCACTGAGAAAGGCTTAGTTAGAAACTCCTCGGAGAGACACACTGTACAAAACTAAACAGAGAAAGGGAAAACACAGTCCTTTAGAAGTCCACAACAAAAACACGGTTCAGAAATCCATGGGAGAGTTAGCAGTACACGATACATATGAGCTAAAACCAGAATATAACCCAAGAGTCAAAAGAAACTGACGTATTTGGGTATATGGGTAAACGGCAGAGAAAGAAGCAGGTAAAACAAAAACAAAACAAGCTGGGATGAGAGCCGGAGACTCGCCGCAAAGGCAGAATCAAAACAAAAACAATCAAAAGTCTGAAACTGAATGAGCATGTAACAGGGCAATGGTGGGACAATTCCACAGAGCAAGGCTGACTGAAAAGATCATCTGGCAGGAAGAGAGTGTCGGCCACGTCTTTAAATAGCACCGATGAGCATAAAATGGCGGTTAACCCGGAAGTGGACAATCAAAGGTGGCCGCCACCCCGAGAGCACAGGATGCACTGGAAAAATGCGGGGTAAAACCATGACGTGTGAGTAGTGCAGGCATCAGTAGTGTGTGTAACATATGGGGATGAAATGATGAGTGACAGTTCTTACAGGTTGAAATTTACACATAATCAAGGTCAGCTGTTTATGAGGGTGATTGCTTGTGGAAAGAAACTGTTCCTTTGTCTGGCTGTTTCAGTGTACAATGTTTTGTTGGGCCTGCCCAACAAAGGAGTTGGAAAGGAGTTGGAAAGGAGTTGAAAAAGGTTGTGTCCAGGGTGTGAGGGGTCTGTAGTGATTTTTCCTTCCCGTTTCCTAGTTCTTGCAGAGTATAAGTCATGGAGAGTGGGCAGAGGAGCACCAAAGATTTTTTCTGATGTTTTTACTACCAGATGGTGATAGATGTACACAGGACAAATTCAATGACTGCAGTGTAGAACTGTACCAACAGCTCCTGTGGAAGACCATACTTCCTTAATTGGTGCAGAAAATACATCCTCTGTTGGGGCATTTCTGAGGACAAAGGTTATGTTTGACTCCCATTTCAGATCTTGGGAAATGGTTGTTCCCAGGAACTTGAAGGTCTCAACATACAGTACAATACTGAGCTGTTGCATTTTGATAGGGGGAGTATTGGTGAGAGGTGTCTTCTAGTCCACTGTCCTTTCCACAATTTTGAGCATCATAATACCAGCACCTCCTGTTGATATGCAGACTCATCACCATCTTGGTTAAGTCCATTGACTGTAGTGTCAGGAGTTTAACAACTTGGTCCTTGGAGGTGTAGTCATTAGTATAAAGCGAGAATAGCAGTTGGGAGAGGAGACTGTAATTTTATTTTAGTAGTACTCAGTTGCTTAAGAAACTCTGAACGCCAGACTTTTGAATCTATACATGCCATGGTCAACGGCAATTGTTGCAATGTCTCTCAAGCACATGCCAAATTGTTTGCCCATTTTTGCCTGATTTAGCTGAGGCACTCCATCTACTTTTTGTGGAGTCTGATGGATTGTCAGTCAGGACCCAAACTTTTCTTTGTGGCTGGATTGCTGTAGCAGTCAAACTTGGAAATGGCATTAGCCATCTTTAAAGATCATCTCATTTTTCCACTAGAAGTCTTACCCTGCATTAACATTAAAATCACCTGCCTAATATTGTGTGGGTCCTCTTTTTGATATCAAAACAGCTCTGACCAATCGAGGCATGGATTTCACAAAACAAAGAAAAAGAAACAAAACTACCAGTGGCAGCCCTGCTCCCAGAACAATACTTGGAACACACACCCTCACACAACTTCACAAATTAACTCACACACTTCACAAATTCACAAGTTACTTTCACAAACACAAAATAATAATAGTTTAAAACACAAAGAAATAAACATACAAAACACAATAAACAGAAGTATCAAAAAGAGTGAAACACTTGTACAAGACACATCAGCCTCACAATAAACACACTATAATCTCTAGATACACTGAATCCAGTTACTTATAGTGCACCACACAGGGGAAATAAATGTGTTTCATCTATTGCATTATACAACAATATATTTTGCAGAATCAAATAAGTAAGATTTAACCGACTCTTAGAGAGATGATCTTACCACAGTTTCTTCAGTTTAGAGTAAGGATTCTCCAGTACAGCAGAGAGACATTTCACTCCTGATTTTCCTACATTATTATAAGACAGATCCAGTTCTCTCAGGTGTGAGGGGTTTAATCTCAGAGCTGAAGTCAGAGCAGAACAGCCCTCATCTGAGACACCAGACTTACACAACCTGTAGAGAGACACAATCATACATTCTTCAATAACAGATTTTAAAAGATTATCTTGGTTTAAGATGAATGACATCATATGCTTATTCTATTTAACTAGTAGAAAGTCAGATGGAGTGAGTGACAAGTAGACAGACAGTGTTATTAATAGAAATAAGTAAATGAAACCAGTAGCTTGATAGAAAGAAAAATAGATTAAGTGTGTGTTTGCTACTTGTAGCATGACAGAGAGATAGATGAGTGAGAGTCTTTGTTACAGTTATATTTACAGAGTAAGAGGGAAAGAGGGACTTCAGGTCTTGTACACAAAAATGTGTCTGAGTTTTGACAGTTGCAGTTTGAAATCTTCAGTATTCTGTCAATGTCCGTGCAGGGAAGCTTTTGGGATATTTAATCGTCCACTACAGGAAATCCGTAAGAAGTCTACTTAGTCCAAAAAACCAACAACACAATCAATATATGAGATAAAAATAGTGATGCACAATTATAATTTTACACAGGCATTACTAATATGTAGAATTTACATTTTCTGAATTATCAACATTCATATCTTCTCTTAATCACATTACTCAAAAGTGTTTCTGGTTCCATATTCTGCTTAATTTAATAAAGTTTTTGAGATTAGAATTTATCAGTTTTACATGATATTTTCCTCACAAGGCCATGTGTAAATTAGCATGGGTTGTGACGGCGATCCAAGGTGCCGGATCCATACGCCGAGCTGGCAATAGGAAACAAACAGTACGGGAAGTCGGGGACAGGCAGAAAGTCGGCAATAGGAAAACGATAGACCAAACGATAGTATCCAAAGGGTTAATCCAAAAGGGGAAGTCGGTACACAGTCCAGGGTCTATAATCCAAACACAGGAGTGTCCGAGACAAAGCGCAAGAATAATCAATAATCAATCCAGGTCATACACAGTAATCCGTCTGAAAGAAGCTCTAGGCCAACGCTTGGTAAATTCCATAGAATAATACTTCGCGACGCACAGGAACTGCGCACCGTATTTAAATCCTACGGTGAACCGGAAGTAAAGTCAAAACACGGGCAAGGGCTCCCTCTCGCGGTCGGCTGTCGGGCGGGTCGTGACAGAGCCCCCCCCTCTAGGAACGCCTCCCGGGGTTCTACGCCGAGGGCGCCCCCTCGGACGCGGAGTGGGCTTATTTGGGTGGTCATGGTGGAAGTCCTCAATGAGCGACGGATCCAGAATGTCAGCGGCATCCACCCACGAGCGTTCCTCGATGCCATACCCCTCCCAGTCCACGAGGTACTGTAGACGTGACCGAACTCCTGCCTGGAGTTCAGAAGGGCACGCACCTGGTATGCCGGGGACCCCTGAATGTCAAGGGGCGGCAGTGGCTCCTCACCGGCCCTCGCCTCCCCGGCCGAAGAGTGCGCCGGCTTGAGAAGGGAAATGTGGAAGGTAGGACATATCCGGTACAAAGCGGGGAGCCAAAGCCGATACACCACCGGATTTATCTGGCGGACGATCTCAAATGGGCCGATGAACTTGGGGCTGTGTTTCTGGCAGGGCAGCTTGAGACGGAAGTTCCGGGTAGACAACCACACCTTCTGCCCCACCTGATAGGAACAACAATGCGGACAACAACATCGGTTGGCCTGGATCCTCTGCCTCCTCACTGACCTCTGCAGACGTACATGGGCATGCTCCCAGACCTCCTGACTCAGCCGGTACCACTCCTCCACAGCTGGGACGTAAGAAGGTTCCCCCGACCAGGGGAACAGCGGTGGCTGATACCCCAATATGCACTGAAACGGCGTCAGTCCCATGGAGGAGTGGATGAGGGAGTTCTGGGCGTACTCTGCCCACGGCAGGAACTCACGCCAATGTTGCTGCTCCCTGCTACAGTAGGTTCTGAGGAATCGCCCGATCTCCTGATTTAGGCGCTCCACCTGCCCGTTAGACTGGGGGTGATAGCCAGAACTCAGGCTAACCCCAATGCCCAGTCGTGCACAAAGAGACCCCCACACTCGGGAGGTAAACTGCGGGCCCCGATCTGATACTATGTCCTCGGGTAGGCCGAAGTTGTGAAACACATGGTTAAACATGGCCTCCGCCGACTGCATGGCCGTGGGTAGTCCCTTGAGAAAACCGGTCCACCACCACCATCACCCTCCTGAATCAGGTAAATCAGTCAAAAAGTCCACCGACAGGTGCGACCAGGGGTGTCGGGGGACCAGAAGGGGCTCCAGCAGCCCCTCCTGAAGTTGGCGACTGGTCCGCGCATGCGCGCACGTGGAGCATGCCTGGACGTACCTCTCCACATCCGGGCCCAGGGAGGGCCACCAGAACCGGTGGCGGGTGAGCTGGGTCGATCGGCGGATCCCTGGGTGACCTGAGCTGGGAGCCTCATGCACCCACTGCATAACCTGCTGCCGGAATTGTTGTGGTACGAAGATCTTGGTAGGCAGGCAGCCTGCAGGAGGCGGCTCGTCAGCGTGGGCCCGCCGAATCTCCTCGACGAGGTCCCACTGCACCGGTGCCAGAATAGCGGTAGCCAGCAGGATCAGGTCGGGCTGCCCGGGCTCATTAGCCGCCTCAAACTGCCTGGATAGAGCGTCCGCTTTGCAGTTCTTGGACCCAGGATCGTATGTCACCGTGAATACGAATCGAGTGAAGAACATAGCCCACCGAGACTGCTGAGGGTTCAACCGCTTAGCGCCCCGAAGGTACTCCAGGTTATGGTGGTCGGTGAGAACCTGGAACAGATGACACGCTCCGTCTAGCCAGTGGTGCCACTCCTCCAGTGCTGCCTTGATGGCTAGCAACTCCTGGTTACCCACGTCGTAGTTAACCTCCATGACCGTCAGTTTCCTGGAGTAGAATGCACAAGGGTGAAGCTTCCCAGGCTCGCCATGACGCTGGGAGAGTACTGCCCCGAGCCCACTGCTGGAGGCGTCTACCTCCACCACGAACGGCAGATCAGGATCAGGGTACCGTAAGATGGGGGCCATGGTAAAACAGTTACTTTAACAGAAATTACTTTAGCTGTTGGAAGGCCATCCAGGCCTGGTCCATCCAGGTCAATTTTTTGGGCTTTTCCCTGAGTAATGACGTCAGAGGGCCTGCTACCAAGCTGTAGTTGCGAATAAACCCTTGGTAAAAAGTTTGCGAAGCCCAGAAACCGCTGTAGCTCTCACACCGTGGTAGGAGCAGGCCACTTCGTCACTGCCTGGACCTTACCCACGTCCATCTCCACTCCGTGGCGGGAGATTACATACCCCAAGGATGTCACCGTGGACCGATGGAACTCGCACTTCTCTAACTTAACATACAGGTGGTGCTGCTGCAGTCTGGTGAGTACCTCCCGAACCTGACGCACGTGCTCCTCCATAGAAGTAGAGTACACCAGTATGTCGTCGATGTAAGCAATGACCCCCTTCCCCAGCAGATCCTGGAAGACCCAGTTAATGAGGGCCTGAAACACCGCTGTGGCATTGGGGGTGGGCTGCGGCAGAGGCTTGGGTCCCCGCCCGATGTTGGTGCCGCGGATTGTCCAACCGGATGGCCGTAGCCACGAACTGAGATAGGGAGGTCGCCTCCACATGACACGCTAGCTCTGCCTGGAGGACGGGCTTTAATCCAGCGCGGAACACGGCCCATAGTGCCATGTCATTCCAGCCAGACTGTGCCGCCAGGGTGCGAAACCTGATGGCATAATCGGCTGCAGCTTCGGAGCCCTGCTGCAACTCCATAAGTTGGACGGAGATGTCCTTGCCGCCAGTGGGGTATTCAAAAACTTCCCGAATCATCCCCGCGAAATAAGCAAAGGAAGATCTAACCTGGGGTTTGGCGTCCCAAACGGCCGAGGCCCACTCTAAGGCCCTATTCGTCATCAGCGACAGTAAAAATGCACACTTAGTCCCCTCCTCACGGTACATCCCCGGCTGGTGCGAGAAAAATACCATGCACTGCCATAAAAACCCACGACAACGGTCAGCAGACCCATCAAATTTCTCTGGCAGGGCCAGCCGGGGTGACTCACCGCGTGCTGATGGTGGATCTAGTGGTGCGTCGATGCTCGCGCCGCGTAGCTGGGATTGCAGCGCCTCCACCTGATCTTGAAAGATGCGAATGATCGCTCCTTGCCGCACGATGATCTCACGCAGCTCCGCTGGATCCGTGAGCGGCGAAGTATTCCGTGACGGCGAAGGGGCCGGATCCATACGCCGAGCTGACGATAGTATCCAGAGGGTTAATCCAAAAGGGGAAGTCGGAGACAAAGCGCAATCAATAAACAATCCAGGTCATACACAGTAATCTGTCCGAAAGAAGCTCTAGGCCAATGCTTGGTAAATTCCATAGAATAATACTTTGCGATGCACAGGAAGTGCGCACCGTATTTAAATCCTACGGTGAACCAGAAGTAAAGTCAAAACACGGACGAGGGCTCCCTCTCGCGGTCGGCTCTCGGGCGGGTCGGGCATTTGGCAGGTCCGCGGTTTTAATGAGGGATTGAGCTACTTTTGACTCGCCGTTGTGGATTGATTTATTTGAATGTGGACTGGAGGTTGGACATTTTTTAAACATGCACTCATACATTATTTTAAATCATATCTGTGTACATAGTGAGCATATGCAATCATCTCAGACACATACCTATTGATTGTGTTCTTAGGAACAAGCTCTGTGTTACTATATGAAGGCATTTGAGTGATGGGTTTACCCATGGACAGTTTTTATTTATAAAAAAAATGTGGAATAATACAAGACCATTTTAGGAGATTATTGAAATTACTACTAAGGTAAACTGCATGGGTTTAATAATACTTCTTCAACGAGTTGCATCTGTAATTTATCTGGCAACCCTTGTTCATTGCAGCTAGACAAAAACGTACTGAACAAACATTCTCTGGCAGAATAAACACTTTTTCAGCTTTCATTTAAAAACAAAAACAAAAATTGGCTTGCAATTTTTTGTAAGCTCATTCTGCACATTTTTGTCTTTTTTGTTTTTTATTTTAAAAAATGTAATTGTAACTTTTAAGTGCAATGCCATTAATTTATCATTTTAGTTTCCAAATTCTATGATTTATTCAGTGAAACTTCCATTTCACTTCTGCTCTTTAAACCTGCATTTAGTTTGTGTCGCAGGTGCAGTTTGTGTGATTAGATACAGTGCTTAAGAAAAATTAAGAAAGTCAGGTTTTGTGCTGCAGCTTCTTACATACATCTGACCCAAAAACTCTTCTTTATAGAAAAGTAAACTTATGTGTCAGTCTCGCTATTAGAGAATGTGTCATACTGTGGAGCAGGTCATGTGACTCTCAGAGAGATGATCTTACTTCAAAGTCTCCAGTTTACAGTGAGGATTCTCCAGTACAGCAGAGAGACTCTTCACTCCTGAGTCTCCTAGTAGATTATAGGACAGATTCAGTCCTCTGAGGTGTGAGGGGTTTGATCTCAGAGCTAAAGTCAAAGCAGCACAGCCCTCAACTGAGACACCACAATTACACATTCTGTAGAGAGACACAATCACACAATTTATCAACAGATTTGATCTTAGTTTAGTAGTTGTGAAGACGATGTGTCTGTCAGGTTGGATTGTCTGCCCTCTCTTGAACAATCAATGAACAATGGTATTATTAACAAGAACCAAACTGTTTTTCATTTGTGATGCCAGACATTGAACAGTGAGTGGGCCTGGATAAAACTGGGTGGCCAAAGGTTTCAAAAGAAAACTTATTTTATTATTTGGTTTGGTGATTTTAAAATAATTTCATTCAAGTGAGGATTTAAACTGAAGAAATAGAAAATTGAGCACTGCATCATCAAATATTTATTAAATAAATTAACACAAAAAACTACAGTGAAAGCTTTCAGATTTTGCCTAAGACTCTGATTCCTGTAAATGAAGATGTGTACAGACACAGGCATAGTTTGTTTTTATTACAGTGAAAAATGGCATACTCCTCAACAAACCCACAAACTAACAAACTAAGTGGCTAATTTTTTGTAATGCATGAGCAATTCTATAAAGGAATCATCAAAAGTTTATGACTAATCTATTTGTTTTGTATGCTTACTGTTACAGAAAATTTCAGGTTTAAAAAAAACCTGTACATTGCTGCTTTTAATAAGTTATTGTGACTCTCAAAGAGATGAACTTACCTCAAAGTCTCCAGTTTACAGTAAGGATTCTCTAGTACAGCTGAGAGACACTTCACTTCCGATTCTTTTATATCAGTCCTAGTCAGATCCAGAGTTTTTGCAGTCAGATGCAGTTCTCTAAGATTGGAAGTTTCTGAGCTGAGCACTGAGGCCAGAGCTGACCAACTTTTCACTCCAAGTGACTCACACCGGATACTGAAGGAAATAAAATAACACATAATGAACTAACACTAGTGCAAACTATCAAAGCAAGTCCTCAAGCTTGTCCTTTTCACTGTTTTTTTATAGATGTCACAATTTTATTCAGCAATGTTACATGATTATTTACCTTTGTGTTTGTGACTATTATCCTATCTGACTAGAAGTTACACGGGTGAAGACAGACTTTTGCTAGTGAATAGTAACTAGTTCTCCTAGCACCGGCTACAGTTCAGTTATATTTATCTGAGCTTTTTGCTCTCTGATTTCTACTAAATAAAGACAGAATCTACATCAATGTAAAACTTATCAACTCTGCTTTGAAGTGGGTTTTATATTACTCTGGTCTGATTTTCTGGCTGCACACCCAAATATCCATTATTTTTCAATATTGTGGAGACAGCTGTAGTGCTTCTAAACAGAAATAGATTTCTAATCTGGTTAGAAAGAGATATGATGCATATATCAAATGAGTAACCTGGTTATTATCTGTAATTTTAGAGAAATTTGTTTAGGAATTAGACTTAAATTAGCTAAAATCTTATCCAGGTTGTCTAATGTATTAGAATTCTTAGAAGGCAAGGAATGCTGTTCAGCTTTTACAAGAGAGAGCATGGTCTCTGGAAAATCTACTTGCTTTCTGAGGTTCTTGGTTCTCTTTCTGAGATTACTGAATCTGATCTAAAATGTTTATAAAAGGAGAAAGGACAAAAGATTTGTGATTTAAGATTTAAAACCATGAAATTAAATCCAGCTCGTTTGTGAAGATGTTTAATTTAGCTAGCTATTGCTAGCTAGTAGGCTAACAGTGTGTTTTGTGTGTGTTGTGCCAGAGCCCCTTATTTGTTTTCTGGGCCAGTAAGATGAATCCTGGGCTTGTTCTTCCCCTTACAATCTGTATGTTTCATCTCCCCATGTGTACATTACATAAGCCAATGTAACAAAAAGGTTATAGAAATAATTAGCAAATAATAAATAGTTTTCTTCTTCTTTTTCATATAACAAAAATACAAATAGAATTAAAAGTGTTAGGCTTTTCAAAGTCAGTTTTCTATGAAAGGCCATTCCATCTCACACATAAAACCTTTACCAAGTCATAAGAACAGGAAAGTTATTATAAAAATAATAATAATGAAAAAGTTTCTGTGGGATGATGATGATTTTGCACTACTGTAATAAATGCAGTTTTAAACGTCTGGTGTTATCAGAAGTGTGAACATGCACCAATATATAACCTGCATTATCTTACTAAAAATACCTAAACTTCAAAAAGCTTCCTATTTATTTCAAGATACTAATTCATAACTTTTAAACTTTAAACTTGTTCTACTCAAATGAAATCAACCAGTTCCACCCGCTTGTGTTAAAATACCTGACCTTCAGTCTTATTCATTCTTCTATGCAATATTAATTTTTTTTATGTTTGCTTTAACTCCACCCTGTTTCATTATTTTCAGTTTATATCTTTCAAACAATGTAACAGTTGAACAGTTAATTTCAGCTTTACTTACATTGCTTTTCTGGATGCTGCAATCACAGGCATCACCTTCAGAAGAACAGCTTCTGTTACCTTTTCTGTACTGGTATATTTACTCAGATCAAATTCTTCTACCTCCTGTGCTGATGTCAGTAACACAAACACCAGAGCAGACCACTGTGAATAGGAGAGTTCACTTTGTTTTCCAGATTTCAGGTAGTGCTGGATTTCCTCCACAGAATTATCACCCAGTTCATTCAGACAGCAGAACAGATTGATGGATTTCTCTGTAGGAAGATCTTCACTGATCTTCTTCTTAATGTACTGAACTGTTTCTTCTATGCTCTGGTAACTACTTCCTGTCTGTATTATTAACTTATGTAAGAGTTTCTGATTGGACTCCAGTGAGAAACCCAGAAGAAAGCGTAGGAAAAGATCCAGTTGTCCAGTCTGACTTCCTAAAGCCTGATCTACAGCACTCTTGTGTACATCTGAGATTATATTTTCTTTTATCTCTTGTTCAGAGACCTGATTCTGTGTAAGAACATTTCTCTGTTCCATCATGAAGGTCAGGTGCACATACAGAGCTGCAAGGAGCTCCTGAACACTTAGATGAACAAAGCAGTACACTTTACTCTGATGAAGCCCAGACTCCTCTTTGAAGATCTGTGTACACACACCTGAGTACACTGCTACTTCTCTCTCATCAATTCCACACTCTCTCAGGTCTTCCTCATAGAAGATCAGGTTCCCTTTCTTCAGCTGTTGAAAAGCCAGTTGTCCCAGTTTAAGAAGCATTTGTACAACACTCTCCAGCTTCTTTGAGTATTTATCTCTTATGATGTTTGTCTGAATGATGAGGAAGTGTGTGTACATTTGAGTCAGAGTCTTGGGGATCTCTCCACTCTCTGCTTCACTCAACATTCTCTCTAGAACAGTGGCTGAAATCCAGCAGAAGACTGGGATGTGGCACATGATGTAGAGGCTTCTTAATGACTTCAGGTGTGTGATGATGTTATTGGCCAGGCTCTGATCACTGATCCTCTTCCTGAAGTACTCCTCCTTCTGAGTGTCATTAAACCCTTGTACCTCTGTGACTCGATGCACACACTCAGAGGGGATTTGATCAGCTGCTGCTGGTCGGGAGGTGATCCAGATGAGAGCAGAGGGAAGAAGATTCCCTTTAATCAGGTTTATCAGCAGCACCGGCACTGATGCTGATTCAGTTACATCACTCACTCTCACTGTGTTCTGGAAATCTAGAGGAAAACGACACTCGTCCAATCCGTCAAAAATGAACAGAACCTTTTTCAAACTGGACATTTCTGTTTCTTTAGTTTCCTTAAAACAGACATGAAGGAGTTCCATCAGACTCAGTTTTTGGTCCTTCATCAAATTCAGCTCTCTGAAAGAAAGTGGAAATATGAGGTGGATGTCCTGATTTGCTTTCCCTTCAGCCCAGTCCAGAATGAACTTCTGCACAGAGACTGTTTTTCCAATGCCAGCGACTCCCTTTGTCAGCACAGTTCTGATAGGTTCATCTTGTTCAGAAAAAGGCTTAAAGATGTCATTGCATTTGATTGGTGTTTCCTCTGTTGCTGTTCTCCTGGATGCTGCCTCGATCTGTCTCACCTCATGTTCATTATTGACTTCTCCACAGTCTCCCTCTGTGATGTAGAGCTCTGTGTAGATCTCACTCAGGAGGGTTTGATTTCCAGGGTTTATTATTGCTCCATGCAAACACTGAAACTTCTTCGTCAAATTTAACTTGAACTTTTCCTGGAATTCATTTACAGCAACAGATTCTGGGTCATGCCTGTGATATGGTGAAGCAAGACGATATGGTGAGACATGAGGTCCATATATAATATTAAAGATAACTTTTTATTACTACAGAGAGTTCTTTATAATGTTCTCACTATATGTTTGCCTTAATCTACTGTATGTTTTCTACAATCTAATAACTCTCTAGTCAATAACAGCAGAGAGGTTTATAATAGCACTATGTCAGGGTCATATCATTTTGGTTTTGATCTTACCCTGTATCTGTGATCATCTTTTCTGTTCTTTCTCCTGCCTTCTGTAGAACACTGAATAAAATTGTAACTGTATTTTCATCAGTTAAACAATAGAGTGTATACTTTAGATTTAATTCTACACAGTACTAAATATATTTCCCAAAAAAATGGACATTAAAAATGACTTAATTATGGCATAATTAAATGTCAGGTATTTTAGTATTTGTTTGTGCTCCTGTTTATTTAGTTAAATTTAATTTTAGCTGTGACTTTAACAGTGACAAAAACAGTGAGGAAACATTACCTGTGTGGAATTGAGGAGTCTGCAGCCTTAAAATTCCAAGGAACAGGCAGAGACTGATCACTTTTAATGGAGATATTGCTAGGTGCTGGTGATTCTGATTTCTTTTCATGTAGTTTACTGCAAAACATTATAAACAGATCTTTAATGATTCATAAACACTTATTTCAGCTTTTATTGAACATAAACTTAATTTAATAAAGACTTACAATGAACTAAAAAGAAATTGATTGTAAAAACCTTTGGTTAAATTATTCCATTCATATTTACTCAATAAATAATCTAGGTATAATTAATCCTTTATTAGAATACAATGGCATGTTACTTTACCGTGTTTTTGCTGGTGGTGACTCATTATCTGTGTCCAAATCCGGAGTCTCCATCTTTAAATATTAGTAAAGTATGCACAAATACACAGCTGAGTCTTGAAGAGGCAGACGCACACAGATTCCACTCATCAACTCTGGTTATCTGAACAATTTTTTTTACTGGTTGATTAAAATCACATATCATACATTTCATACAGGGTTATCAATTTACTGTGTACTTATGGTATAACATAAGACAATAATACAGAGCCAGTTCTGCCATGAGACAAAATATCCAGACCAACACCATCATGTTGGCCCAGGACAGCAGGACAATTTAAAGTCTGTTTTTGGATTCTTTTCGGATGATAATGTGTGTGTAATATAAAAATAAAAGTGAGGTTGTGATACTTAAATTACATTTTTAATAGACTGATCTTACCATTATTAGAGCCTGCCTCCTTTACTATAAACATTTTAGTATGTGTGGAGTGAAACAGTGGCTAGATTAAGTAGCTGACTAACCATCTGTTAACTAATAATGGAAGGCACCATTTCAGCAATTCTGCCAGGTTTGTCTTACATGAACAGGCTAGTAACGCTTATTCAAATCATTAGTAGCACATTAATCTGTTTGACAGAGATTAAAGGCATAATTGTTGTATTAGTAAATTGTATCAGCTATTGCCTTATGACAGCCAAGTTTGATCAATCGAGGTTAGACTAACAAATAACAGTGTGTTTAAAGCTAAAAGAAAGGAGCAAACTATTTTGTACAATAGAGGAACCTGCATTCACCTGTAGTATCCAAGACATAATAAAATAGCCATTTAAACAATGTAATTAAAAAAAGAAGTATCAGTTAAGAGTGTGTGCATTTACATTTAACATTTACAGCATTTGGCACACACACTTCTCCAGAATGACTTACATCCTTCCATCACAAGCATTAACTTTTTCAGTAATTTGTACTACAGTAGATTTTCTGTAGTAAAAGCTACACATAATGTAATATGTATGACATTACTAACATAACAAAATGTTCACAATGTAATAATTTTATTAAAACATAAAAGCTCTAGCTCACAATGTAATAATTATTTTAATTGTATAATGACCTTTTGCATAACACAAAAGAATATTGTATGAAATATTGATTGCATTAAGAACACATTGCAGCAAGGTTATAGCAGCACATGATGAATAAAATTGAAACGATATATAAAATATATTCATTTTCTTTAAATATATTATTTATATTTCTTTAATATATATTATTATTTTTTAAATATAACACATTTTATTTTATTAAAAATAGACTAAAAATTGAATGTGTTTGTATTTTAAAGTGTGAAATGTTAAAATAATAATATAATTTTAGTTTCCTTTGTTTGAGCGGGCATTAAGAAGGCCAAAGAAAATATTTTCTAAACACAAAGAAAAAGTGCGGTCAATATTCATTCATTGTCTACCGCTTATCCGATCTATTCTCAGGTCACGGGGAGCCTGTGCCTATCTCAGGCGTCACTGGGCATCAAGGCAGGATACACCCTGGACGGAGTGCCAACCCATCGCAGGGCACAAACACTACGGACAATTTAGAGATGCCAATCAACCTACAATGCATGTCTTTGGTCCGGGGGAGGAAACCCCTGAGGCACGGGGAAAACATACAAACTCCACACACACACATGGGGGAGGTGGGAATCGCACCCCCAACCCTGGAGGTGTGAGGCAAATGTGCTAACCACTAAGCCACCGTGCCCCCCATGGTCAATATTATCAACTATAAATCTAGCCAAATCTTTCTAAAGTGTCTGCAATAAAAGAAACATCTAAAAAGGTGAACCACAAAAGGAACTATTCAAATTATTATTATTTTTTAAAGGTAAAAAAAATTACGATCCCATTAGACTAAACATTTAACTGAAATTTTCTTTACCTTGTTTACCAGTAAATATTTGTCAGGGTGAGTTTATATGGCCTTCCAATTGAAATAATTTAACAGTCTAATCCAGTACAATGTACCATTTAAAGTGGAGACTATATCATTTAGAAACAAATAAAGAACGAATAGTTTTATTATCATGAATTAACCTTCCAAATGCAAACGCACCTATCACTGCTCGGGATCAGAGATGCAAAAACAAGGAAGTTGAATTTAAGCAGGCTACAAACGCGACACCAAAAGAGTAAAATACCAAATGAGGTACTTGCTAATACTTATTGTCTTTACTTTTCCATTTGAAATTTGTAGTGTTCGTTCATGTCAACGAAAAGACAGTGACGCGCGATTTGCATTTGCAATTCCTTTAGAAAATTGGCCGGAAAATATTTCTATGTGCTGATTTTACACGAGTTTATTTAGAATATATCCGCATTCTTCTTATAAAACGTCATTAACGATCAAGAAATCACTCACCTTTGTCAACAGTCCTTGTTGTGTGACATTAATATTACCTTAAAAATATTACCTTAAAAAATATGTTTTAACTTTTCCTTCCGCTCCACAAAATGGAGCCGAGGCTGCAGGAGAAACAGTTTCACTTTAGGAAGGAGGATTCATTACAGGTGATGTGCCATTCGGGAATGAGTCGACTCTTTGAATCGTCTCTTTTGGTATACGTTGGAGTCGCAAATCCTTTACTTTTGCTGAACATTTCCCAGTATACGGCGCTTCAGTTTTAACGGTGAAAGTGTGTGAGGTGAGGTGGAAGCCAAGCAGCTAAATATTTGCTAGAATTGTTTTGCGGTAGAAAAGTTAAACGACCCACAGAAATATTCATGAATGCAAACGTTTACGTGATCCATGTAATGTATTGCGTTATTGTCAATGGTATGAGACAAAATACATTAAAGGAACAGAGATTGTGGTCTCTGTGTTTGAAAGAGCATGTACACCCATTGAAAAAAGGAATATGTGTTTGGTCAGATTTAATAAACATAATCACATTATTTCTACGAATTTTAATTTGAATAAATATCTAATCTACCCTATACAGCAAAAATTGTCTGGGGATGGACTGACCTTTGGCTAAAGTCTGGTGTGATTCTTGGTTGTGGGGGTATGGGGGGCTTTAACAGACTTCACTCCACCAGGCTGATTTCTGGACTGAATCTAGTTAAATGAAATAAAGAGGAAAAAAGGCATCTTATCCAAATCTAAGTCTCAGGGAAAACCCAAACATTTAGTCAAGTGTGTGTTCTACACCTTCTACACCTTCTCTGAGTTTTATAAGGAATAAACACTATATCTGCAGATAAATAAATTAAGGTAAGTTTATTTCTGTATCACATTTTGCTCTGCATTCTTTATTTAAGTAAATTTATTACATACAGTTTTTGTGCTTACTGTAGCTAGCACCCGATATTACACCAAATGGTCACAGTGCTCCTTAGGATTTTTACTGATTTACACCCCTTTTCTTGGTATGATGACACATACATCATACATCATACTTCAGCATCTGAAGCACAGTCTCTAAAGCTAGGAAAGAGTTAACCTGCATATTCATGTTCCAACTAGTACATCTAAAAATAAAGGCAATATATACTGCCTAACATTGCATGTGAAGTGTTTGCATTATATACAGGAATCTGTACAGCACAGAAATCTCCTTCACAGTAGTCCTCACACCTTCAGTAGAGCTAAACAAACAAATTTTTATCTTGGGAAATATACACCATGGGGGGCACGGTGGCTTTGTGGTTAGCATGTTTGCCTCACAACTCCAGGGTTGGGTATTCAATTCCCACCTCTGCCATGTGTGTGTGGTGTTTGCATGTTCTCCCTTTGCCTCGGGGGTTTCCTCCCTTGGTCCACAGACATGCAGGGTAGGTTGATTGGCAATCAATCGATTCACAATCTAAGAAGTGAATCTCTGTCTCCGTGCCTTCTGTCCCGTAACAGAAGACCAGACCAACAGCATGGACCCAAGCAGCAGCCCTCCAGATCCACTCCGCGATCTGGTCGCTGCTGTGCGGCAGGCTCTTGCCGCTCTTCCGGCTCCTGCACCGACACCACCCGCAACCACTTCCATAAACACCGGCACCACTTCTTCCGCGCCGCTGTATGCCAGTCCCATAGCCCAACCAGTGCCCTACTCCGGCTCAGTGGAGGATTGCAACGGGTTCCTATTGCAATTCTCCCTGGTCCTGGAAATGCAACCACACCTGTATCCTACTGAACGATCCAAGGTGGCGTTTATCATCACGCAGCTGTGCGGCCAGGCTCTTCTCTGAGCCGAGTCCCTCTGGTCCCAGAATTCCCCCGTAACACAGTCCTACTCTGGTTCGTTCAACACTTCAAGGAGGTGTTCGGGAAACCCTCCTGGGACTCATTGGTTGGAGAGGAGCTCTATAGACTCAGACAAAATAAACTGACTGTTCCTGAATACGCTCTTCAGTTTAGGACTCTGGCCGCTAGAAGCGGCTGGAACGAGCAAGCTCTCCTCGCCGCCTACTGTCAGGGGCTGGACCCACAGGTGAGGTTGCATCTCGCTGTGTACAAGGAAGCCATAGGGCTGGAGAGACTGATCCAACTCTCCATCCGTGTCGCCACCCGTATGCAGTCGTGTGTTGACGAACCCCAGGGCCAGTCGTCGCCCAACACCTGGCTCGACTGACCAGCCACCGTCAGCCCTCCAGAACCAGCTCCGGAGCCCATGCACTTGGGGACATCTCATCTAACTCCCGCTGAGCGGCAGAGGAGGCTGATCCAGAACCTGTGCCTGTACTGTGGGGCCCCGGGGCATGCTATCCTCGCGTGCCCCATTCGTCCTCCGCATCCCATGGTGAGTACCATCTTTCCATTTCTTCCTAAGATGAAACCACTCACTACGCATGGGACACTTACTACCATTCACACCTCTGTTTCAGTGGTCGCCCTTCTCGATTCTGGGTCAGCAGGCAACTTCATCTCGGGCACCCTCTGCCATCAGCTCGGGCTCCGGACCAAAGCCACGGTGACCCTGTACCAGATACAATCCATCACCGGAAGGCCTGTAAGTCGCCGGCAAGTCAGCCGTAGCGCCGGTCCTGTACTGCTTCAGGTTGGCGTGCTTCACGTGGAGGAGATTACCTTACTGGTTCTGGAGGAATCCACGGCTGACGTCATTCTAGGGCGCCCGTGGCTGGAGCAGCACAACCCTATCCTCTCTTGGAGGACCGGCGAAGTCCTGAAGTGGGGCGATACCTGCTTTCCAGATTGTTTTCCTGACCTGCCCGCTACGCACTCCCTGATCCCAACTCCTCTCCACGTCCAGGCCACCTCCATAGAAAGCCTGTTCGTGAACCGACCCCTGGAGATCCCAACCTGCTACGCCCCCTTCAGTGACGTCTTCTGCCCCAAGAGAGCGTCTAAGCTGCCTCCACACCGGCCATGGGACTTCGCTATTGATCTGCTTCTGGGTGAACCAGTGCCCAGGGGAAGGATCTATCCCCTGTCCATCCCGGAGGAGAAGGCCATGGAGGAATACATCAAGGAGGCCCTGGCTCAAGGTTACATCCGTCCGTCCACTTCCCCTGCTGCTTCTAGCTTCTTCTTCGTGGCCAAGAAGGACGGAGGCCTATGGCCATGCATCGATTACCACGCTCCAACCGGATTACAGTGAAATTCTGATACCCACTTCCTCTCGTCCCAGCGGCCCTGGAACACCTCCGAGGTGTCACTATCTTCACCAAGTTGGACCGCTGCAGCGCGTACAACCTCATCCGGATACGCAAGGGGGACGAGTGGAAGACTGCCTTCATCACATCTACTGGCCACTATGAGTACCTGGTTATGCCCTACGGTCTCGCCAATGCCCCCTCCGTGTTCCAGGACTTTATCCATGAGGTTCTCCGGGAGTTTCTACACAGGTTTGTCCTGGTCTACATTGACGACATCCTGATCTACTTCCGGTATTCCTTCCACCAACCCTCAGTGCAGTTCCTTGTGTACAAGATCGACAGTAGTGGCATCCAGATGGACGAGGGGAAGATAACCGCCATCAGAAACTGGCCGACACCCATTACGGTAAAGGAGCTTCAACGGTTCCTCAGGTTCGCGAATTTCTACAGGCGGTTTATTCAGAACTACAGCAGCATCGCCAACCCTCTAACCAGCCTGCTCCAGAACAAACCCAAATCACTAGCCTGGTCTCCGGCCGCAGAAGAAGCGTTCAACACCCTCAAGAAGGCTTTCACCACCGCTTCTCTCCTGATTCACCCTGACCCCGACAAACCCTTCATCGTGGAGGTGGATGCATCCACGACAGGAGTAGGAGCAGTCCTGTCTCAGCAGCAGGGGAATCCGAGCCGCCTCCATCCATGCGCCTTCTTCTCCCGTAAGCTCAACCCGGCGGAGAGAAACTACGACATCGGCAATCGAGAACTGCTGGCAGTTAAGCTAGCCCTCGAGGAGTGGAGGAACTTGGAATACCTTTGAGCCGCCAAGAGGCTCAACCCCCGACAAGCTCGCTGGGCCTTCTTCTTTACCCGGTTTGATTTCACCATCTCGTATCAGCCCGGATCTAAGAACACCAAGGCGGACGCCCTATCCCGAATGTTTGCTGCAGAAGAGAACCCAGAGACACCCGAACCGATTCTCCCAGAGAGGATAATTGTCAGCCCCATCGCCTGGTCGGAGGAAACCCTTCCGCCTGCCAATGCCTCCTCCACCGCTCTGCCGGGTTGCCCACCGGGATCACAGTACATCACTAGAGCATGACGCACCTCTCTCATTCACTCCGCCCACACCTCAATTGGCACTGGTCACCCAGGGACCAATGAAACTCTCTCGCTGCTGAAAGATCGCTTCTGGTGGCCCAACATGGCAGCGGACGTCAGAAGGTACGTGCAGGGATGTGAAGAGTGCACTATGTCTAAGGACCCACGCCATCTACCATCGGGAAAGCTCCTTCCTCTGCCCGTTCCTAGCCGCCCATGGTCACACCTGGGGGTCGACTTCATCACGGATCTTCTGACTTCCAGGAGTCACACCTGCATATTCATGGTAGTCGACAGATTCTCCAAGTCGTGCCGCCTACTGCCGTTGAAGGGACCACCCACGGCTCTGGAGGCAGCGGAACTAATGTTTATCCACGTCTTCTGGTACTTCGGCATTCCTGAGGACATCGTTTCTGACCGAGGTCCTCAGCTTGTCTCCAGAGTCTGGAGAGCGTTCATCATACACCTGGGTGTGGCCGTCTTTCTGTCGTCTGGGTACCACCCTCAAACTAACGGGCAAACAGAAAGAAAGATCCAGGAGATCAGGTGGTCAGTGGCGCCGATGGCGGTCATTGTTAACCAGTCACAGAAGTCACTGGACTGTGACCCCCATGGCTAGATTAATCTCCTGTAATCTATCCTTCTGAAAATTCATAGATTTATTTTTTCATGATTTTCTAATGGTGTCTACAAACATGACCATACCAGAATCCACTTCCCACAATGCACCTCTACTCCAATGTTCACAGTCACCAGTTTGTCATTACACCTTCACTCACTATGCATCTTTATATTCAATGTTTAGGTTCTGCCACCTTTTGAAGTATACATTCAGTTTCATATGTCCTATTGTTACCAAGCATTTACTGATTGTAGTCTTATGTATTCTAATCTGAACAATTGAACGATTTTTTTCCCTCATGTGTGTGGGCATGAGTGTGTGTTTTAAATTAAAATAATTTTGTGGATCAAAACCAAGTAGAAATATTTTTGGGAAAACAGCTGGTGTTATGGGTTTCTACTGAAGTTGGGTTGACTGTGCTTTTATCTTAAAATATGCCCGGATTCGCAGATGGAAAATAAGTTTTCTAAAAATTAAGCAGTTATATAGTGGCAGATCATTAAACAAGTAACACTGTCATTTTATTTGTAACAATGAAAGGCAGAACAAGCAACCTTAAACTGAAAACACTGGGTTGCTCCTATGACTGGCATCATGGCATTCACCATAAAATATGACTAATAATTTATTCGTAATATATGAAACCCATTGCCAAGAGCTTACAGTTGTACTGTGATTGGCTAGGATTAAGTTCTATTAGAGCCTGGTTCCTTTGCTTTATCTGAGTAGCTCTGATGTGTTCTCTGAATTTTTCACACCTTGAATTGGAAACTGCTTGATTTCTTTTTTAACCTGAATTCTACAATTTGATTTTGTACTTTTTTCCCTACAAGCATTGCAGATTCAGATTTAGGTTCTGCTGCCTCTAATTTCAACCCATACAGCCTATAGACACACCATGAGTTATTCCGTACCGCAACTGAGTGAAATGTAACGAAATGTATTTTAAAAACATTATTTTTGTCCCACAATGATAAAACTACATTTCATCAAACATTCTTAAAAATACCTTTTAGAATTAAGGCCAAAAAATCTAACCTTTGTCTTGTCAGACAATAACACAGTTTCCATAGTGTTACCTTCTTGTAGCTGTTGAGACAAAGAAGTAGTAAGTGAACATTGAAGGCCCCGTCAGGACCCAGCATCTAACACCAGCTTCAGGGAGAGAGCAGAGAAAACAATCACAGAATCGTAAGTCATTTTATTTACAATGAAGTGATGGATATAGTGAAAATGTTATATCACAATATTTTAAGAATTTTAGACTGTAATGGTACAGTATATAACAGTATAGTGATTTTCTATGGTAATTTAGATGAAAAATTAAAATAAATAATGGACACTATCATCGAATGAGTTTGATGAAAAAACCTGTCTGTATGGAATTACTCACAATAGTCATAACTGAACAGTTCCATGATGGCTTGGGAAGAGAACATACAGCAGCAGGACAGGACAATAGTAACACTTGGTAGCTCTTGACAGTGCCATGAGAACAGAAGTAGTTTTTCTTCTAATTTAATCATTTACTTTCTACAGAAATATACTTTAATTATACTTACATTTTTTTAAGAATTCATTTGTGAACCACTGGACATGTTTGGCTCAGCCCACTGAAAAAAAAACAATATTTGAATCTCAGAATGAAAAAGATATTGATTGTAAAATATATATTTAAATACTTTTCTAATGGTACCACAAGAGGAAACAGAACTTCTGCCAGAAGCACATATGCAGAGTGACTTGCATTTTTCTCTATTAAACTGCTTTTGAGCAGTTGAGGGCTAAGGGTCTTGCTCAAGGACTCAACAGTGGCAGCTTGGCAGCAGTAGGGTTCGAAGTCATGGCCTTCTCACCAGTAGTCCAACATCTTAATACTGAACTACCACTACCACAGAAAGTATAAGGTATTACAGACAAAAGAGCAGATGCTATTGTTTTAACATTATATGAGAATCATATTTAGAAAACAATGCCTTACAAACAGTTTCAACACACTTGAAAATAGGTGAGGTTTATTGCGATGCAGTTTGCAATGTGCAACAAAGACTGAAGAAATTCTCCACAACTGCAACAGAAGAGACACTAAACTCTTCCTAAAATGAAACTCTAACTAAAAACACACTAAACTAAAAAATGAAAAAAAGAAAAGCTCTCAAATTACCCTCTGTCTGAAAGACATATAATACTGTACAAAGGTTTTAGGCAGGTGTGAAAAAATGCTGTAAATTAAGAATGCTTTCAAAAATAGAAATGTTTTTTTTTTTATCAATTAACAAAATGGAAAGTAAATGAACAGAAAAAAACTGAAACTGTTTCTTACAAAAATAAATATGCAAGCCAGTATGAATTAAGATTCATTCAGTCACTCCAACCCATGTGTGAAAAATGTTGACAGCTTGCTGATCTATTTAAGGCCACTTTTATGCCAGTGGACTGTTCAAAACTTTGTATTTATGTCTGCTTATGGACTTGGAGAAAGAAAGGCATTCCTGGTAATTCTATTCAAGCATGTTGTTTACACCAAACCACCACCTTCATGTGTAGCTAAGCTACCTGGAGCCAATTTAGTTTCATTACTAATAACAATTATGCTGAAGTATCATACTAAGCACTAATTTATTTTTAATATATATATTAAAGAAGCATACTTAAATTTAAGGATTGTTTTAGATCAATACATATTAAATCCAATTTTACCTTGTGTGTATTTTGTTCCATTGACCTTTTAGGTAGGTGTTGTAACATAATACCAAAACTATTTGAAGTTTTAAGAGAGATGTGTTTTGAGTAATAAAATGTATGTGACAAGCACAACTGACAATATTTCACTGATAAACTGCATTTGTATTTGTTGAGCTATTTATGTTGAATTTTTAGATTAAAATTTTTATAGATTGTGCAACACAAGGGTGAGCCACTGTGTTTAATAGCAAAACAGTTCATGGTAATACCTTTATTTATATGCGATTTTAAGGGAATTTATAGATATAAATCAGCATTTCAAATTACAGACT
Source organism: Hemibagrus guttatus (assembly GCA_033459395.1). NCBI lineage: Eukaryota > Metazoa > Chordata > Actinopteri > Siluriformes > Bagridae > Hemibagrus > Hemibagrus guttatus. Next base: position 19,991,120 of record JAUCMX010000018.1, read on the forward strand.
GTTAATTTAATATTAAAGCACTGTCAAATTCCAGGGTAAAACCTTTATACAGTAAAGTAAAGGTAAATAAGTCATATTTTATATTACACACAGTTTTCTTTCTATGGTAAAAATACACCAGGTTACTATGTAAATCGGTTCCCTGAGAAGGGAACAAGACGCTGCGTCATGGCTTGATGCTATAGGAATGCTGCTTGCTGCTTCCTGGAAGCGGTGTCTGAAGCTTTGTATGAGAATTTTAATAGTCCCTCCATGACCACTGGGCCAGAGGTCCCAAGAGTGAGAACGCAGTCTCTAGGAAGGCCCCAGCCACCTGACACTGTGCAGACCAAGGGGGTGCCTCCCTAGGGAGTCCCCCAAGATAGATGCATGACTTACAGCAATGGCTGCCATGTACACTTTTAAAATTGAGGGCATTAAACCCTTAGAGAGGCGTGTCTGCAGGAATTCCAGCACTGTACAAACAGAGCAAGTGACTGGGTTAGTGCTGATCTGGTTTATGTGCCCGGAAATGAAAATGATTCTTGATGATAACAACCTGGTCTCTGCCCAGAGCAGGATCTGCTGCGCCAACCTGAACAGAGGGCATGAAACTACTGTTGTGTTATCTAACCAGACTAACACATGGTAGCTCCTAAATTCTGGTAGAAAGTGTTCTTCACTTTCAGTGTTCAGAGCCAGAAACAAGCCCTCATTTCAGGGCAATTTATGTGCCATGTGATATGAGGGCCTTCTCAAACACCTTGATGTGGGCAAAAACAACATCTCGATGTCTGGCTGACATATCTTCCGACTGAGCTAAAATAAGCTAGTCATCTATATAATTGAGTACATGGATGCCTGGAAGTTGCAGAGGAGGGCATCATCGTAAAAGTGCATGGAGACAAAGTTAGGCCAAAAGGGAGCACAGGATACTGGTATGCAAAAAGCAAACCTGAAAAGAAAATGAAGCAAAATCTCATGTGCTCTGGCCAGATGCTTATGTGAAAATACAGGTCCTTCAGATCTATTGTCGCAAACCAGTCCTTGGATCTGATCTGAGAAATAATAAGTTTAAGCATCAACAACTTGAACCTGTATGTTTTTAGTGTATGGTTCAGTGCACGCAGGTCTAAAATTGGATGCAGCTCCTCGTCCTTTATGGTTACTAGGAAGTACTAGTTGTAAAAACCTGAGTCTCTCTCTGGAAGTGGATCGCAGTTCCTGCTGGAGGAACAAGGCTTGCCCTGTGCCGATGATTGTGGGCAACAGGCCTGGAACGGGGGGCAAATTGGATTCTGTACTCCTTCTCTAAGGTATTCAGAACCCATTGAGACACATTTGGCTAAACCGCGCTGCCAGGTAGTCTGACAGAGCATAAGCCTCATCATGTCTGTGCCGCACCTGGTGCCCCGAAACAGCGTGCTGGCAGGAGCCATCCCAGAGGGCAGAGGTAAAGAATGATTGGGAGCCACAGTGGGCAAGAGAAAGAGAGTCACCCATCACTTGCTCCATTGCACCCAAGTGACTCCATCGAGAGTTGTGTGTGCATACTGCTCACCCAAACAAACAACACAGAGAGTGTGAATCATCTGCCTTGATATAGTGGGGGCATGGATGTACACATCTCTTGAATTGTTTGCTTGCCATATCTTCCAGTCTTTTATATATATCTTTTTTTCTCTAGACTAGACAGACAAGACAGAGAGTGACACCAAATCATTCACAGAGTGCTTTCTGAAGACAAAGAAGCTAAACAGATGTGACATAAATGCCCTTTTAAGTTCTTATTGGCACACTCCGGCTTTTGTCACATGACCTCCTTAAGCCAATAGATTGTTTTTTTTTACACACAGCATTTGAGACACCCCTTTCATGAACAGGCATTCCCAAATACTCTTTTACTATAATAGTGAAAAAATTCTGCGTTACTTATTTTTTTTTAAATGACATTTTTTTGGTGAACCTGCTTTATGCACGGATTGTGCATATGTATTGTACGGATTGTGCATATGTATGTATTCATTACCTGGGTAAAGCAGAACAATACAACACTTAAATGAGTAATGCTGAATAAAATTGAGAATCATAGACTATCCCACATGATTAAAAATTATTATTATCTTGCACTAAAGCTTAAAGAATTCATAATAAGACAGAAACATATATCATGTAATCTTCTGGGAAAGGTATAAATTTGAATTAGTATGTTTGTTTCAGATGGGCACGGTGGCTTGGTGGTTAGTTTGCCTCACACCTCCAGGGTTGGGGGTTCGATTCCCGCCTCCACCGTGTGTGTGTGGAGTTTGCATGTTCGTTCCGTGCATTGTAGGTTTATTGACATCTCTAAATTGTCTGTAGTGTGTGATTGTGTGAGTGAATGAGAGTGTGTGTGCCCTGCAATGGGTTGGCATTCCGTCCAGGGTGTATCCTGCCTTGATGCTCAATGACGCCTGAGATAGGCACAGGCTCCCCGAGACCCGAGGATAGATCGGATAAAAGGTAGATAATGAATGAATAAATGAATGTTTGTTTCAGCTACATTTGCTTAATCCTTGCTGTAAAAGATATTTCATAAAACCTCCTTCAAGAGGTACAAGTACAACTAAAGTATCCAGCTGGGAGTTTGTAGGGTAACAAACATGTCATCCGTCAAAGTAGTCCAAAATATTTGATTGCTCTCAAACTCCAGTGTCCAGTAATGGTCTGGTCATAGTCACATAAAATAAATCCACCATATACAGAAGCCTATCATCTCCTAAAAAGAGAAAGGCTTTTACTTTCTTACAAGTACCAACTTCCTGCTGGTTCCCAAGAGTAGCCAACCTGAATATTTGACCTCTGTCTTAATGTATTGTAATGTGGCTTTGTCCACTTTTGTGGCCCATCTCTGTAAGATGTTTTACAAGTTTCAATGAATCTTCTCATCCTTGCTGCTGATTGGAGTTGTAGACCAATAGGTCATCATGGTCTGAGTTTCTCCCTGACCTTGAGTCTGTGTTAGCTCTTTCCTCTTTCAGCATTTCTCTGGCACCCTTTTTTTTTCTTATTTCTTCAGCTGCCTTAGTAGTTGTTTTTTCTTTTTCTCATTCAATCTTTAATTTCTCCTCTGAGGTTTACGTGAAGCTCTCTGTTCGAATCATCATCATCATCATCATCATTTGTAAAGAGATAGTAGATTAAAAAACAGTAATCAATAATAAGTTCACAGGCTCAAGTCTCTCACACACACACACACACGGGCTGGTAGTTACCCAGCTTAAATTCAGATAGTCATTGAAAAAAAAAAAAAAAAGTCATAGTATACATCAGATATCCAATAAACAATACATTAATACAAAAATGGCAATCAAACTGAAAAATGTCATATATTCCAATATCAAAGGAACAATGCATAAACCTGATAAAAATTTTTTTTAAATGGCATAAATTCAGCATTGATTCTCCAAATCTAATTTGTATATTAAAAAAATTAAGGAAATCATCACATACTGATTTTGTAAATTTAAATAGCAAAATTTAAAAATACAAAAAAAAATACAAAAATTACAAAGGCCATTTTTAAAAATCAAAATTTTTAGAAAAGCACCTGAACTAGCCTCTCTGTTACACTTACACTTACACACACACACACACACAGACACACACACACACACACACACAGACACAGACGAAAAAAAGAAAAAAGAACAAGAAAGTAAACACCGCCCTCTGTTGGGCCTGCTGGAGCATCACATCTTTTAGTACACACTTGCTCATGCTCTCATGTAGCATTCGAACAACTCAACAATTCTACCTTGTCACACAAGACAAAGAGAATCACATTTTCTGCAGGCAGTATAAATTCCACAAACTGAGCTAAACCCAAATAAAGCCTTTACAGGAGCAGAAACTATTGACTTGCATATGGGTTTCTTTACATATAAGAACACAAAGACAGACAAAATGAATACTGTCCAAAAACTGAATAAATGTCTGCCCAGGATTTGGCAGAGACAGCAAGCCATTGATATCCATCATTAAGAAAAACCTCAGCAAGTTGTTTCCACAAATTCAAATTATGACTATCCACTTTATACACACCAGGCAAACACATTGTGCTGGCTGACACTCTGTCCACAGCAACAGTAAGCGAAGATGAGGGTGAGAGTTTCACAGAAACAGAGGTAAAGCTCCATGTGACCCTGTTCACTAAATCTCTACCCATGTTAGAGATGAAATCCAAGCAGATTGCAGCATTAACAAAAGTGCATGCTTATAGAGAGTTATAAAGCATTTGAAAGAAAGTTGGTCTAGTGGGGAATAACAGCAGTATTACATCAGAGAAGAGCTGAGTGTTGTCAATGGTCTTCTATTAAGAAATATTAGGATAGTCATTCTTCAGTTATTGAGACCAAGAAGTGCTAAAGCTAACCCTAGGTGCATAAAGGGCACATAGGCATGAAAAAATGCAAGAGAAGGGCCTGCACAGCTGTTTATTTGTACAGAAATCGATGCTGATATTGACAGGTAGTTCTCAAGCTATGAGACCTGCCTAAGACATCGTGCAAACAGCCAAAAGAGCTGCTTTGCATGATGAGCTCAAATCATAGCCTTACTGCAGAGCCATTGCAGAATGTAGGGACAGACCTGTTCCATATGGATAGTAAGAAGTTGCTTTCGGCTGCTCCCTGTTCGGGGTCGCTACAGCGGACCGACTGGTCCGCACAACAACTTGGCACAGGTTTTACGCCGGATGCCCTTCCTGCCGCAACCCTCCCATTTTTCCAGGCTTGGGACTGGCACTGCATCTAGTGGCTGGGGTTGAGGCATTGGCTGGAATCGAACCCGGGCCTTTCGCATGATAGGCGAGAAACCTACCACTGAGCCACTGAGTAAGAAGTACCTGCTGGTAATTGACTACTTTTCAAACTATCCAAGATGACTCTGCTAACTAGCATGTCCACAACCTGTGTATTCAAACACATGAAGCCAATTTTTGCAAGATGAAATTCAGTCAGCAAAAAACTGAGTGCCACTGGAAAGACAAAGATACAGGATTGCAGGATACAGAAGACCCAGCCTGCACCACATCAGTTGAACAAACACCTGTGCCTAACTACAGCAGAACAGCTGAGCAGAGTCAATACCTGAGCTCAGAAGATCTAGAAACAACATCATAACACCTGACTGGCTGACGTTTGAAAGAAAATACGCAGTGAACTGTATCCTTTTGTTCAAAGAAAGTGTTAAATATGGACAGTTTGCATTTCCATGATTTATAATAAAAACGAGCACTATATTTCAGTTTAAACACAGTTAGACTAAAATAAAACTGTATTGCAGTGGACAGGTAGTTTAAGGCTTGTGACAGAAACTACTGGGACAATTCCCTGCCAGAACATCAGAAGGGTGCTGGTAGGTATATTGCTATACCTCGTGGAATGTCATGTGGTTATGTCATGTGTTGTGTCACCTGTTTCCAATTTGCTCCTAATTTGTCTGCCTTTGTCAAGTCATTGTTTTCCTCCAGCATGCTGCCCCCCCACCCCACCCCGCCCCCGCCCCACCCCCCTGCCTCTCTCCCTTCTTATGCAGGAGCATGATGTACCCTGTCCTGGCTGATCTGCACAGAAACCTATCCCATATTGCTTCCTTCTATGCGATCATGATGTGCAGTTGCTGAACAAAGGCCAGAGAGCTTTATACCACTCTATGAGAAGACCACCCCCCCAGTGCCACCCTACTATTGAGTGAGCACATGTGTATTGTCCAGCCAAGAGTGATTCCCCCTCTAGGTGGCTCCCCCACCTCTTTGAGGAACCTTTTTTGGGCTGTTCTGCTCCAGCTCTTCGGTGAAAAGGCTGGCCCCAAGGAGCAACTGGGTCCACCTTTAGTCTCATCATATATCAGCTCCCTACCATCCCTCAACTTTTTCCCTGCTGACACCCAAGAGCAGCATCACTCAAGATAGGCCCTGACATCTTCCAGTAAATGGATACATGTGCAAAACATAAGGTACCTTTTACAGGGTGAAAAGAGGGTTCAGCCATAGTTCAATGAATGTGGGAATTCTTAAATTGCTGATTCACTGGTCAAAAAGGTCTGTGCATTGCCTCAGTGATGTCAAAGGAATATCCACTGTGGTGGCAGTATCTCTTACAGCTGCCAACAACAACAACTCCCATGGGTGTGCTGAAGAGAAAGACCAGAGGACCTCGTCTCGCTGAACCACTGGGACACCTGTGCTATCCCTGTTTCTTGCCATGCCACCAGTTCCACTCCTAAAGCCTGCCTTATCTACTTGGGCCTCCCTCCAGCCAACCTCCTGAGCTCTGAATTATGTTGCCTCCTTCATTCTCCTATTTTCCTTTTCTCCAGCCTTTCCACAGCCTCCTTTACCTCTTCCTCACCTCCCTAATCCCCCTGTGCAGTCTCCTCAAATTCCACTGCTAAGAATAATCAATTTTTGCTCACATTGTAAAAATTATAAAAGTAATTTTCCAAACACATCCTCTTCCACTTAACATTGATTATCTACTCGTCATGGCACCTGTTAGTGGGTGGGATATATTAGGCAGTAAGTGAACATTTTGTTCTCAAAGATGATGTGTTAGAAGCAAGAAAAATGGCCAAGCATAAGGATTTGAGTGAGTTTGACAAGGGCCAAATTGTGATGGCTAGACGACTGGATCAAAGTATCTCTTAAACTTTAAGTCTTTTGTGGGGTGTTCTTGGTCTGCAGTGGTCAGTATCTATCAAAAGTGGTCAAAGGAAGGAACCGTGGTGAACCAGCGACAGGGTCATGGGCAGCCAAGGCTCACTGATGCACATGGGGAGTGAAGGCTGGCCCATGTGTTCCGATCCAACAGATGAGCTATTGTTGCTGAAATTGCTAAAAAAGTTAATGCTGTTTCTGATAGAAAGGTGTCAGAATACACAGTGCATCACAGTTTGTGTGTATGGGGCTGCATAGCCGCAGACCAGTCAGAGTGCCTATCCCTGATGGCTGTGGCCTCTTTCAGCAGGATAATGCACTGTGCCACAAAGGAAAAATGGTTCAGGAGTGGTTTAATAAGCACAACAACTAGTTTGAAGTGTTCACTTGGCCTCCAAATTCCCCAGATGTCAATCCAACCGAGCATCTGTGGGGTGTGCTGGATAAACAAGTTCAATGCATGGAGGCTCCACCTCGCAACTTACAGGACTTAAAGGATCTGCTGCTAATATTTTGGTGCCAGATACCACAGCACACCTTCAGGGATCTAGTGGAGTATATACCTTGTTGGGTCAGGGCTGTTTTGACAGCAAAAAGGGGACAGGTGTAGTTTTAACATAAATTCCTTCCTGCCAAAGTCATCAAATGTTCAGTGACAGAGACCCAAGCAAGACAACAGCAGTTCAAAGCCACTGATTTGGCACTATCCACAACAATCCCATATTTCTCCAGGCTGTCCATGTGTGGCCATCCTCAATAGCAGTGAGCAGCCTTAAAGTGATGAGACTCCAAACAGATGTAGGGCTTGCTATCCTTGAAAAATAGCTAATGCTTTTGTTACTACTCTAGATTGGATTACAGTCTGGATGGTTAAGTAGATGCATAAAGCTCCAGTTAGTCCAGAAAGCAGCAGCTAAAGTTCTAACTAGAAACAGTTATGACAACATCACTCTTATCTTAACCACACTGCATTGGCTCCAAGTCAAATTTCACATTGGTACAACAGCAATTGAAACTTGTGCAAGAACAGAAAAAATCTTTATAGCTTACATTACCATAAGATTATTCAAAATGATAAGTGAGTGTTTAGTCTAGAAAATGTGTTAACTAAATGGAATAGGTGAAAAGTTTGATATTTATGCACACTCAGTCAGTGAAAAAACAGTCTACTTTATACACGAGCCTTTATTAATCACCACACATACATTACAGCACAGTGGAATTCTTTTCTTTGCATATCCTAGTTGAGGAATTTGGGGTCAGAGGGCACAGCCTTCATCTGAGACACCACACTTATATAACCTGTACAAAGACACAAGACAATATTTACAAGGATATCAATATTTATCAAAATATTCATTTCATACCGTCAGTGTGGAAGGAAATGCATTGCACATGTTTGTTAGACTTGAGAAAGTAATATAAGTGTGAAGATAACATTTTTATGTATATAATTAATCTCCAGGATTAATTATACAGGAAATACATTTTAATTTGAAGTTCTAGAAGTATACTTAGTTAAGATTTAATACTACATAAATCATAATAGGTTTGATCTGGTTCTAAAGACTTATTGAACATTGAATATTTATATTTTAATTAACAAGCTGGTACACTGCACAGCATGGCTGTGACATTTACACCTTAAGGCAATGGCAAATGCTTTTATAAAAGCAAAACACAAAATATCAACAGATACAATATGGCTATTGCACACTGATACTTCCATACTCCCATAAATGAGAAAAATGTGATTTCTAAAGTCTTTTGTTTCATCAAAGAACAGACTTTTCAACATCTGTCAAACACAAGTGGACACAAAATAAGATATAATAATAATAATAATAATAACAACAACAAAACCACTCTAAAGTGCTTTTTGCTTTGAACCTTCCTTCATATCCTTCCTCTTTCCTCAGCTAAATTCACACTATAAATAAACGTACTTTAAATCACAGGTAGTACTAGTGCAAAAGGTAACATTTTGCCAGACGACTAAATCTGAAAAGATTTCCTTTATTGATTTTGCAACCAACATGAATGATTCTGCAAGCAATTGTAGCCTTATTATTATTTTTTCATTAAATATTGGTATTAATTTATCTCCCAGCCCTACTTGGATGAAGATTAGAACATGTTTAAAGATCTTACCCAAGTGTCTCCAGGTTACATTGAGGATTTTCCAGTACAGAAGAAAGACATCATCAGTTTTACATGGTATTTCGTCCTCCTTTCAAAAGCAGGTGCAAATTAGAACCATGTTTAAATTATATCTGTATATCAATTATATACAGTAGTGTCCATGAACTGTGATCTCCTCTCATACACACACCTGTTGATCCTATTTTCACCTTTAGCTGTGTTACTATATGAATGTATTTAAGTCAGTTTACTCATAGGCAATCTTTATTTATGGCAAAATGTGGAATAATACAAGACCATTTTAGGATCTCAGTGAAAGAACTACAAAAGAAAACTCATGGTTTTAGTACTTGTTCATTGTGCTGATTCTGTAACACAAGTATGGCAACCCTGTTCAGAGCAGCTAGATTTAGATGTACTGAATGAACGTTATTGCAGTCACATTTAGTCATGTTTTATACAGCTTCTAACATATGTATGTGTGACCCAAAGACTTTGTGACAAAACATCAGTGAAGTGTGCAGTAACAAGAAACAATTTTCCACCTCAGGATATTGATGGTGAACCTAAAACCTCTGCTTCAGTCTATTAAAGAATGTGCCTTACTAAAGAGCAGGTCATATGACTCTCTGAGAGATGGTCTTACCTCAGTGCTTCCAGTTTACAGTGAGGATTTTCCAGTACAGCAGAGAGACTCTTCACTCCTGAGTCTCCCATATTATTATAGGACAAATTGAGTTCTCTCAGGTGTGAGGGGTTTGATCTCAGAGCTGAAGTCAGAGCAGCACAGCCTTCATCTGTGAGATCACACTTATACAACCTGTACAGACACAATGACAGACTCTTTATTAAAAGATTTTTTATCTTGGTTTACTTGTTGTGAAGATTATGTGTCTGTCATATTTAGCTGAAAGGTTATTACTCAAGAGGTTTGGTCATTTTCCAGTTGCTTATATACAAACCTGATTCCAAAAAAATAGGGACACTGTACAAATTGTGAATAAAAAAGCAATGCAATAATTTACAAATCTCATAAACTTATATTTTATTCACAATAGAATATAGATAACATATCAAATGTTGAAAGTGAGACATTTTGAAATGTCATGCCAAATATTGGCTCATTTTGGATTTCATGAGAGCTACACATTCCAAAAAAGTTGGGACAGGTAGCAATAAGTGGCCGGAAAAGTTAAATGTATATATAAGGAACAGCTGGAGGACCAATTTGCAACTTATTAGGTCAATTGGCAACATGATTGGGTATAAAAAGAGCCTCTCAGTGTGGCAGTGTCTCTCAGAAGTCAAGATGGGCAGAGGATCACCAATTCCCCCACACAATATTATCCAAAGATTCAGAGAATCTGGAACAATCTCTGTGTGTAAGGGTCAAGGCCGGAAAACCATACTGGATGCCCGTGATCTTCGGGCCCTTAGACGGCACTGCATCACATACAGAAATGCTACTGTAATGGAAATCACAACATGGGCTCAGGATTACTTCCAGAAAACATTGTCGGTGAACACAATCCACCGTGCCATTCACCGTCGCCGGCTAAAACTCTATAGGTCAAAAAAGAAGCCATATCTAAACATGATCCAGAAGCGCAGGCGTTTTCTCTGGGCAGCTTACACATCTGGAAAGGCACCATCGATGCTGAAAGGTATATCCAAGTTCTAGAACAACATATGCTCCCATCCAGATGTCGTCTCTTTCAGGAAAGACCTTGCATTTTCCAACATGACAATGCCAGACCACATACTGCATCAATTACAACATCATGGCTGCGTAGAAGAAGGATCCGGGTACTGAAATGGCCAGCCTGCAGTCCAGATCTTTCACCCATAGAAAACATTTGGTGCATCATAAAGAGGAAGATGCAACAAAGAAGACCTAAGACAGTTGAGCAACTAGAAGCCTGTATTAGACAAGAATGGGACAACATTCCTATTCCTAAACTTGAGCAACTTGTCTCCTCAGTCCCCAGATGTTTGCAGACTGTTATAAAAAGAAGAGGGGATGCCACACAATGGTAAACATGGCCTTGTCCCAACTTTTTTGAGATGTGTTGATGCCATGAAACATACATTTAAAATACATTTTCTCAGTTTAAACATTTGATATGTCATGTATGTTGTATTCTGAATAAAATATTGAAATTTGAAACTTCCACATCATTGCATTCTGTTTTTATTCACAATTTGTACAGTGTCCCAACTTTTTTGGAATCAGGTTTGTAGTACACACACACACCCCTAAAATGAGATGGTTGCATAAACTAGGCTTATAAACATAGTGTTTTACAGATACTTTGACATCAAAGTCCACTAGAATTTAATTTCAATATAACACTAGCTACAATGAACAATAATTCTTTCCCAAGCAGTTGTTCCACCTTTCAAATTTGTAACATTATTCTACATCTGGAAATGAGGAACTCTTGCAGACTCACCCTACGAAATGTAATATCAGGAAACACAAAGTGAAACCCAAATGCAGGATGCCAGGCAGTGCAATAAATAATATGTTTCATTAAAAAATAGTCCAAAGATAGTTCCCAAAAAATCAGCACAGTACAATGATCCACAGAAATATAATCCACGGGGAAAACACAGTTAACTCAGTTTTAAAGAGAACATAGTTCAAATAAATATGAATGAGCACAGAAAAATAATCAATGGAATGGCTCAGTTAGAAAATCCTTGGGGAAACTCAGTGTACACAGAGAAAGGGAAAATCCAGTCCTTTAGAAATCCACAACGAAAACATGGTTCAGTAATCCATTGGAGAGTTCGCAGTGCACAATACACCGGAGCGAAAACCAGAGACATTAACCAAGAGGTAAAAGGAAACTTAATGGGTAAACAGTGGAGTAAGGAGCCAGCAAAACAAAACCAAAATGAGCAAGGTCGAGAGCAGAAGACTTACTGCGAAGGCAGGATCAGAACAAAAGTAATCAAAAATTCGATACTGGATGTGTATGCAACAGGGCAACAACAGGAATATTTCACAGAGTGCAAGGCTCGTACCGACTTGAAGCGGGGGACATGAAAGTTAGGATGGATTCTAAGGGCCCTGGGGATCTTGAGACGAATGGCGATGAGATTGCTGACTTTGGATATGGGGAATGGCGCGACGAAGAGAGTTGCCAGCTTCCGGCAGGCGACCTTGAGCAGAAGGTCTCGGGTGGAGAGCCATACTTTCTGCCCAATTCAGTAGGGAGGTGTGGGACAGCATTTAAGATTGGCCTAGCAAGCATAGCTTCTGGATGACTTGAGTAGTGTGACATGGACCCTTCTCCAGACATGCCTACAGCGCTTGACCAGTGTGAGAGCAGAGGGGACTGAGGCCTCCAGCTCCTGGGGAGAAAACAGAGGGGGTTGGTAGCCATAAGCGGCTTGAAATGGGGACAGTCCTGTGGCAGCAGATGGAAGGGAATTGTGTGTGTACTCGACCCAGACCAGGCTGGAAGGGTCTGGGGCCCGGATTACTATGGAGGAGGGGAGAAGACGTTCCAAAATGGGTTCCTCTTCTGTCGGGGCGAACTAACGTGAGAGGGCATCTGGTTTGCTGTTCTTGGATACTGGGTGGTAGGAGAGGGTGAACTGGAACCTCCCAAAGAAGAGTGCCCAGCGGGCTTGACAAGGGTTTAGTTGCTTAGCAGTCCGAAGGTACTCTAAGTTCTTATGATCAGTCCATACTATAAAAGGCTCCTCCATACCTTCCAGCCAATGATGCCACTCTTCGAGTGCCAATTTGATGGAAAGCAACTCTCTTTCTCCAACCGCATAGTTACATTCAGCTGAGCTCAATCAGCATGAGAAAAATATGCAGGGGTGCAATTGGTTGTCTCCGGGATCACATTGAGACAGAACCGCCCGCACCCCGAGGTCGGAGGCAACCACTTCCATGATGAATTGCCAGAAGGGGTCAGGTAGGGACAAAATAGGGGCAGAGGTAAACAAGCCCTTGAGTTTGTGGAAGGCTTGCTAGACTTCCGGGGTCCAGGAAAAGCTTATGAGGGAGGAAGCAATACGATGAAGGGGGGCAGCAACTGAGCTATAGCCATGAATGAACTTGTGGTAGAAAATTGCAAAACCTAACCTTTTCCCGCAGTGCGGGAAACATAAAACTCACACTTCTCAACTTTTGCATAGGTGGTTCAGGAGCAGGCACTGGAGCATGGTACGGACATGGTGGATATGTTCCTCCTGGGAGCAGGAGTAGATAAGTATGTTGTCAAGGTAAATGAAAACGAAACAGTTGATCAGGTCACGCAGGACGTCATTAACAAGAGCCTGGAAGACAGCAGGTGCATTGGTCAGGCCAAACGGCATCACCAAGTACTCATAATGACCAGTGGGTGTGTTAAATGCTGTATTTCATTCATCCCCTTCCTGGAGCCGGACAAGGTGATACTCATTGTGGAGGTCAAGCTTGGTGAAGATAGAGGCCCCCTGGAGGAGCTCAAAAGCGGATGACTTGAATAGTAAGGGGTAACAGTTCTTGATGGTGATCTTGTTAAGACCCCGGTAGTTGATACATGGATGTAAGGACTTCTCTTTCTCCTCCAAAAAGAAAAACCCTGCCCCGGCAGGAGAAGAGGATGGACATGTAATACCAACAGTGAGGGAGTCCTGGATGTATGTGTCCATAGTCTCCTGTTCAGGTCATGAAAGATAGTAAAGGCACACCCTGGGGGGCATGGTGCCTGACAGAAGGTCTATGGCACAGGCATAGGCCCAGTGAGGAGGCAGGGATGAAGCCCTGGCCTTGATGAAAACTACCCCAATATCATGATAAACAGGTGGTATGGTACTGAGGCCAAGAAGGGGTTTGTTGGATGTGTGCAAATCCCTGATCCATGAATTCCGAGTCCGCCCCCGAGTCCAGAAAAACAGCCAGGTCATGGTTCTGGGAGTTCACTGTAATGTGGGCCTTGAGCAGGGGTTTGGAGGATGCTGGAACTGGTGGGCTCACCGCTGGCTCCCGTTTCAGAGATGATCCCGCAATTCTTCCAGCTCCTGTGCTGATGTCAGTAACACAAACACCAGAGCTGACTACTGTGAAGAAGAAAGTTTCCTTTGTATTCCAGTTTTGATGTAGTACTGGATTTCCTCCACTAAAGAACTATCACCCAGTTCATTCAGACAGTGGAACAGATTGATGGATTTCTCTGTAAGAAGATCATCACTGATCTTCTTCTTTATGTATTGAACTGTTCTGATCTCCTCTATTTTCTGGGAACTACTTCCTGTCTGTGTTACTAAAGCACAGAAGAGATTCTGAATAGATTCCAGTGAAAGACCCAGAAGAAAGCGAAGGAAAAGATCCAGTTGTCCAGTCTGACATTCTAAAGCCTGATCTACAGCACTCTTGTGTACATCTGAGATTGTATTTTCTTTTCTCCACAGTTTAGATAGCTGATACAGATCAAGAACATTTTTCTTTTTAATCCTGAATGTCAGGTGCACATACAGAGCTGCTAGGTGCTCCTGAACACTCAGATGAACAAAGCAGTACACTTTGCTCTGTTGAAGTCCAGACCCCTCTCTGAAGATCTGCGTACACACACCTGAGTACACTGCAGCTTCTCTCACATCAATGCCACACTGTCTCAGGTCTTCCTCATAGAAAATCAGGTTTCCTTTACTCAGCTGCTGAAAAGCCAGTTGTCCCAGTTTAAGAAGTATTTTATTATTACTGTCTTTCTTCTCTGGGTATTTTTCTCTTATGATGTTTGTCTGAATGATGACGAAGTGTGTGTACATTTGAGTCAGAGTCTTGGGGATCTCTCCACTCTCTGCTTCACTCAACATTCTCTCTAGAACAGTGGCTGAAATCCAGCAGAAGACTGGGATGTGGCACATGATGTAGAGGCTTCTTAATGACTTCAGGTGTGTGATGATGTTATTGGCCAGGCTTTGATCACTGATGCTCTTCCTGAAGTACTTCTCCTTCTGAGGGTCATTGAACCCTTGTACCTCTGTGACTCGATGCACACACTCAGAGGGGATTTGATCTGCTGCTGCTGGTCGGGAGGTGATCCAGATGAGAGCAGAGGGAAGAAGATTCCCTTTAATCAGGTTTATCAGCAGCACCTGCACTGATGCTGATTCAGTTACATCACTCACTTTCACTGTGTTCTGGGAATCTAGAGGAAAACGACACTTGTCCAATCCGTCAAAAATTAGCAGAACCTTTTCCAAACTGGACATTTCTGTTTCTTTAGTTTCCTTAAAACAGACATGAAGGAGCTCCACCAGACTCAGTTTTTGGTCCTTCATCAAATTCAGCTCTCTGAAAGGAAGTGGAAATATGAGGTGGACGTCCTGATTTGCTTTCCCTTCAGCCCAGTCCAGAATGAACTTCTACACAGAGACTGTTTTTCCAATGCCAGCGACTCCCTTTGTCAGCACAGTTCTGATAGGTTCTTCTTATTCAGATAAAGGTTTAAAAATGTCATTGCATTTGATAGGTGTTTCCTCTGTTGTTGTTCTCCTGGATGCTGCCTCGATCTGTCTCACCTCAAGTTCATTATTGACTTCTCCCCTGTCTCCCTCTGTTATGTACAGCTCTGTGTAGATCTCATTCAGGAAGGTTTGGTTTCCCTGGGTTTATTATCACTCCATGCAAAACCTGAAACTTCTTCATCAGATTTAATTTGAACTTTTTCTGGAATTATTTACAGCAACAGAATCTGGGTCATGCCTGTGATATGGTGAGCGTAGGAAGATATGGTGTGACATGGGGCTCATTTATTAGACTTTAAGTTTACATTTTTTTCTGACTTGTTATCAATGATTGTTCTTTAAGATGTTCTATTTCTACTTTATGCATTCTATAATCTAATCATTCTGTAGTTAATGACAGCAGAGTTTTATAATAATAGCATTTCACTATGTCATTTTATTGCTCCTTACCCAGTATCTGTGATGATGTTTTCTATTTTCTCTTCTGCTTTCTTTAGAATACTGTGAACAAAATTAGAAACTGATATAGACAATAATTTCATTATGTCAACACTATAATCTCAAACATTTTGTGAGTTTTGTGATTATTACTAAAACACAGAGACACTTTCTAATGGTGTAACTCTAGAAGATCCTTATGGCTTGCAATCTTGTCAGTGGCTAAATGATGCTAAGTGGTGGTCTAGTCTGCAGTGACTGGAGTATACATTTCAGTCACATTTCAGTCACTTAAGTCAAAGCTTAAGTGTTCTTTGATGGAAATGGAATGTGGTAAGATTGACCATGGAGGATACATCTACACTGCTGCTGTGGTGCTGGAGAGGAGGAGGGTCTCTTGCTACATGCCAGGGCTAAGCTGGGATTTTAGTCAGGATAATAAGGGTTACATTACCTGTCATTTTCAGTGTAAATAAGAAGTAAAAATGGCCATACAAGGGTCACATTTTTAAGGCTATACGACTTTATTAGAGTCTCCAAAACTGCAGCTCTTGTGGGGTGTTCCCGGTCTGCAGTGGTCAGTATCTATCAAAAATGTTCCAAGGAAGGAACAGTGGTGAACTGGCGACAGGGTCATGGGCGGCCAAGGCTTATTGATGTGTGTGGGGAGCAATGGCTGGCCGCTGTGATCCGATCCAACAGACAAGCTACTGTTGCTCAGATTGCTGAAGACGTTAATGCTAGTTCTGATAGAAAGGTGTCAGAATATACAGTGCATCTAAATCATTGACTTAATGTGTTCCAATCACTTCCATGGCCACAGGTTTATAAAATCTAGGCATGCAGACTGCTTCTACAAATATTTGTAAAAAATTTGGTTGCTCTCAAGAGCTCAGATATGTTATGTTAGAGATATGTTGCCACTTGTGCAATAAGTCAATTTGTGAAATTTTCTCACTACTAAATATTACACAGTCAACTGTTAATGGTATTATAACAAAGTGGAAGCAATTGGGAACAACAGCAACATAGACACAAAGTGGTAGGCCATGTAAAATCACAGAGCGGGGTCAGCGCATGCTAAAGCACACAGTGTGCAGAAGTCACCAACTTTCTGCAGAGTCAATACCTACAGACCTCCAAACTTCATGTGGCCTTCAGATTAGCTTAAGAACAGTGCATAGAGATCTTCATGGAATGGGTTTTCATGGCCAAGCAGCTGCATCCAAGCGTTACATCACCAATTGCAATGCAAAGCGTCAGATGCAGTGGTGTAAAGCATGCCACCACTGGACTCTAGAGCAGTGGAGACGTGTTCTCTGGAGTAACAAACAACAGTTCTCTGCCTGGCAATCCGATGGACGAATCTGGGTTTGGCAGTTGCCAGGAGAACAGTACTTGCCTGACTGCATTGTGCAGTGTGCTGAAGGGGGGATTATGGTGTGGCATGGCCCCTTACTTCCAGTGAAAGGAACACTTAATGCTTCAGCATACCAAGATATTTTGGACAATTTTACGCTCCCAACTTTGTGGGAACAGTTTGGGGATGACCCCTTCCTGTTCCAACATAACTGCGCAAGACATGGATGTCATTAAAGTTCATATGCATGTAAAGGCAGATGTCCCAAAACTAATTAAAAAACTTATATATATATATATATATATATATATATATATATATATATATATATTATATATATATACAGTGGGGCAAAAAAGTATTTAGTCAGCCACTAATTGTGCAAGTTCTCCCACTTATAAAGATGAGAGAGGCCTGTAATTTTCATCATAGGTACACTTCAATAATGAGAGACAGAATGAGAAAAAAAATCCAGAAAATTACATTGTCTGATTTTTAAAGAATTTATTTGCAAATTATGGTGGAAAATAAGTATTTGGTCACCTACAAAAAAGCAAGATTTCTGGCTCTCACAGACCTGTAACTTCTTCTTTAAGGGGCTCCTCTGTCCTCCACTCATTACCTGTATTAATGACACCTGTTTGAACTCGTTATCAGTATAAAAGACACCTGTCCACAACCTCAAACAGTCAGACTCCAAACTCCACTGTGGCCAAGACCAAAGAGCTGTCAAAGGACACCAGAAACAAAATTGTAGACCTGCACCAGGCTGGGAAGACTGAATCTGCAATAGGTAAGCAGCTTGGTGTGAAGAAATCAACTGTGGGAGCAATTATTAGAAAATGGAAGACATACAAGACCACTGATAATCTCCCTTGATCTGGGGCTCCACACAAGATCTCACCCCGTGGGGTCAAAATGATCACAAGAATGGTGAGCAAAAATCCCAGAACCACACGGGGGGACCTAGTGAATGACCTGCAGAGAGCTGGGACCAAAGTAAAAAAGGCTACCATCAGTAACACACTACGCCGCCAGGGACTCGAATCCTGCAGTGCCAGACGTGTCCCCCTGCTTAAGCCAGTACATGTCCGGGCCCATCTGAAGTTTGCTAGAGAGCATTTGGATGATCCAGAAGAGGATTGGGAGAATGTCATTTGGTCAGATGAAACCAAAATAGAACTTTTTGGTAAAAACTCAACTTGTCGTGTTTGGAGGAGAAAATGCTGAGTTGCATCCAAAGAACACCATACCTGCTGTGAAGCATGGGGGTGGAAACATCATGCTTTGGGGCTGTTTTTCTGCAAAGGGACCAGGACGACTGATCCATGTAAAGGAAAGAATGAATGGGGCCATGTATCGTGAGATTTTGAGTAAAAACCTCCTTCCATCAGCAAGGGCATTGAAGATGAAACGTGGCTGGGTCTTTCAGCATGACAATGATCCCAAACACACCGCCCGGGCAACGAAGGAGTGGCTTCGTAAGAAGCATTTCAAGGTCCTGGAGTGGCCTAGCCAGTCTCCCGATCTCAACCCCATAGAAAATCTTTGGAGGGAGTTGAAAATCCATGTTGCCCAGTGACAGCCCCAAAACATCACTGCTCTAGAGGAGATCTGCATGGAGGAATGGGCCAAACTACCAGCAACAGTGTGTAAAAACCTTGTGGCGACTTACAGAAAACGTTTGACCTCTGTCATTGCCAACAAAGGGTATATAACAAAGTATTGAGATGAACTTTTGTTATTGACCAAATACTTATTTTCCACCATAACTTGCAAATAAATTCTTTAAAAATCAGACAATGTGATTTTCTGGATTTTTTTTTCTCATTCTGTCTCTCATAGTTGAAGTGTACCTATGATGAAAATTACAGGCCTCTCTCATCTTTTTAAGTGGGAGAACTTGCACAATTGGTGGCTAACTAAATACTTTTTTGCCCCACTGTATATATATATATATATATATATATATATATATATATATATATATATATATAAAATTATATATATATATATATATACAATATATAAGGAGACATTACCTGTGTAGAAGGGAGGAGTCTCTATCTTTAAATGTCCAAGGAACCTCCATAGACAAATCACTCTTCATGGAGGTGCAGCTGGGTGCTGCTGATTCTAGTCGCTTTACCTGGAGTCCTTTAGTGACATAACTATTTATGGTTTTTAACTAATTTGTTAATTTAACACAGCTGTAATTTTACGTATAATGTATATGTACTGACAAATATATAATATAGGCTAAATTAAAAATAATAATGGAAATGGAAATGATGAACATTATGGATCCAAAAATCTGGCCCTGTTTTACTTCCAATTCATTGCAAAAACATTCTTACAAAAACATTCTAAACATTCTATCCTTGGAATTGAGAATCTGCTGTGGACAGCCTGCTTTAGGTCATCCCACAGATTTTAAGTTAAATTCAGAGCTAGGTTTTCCTTTGTTGATTTGGATGCTTGCTTTGGGTCCTTGTTGAGCTGAAAGGTAAGATTCTTTCATCCTCAGGTTACTAGCAGACACCTAAGGGTTTTGCAGTAAAATTGCCTGGAATTTGTAGCGATTTGTAATTCCATCCTGGATGAAGAAAAGCAGTCCTTAAGCAAGATGCTGCCACCACCATGCTTCACTGTGTGTATGGTGTTCTTTTGCTGTGTTGTTTTAAACAAAACATACCTCTTGGAATTATGGAATTATTATGGTTACATCTAATAACACATTTTGCCACATGGTTTGGAGTGATTTAGTTGAGCTGGGTTGCTATTTAAAAGAAAGTCCTGAAGACCTGAAGAATGCAAGAGGCTGTTCTCACATGCAGAAAGTAATTACTATCTGTCAAATATTCCTGCAGCTACTTTAGTGTTGCCATAGGCCTCTTCGTCAGCCTCTTTGAACTGGAGTCAGATATTTTTACTGGCAGTTCAACTGATAAGCATGTGCAGGCTGAACTAGAAAACAAGTGGCAATGCTGCCATGCTGTTCTTTCTAGAATTTTAAGCTGTTATTCCTTGTATTGCCGAAGCTAGCTTTCTGAGGCTCTGATGAATATTTATGCAAAGGCAACAATGGGAATTGTCTTAAATTGTTGGAACTATTTGCAAAATATCACACTTTTGCCCTATCATTTTAACAGAACAAGCAACACACATTGTCTTACCAAATGGAGCCTGCAACAACACTGCATTCTTTGGACGAGATATACTTGGCAACAGAATTAAAAGTTCTGTAGTATATTGCCCTGACCTGAACCCCAATGAACACCATCATAACAGGAATAGGAACACCACCTGAACACCATCAGACCTCCTCCAACATGAACTCCTGATCTCATATCCTCTTGTGCCTCATTGAGCACAAATCCTCACTGCCAGGTTCCAAAATATACACACAAATATTTGTGATGGTCAGGTGTCCACAAACTGTTGACCATATAGTAAGGAGATGAACAGTTAATGACAAAAATACAAGAACATAGAAGGTTACCTGTTGTTTGAGTGTGAGGGAACAATATTTGTGTCTAGATCAGGAGTCTCCATCTTTGAATATCAGTAAAGTATGCACATAAAATCATATAGCTGTGTCAAGCAGAGTCAGATCTCTTCTTCTGGAAAGCATCAAACTCCTAGAAAACAAAAAAACAAAAACAAATGTCCAGTTAAACTTCACAATAACTTTCAGATCTTTGCCCTAAAGGAGAATGTTCAACCTTTGGTTAAAAAGAAAAATCCTGTTTTTAGAGTATTGATTGATAAGTCTATACGCTGGGACTGACATCTCACATTCTAATTGCCAAAACATTTGTTCATTCATTTTCATAATGTAATTTAATTTAATGACATCTGTTTTTACCTGATTGAAGAACCTGCTGTGCTTATATTTCTTGTTATAACAAAGGTTATTTTTCCAGCGATGATATATAGCAGTAGCATTCTATTATTACATTGCTGTGACCTCCAAAAGTATTGGAGGTGCAAGACTAATTCTTTAAATTTTGCTATACACTTAAAACATTTGGATTTGAGATTAAAATTTGAATATGAGATGATAAAATTTGAATTTCTGATCTGTTTCCTGATATTTCATTTTCATTTCTTGATATTTACATTTAGATGTATTAAACAACTGAGGCCACCTTTTGTTTGAACCCCCCATTTTATAAATGATCAAAATATTGGAACATGTTTAAACAATTAATAGCTCTGAATAGTTTGAGCCCTGGGCATCACCTGTAAAGACTAGGTTTTTTGTTAAAAGATTAAACTAACATGAACACAAGCGAGATTTCTATTGCTGCAAAGCATGGCATTCTGAAGCTAAGAAAAGAGGGAAATCCATCAGAGCCATTGAATGAGATAAATGTCAGGTACAGCTGGACAGTTCCCTGCCAGGCCTGGAGAGGGCGCTGGCAGGTGAATCCCGTAAGCCTGCTTGTTTGTGTGTATTTTGTGCCACGCCCTCCCTATTGTTGGCTCTCCTGTTGTGTCACCTGTTCCCTATTAACCTTGATGTTTTCCCTATAAATAGGGATCCCTGCGTTCTTGTCTTTGTCGGTTATTGTTCCATAGGTCAGATTTTATTTTATTAGTGTCATGGCCAGTGTTAGTTCTTCCCCATGTCAGTTGAAGGAAACCACAGCTGCTGACCAACACTTTGAGAAATGTGTAAAGAAAAATTCAGTGACATCACCAACAACATCCACAGGGCAGTAAAAAAGCAGAAATATACCACAAGAAGAAAGCCACTCATCAGCAGTAAGAATCAGAAAAACAGATTGGAATTTACCAAGAAATATAGAGATGAGCCACAAGAGATCTAGAACCAAGAATAAATTACCTAGTGAAGAGGAGACTGAAGGGAGAACAGCTAAGATTTCTTATAGCTAATTTTACACAAGTTTTCACTTTCTTTTTTTTATATAAATCGTTTTAATAAAGAAATCACTTATCTTTAGTCAATAGTTCTTACTGTGTGGCATTAATATCACCGCTTCTGCCTGAAACTCCATTAAAATGGAGTCGAGGCTGAGGGAAGGGCACTTTCATTCTTTCGTTCAAGATTGAGTCGACTCTTTGAGCCGGACCTTTTGGTGAACGTGACAAGCAGCATAAGTTAACAAATTAACCATCTCAGGAAAGAGCGGGGTACAACTTAACTTAAGTATTTAGGGTTCGAAAACCTTTTTTCTTTTTACGTATGTCTGGTACAGTTGGTCTTTTTTTGCAAACAAAATCATATTTTTCTCATTATATACTCGGTACCCAACAGGTGGGGCACCGCTTAAAATCCCCTCTAACAATTTAATCTGATTTAATTGAAAAACATACAGGAAAAACTGATTTTATAAATAAATTATTAAAAAAATAATTTAAAAAACTTATTAAAAAGAATGATGCAAAAGTGGTTTATGTGTCTGTCCGTTTATTTATTTATTTATTTATTGGTTGGTTGGTTTATTATTTTTGTACCTTGAGGATAAGTACCCCCTGATTTTCACTGAGAATTTGTTACTGACAAGACTAACGGACAGAGTTCTCCATCACTCCTGCCTGCTCTTTTTTTTCTTCCTTTAATAAATCTATGTAATTGTCACATGGCAGCTACTGGTGGCTCCTAACCACACCTCTTATTGACTTGCCTCCCATTACTTCATGTCCTGCCAACAGCAGCAGGTACACCCATCTGTTTGTCATGTTTCTCATGCTGCAGTAAATAAAATTATGAAAGGGGATTGTGTGAATTTACATGTCTAACTGCATGAAATAGCTTAGTTTTTTATTTATTTATTTATTTATTTATTTTTTTAGATTTTTTGCACAAAGTTTTGTATGATAGTTTTGGTATGACAACCAACAAAGACAAGAATTAACATTTAAAAAACATTTAAAAGTAAGCCTTGTTTATGTGTTACCTGTTTATTCTATCTATCTATCTATCTATCTATCTATCTATCTATCTATCTATCTATCTATCTATCTATCTATCTATCTATCTATCTATCTATCTATCTAAGGATTTTGCTACCTGTATTGTCAAAACATGCCTCATGTCTCTAAACTTGCTCTTCACTCTGGAAGAAGCTTAGAATCTTAAGATTAGAAAAGCTACTCATTATAAGTTCCAGGAAAGAGCAAGTAAAGGTGTACATAGATGGAGTGTTCAAATTTGAACAGGAGATTTGCATTCTTCCTGCATCTATTAATATTAATTTAATGCTCTTAAAACGTATTTACCCCTTGCCACAGAGATCTGCAGCACTGGAACAGTGTAAAGATACTAAAATCTAAATAAAAGAAGACTTGGAAAGGCCCTACTGTTAAAATACAGGATGGTGAATAGAAAACCACTTTAGTATCACTAGAGGTAACTGTGAATATGTGACAAACCTGTATGGGCTCAACATTCTTTATTATGCCTGCAGTCTTTTCTAAATGAGGTGATCATTTATTGTGATGATATTTTTATTGATTCCAGAACACACTGTGTATGTAAGTGCAGTACTCAAAGGGCAATTGGAACACAATCTGTAAGAGAAAAATATTCCTTTCACCAGATTTTTGTGTAATTTTAGGTTTTCCTGGGGCCTGATGAAAGCAGTTCCCTCCCAGCCAAAACCCTTAGCTCTAAGAGAAATGCAGAGATTCTTGGGGAATATGTATTATTATATTACTAGGTTTTGTTCCTGCTTTTCTGCCATACAGATTTTGACCTTTGCCTAAATATTGTACAGTGAATCCTCCTTGCCTGTTTACCAGTAAACTCAGTATTAGATTGTTACTTACCTGATACTTAGACTGTTATTCAAATCTGCCACTGGAGCCACCTCTGTCTCTAAAAATGTGTTACAAAACAGTAAAAACATTTTAAGATTACACAAACCATGCACAAAGCATCAGAACACAACAAACAAGAGAGGTATTGCAGTTAGGTCTAAATGGAAAATAGCTAGATCCTCATGGATGAGCTAAAATGAGATTATATAGTCTGTTATAACATTTTTAACATATTTGATATATCCTTAGTTTTGCTGCACTCTCCATCATATGAATAGTTTAATGTCTCTGTGAGAAATTCCTAGAAGGAAATCAATCTTTTAAAAATATTTATTTTTCTAAAACATTGACAAAAAACAATTATAATCTTGCCCACAAATTGGTTTTGCTTGATTGCAAAATGTGTCAAACTATTGTCCCATTAGAGAAAAACCCACATAACTAAATCATAGTGTTAGGAAGTCTGTATAGGTTGGTGCCAGTTCTGCTAAGCTTAATATGTGCAAATATGCTAATATGTTTTTTTATGAAGCTTGAAACATTCCAAATATTTTTGTCTCACACACATTTGCTTGTGACAGTTGTTAGAGTTAAGTGATTTATTGTCTTTTGTTGTTGTAAAACAAGCGAAAAAACAGAGTGAAAGAAAAAAAAATATTGGGTTGGCACAAGCACATCCATAGCAAAGCCAGTGGTTTTTGCCCTCTCAGTGGGTTTTAGTCTGAAACCCTTTTTGAGAGAAAAATACTATTATATTGTTTGACATAAATCCTTTAAGGGTTCTACCACACAGACTGTAGAATCTTTAACAATTTTACCTATTCTTCTTAGAGTCTATCATGTAGTGTTAGGCTTTTAGATAAAAATAAAAGTAAAATATACATATTTTTAACACAATATCATATTGAGTTTAGGTTATAAAGTTGCTTTCGGCTGCCACAGCAGGTCGCACAACAACTTGGCGCAGGTTTTTACACCGTATACCCTTCCTGACGCAACCCTCTCATTTTTCCAGACTTGGGACCGGCACTGCATCCAGTGGCTTGGATTTTGGCATTGGCTGGGAATTGAACCCGGGCCTTTCGCATAGTAGGTGAGAAACCTACCACTGAGACACCAATGCCCGGTTTAGGTTACAAAGTGCATACATAAAACTTTTTTACCACTAGGTGGAGACCATATGCCAGGTTTAGATTTTTGTTCTCATGGTGCATAGGAATGCCTTTCAAGGAAATTATCTCATCATCTCATGTGGATTACCTGCATAGACTCTTGTGCAAAAGAAGGAAAAGCTACAGGCCTTAATGCTGTATCTATCACAGAAATAAATAGGAGGCTGTAAACCTTGTTTAGCTAGGAATGAATGCGTGAGAACAACACACACACATACACACACACACACACACACACACACACACACACACACACACACACACACACACACACACACACACACACACACAGACACACACACATACAGAGAGAGAGAGATGGAGCAATGGAGAGATGGCTTCTGTACAGACTGTTCTTTTCATCATGATGCCAGATTTGACTCAGATAGTCATTTGAAGAATGGCGCCCACATCCATAGCCAGAGAAGACATACACTGAGCTGAAAGGGTAATTGGAATCTGATGAAAGGAAAAAAGCATCAAAGGGACTGTGCAAATTCAAGTTACATTTTCAACAGGTGCATTTTGTCATTGTTTATCAGAGTTTAGCTGTCATTATAAAATACACTGCTAATTATGCATATCATTTGCTCATCATATATTGTCTCAGTAATTTTACACAATTCAGGGTTTGGTAAAGTGTGAAACCCTTTCTTCTCACACACTTCCTTCACTTTTACTTTTGTGCTGAACTACTAAAATGTATGAAATCATGAAAATCACTACTGAAACCATTCGATATATTTTAATTTGAGATAATTTCAGACAACTTGCCAAATGTTGTAAATCATGAATAAAACAGATTGTACTTTGTTTTTATTTTATTTTTATTTTATTGTATTTCAGAAGGGGGGCACGGTGGCTTAGTGGTTAGCACGTTTGCCTCAGTGGTTAGCACATTTGCCTCACACCTCCAGGGTTGGGGGTTCCATTCCCGCCTCTGCCGTGTGTGTGTGTGTGTGTGTGTGTGTGTGTGTGTGTGTGTGTGTGTGTGTGTGTGTGTGTGTGTGTGTGTGTGTGGTGTGAGTTTGCATGTTCTCCCTGGGCCTCGGGGGTTTCCTCCGGGTACTCCAGTTTCCTCCCCCAATCCAAAGACATGCATGGTAGGTTGATTGGCATGAGAGTGTGTGTGTGCCCTGCGATGGGTTGGCACTCCGTCCAGGGTGTATCCTGCCTTGATGTCCAATGACGCCTGAGATAGGCACAGGCTCCCCGTGACCAGAGAATAGTTCGGATAAGTGGTAGACAATGAATGAATGAATGTATTTCAGAATTAATTTTCTCTATTTTGGTGGATGGTTTCATAATGTTTTTAATCCCTTGTCCTTGTTAGACTTGAATTTATGTAAAATGATTTTTTTTCATTGCTAAATACCACACAATGTGAAAGAACATCACACCAATTGCCATGTGGACCTAATGCAGGGTGCAGGGGTGTGGCAGGATACAGATTTAACACAGATGCATTTTAGTGCATTTTGATATTGACATGAAAAATCAGAGACAACATATTTTCATCTATTGAAATGTTTTTACATTTTTCATAAACTGAAAAAGCACATTTAAATGTAATTTCAGTAGTTACTTTTAATTATGCAGACAAGAAAAAAATTATTTAAAAAAATGCTTGTGGTGTTGTATTGTCATTAGAAAATTAACATAATATACTTTGTATTCAATTAATGAATTTCTTGTTCAATTAAACTAGTATCTATTTTCTGTAAATATTTATATGATTATATGATTTAGTGGCTATTTTACAGAATTGCAAAACACTATAAACCAAATAAAAACATTTAATTTAATTTTTTGTATATATGTATACTTACATATGCATGCACACTTGAAGTACATTAATTTCATTAAATCTCTGATGCAGAATAATTTATATTCAGGGCAATAATCTGGCTGAGGTTCTCTTGAGCATGGGTTAGTCACTGACATCTTGCTGTGACTGATTCAGAGAAGTTTATCTTAGCAAAAGGGTAAGAACTTGCTACAGTATTGCCCAAGTCCTGTGTGTTCCTTAGTATGTCCCCAAATATCAGTCATATTTCAGAAATAACTGACAGTAAAACAGCATGTATTTCTTTATCAGTACTGCTTTCATGTCTCTACTGATGAAGAGAAAGGATATTTATGATATTCTGTTTAGGTAAATATTAGGTAAATAAGATTTCTAAGTTGTTTTCTGAGGTCTCAACCCCCCCCCCCCCCCTCCCCCACCACCACCACACACACACACTATTACTTTCATTACTTTCTCATTTGACAGAGTGAGTGAAGGTCTGAGGAGTGTGTAGCTAGTAAGCTAGCTAAACTTGATTTAGGTAGCTGAAAAACAGAACAGTGTCTCAATCCCTATTTATATATACATAAAGTCTCAATCCCTATACATGTAGAAGCCCCACCTATGTCATGATTAAATCTATGGATTCGTTTGTCAATAGAACATTGTTGAATACAGGGCATTAAACAAAACTTACAGACATTTACAACATTCTTTGAATTTCTATCAGTCCTATTGACAAAAAGCAAATTTAACTTCAATATAGGTCAAATCTCTAGTCTCTGTATATAGTGAAGATTATATCAAGCTTATATTGTCATTCCTGTGTACACGTCGGAACAAAATGTCATTTCCCCAAGATCATGGTGCAACAGATAACAGCATGCAAGCCTACATAAAGTGGAAAATACATAACTGTGTAAGTGCAGGAAAATGAATACACTAGGCAGAACAATAAATGCACAGAACATGGGCAGTAAACTGTAAACAATTATAGTTTTCTTTTTCTTTCTTTCTCTCTCTCTCTCTCTCTCTCTCTCTCTCTCTCTCTCTCTCTCTCTCTCTGAAATCTTAGGAGTCTTGTCAGTATGGTAATTCTAATGTTTACAGGTGTTTTCCAGGAATATCCATCCAGTTGGATCTTATGCAACTGCTATTCAGACAAGCACAATAGTTTCATTCCTGGTCTGGATTACCTATGTTATATAAACCCTATCTCACACTAACATTCTGTGAAGATGTTGTAAGCTCCAATGTTAAAATCTCAAGGTGAGGGATGATCTGTAACTATACAAGGAGCAGTCCAAGTTCCAAAATTCAAGAATAAAATGGAAAAAGGCAAAGAATTTACACAAGCTAGAGTTACAAAGACTGCAACAAGATGGATATAGAACAGGTGGAAACAAAGTCTTTAAACTTTACAAACACACCATAGAGCAGGAGACCGTGACATCAGGTTCACCAGAACCCACACTACTTAAAGAGTAGCTCCTGAAGATGAGCTGCCCCTGTGTTAGGGTCTCCCCAGGCTCAGGAAGCAGGATGGTCTACATGCCCACCGTGAAGTTCATTTTTCAATTATTTTCTTAGCTGTGGCAATATTGTGAATGGTGTAAACACTGTATAGGAATGTGTAAGGAAATTTTTGGCGTAATAAGACCTTTTGATTATTAAATTAATCTGGTTTCTTGGTTTAGCATTGCGTGTTTAGCATTACCTTGTTTTGAGGTGAAAAGACAGGACGCAATCACATGAGATTGGTGTGTTTATAAGGACAAATCCAAAAATTATAGTCACAGTTCAAAGCATGGGTCAGTAAATTGGAAGATAGTGTTAACACAAGCATTTTTATAGATCCAAAGGCAGCGGTCAGAAGCAGGGAGCTCGGATACAGGAAAGCAGGGAAACAAGGAAAATGCTGAAAATAACAGGTAAAAAGGCTTGAACATAAAAGCTACACAAAGAGATGGATTTTAATAGATACTGAAAAAACAATGAAAATGTGAACAAACAAAGCACAGTGGTCAAAACAGTCAGTGACCATGCTGAGTATGCTGAAAACCAAAGTACACTATGAAGGGGGATTTACTTGACAAATAGGTTGGGTACGATAAGTCACAGGTTCTCTAACTCACCAACTTTAACTCTTGACCGTTCATGTGAATCAGGTGTATTGGGAGCAAGAAAAACACAGCAATGTGCAGTACAGGGGGTTTTCCAGGACCAGACTTAGGATGTTGTGCCCTAAAGTAAGACTTAAGATGAAATTGAGCTGTCTGTAGAATGCCCTCAAGGAATTGGAGTTGGACGTCACAATGAGGCACAATATCCTCTGCAAATCCATAATGTCAGCAGACCTTGCTAAACAGTAGTTGTTTGTCTGCATTGCCATGGGGAGTTTGGATAGTGGAATCAAGGAGTCAACAGCCTTACAGAATCTATCAATGATTATTAAGTTGTTTTATCTTGTGATGCTGGGACATCAATAATGGAAACAATGGTAATGTGCAACCATAAAGTGTTGGCCTCCTTCCTGATTTCTTATTTCTTTGAATTTTTTTATTTTGGAAAAACCAACCAATGTGGCTGAATTACAACAATTCTGCAAAGATGAGTGGGCCAAAATTCCTCCACAGTGCTGTAACAGACTCACTGCAAGTTATCGAAAACGCTTGATTGCAGTTGTTGCTGCTAAGGGTGGCCCAAACAGTTGCTAGGTTTAGGGGGCAAACACTTTTTCACACAGGGCCATGTAGTTTTGGATTTTGTTTTCCCTTAATAATAAAAACCTTAATTTAAAAACTGCATGATGTGTTTACTTGTGTTATCTTTGACTAATATTTAAATGTGTTTGATTATCTGAAAGATTAAAGTGTGACAAACATGCAAAAAAAAAAGAAATCTGGAAGGGGGCCAACACTTTTTCACACCACTGTAGGATGTAAAAGAAGTTCTAAATGATCTAGTTTAAGAGAAGATTTTGTGCTATGGCATAGATCATCTGCATGTGCTACTACTACTACTACTACTACTACTACTACTACTACTATAATAATAATAATAATAATAATAATAATAAATAACTATATTATAATAAATAACTATATTATAATAAATCTAAACCAAAAAAGCACATGGTTGTAATTTTGCTGGAGTCACATGACTTTAAAGTAATAGTAGTGGGAGTTTGAAAGAAAGGGTCTGCTTGTGAAACTGGAACACAAATAAATTGGATTCGTTCCACTTTAAATTCTTGGGCTTTCCCTTCAATTAAGAGGTAAGAGGACCAGTGACTGAGTTGAATCCACTCATGAATTTGCAGCAGAAATTAGCACAGCACAGAAAATGCTGCAGTTCCTTGACTGTTGTTTAATAGGGTCGTGGCCAAATTTTTACTGCCTTCAGTTTACTGGTTACTGTTGCTGGTTTAGGGGAAGTGTTTTATACCCCTTTGTTAATGCAGGTACATACCAGAAATGCAGGTGCTTCACTGTAAATTTAATTAATTTATATCTTTTAAGTGTAATTAGAAATTAAAATTGTCAACCTTTAAAAAAAAAAAACTATTAAAACATTGATTTCATTTTAGACCAATTATAATTAATAACTTTTTGAAGACTTAGTTCTGAATAGTTTGGCTTTTTGCAAAATCATAATAATAACCACAACAAGCTAATAAAATGTTTAATAATATAGAATCTAGTACAATACATTGAAAAAAAAACTATTAACTATGTAACTAATTCTAAACAGGGACAGAGAGTTTCATGTATGAAAAAGAGAGAGTAATGTTTGTGCATATGCATGCAGGCATGCAAGGGAAATAGAGAGCCTGTGTGCTAGTTTCCACTTTGCTTATGAAAATGAATAACCATGATCTATGTGAGACATGTGGCCACAACTACTAGGAATAGTGCACTGGTGGAGAGAGCAACAGAGGTGGAATAGGGCACTGGTGGAGAGGGCAACAGAGAAGAAAAAGATAATACATTAAAAAAGAAGAAGATGAGCTTCATATCCATAGTGCTTTTAGAAATTATTTGAGGAATAAACCCCTTAACACCTACACACAGCTATCTCACTGCTGCCACCAGTGTAATAGACGCTTGTGGGTGTTATGGGGCTTATTTCCCAGTGTACAAACTAAATATATGAAAAGTTTTATTTTTTGTGCTAAGTAAATATTGCTGGATTTGTTAAATAAAGTATTTGGCATGTATTTGACTAATAGGAAACATTAAATGACTATTTCAATAAGAAAACAAGTTGAGAATAACCAAGAGAATAATGAGAATAATGTCAGATCATCATTTGAAGGTCACTAGGTGAAGATGCTCTACATGGACAGCTTAGAGATACATGGAATGACTGAGGATAGCACTACTTTAACACTATGGTGGTGGCTTTTATCTGCTATTGGCACAGTCGGTTTTGTGCTCAGGTGTCCATCAGCAAACATTTGATAGCTTTGACAGGAAGAATTCAGGTTAAATCAATAATGAATTTAATAATTATGCTGATGCTTATATTTATGAGTTACTCCAAAGCTCCTGGTTACACAGTTACACTTGACTATATACAGTAGAAAGGAAATTATTTATAATCACACTCTTGGGTGTCACCCATGAGCATAGGGTTTCTTTTGAGTCTGGTTCTTCTCAAGGTTTCTTCATCATATCATCTCAGGGAGTTTTACGTTGCCACCACTGCCACTGGCTTGCTCATTATTGTTACGTTCCCACACTAGACTTGTGTCTAGAAGGGGTGCAGGAACAGTAACACGGTTGGTGTGGGAGTGTAGTAGAGAAGGAAAATAGATTGGAAGAGGAAAGATGGAATTTAACTTTTATTGTAAAACATGGGAACAACCAGACACAAAGTAACAGAAAAACAAACAAGGGTCTAGACTGAACATGGTAAGAGAACATGGGCAGTGCCAAAGAAAAGAACATAAGAAAACTGAGGTCTACCCTAGGCTGTATTTTTAAATGCTAATCTGTCTAACAACACTACCTAACTACACTGATCTAAGCTAATCCAAAAATACAGGGGGTGGCACCTGCCCCATAACCTAGGGTGTCTATACAGCGTATAGGCATACCTATGTGGTGAAATGTAGGTGCGCGCACATTCCTACTGGTTCTCAAACACATGTGAGCTAGTTGACACAGAAGGACTAGTGGTTTCCCCACAGGCTAGCACAACTAGCAGAGTTCATTCATTGTCTACCGCTTATCCAATCTATACCCGGGTCACGGGGAGCCAGGCATCATTGGGCATCAAGGCAGGATACACCCTGGATGGAACGCCAACCCATCGCAGGGCACACACACTCTCTCATTCACTCACAATCACACACTACAGTCAATTTAGAGATGCCAATCAACCTACAATGCATGTCTTTGGACTGGGGGAGGAAACCGGAGTACCCGGAGGAAACCCCCGAGGCACGGGGAGAACATGCAAACTCACACACATGGCAGAGGCGGGAATCGAACCCCCAACCCTGGAGGTGTGAGGCAAACGTGCTAACCACCAAGCCACCGTGTCCTCACTAGCAGAGTTAGCAAAGCTAAAAAAAAATGGTCTATCTTACATATGGTAAGATAGGCAAAGACACCATAGTAAAGACATAATTAACCATAGTCACATCAAAGGAGAACCAAAGAAGCCCCCCCAAACACAAAAGGGAACAAAGAAAAAAAAAGCAAAGGGGTTTGAGACTTCACGAAGAGTTGCTTATATGCCCCAGACTCCACCTCCCCTGGTCTGGTTCCTGCTCCTGATTTGTCCAAGTGAGTTGCCCCAGGCAGTTGTGATTGGCAGGACCTCCACCTATAGCAGGACAGGAATAGGACCCAGAAACGGCAGAGGAACCGAGAGAAACAAAGGGGGGGGGACCAAACCAGTAGCAACTCTGGCATGTAACGCGCCCACCCTCAAGATCAAACCTGATTGTGACAAAGAAAATTAGTGCAAACCAACACATCATACAGCATCAGGGATGCGGGACAGTGCATCTGCTATAACATTTTCCGAACCTTTTTTATGTTTAATTTCAAGGTTGTAATTTTGTACAAACAGGGCCCACCTCATAAGCCGTTGATTGTGGTTATACATACAGGACAAGAACACCAGTGGGTTGTGATCCATATAAACAGTGAGGGGTAAAGCCCTGGAGCCTACATAAACCTCAAAGAATTGTAAAGCAAGCAATAACGGCAAGGTTTCCTGTTCTATAGTAAAGTACTTTACCTGGTGTTTGTTAAATTCTTGAGAAAAATAGCCCACCGGGTGATCAATCCCATCAGCATCCTCTTGTAATAGCACAGCCCCCGCTCCAACAGCACTTGAGTCCACCTGCAGTTTAAAGGGTCATAAAAAAATCCGGGGTGGCAAGCACCGGTGCATCACATAACATAGCTTTCACACTGTCTAATGCATGTTGACACTCCGGAACCCAACAAAAGGGTTTAGACGGACTAAGTAAAGATGTGAGGGGTGAAACCACAGTGGAAAAGTTTTTACAAAAACCCCGATAGTATCCTGCCATCCCCAAGAACTGTCGGAACTCACGACGTGTTAACAGGGTTGGAAAGTTTTTAATGGCAGTTACTTTAGCATCCACAGGCCGTAACTGTCCCTGCCCAACTTGTTTCTCTAAGTATGTAACGGTAGCACAGGCAAACTCATACTTGGTCAGGTTGAGTGTTAAGGATGCTTGTTTTAGACATTTAAAAATCATTTCCAGTACAGCTAAATGAGAAGGCCAATCCCTAGTATAAACAACGAGATCATCTAAATAGGTGGAACAATGTGGCACATAAGCTAATACCAAATTCACAAGCCACTGAAAGGTTGCTGGAGCATTGCGAAGCCCAAAGGGCATGACTGTGTATTGCAGGAAAGTATCAGGTGTGGAAAAAGCCGAAATTTCAGAGGCCCGAGCCGTCAACAGTACCTGCCAATAACCCTTTAGTAAATCTAACTTTGACACAAAACATGCTGCCCCCACATTGTCAACGCAATCATCTATCCATGGTAGCGGGTAAGAATCAGTAATGGTGACGGCATTTACCCGCCTATAATCAGTACACAGCCGATGGGACCCATCTGGCTTATGGACTAGTAAGCAGGGTGAGCTCCACGGACTACAGCTACCTTTAGCTAACCCATGTTCCAGCAAATAACTAACTTCCTCCTTCATAATTTTCTGCTTAGTGCCGTTGACCCTATATGCATGCTGTTTTATTGGAACACTAGAGGTAACTTGAATATCATGTTGCATTACATGGGTCTGAGATGGAACATCTTGAAAAATTCTAGGGAACTTACGAATTAAATGTTCCAGATCGGTCTTCTGTGACCCAGGCAAATGACCGATAAGGGGAGATAGGTCGGTTAACAGACTAGAATTTAAAAGCCTACACGGGGCTATCTCAGTTAGTTCATCGCCTTTTCCGGGCACAGAGAACCCAATGGGAACAGCTTGCACCATACACATGTCTTTGATTTCATTCTTAGAGTTAACTTCCCATACAAAATACTCTTTCATCTTGTTTACATGACAGACTCAAGTCTTTTGGTCATATCACTGTTTCATTTTACCTTGCGACTTATGCAGATTCTCACGAGCTAAGGTACAGGCCTTGTGCAGCCGCTCACAAAATTCACTTACATAATCTAACATACTATGTGGTTTACCACGATCCTCTTAGAACCTCTCTTTCAGAGCCTTCAGGGGACCCAGAAACAAATGACCAAAGACCAGATCAGCAGGACTAAATCCCAGAGAAGCCTGTACGGCCTCCCGGTCCACAAACACCACCAGCGGCACGCCCTCATCCCAATCCTTCTCGGTTTCTAGACAATATTTTCTTAACATAGACTTTAACGACTGATGGAACCGTTCCAATGCACCTTGAGACTCCGGGTGGTAGGGACTAGATACTTGGTGAGTTAGTTTTAGTGTCTTCATTACTTAGGCAAACAACTGAGACATGAAATGTGTTCCTTAGTCTGTTTGAACAACTTTGTTCAAGCCAAAAGTGGTAAAAAACTTGACAAGGGCTTTAACCACAACTGAAGCAATAATTTGACACCAAGAAATGGCTTCTGGAAACCTAGTAGCAACACACATCATGGTCAGTAAATATTGGTTCCCAGAATTGGGACCAGCACAATCTACCAGAACCCGCTCAGAAGGTTCCCCAAAAACAGGGATGGGATAGAAGGGAGCATGGGGAATAACTTCAGTTCGGTTTCCCTGTTCTTTGGCCAACTGGACATGACTGAAAAAACTTCACTACATCTTTTTTTAGTGCAGGCCAGAAAAAATGTTTAAAAACGCGCAAGTAGGTTTTCACAATGCCCAAATGTCCGGCCCATGTGTGATTGTGGGCTAGCTGAAGCATATGTTGTCTATAAACAGAGGGTACCACAACCTGAAAGACATTGTCAAGTCCTGATGCACTACTAGAGGACCATTTGAGCATCAGCACATTTTGCTCAAAGAAATATGCTACTTGCCTCCTCTCAAATTCCTCCTGATCACACTCTGCAGAAAAACATTTCCTTAGGGTAGGGTCAGTTTCCTGAGCTGTAACAAGCTGCTGGTGACTAATGGGTAACTCACAACCCTTAACGTTGACAAAACTGTCTTGATCAGAGGTTACCGATTTTAAATCACCAACAGGTAGAGGGGACACCATCACTGAATCATTAGCCTCTTTAGCAAAAAATTAGTCAGATAAATCCACAACATCTTCCAACAAATGAACCTTATCACGGGTTACAACACAGGCAGGAAAGACAGTGGGATGGTTACACAATGGACCATCCAGTGAGGGACTCTCAGCAACTTCCAACACCAGGAGAACTTTACCGCCAGCTATATCATTCCCCAAAATGAAAGAAGGATTGACATACCGCAACCCTGAAATTTCCTGTCATTAAACCCGAACTCAAATAAACATGGTGCAGTGGCGCTTTCATAAACTGCATAGTAATCCCCTTACAAAACACATGGGTCTCACAAAATGATTGTTCTGGGAAAGGTATAACACGAGCTAACACAAACAATTGCATAGCACCAGCATCGCGAAGAATTTTAATAGGTGTTGGAGCTTGTTCCTTACCAACCACGGAACAAGTACCATCAATTACAAAGGGCCGATAACTAGAATCCACAGATCTTCCACACTGATTTCTACGGACATAGGATCAGTTGCAACAGTTTTGGCTAAAGCCACGTTCTGAGATTTACAATGGTCTTGATTGTGTTTTCCCTGCTTCTTTTTTAAATTCTCACAATTTGCAATCAGATGTCCAGGCTTATGACAATAGAAACATCCTGCAGCACGGTGAGGAGGGTTTGAATGACTAGGTTGCACCAACCTATGCTGTAGCTCAACTCCAGCTTGAGGTTCTACACTGGGCGATTTGAACACATTTTTATGAGTAAGCACAAACTCATCTGCTAACACAGCAGCTTCAGACACCGAAGAAACCTTCCTCTCATTTAAATAAACTACTACGCAATCTGGCAAACAATTCTTAAAAAAATTCTTATTCTTCCAACAAAAATAGCTCTCTTACAGCATCAAAATCATTTGCTTTACTAGAGGACAGCCATTATCCAACAAGGTCTCCTTCTCTCTAGCAAATTCCACAAAGGTTTGAGAGGGACCTTTCTTAAGATTTCTAAATCTTTGTCTATATGCTTCAGAGACTAATTTGTAAGCACGAAGTATGGCAGTTTTTACTGACTCATATTGCAGACTATCCTGTAGGGACAATGAGGAACATACTTCCTGAGCTTTACCAACTAGTTTACACTGTATGAGGAAAGACCAGACATCTTTAGGCCAGTTTAAGGCAATGGCAATGCACTCAAATACGCTAAAGTAGGTATCTACCTCAGTCTCTCGAAATGGAGGAACCAACACAGTGTTCTTACTTACATCAAAGACTGGTATATTTGGGGCAGAGCGAGCAGCATGAGCCGAGCGAGGTCTAGGGACAGGCCTTGCAGGGAGCACCAGCGGAGAGGATAGCGGTGGGGGAGGTGAGGGGGTAGATGAAGAAGCAGTGGACTCAGAAGTGATCTTCCTCGCTTCTATGTCCACTTGCCGTAGCCAAACCTCCCGTTCCACCTCGAGTTCCATCCGACGCACAGCTATCCTAAACTCCATCTCGCCTTTTCATGCTTCAGCCTTCTCCTGAGCCTACAACTGCAGACGTGTGACACGCACCTTGACACGGGCCTCTTCCCTAGATCCAGGAGATAAGGAGGGAGAAAAGGGGTCAAAGTGGGGCAAGGTAGCTCTAACTTCAACCATCGGCTCAGCCAACTCTGCCTCTGACACATCCGCACTCTCCAAACCACGAAACAAAGGAAGATCCACAGATGGTGAAAGTTCTAGAAGCCCTAAGTCCAACAACTTGGT
Source organism: Hemibagrus guttatus (assembly GCA_033459395.1). Lineage (NCBI taxonomy): Eukaryota > Metazoa > Chordata > Actinopteri > Siluriformes > Bagridae > Hemibagrus > Hemibagrus guttatus. The sequence goes on from JAUCMX010000018.1 coordinate 20,028,408, forward strand.
AAGGACCTTACTCCTAATCTCCTTCTTAACCAGGCTTCGAGAGACGGATATACCATAATGAGCAGCCAATTCCAGTAAAAATCCCGGATGGATATTATGGATAAATTAAATACATTTTTTTAACATGTTTTTTTTTTTTTTTGAATTTGAAAGTAGCTGTTGGCTGGAAAAAAACAGAAAGACAAACACATGCATGCTGCTACTTGGTAGCACTTATTGATTTTACACCATTGGGAGAGGTGAGCATTTCTCTCATTATGATCTTAGATGAGAGAAGAGTAGGCCTTTAATCCCAGATGCCAGTTGTTCACATAGAGATCTGACAAAGACTGGTGGAAAGTCCTGTTGATGGCTCAGAGGTGACATACAGGTATAGTCATGAGGTAAAGAAAGTACACCCTTCTTTCCTTTAGTTCTATATATTTTTTTAATTGAATTGGTATAATGCATCCACAGATAGGGGGCACAATTTTCTAAAGAATTTCTAAAGCAACCATAACTGACTAAGATGAGCACACAGTCAATAGATAAAGAAAGTACACTCTGCATCAATTCCCAGTATTTATTCAAAAGGGCCCAAATAATAATTGTATGGTCCTCGCCAACTTCTAAATACAAACAAATAACAACAAAAGTAACAACAACAACAAAACACAACAGATTTTAAAATCTCAGCAGAGCTCCCTGCTTGCATTCTTTCATCATACTTTTTAGCTTTCAAAACTTAAAAGGACAAACCAACAGAAAAGAGGCCGTCACTAACTGGAGCTTCAATGCCAACCATCCATACATTAATTCACCCAGTACATGCACTTCATTTATAAATGCCTGGAAAAACAAAGGTCTTAATTTAATAAACACTGTGACCCCCTTATACTAATTGAAACACTATTCCTCCCAATATATAAGTGACACTGAATTTAGACTTCTACAGTAAACAAGTAGATGCAGTCCTCTGCCATTTTCCCCCAGAAAGAAGAATCCAGCTTTACCATTATATGTGTCATGAACTAGTGCTTCCTGTATATAGTTCTCTATGGCTGGATCTTATTTTCCCAGAAAATAGACCTCTTGTGACTGACTGAAATAAATTTATATATCCTTCCTCACTTAAAACTGATAAATAGGAACTAGACATGGGACTGGAGTGAAAGCTAACTGAAATTTAAGATGGTTGGAAATTGTGATGGAGACATAAATTTTTCTGTGTGGGGTAGAACCATCCATCTCTGAAAATGAGCTCAGTGTGGAGTGTGTTGTTTTATTCTATGTGGTAAGCTGTTTTAATAAAAGCATACTAAAAATGTGAAATAATATTGGTGACAGTTGTCTGCTGAATAAAGTCTCACAGTAAACAGTGAGCGCACTAATTCCCCATCGGGGAAATGATAGCGTAGTGGTTAAGGCATTGTAGTACTGCTTGGAAGGTTGTGAATTCTAATTCCAGGTCTGCCAAGCTGCCATTGCTGGGCCCCTGAACAAGGCTTTTTACCCCTAACATTGAAGTTGCTGCCAAATGCCATAAATGTAACACCATCTGCATAAGCATATACAGACAAATGAGAAAATTATCCTAAGTTACTTATCATTTTGAGCAGCAATTCTATTTTGAAATCAAATACTTGAAGACATAACAGCTTAATTTATGTACACTACAATACTATATAGTGCCCATTTATTACATCTATGGCCTTCTGTATGACATCCCACAGAGCTAGCTTTTTCTAAATGAATAGCCTAAATGGTCTGGTGTGGTAACCCCTGCTGAAGACAAAATGTCAGCCTCTATCTGAAAACAGGGCACACGTAATACACACATACTAGCTGATTAGCAGCAACAACTACAACAACAAAAAACAGTTCTTGTGCATTCCGTACTTTGCACACAATGGGATTAGAGAGATGGAGTGGAACCATCTGCATGTGCTAATCAAACAGTGAACATTACAACCATAAAACGTGCAACCACTTGTTTTGTATTTAACGCTAATTACTTTCATGGGTAATTTAGTGTATTATCTTTCTAGCCCCATGGTTTAATAAAACAATCCCCTACATACACCACTGCTGAGAGAGCACTCTTGAGGCTTTGTTCTTCACTCTGTGCTTTGAATATGCATGATCAGTGCTGTGTGTAAAAATATCCACAGATCGAAGTCCATGTTTGTGTGAAAAATGCTACACTTTGAATTTAAAAGTTCATACATACAAGTTACACACTAGTTCATGGATATGCAACACTGACATATGGGCAGTAAAAGTCAAATCTGTAGTCAAAATCACAGCCAAATATTCAGTGGGGCAAAGGTGAGAATGAAATGGCTGTGTGGATTGATTTACTATGCAAGCTCTACAAGCACAATCATAAAAAATAGCAAGATATTTCCATCACTAGAGGCGTCAGTTTAAAAAAATCTATAAAGCCCAGGTTGATCTAAGAGATATAATTTAAATCATATCCCAGCTCCCTAAATGGACTATATTAGAGGTCTCATCTCACATGACACAGTTATTGGATTAACCAACTATTATTGGCCAGTCTATGGGCGGATACTCTCGGTTCTGAATATTTCACTGACAACAGTTTATACCACCAATAAAGAAATCGGGTTTAGTTACATAACATAAATGGGATAACGTGTACTCATTTTACATTAAGTACATAAATGTTTGTATATTTTGAAGATCAGAAAATAAAATAATAAACAAAATCAAAAATAGTTTTAATTGTAGGGAGCCATCTATAGAGTTGGTTGTTGCTACACACATAACAGCATCACAAGCCTAGAGGTGTTACAATCCTTTTTGCAGGTGGTTGTGTTGGGACATCACTGTATGCTGGGTGCAGGGGCAGATTTAGTGATTCTGAGTCCTATACAAAAGTTAAGAATACCCCCACTACATCCAAGCCACAAGTATTTACATTTTATTTTACCCACAGTCCTCTAGCCTGCTGTGAGGTTTTGACTGTATTCTAAAACAGAGTTGTACAAGGTTGTAGGTGTCTGGCAGTCAGGGCTGTCCATACTAATGTTAGAGTCAGCATAGTGTAGAGTCTGCTGAGACCCTGCAGCAGCACTGAAAAAAGTTTGTTTCGTGAGTGTAGCAATAAACTGATCACTTTTCTTCACTTTGCTTTGTTTGTTTCATTTTCATTTCTTAATCATTCAGAAGGTTACACGTTATAACAGCTTCTCTGTGTTGAAGCCTATTGCATCTCTGAACTGCTTTTACCGCTCGGTGGTTACATCATTAGGGAGCAGCAATATTAAATTCAATTCAATTTTATTTGTATAGTGATATTAACAATGGACATTGTCTCAAAGCATCTTTACAGAAATCTGAAAATGCAGAATAGAAATTAGGAGTAGAAGTTCTAAATTAAATTTAGATTTATGCCTAATGAGCAAACCTTAGGCTATGGTGGCAAGGAAAAACTCTCTGAAACAACACCAGAGAGGGTGATAAATAACGTCCCTATTACAACTGTATGTAATTAAGTGGAGATGTGTAACCAGAAGTTCCATTTTTGGCCTCCTATAAAAAGATGTTACAAATAAGCGTCCTGATATCCACCGTAAACCTTAAAATCTTTCGATATTGTGCTTCTAAGTTAACCAGAAAGAGAAAAGATCTGAAATCCCGGGCCTCTGACTGTTACATTTGTGGCTCCCACATTCTCCATGACTGCAATCAAATCGAACAGTGCAAGAATCTGCCAATGCCAGCATGACAAGAGTCAGGCATGAATCAATGATTTGAACGTGTTTAGGTAAGATAATTGTGGGTGGTGGGTGGCATTCGACTGTGTACATCAGCTCTGATTGGCTGGCTGACTGATGCCATGGGTCTCAGTTGTTCTGCTGGTAATTTATCAAGGAGTTTCCAGAGAATAGAAAAGGATGCTTCAGAATGCTGTTCTTGGCCACAGCCAGTGAAGACTTGAGTAATAGAAAGAGCTGTCTTTTCCTTCCTCAGTTCTTCTCCGAAGCTGTAACAGTTGAAGAGATAATATTTTGCTATAGGTTACCAATCGAGGACAATCTCCTCTATAGAGAACATGTATCAGGAGCTTCTCTTCTGAGATGAAAACTAAGAAAAAGTACATGTAATGACCAGGGGGGCTTGGCTTTTTGTGCCAATGTATTAAGGATGTTCAATATGTTTTTGATTTCATAAACAGCAACAAATTTGGGGAACCAATACCGACAGGTTTTTGTTAAGTAATCTAAAATTTTGTGAAAACTGCAAATAAAGGCTAATGGCTGAAACTGAAGGCTATTGCTGTAAGTCTACAATTAATTTAAGATGGAAAACTTCCTGATTAGGTTTGTGCTTTAACACATTTAACACTTTAAACATTTTCATTTTCAAGGACCTTTCTGCATCTTGTTTTGTTTGCCATAGGCAAGTGTCAGGCCTCAGACCTTTAATGCCTAGATCCCTTTTTGATTTCAACCCTCCTTGTTCATGGCCATGCACTGTAAATTTATTCACTCAGCCTGTGGACCAGCCTATGACTGATCCATATTCTTTTCAGAAAATGTTGCACTCTGGACAGCTAGGATGACTGGAATTTAGCTGCATTAATGGCTGGCAGGCCCTAAGTGAGGACCTCAAGGAATTATAGGCCTCTTGCGATGCCTCTTTGTTTCTTGAGGGCATAATTGAGTTGTCTCTCAATTTGGATAAACGTCTGAGGAAGTGCAACAAGAGCCAGGAAGTTGAGCGCTGCCTCTGGCCTGCTTCTTCATATCAGATTATACTCAGTTACCACAAGTGTCTGCCTAACTTGCCAGAAGCAGGAGGGTAGCCTGCATGTAAAAATTCTTTGTTTTTGCACTGTGGGTGGTCAGGACAAGATCATAGTCAAGGATCATTACTCTTTACCCCTCATGTCCAACACATTTGAGGCACCGCAGCAGATTTTGTTCTTTTTTTAATGACTTTTTTTAATGACTCTATTGTTATTATACATACAAGGCAGAAAATAATCAACATAAAGATTCAGACAAAAGGAAGTAAAACACTTAAATACATAAATTAAATTCTACACAGTACCTTGTGTAGATAGTGATGTAAAGGTAAAAGATTCTAATAGTGTTAGTGGTGAAAGTGGTGTTAGTGGTGAAAGTGTTAATCAGTCAAATCAGGTTGCAGAGTGTGTACAAATACAAGAAAGGGCTACCAGATTTTGGATTTTTACTGGGTCAATGGAAGAAATATCTTTTTCTCAAATCTACTGAATAAAAGTTATCCTTTATCTAATGAGAATGTGATGGTAAATGAGAATTTTACCATTTAAGGAAGATTTGTCACCTGGTCATCCATGTGAGGAAGCAATAAAGTCAATGGAATAGCATGGTAGCAAATGATCAGAGGGCAGGATAATATTAAAATGAGGAGATGACAGAAAGGGAGAGGAAACCTCAAATCCAAAATGAGGAGAGGGCAGGGCATGACCCAAATATATGCATTAAAGTAGCAGGGCCAGAGTGATACCAATCACAGCCAGGATTGATGGCTAGATTAATATGAACAAGTCAGCTTCTAGACCAATGTGCTCTATGCTCATTCACCACATTATACAAAGTCACCACATTATAGAAAGTAAAGAACAATAGGCAAAAGTAAAGAATTACAGAGGAAGTTCTCATTACAGGTATATTTGCACAAATACTCAGTGGCTAAATGTTAAGTGAAATTAAATAGAAGTTAAAGAACCAGACTATTTCTTTAATCATATACACAATATGGCCAAAAGTAAATGATTATCTGATTATCACACCCATATGTGCCTGCAGAATTTCCTCTTTCAAATTTGGTAGTCCTTTATAATAACCTTCACTTCAGGGAAGACCTTTCCACTAGATTGAGAGTAGAGCTGAGGGGATTTGTCTATTCTGACCACATGAGCATTAGGGAGGTCAGGCAATGATGTTAGGCAAGGAGGCCTTAAATTCAGTTGGTATCTCATATCAGCTCAGTGGTGTTCAGAGTGGTCAGTGCTCTTGTGCAGGCTTACTTGAGTTATTTCACATATGTGTGCAGTTTAGGTCTCCACGTTTGATCATATAGTCCATTTTAATTGTAACAATATGACTTGAGACTATTGATTTGTGAATAATGCATGAAGTGTTATTGTAGTCTTCCTCAGTAGTTAAAGATGATCTAACACACTATTCAAAAAACAAATGTAAACAAACTCAGCAGCAAACAGTGTTCTCACTCCAACACAGAATTTTAGGTAAAATATTAATAAACACAGAATATTATGTATGCTTGTAGTCACATAATGGATGAAGACATTATATACTGTATAGTGTGCAGGTAGAACTAAGACAGGAGAGGGCAGTTCCCTTAAATCCTTAACACCAACAACATTTTCTAGTCTATCAAGTAGAATTGTATGATCAATGGTGTCAAAAGCTGCAAAAAAAGGTCAGGCAACGCCAGCAAGGAGACACCACCCTGATCAGAGGATGGGAGTTACCACTTAACCAGCACTGTCTTTGTGCTACGATGAGGCCTACTGTGCATCCAGAAAGTATTCACAGTGCTTCACTTTTTCTACATTTTGTCATGTTACAGCCTTATTCCAAAATGGATTAAATTAATTATTTTCCTCAAAATTCTACAAACAATAATGACAATGTGAAAGAAGTTTGTTTGAAATCTTTGCAAATTTATTTATTTATTTTTACATAGGTATTCACAGCCTTTGCCATGACATTTGAGCTCAGGTGCATCCTGTTTCCGCTGATCATACTTTACATGTTTCTACAACTTGGTTGTTGAGTTGATATGAGGGGGCACGGTGGCTTTTTGATTAGCATGTTTGCCTCACACCTCCAGGGTTGGGGGTTCGATTCCTGCCTCCGCCATGTGTGTGTGGAGTTTGCACGTTCTCCCCATGCCTTGGGGGTTTCCTTCGTGCCTCGGTGGTTTCCTCCCCCAGTCCAAAAACATGCATTGTAGGTTGATTGGCATCTCTAAATTGTCCGTAGTGTGTGATTGTGTGAGTGAATGAGAGTGTGTGTGTGTGCCCTGCGATGGGTTGGCACTCTGTCCAGGGTATATCCTGCCTTGATGCCCAATGACGCCTGAGATAGGCACAGGCTCCCCATGACCCGAGAATAGTTAAGTTAAGTCACCTTTATTTGTTACATACATTACTGCACAGTGAAATTCTGTCTTCACATATCCCATTCTTGGGGGTTGGGGTCAGAGCGCAGGGTCAGCCAAGATACAGCTTGATTGGGGGCCTGGCTCAAGGGATACGGATTGGGGGCCTTGCTCAAAGGCCCAACAGTTGCAGATGCTTTGTGGTGCTGGGGCTTGAACCCCTGATCTTCCGGTCAACGACCCAGAGCCTTAATCACTTGAGCTACCACCTCCCCCAAATCAGATAAGCAGTAGACAATGAATGAATTAATGAATGGACATGATTTGGAAAGGCACACATGTATCTATATAAGGTCCCACAGTTAACAGTGCATGTCAGATCACAAACCAAGCCATGAAGTCCAAGGAATTGTCTGTAAACCTCTGAGACAGGATTGTATCAAGGCACAGATCTGGTGAAGGGTACAGAAATATTTCTGTAGCATTGAAGGTCCTAATGAGCACAGTGGCCTCCATCATCTGTAAATGGAAGAAGTTTGGAACCACCAGGACTCTTCCTAGAGCAGGCCATCAGGGGGAGAAGGGCCTTAATCAGGGAGGTGACCAAGAACCCGATGGTCACTCTAAAAGAGCTCCAGCATTTCTTTGTGGAGAGAGGAGAACCTTCCAGAAGAATAACCATCTCTGCAGCACTCAACCAATCAGGCCTGTATAGTAGACTGGCCAGATGGAAGCCACTCCTCAGTAAAAGGCACATGACTGCCTGCCTGGAGTTTGCCAAAAGGCACCTGAAGGACTCTCAGACCATGAGAAACAAAATTCTCTGATCTGATGCAAGAAAGGTTGAGCTCTTTGGCCTGAATGGCATGCGTCATGTCTGGAGGAAACCACTGATGTTTTTAATCTGTGAATGTCCTTGAGTGGCCCAGCCAGAACCCAGACTTGAGAGGTCCTACAAAGAAGAATAGGAGAAACGTCTCAAAAATAGGTGTGCCAAGCTTGTAGCATCATACTCAAAAAGACTTGAGGCTGTAATTGGTGCCAATGGTGCTTCAACAAAGTATTGAGCAAAGGCTGTGAATACTTATGTACATGTGATTTATTTTTTCCTGTTTTTTATTTTAAATAAATTTGCAAAGATTTCAAACAAACTACTTTCATGTTGTCATTATGGGGTATTGTTTGTAGAATTTTAAGGAAAATAATGAATTTAATCCATTTTGGAATAAGGCTGTAATATAACAATATGTGGAAAAAGTGCTGTGAATACTTTCTGGATGCACTGTAAATCCTGACTGATACATTTCATGAATGTTATTCCTATGTAGGTATGAACATAACTGCTGTGCTACAACCTTTTCTATGATCTTGGCGATAAAGGGCAGGTTGATATTGACCTATATTTGGACAGCTGACAAGGATCGAAGTCAGATTTTTTTAATCAAGGATTTGACAACTTCTTTTTTAAAAGGTTTTGGTACATAGCCAGTGCATATAAATAGCACTTACATAAAGTGATCTATAATGCTTGGTCAGTTTTCCCTTCCCTAATCATTTAACTCAAACTGATATCTGTATGATCATGCATTAATATTCTTCTTCTTCTTCTTCTTTCGGCTTTTCCCTTCAGGGGTCGCCACAGCGAATCATCACTCTCCACCTATCCCTATCTTCTGCATCCTCAACACTTGCACCCACTAGCTTCATATCCTCATTAATTCCATCCATATACCTCCTCTTTGGCCTTCCTCTTTGCCTCCTGCCTGGCAGCTCCATGTCCAACATTCTCCTACCAATATACTCACTCTCCCTCCTCTGAACATGTCCAAATCATCTTAATCAGGCCTCCCTAACTTTGTCCCCCAAACGTCCAACATGAGCTGTCCCTCTGATGTACTCATTCCTAATCCTGTCCAATCTTGTCACTCCCAAAGAGAACCTCAACATCTTCAGCTCTGCTACCTCTAGCTCTGACTCCTGTCTCTTCCTCAGTGACACTGTCTCTAAACCATACAGCATGGCCGGTCTCACCACTGTCCTGTACACCTTCCCCTTGATTCTCGCTGATATTTTCTGATCACACAGAACTCCCGATACCTTTCTCCACCCATTCCAACCTGCCTGCACTCGCTTCTTTACCTCTTTCCCACACTCTCCATTACTCTGGACTGTTGACCCCAAGTACTTAAACTCCTCTACCTTCTTCACCTCTTCACCCTGTAACCTTACTGTTCCACTTCCCTCCCTTTCATTCACACACATGTACTCAGTCTTACTACGACTGACCTTCATTCCTCTTCTCTCCAGCGCAAACCTCCACCTCTCCAGGTTTTCCTCCACCTGCTCCCTGCTCTCACTACAGATCACAATGTCATCTGCAAACATCATTGTCCAAGGAGACTCCTGTCTGACCTCCTCTGACAACTGGTCCATCACTATAGCAAACAGGAAGGGGCTCAGAGCCGATCCCTGATGCAGTCCCACCTCCACATTGAACTCCTCTGTCTGACCTACAGCACACCTCACCACTGTCCTGCTCCTCTCATACATGTCCTGCACCACTCTGACATACTTCCCCGCTACTCCTGACTTCCTCATACAGTACCACAGCTCTTCTCTTGGCACCCTGTCATACGCTTTCTCCAAGTCTACAAACACACAGTGCAACTCCCTCTGACCATCCCTATACTTCTCCATCAAAATTCTCAGAGCAAAAATTGCATCCGTTGTGCTCTTTCTGGGCATGAAGCCATACTGCTGCTCACAAATTTCCACTACCTTCCTTAACCTAGCTTCCACTACTCTTTCCCATAACTTCATTGTATGGCTCATCAACTTTATCCCCCTATAGTTACTGCAACTCTGCACGTCACCCTTATTCTTAAAGATCGGCACTAACACACTTCTTCTCCATTCCTCAGGCATCCTCTCACTCTCTAAAACCCTGTTGAACAAACTAGCTAAAAATTCCACTGCTGCCTCTCCTAGACACTTCCAGACCTCCACCGGGATGTCATCAGGACCAACTGCCTTCCCACTTTTCATCCTCTTCAAAGCCTTCCTGACTTCATCCTTTCTAATCTTATCTACTTTCTGTTCCACAGAGTTCACCCCTTCTACTCTTTTTTCCCTCTCATTTTCCTCATTCATCAGCTCCTCAAAGTATTCCTTCCATCTCCTCTGTACACTCTCCTCACTTGTGAGCACCCTTCCATCTCTATCCTTAATAACTCTAACTTGCTGCACATCCTTCCCATCTCGATCCCTCTGCCTAGCTAACCTGTACAAGTCCTTCTCTCCTTCTCTAGTGTCTAACCTAGTGTACAACTCGTCATATGCCTTCTGCTTGGCCTTAGACACCTCCCTCTTCACTCTGCGCTGTAACTCCTTGTATTCCTGTCTATTCTCTTCAGTCCTGTCCATGTCCCACTTCTTCTTGGCTAACCTCTTCCTCTGGATACTATCCTGAACTTCCTCATTCCACCACCAAGTCTCCTTATCTTCTTTCCTCCTTCCAGATGACACACCCAGCACCTTTCTCCCTGTCTCCCTGATCACTTCTGCTGTAGTTTCCCAGTCATCTGGCAGCACTACCTGACCACCCAGAGCCTGCCTCAACTTCTGTCTAAATTCCTCACAACATTCCTCCTTTTTCAGTTTCCACCACTTGGTTTTCTTCTCTATCTCTATCTTTGACCTCTTCGTCTTACAGACCATCAAAGTCATCCTACACACCACCATCCTATGCTGTCTAGCTACACTCTCTCCCACTACCACTTTACAGTCACTAATCTCTTTCAGATTGCCTCTTCTACATAGGATGTAGTCTACCTGTGTTCTCCTACCTCCACTCTTGTAAGTCACTCTATGCTCCTCCCTCTTCTGAAAATACGTGTTAACCACACCCATGTCCATCCTCTTAGCAAAGTCCACTACCATCTGTCCTTCAAAGTTCCTTTCCTTAACTCCAAACTTGCCCATCACCTCCTCATCACCTGTGTTCCCCTCACCAACATGTCCATTAAAATCCGCTCCTATCACCACTCTCTCACCCGTGGGAATACTCTCCATCACCCCATCTAATTCACTCCAGAATCTCTCTTTCTCCTCTAACTCACAACCTACCTGTGGGGCATAACCACTAACAACATTCAACATCACCCCTTCAATCTCTAACTTCAGACTCATCACCCTGTCTGACACTCTCTTCACCTCCAGAACATTCCTCACAAACTCCTCCTTCAGGACCACACCTACCCCATTTCTCTTACTATCCACACCATAATAAAACAGCTTGAATCCTGCTCCTATACTACGAGCCTTGCTACCCTTCCACCTGGTCTCCTGTACACACAGTATATCCACCTTCCTTCTCTCCATCATATCAGCCAGCTCTCTACCTTTCCCTGTCATAGTACCAACATTCAGAGTTCCTATTCTCAGTCCTACACTCTTACCTTTCCTCTTCTCTCTCTGTCTGCGCACTCTCCTCCCTCCTCTACTTCTTCGACCAACAGTAGCCCAATTTCCACCGGCGCCCTGTAGGTCAACGGCGCCGATGGCGGTCGTTGTTAACCCGGGCCTCGACCGATCCGGTATGAAATTCGTACTGACGATTCGCATGGTTAAATTTGGCAATGTTTTACGCCGGATGCCCTTCCTGACGCAACCCTCTCTATTTATCCGGGCTTGGGACCGGCACAGAAGTCACTGGACTGTGACCCCCATGGCTAGATTATCATGCATTAATATTGAACGGTATAAATATATCACACATCAAGTATTTTATTTATATATTTTTTGTTTGTGTATTGTGTTTATTTCCTTTCCATACACAGCATGGAAGAGATCAATGTATCATAAAAAAAACTTTGAGAATACTAATTCATAGAAACTTTTTTAATCTTTAAGAACAAACTTTTGAAAATCTATTGGCTCAGGACTTTCTTCCATAATAATATCCATCATGTTACAATGTTTTCTCAAATCAGAATTAAATGTGGGGTTTGATTACATTCTCACAAAATGTAAATTGAACAGTTTAATCTCATTTGACTCCCTGAAACTTTCCTGAAAAAAAAGCAATTATTAAAGAAATTCATACCAGTTTGACAGTAACGAGCTGATATGCAAACATATGGTACATTTTAAATCTGGTTGTCTTCTTCATTGCCAAAATATATTGTTTTTGAATCAATATGCAAATTACAAATTGAGCATCTGCTTTTGTTTTAGTCCAGTGATGGCACTGATAATAGCCATTTTTTCATAAAATACAAAATATATATATATTCTTCTAGCCTTTTAACTATGTCAGTAGCTAACACTGCCAGTCCAGTTTTAGAATGCATGTTTAGTGTATGTATTTAATTACAGTTTAATTACGGTGTAGTATTATACAGAACAGTAATTAAAATAAGGAAGAGACATACTAAATGGTTACTTTCAGATCCTAATTAAAAGACACTAAATAAGTCCTTTATTAGAGTCAGACACAATAGAATGTGTTACAGCTATAGATACAAGACTCATAAACAGTGACAGGATTACCATTTTTTCAAATCAATAGCATTTAGTAATTAATATTTCTCAATTGACTTTATTTAGAAACAAAATGTTAGAACAGGTTGTTAAAAACACTGTCAGTGTTAGTTTAAATAAATGTAATTATTTATAAAGAGATACTTAACCCTATTCATAATTGGACTATGCTGATATTTATGTTAAATATCTGTTTGGTCCATTCATTCATTCATTCATTGTCTACCACTTATCTGGTCTATTCTCGGGTCACGGGGAGTCTGTGCCTATCTCAGGCATCATCGGGCGTCAAGGCAGAATACACCCTGGATGGAGTGCCAACCCATCGAAGGGCACACACTCACTCATTCACACACTACGGACAATTTAGAGATGCCAATCAACCTACAATGCAATGGGGAGGAAACCGGAGTACATCACCGAGGCACAGGGAGAACATGCAAACTCCACACACAAGGCAGAGGTGGGAATCGAATCCCCAACCCTGGAGGTGTGAGGCAAACGTGCTAGCCACTGTGCCCCGCTTGGTCCATTCAGATTATTGAAATTACTTGTGCACAGTTCATGACTTTGAGGGCATTAAAACTTAGATCAGGGGTGTCAAATCTTATCCTCAAAGGGCCCATGTGGGTGCAGGTTTTCATTTCAATCAAGCGGGAGCCACACCTAAGATTCGAGATCTACTGACTAAGATTCGACACCTCTGACTTAACACTCAGTCAATGCATGAAATACTACCCTGGGACATTAGACATCCTTGTTGACAGATTACCATTTCTAGGTCAGTTCCCAGTTTAGAGTATGTAAAGTCATGGCTACACACCCATAGTCTTACCAATTCCACCTTTTGTTTGGTACAGCAATTTAATAAACTATATTGCTTTCTTTTCTGACAGTTACAATCATGTGTAGAGTAAAAGAAAAAGCCTTATAAAGTTAAGATTATTATATAATATGGACATAAGTAAAATAGACAACAGGATTCACATAAAAAAGCTAGTTGACCTTGGCTAATCACAAATAATTAAATTTATTTATTCATTCATTCATTCATTCTTCAGTGTGTAAGACAGTATGTTGAATAAAGACATTGGTTGTCTTTAGCATTATGTTTTTATGGATAAAATTACATAAAGTCACATAAAGTGAGCTGTGAGGACCCGAGCAGCTGAATTCTGAATGAACTGCAAGCGATTTTTGACTTTTTTGGGTAGACCATAAAGCAAGGAGTTACAATAATCAAGATGTGAAGTTATGAAAGCGTGAACAACAGTTTCTGCATCTTTGAGATTTAGTGAGGGTCTTAGACGGACAATGTTGCGAAGATGGAAAAAACAGGACTTGAGAAGCTGATTGATGTGGGGATCAAAACATAGCCTAGAGTCGAACAACACACCAAGGTTTCGTATAGTGGAAGAGGGTTGAACCAGAACACCATCAATATTAATAGAAAAGTCATGTTGGGTGAGATCAAGGGATTTAGGGGCTACTAGCAGGATTTCAGTTTTTTCCATATTCAACATTAAGTAGTTTTGAGCCATCCATATTTTGAGATCATGTAAACAAGATGTTAAGGAAGGGGGAGGAAAAACAGTTAGGTTGTACAGTAAAATAAATTTGTGTGTCGTCAGCATAACTATGAAAATTGAAGCCATGGCGCCGGATAATCTGACCTAGGGGAAGTGTGTAGATTAAGAATAAAAGTGGACCAAGGACAGATCCTTGAGGCACTCCATGGGAGAAGGTGACAGAATGAGAATTGAATTTGTTAATGCTAATGAACTGTTGCCTGTCTGTGAGATATGAGTTTAGCCATTGTAAAGCCATTTCTGAAATGCCGATTGCAGACAAACGTGACAAAAGTACAGAGTGGCAGATGGTATCAAATGCTGAACTCAGGTCCAAAAGGACCAGAAGGCTGAGGGCACCAGAATCAGAGGCGAGGAGGAGGTCATTCACCACTTTGAGAAGAGCAGTCTCTGTACTGTGGAGGGGGCAAAAACCAGACTGAAATGGTTCCTGCAGATTATTTTTGTCCAAGTGAGTCTGCAGTTGTGTGGCAACCACTTTTTCTAGGACTTTAGACAAAAAAGGAAGATTGGAAATTGGTCTAAAGTTACTCAGTACTGTGTCATCAAGGCCAGGTTTTTTAAGTATAGGGGTGATCATGGCTATTTTCAGTCCAGGTGGTACATAACCAGCCATAAGGGAACTATTTATCATGTGAGTGATAGGTATAATAAGGGAAGGGAGGAGGATTTTGAGTAGATGTGTTGGTAACGGATCTAACTGGCAGGTGGAGGAGTTAGAGCTCATAATCAGCTGTTCGACCACAGATGTATTGGTGAGAGTAAAGTTAGAAATTGGGTAGAGTATCTGGAAAGTAGAAGTTTCTGAAGGAGTAGAAAAAGAAAAGGATTGATAGATATTGTCAATTTTGTGTAAAAAATGTCAGAAAATTTTCACAAAGGTCAGAAGAACCATTAAGAATTGGAGATGGTGGTTTAACAAGCTTGTTGATCTCAGAAAAAAGGGTCCTGGGTTTACACTTTGCTCTGTTTATGATATTAGACAAGTAAGTAGCACGTGTAGTGTTAAGGGCTTTTTTATATTGTGATATAAATTCAGCGTAGAGGGTAGCATGAACAGGAAGACGGGTCTTCTTATAGAGACCTTCAAGACGCCTAGCCTTTGCTTTCATTAATCTGAGCTCTGGGGTGAACCAGGGGGAAGAATAAGCTGAGGGGACAGTTCTGGTCTTTAATGGGGCCAGAGCTTCCATGACATTAGATGTAGCTTCATTATATGATGAGAGAATCTCACCAGGACAACAGAGATTAACAGAGAGTGGCAGGGAGGAAGCGGCAATAGCAGTAGAGAAGTTGTCAGCATTTATGTTTTTCAGGTTTCGATAAGATATTGAAGATTTGATTTTAGATTTGGCAAGGGGGAGTGAGAAGCTAAAGTCAATGAGTTTATGGTCAGATATGCCAACTTCGAGATCCTGGACACAAACATTATTAATTCCAACAGAGCAGATTAAGTCAAGGGTATGAGAATGGCAGTGTGTAGGAAAATCAATGTGTTGTGTTAAATCAAAACAGTCCAATACAGTCAAAAAATCCTTAGCAGGAGTACAGTCAGAATCCACATGAATATTGAAATCCCCAAGCATAATAATATTATTATATTGAGCACAAGCAATAGTAAGCGACTCGGAGAGATCAGAAAGAAAGTTTGCATGATGTTTATGGGTGGTGTGGGACCAGCAATTCTAAACGACAGATATTCAAAGCTAACAACAGCATGGAAGTCGATATTGATAGTTTTATATTTGTTCTTAATCACAGCTGCCAGGCCACCGCCTCTGCCAGTGAGACGTGGTTCAGACAGATGGTAGTATCCAGGAGGAGTCAGCAGGTTAAGCTCCATAAAGTCATTAGGTGATTGCCAGGTTTCAGTGAGTAGTAGCATGTCCAACTTTCTTTCGATAATAATGTCATTCAGAAGTGTAGCTTTATTGGCCAGGGAGCGAGTGTTGAGTAGAGCAAAGTTATGTCTAAGGGACGTATGAGTTTCACAGCACTGGGAGTATGTCACATCTCTAGCCAGAGGTGTGAGAGTACAAGACACGTTATTGCGACGAAAGCGCTTGTCGTTATGGTGACGCATCATTCTATGTGAGCATATCACGGGTATTGAAGACGGAGAAGAGGGGAGTGTTGAATCAACCAGCGCTTAGGAGACCGATGTATATAGCGAGGGCGACGAGAAATTCTGAGGCTTTTACACCCTTCATATGTAGAAAAGTCCAGCCGAGAGAAACAGTTCATTTGGTGCAGTTGTGACGAGGTGTAAAAAAGCTCCATGTTAAACAAAAAGAGAAAAAGACAAGAGATGAAAAGGGGTCTAGTGACCGCGAGTTTATTTATGAAGTACATTGCCTTACACAGTTCGAGACGAACAGCACTCACAAAACGCAGCGACACCAAACACTGTAACACAAACTACGTTAGCCAAGCCCAGGGGGGTACGATCGCCAGATCTGTCATGACCCGCGAATTTAAACGTACCGAGAAACCCAGCAATGGGCACGGGCAGATGGCTCGCAGGGAACAGAGGAGTGAGGCCGCACCACACACGTTAGCCAAGCCCGGTGAAGAAAACATGCTAAACACAATCAATGAGGGAGGGGAGACTTACTCACCGAAGGTATCAAGCGTTAAACCAGACACAGGCAGAGGGCTCGCAGTGAGAATTGAGGTGCGTCATGAACACCAGCCATACAGGTAAAGGCAGAAGTTTTGCAAAAACCAGGAAACAGTCCAATAATGTTTGATGATTTTATATCCAAAATGGGGAAAAACACAAGAAAGAGCGATGATTGATGTTGATAGTGATGGAGAAGACTGAAATACTGGTGATCGATTTGATCAAAACAAATAATCCAGACATATGGGTCGAGACAGCGTTGTTGTTGTAGTTAGTAGAAAAAACGAGTCCAAACATCCAGACAACCAGCAACGAGGACAGGATGGTGATACACAGCTTGCGAACAGTTAGCAAAGAGCAAAAAACAGTGAAAATTGACAAAAAATTTACGAAAATTGACGATGAGAAGCGGCAGCCAAAGTGCGCATGGCGTTCTCTCACCGGAAGCGGAAAAAAAATATATATATATATAGAGCTGATCCAGTGTTCCACTTAAGGTATTCAGGGTGAATCTCATCCATCCCTGGTGCCTTGCCACCAAGGAGCTGCTGAACTACTTCAGTGACCTCAGATTGGGTGATGAATGAATTTACCTCTGAGTCCTCGGCCTCTGGTTCCTCTATGGAAGGCGTGTCAGTGGGATTGAGGAGCTCTTCGAAGTATTCCTTCCACCGTCGAGGCCAGCAACTCTCCACCTCCACTGTAAACAGTGTTGGCAGAGAGCTGCTTAACCCTTCTGAGGCGCCGAACGGTCTGCCAGAATTTCCCCGAGGCTGTCCAATAGTCCTTCTCCATGGCTTCACCGAACTCCTCCCAGACCCGAGTTTTTGCTTCCGAGACCACCCGGGATGCAGCTCGCTTGGCCTGCCAGTATGCCTCAGCTGCCTCCAGAGTCCCCCGAGCCAACCAGGCTCGATAGGACTCCTTCTTCAGCTTAACAGCATCCCTTACTTCCAGTGTCCACCACTGTGTTCGGGGATTGCTGCCACGACCGGCACCAGAGACCTTATGGCCACAGCTCCGGATGGCTGCATCAACAATGGAGGAGGAGAACATGGTCAACTCAGACTCAATGTCCCCAACCTCCCTCGGGATCTGGTTGAAACTCTCCCGGAGGTGGAAGTTGAAGACCCCCCTAACAGAGGGATCAGCAAAACGTTCCCAACAGACCCTCACAATACATTTGCGTCTGCAAAGTCTGTCTGGCATCCTCCTCCGTAAGTGGATCCAACTCACCACCAGGTGGTGATCGGTTGACAGCTCCGCCCTCTCTTCCCCCGAGTGTTCAAGACATGCGGCCGAAGGTCAAATGACACGACCACAAGGTCGGTCATTCATCTCCGGCCTAGGGTGTCCTGGTACCACGTGTACTGATGGGCACCCTTATGCTTGAACATGGTGTTCATTATGGACAAACTGTGACTAGCACAGAAGTCCAGCAACAGGACACCACTCGAGTTGAGCAAGCTATAAGCAAGCCCACCCCAGCCCGATGCCTCTCACCATGGGGCACTCCAGAGTACAAGAGGGTCCAACCTCTCTCAAGGAGTTGGGTTCCAGAGCCCAGGCTGCACGTGGAGGCAAGCCCGACTATCTCTAGCCGGTACCGCTCAACCTCCCTCACCAGCTCAGGCTCCTTCCCCCCCAGTGAGGTGACATTCCATGTCCCAAAAGCCAGATTCTTCGTCCAGGGTTTGGGTCGTCGTGGCCCCCGCCCATGACTGCTACCCAAAACACACTGCACTGGACCCTTATGCTCCTTCCTGCGGGTGGTGGGCCTATGGGAAGGTGGGCCTACTTCTTTCCTTTAGGCTGTGCCTGGCCGAGTCCCGCAGGCAAAGACTCAGCCACCAGGCGCTTGCCTGCATGCCCCAACCCCAGGCCTGGCTCCAGGGTGGGGCCCTAGTGACACCAGTCCGGGCGATGTAACAGTCCTTGCTTTTCCTTTCATAAAGGTTTTGAACTGCTCTGTTTGACCCATCACCTAGAACACGTTTGCCTTGGGAGACCCTACCAGCAGCACTAGGCCCCTAACAACATGGCTCCTAGGTTCATTCAGGTACTCAAACCCCTTCACCACAATAAGGTGGCAGTTCAAGGAGGGGCATGTGTTTTTTATTTACTAAATATTTGACATATTGCATTCAATGTACCTTTATATGCTTTTAATTTTGTATTTTGTATTGTCAAATGAATAAACTGTGCTGATGCTTTTGTTATTTTCTGCAAATTATGTCATTTTGTGTGTCATGCAAATGTGATGTAACAGAAAAATTAGTTAAACAGAAAATTAGTGGAGCAAATAATCCAGTTTGGTGTACAGTATGTTACAATGGCCCCTATTGTACACAATCATGTACATGCAAGCATGTTGCAGACACCTGTGTAAATGTCTCCACACACTTCAGAAATACAGTAGTATAAAACAACTCTAAGGCCAGAGAATCCACTTGGCATGTGGAAGCAGAGACCAGAGTTGTAGCATGTCTGGGATTCAGGGCCTAGATTAATTGGCATGCTGTTGTTGCTTGGCATGTAGGCATTGTCTGTGCTGGTGTGTGAAATGCTGTTTGTATAAATCAGCCTAACAACTATCATTGTTTGAGGAGGAAACTTTACATGTTTTCTTCACTGTATTTTTTGGAAGCAAGATAGATGTTGATTCCACAGTATAAATTTTGAAACAATTTCTCTTATAAGATAAAGTAGGAGCCTGTTCATATTGCTCATTGATCTTTCACATTTATTAAAAATAGATTGCTTGATTGTTTTGACTGGCAATTGTCAAATAGGTTGGAGAAATGCCATGGACAAAACTCCAGATATCTACTCTAAAAAACTGTCAGATTCACTAAACGTGATTATGATGAATAAAGGTAATGAAGCTAATGACATTTTTACTCTACATTTCCATGCTGCAACAACACTTTCAATGACTCGGACAATTTATTTTCTAGCTCTGACCCTCAAGTAAACATGATGGGAGAGAATTTAAATAATTATTGTTATTGGCTGTTATTGAATTTGCATCTTAAATATCATCAGCCCTTGTAATTAAAGTACAATATTTGCAATAACAAAAACATATTGCTTATTGTTTGTTTTTTCACAAAAAAGAACAATAATAAATATTTTACTTGCTCTTTATAAAACAAACAAATCCCATTTTCTTGCATGATAAATTTCTCATCTATTTTTGAGTATTGGTGCTCTTTGTGTCATGGATGGTTTGGGGATGGATGTAAGTGCACAATGTTTTATTTAGAGTGAAATGCACATGAATAAAAACTAGCACTATGTACCCTAAACACAAACAAAACAAGAATGTAATAAACATGAACATTTAGGTATGGATAATTACAATGACAATTACACTACTTACAACAAACACTAAACACTGAATGCTATGCAACCATGAATTAAATACTAGTAGTTGTGTATAATTGCAGATTGGGTGTTGGGACTTGCATGTGCATGATATAAAAATGTGGGGTGCATGTAGAGGGGGTCCTGAAGCACCAAGTTTCATATTCTGATGGACTTACCCCTGCCTGAGGGAAACAAACCTGGCATAACCCCCAATGCAATACTTCCTTGGGGCATGGAGGGGGGACACTGATGCCCAGTGATGCAATCCTCTGGCTTGAGTGTCCCTTGGGAGGCCCCCTGGTTAGCCTCTGGCATGAAAGTTCACGGAGAAGCCATCCTGTTGACCTCTTGTGTTGCCTGAGCCTGAGAGGCTGCTCCTTTGGTGCTTGGTGTTATCTACGCTTAGGATGCTATAGTCAAGGCTCAAGTGCAGGATTGTAATTTAAATCAATAGGTGAAACACAAACAACCAGCCAAAATAAGGCTATATGCATGGGCATAATATAGCCATATGTGGTTCTTCCCCAAACTGCTGCCACAAAGTTGAAAGCACACAATTGTATGTATGTATTTACAATGTTTTTGTATATTGTAGCATTCAAACCTGGTAACAATCACCTGTCCAATCTAGTGCATGTGATCCATGTTACTAGAAGACAGTGCACTTCATTTTTGTCCAGGAAACCAAAGGTGATTCAATAGGAAAGTTAAAGTTGAGCTAACTTAAATTGCAATACAGTTCACTTAAAACATGCCATGCAATACAGAGTACATTATTACTGAGAATATACACAGTGTTCTTTATTTTTTCTTTTTCTGCCTTACTGAGTCCATGAGTAAGCTGATTCATAACAGTTTTGTAACAATGAAGTGATTACACACTGTTCACATGCTGGCTTTTATGGTTGAGTTCAAGTGCTCATATGTCAGCTGTGAACAGCAAAGCACGTCAGCTTTAATTAACTTTAGACTAGAGTATCATATATATATATGTATATATATATACATATAGTAAATAAAGATGTACTTATTTAAAATGCACACAATATATATAATGAAATAATCAAAAAATAAATACTGCAAACACTGTGCCCTTGAGACATGCTTTTCTCTTCTTATGCATGTTATTAGTGTTGAACAAATTAATCAACAAACTAACTAGACTACACGCTAAGTGGCCCTGTAGATATGAAAAAAATACCCTCTCCTGGTGTTATTTACAAGGCAGCAGCTTAATATCATCTCCTGTTCTTCAGCAGTGAATTCTGGGGATTGAAGCGGTGGCTCTGTGATTGATCAGTCCAATGAACTCATGTAAATGATCAGAGTATTTTTTATGAATATTTTTAGAATTTGATCATACATAAGTGGCAATGGAACAGATTTCTGTCTCAATTAATGTCTGTCAATGATTCCTTACAACCAAGAAAAAATTTGTGTAGATGTTTTAATGTGAGCACAAGGATATGTTATAAATTAGCAGATGTGGTCCAGAAAAGTATATACACTTGTAAATATGGATACAAATTAATCTAGCCATGGGGGTCACAGTCCAGTGACTTCTGTGCCGGTCCCAAGCCCGGATAAATAGAGAGGGTTGCGTCAGGAAGGGGACTCCGGCGTAATACATTGCCAAATTTAACCATGCGAATCGTCAGTACGAATTTCATACCAGATCGGTCGAGGCCTGGGTTAACAACAAGCGCCGGTGGAAATTGGGCTACTGTTGGTCGAAGAAGTAGAGGAGGGAGGAGAGTGCACAGACAGAGAGAGAAGAGGCCAGACAGCATAGGATGGTGGTGTGTAGGATGACTTTGATGGTCTGTAAGAAGAAGAGGTCAAAGATAGAGATAGAGAAGAAAACCAAGTGGTGGAAGCTGAAAAAGGAGGAATGTTGTAAGGAATTTAGACAGAAGTTGAGGCAGGCTCTGGGTGGTCAGGTAGTGCTCCTAGATGACTGGGAACCTATAGCAGAAGTGATCAGGGTGACAGGAAGAAAGGTGCTGGGTGTATCATCTGGAAGGAGGAAAGAAGATAAGGAGACTTGGTGGTGGAATGAGGAAGTTCAGGATAATATCCAGAGGAAGAGATTAGACAAGAAGAAGTGGGACATGGACAGGACTGAAGAGAATAGACAGGAATACAAGGAGTCACACCGCAAAGTGAAGAGGGAGGTGTCTAAGGCCAAGCAGAAGGCATATGACGAGTTGTACACTAGGTTAGACACTAGAGAAGGAGAGAAGGACTTGTACAGGTTAGCTAGGCAGAGGGATCGAGATGGGAAGGATGTGCAGCAAGTTAGAGTTATTAAGGAGAGAGATGGAAGGGTGCTCACAAGTGAGGAGAGTGTACAGAGGAGATGGAAGGAGTACTTTGAGGAGCTGATGATTGAGGAAAATGAGAGAGAAAAAAGAGTAGAAGAGGTGATCTCTGTGGAACAGAAAGTAGACAAGATTAGAAAGGATGAAGTCAGGAAGGCTTTGAAGAGGATGAAAAGTGGAAAGACAGTTGGTCCTGACGACATCCCAGTGGAGGTCTGGAAGTGTCTAGGAGAGGCAGCAGGGTTTTAGAGAGTGAGAGGATGCCTGAGGAATGGAGAAGAAGTGTGTTAGTGCCGATCTTTAAGAATAAGTATGACGTGCAGAGTTGCAGCAGCTATAGGGGATAAAGTTGATGAGCCGTACAATGAAGCTATGGGAAAGAGTAGTGGAAGCTAGGTTAAGGAAGGTAGTGAAAATTTGTGAGCAGCAGTATGACTTCATGCCCAGAAAGAGCGCAACAGATGCAATTTTTGCTCTGAGAATTTTGATGGAGAAGTATAGGGATGATCAGAGGGAGTTGCACTGTCTGTTTGTAGACTTGGAGAAAGCGTATGACAGGGTGCCAAGAGAAGAGCTGTGGTACTGTATGAGGAAGTCAGGAGTAGCAGAGAAGTATGTCAGAGTGGAGCAGGACATTTATGAGAGGAGCAGGACAGTGGTGAGGTGTGTTGTAGGTCAGACAGAGGAGTTCAAAGTGGAGGTGGGACTACATCAGGGATCGGCTCTGAGCCCCTTCCTGTTTGCTATAATGATGGACCAGTTGTCGGAGGAGGTCAGACAGGAGTCTCCTTGGACAATGATGTTTGCAGATGACATTGTGGTCTGTAGAGAGAGCAGGGAGCAGGTGGAGGAAAACCTGGAGAAGTGGAGGTTTGCGCTGGAGAGAAGAGGAATGAAAGTCAGTCGTAGTAAGACTGAGTACATGTGTGTAAATGAAAGGGAGGGAAGTGAAACAGTAAGGTTACAGGGTGAAGAGGTGAAGAAAGTACAGGAGTTTAAGTACTTGGGGTCAACAGTCCAGAGTAATGGAGAGTGTGGGAAAGAGGTAAAGAAGCGAGTGCAGGCAGGTTGGAATGGGTGGAGAGAGGTGTCAGGAGTTCTGTGTGATAATCAGCAAGAATCAAGGGGAAGGTGTACAGGACAATGGTGAGACCGGCCATGCTGTATGGTTTAGAGACAGTGTCACTGAGGAAGAGACAGGAGTCAGAGCTAGAGGTAGCAGAGCTGAAGATGTTGAGGTTCTCTTTGTGAGTGACAAGATTGGACAGGATTAGGAACGAGTACATCAGAGGGACAGCTCATGTTGGACGTTTGGGGGACAAAGTTAGGGAGGCCAGATTAAGATGGTTTGGACATGTTCAGAGGAGGGAGAGTGAGTGTACTGGTAGGAGAATGTTGGACATGGAGCTGCCAGGCAGGAGGCAAAGAGGAAGGCCAAAGAGGAGGTATATGGATGGAATTAATGAGGATATGAAGCTAGTCGGTACAAGTGTTGAGGATGCAGAAGATAGGGATAGGTGGAGAGAGATGATTCGCTGTGGCGACCCCTGAAGGGAAAAGAAGAAGAAGAAGAAATATGGATACAAATTACAGATATTTGTAGACATTTGTAAATATTTGAACAGATATTTGTAAACTATTGCCTGTTTTCAAAATAATATAAGGGTTTACTCAAACATTTTTGGCATTTTATTAAAAGTATAAAAGTAAAAAATAAATACTTAACAGTAATGGTGTTGGAAGAAAAAAAAGTCTTTGTTCATGATAAGTTATAGTTGGTACTCTCAATAAAAAACAATATATTAATAGTCCACATGAAATAGCACTTATTGATCAGTAGCTAGTTTCTCTGCTGCCTGATTCTACAGATACTTTCATGTCATCGAACACATGTTACAGTTGAATGCCCTCAGTAAATAATAGAACACAGACCATTTCATCTTATTCATACAAACAAAGAATGGAAAGTCCCCTTCATTAAAAAACTGCACAAAAACCAAATGTGGCAGAATATATGAATAATAAAATAAAACAGCTGCTCATTGGGCAAAGATCCAGAAAGGTAAAGAAAGCAGGTCCTCAAAGACTCAGGTTATTATTTCAGCACACAACTTCCTAATTAAATGTCCTTATCCACTTCATCCATGCTCTATGTAGAACAGGCCACAATGAATGATTTTTTAATTAAGATTGATGTTCTACACTGGCACAATCAGTTCCTTTATATCACCTAAGCCAAAACTGACAGCATTTTCATCTAAAACTGCAATTTAATAAACAAACAGCAAGCAAAATGCTGAAAGAGATTAGCATAAAATATGATAAAAAAAAAAAGCCTAGCCTTCATTCCATACTTTTATATTTTTTAGAACCACACCCTAATTGATCCTGTTCTAGAATTTTCTACTGTATATGTTTTAATAGCTCATGTATAAGCATGTTTAAACAATCTCTGATTTGGAGCATAGGTGTATTAATATACTGATCACTTGTCACATCACATTGCACATAAGTGGACTCAATTCGACTATGAGACTTCTACTGACAACTGGTTGTACCAGAATTAATTTAGGAATTTCACAGCAATGTAGGTGAGTTTAGCAAAAGATATTGATTTCCCCTTCACTTCAATATTAGGCAAGCTGCAGAGTTGTCAGCCAGGAATCATTTCTCATCAATGTTTCACTCCCTTAAACCTGGAATTGCTATTTGCCTGCTACAGATCACAGCATAATGCATGGTCCAGAAGAAGCTAATAATGATAATCATTTGATCATTTTAGTTGGAACCCGACCTCATAAAAGTCCACACTCCTGTTCCAGCTATTCCCAGGTCATTCATTGTCTACCACTTATCCGAACTATTCTCGGGTCTCAGGCATCATTGAGCATCAAGGCAGGATACACCCTGGACAGAGTGCCAACCCATCGCAGGGTACGTACACACACACACACACACACACACACACACACACACACACACACACACACACACACACACACACACACACACACACACACAAGGCAGGAATCGAACCCCCAACCCTGGAGGTGTGAGGCAAACATGCTAACCACTAAGCCACCGTGCTCCCCTCTATTCCCAGGTGTCAGGATTTATTCCCTTAGAATAAATGTGGTTTTCCACATTTCCTGATATAGTCAATTGGCTGATCTATTGGCCTCCTGTCTACTGGACTCCAGGATCTCTGCCAGTTTTGCAGGACTCTGCAGGTCGTGTTGTCATCTGTAGCTATTGACACCGGGAAAAAGTATTGAAGACATGAAGAAAAGGAGGTGCAAAAAAGCATGGAAAGCCAAGACACCAGCTGAAACCAATCGTGCCCCTTGTCAGTGCAAATTAATATAAGCTGGTTCAGTCACAACTGATGGCCTTTAAAAAGGTGTCTCATTACCAAGGTGTCACACAAGAAACATCTCATGATGGGTAAAAGCAAAGAGCTCTCTCAAGAGCCAGAAGTGGAAAGAACATCATTTCATCATAAACTGGCCACGGGCAGGTGCTCACAAGATTTCTGACAGATGTTTCGGCCTAAATTATAGTCTAGGGTAGACCGCAACAGAAATAACTGGTTGGTGGTGAGACAATGAAATAACATTGTTATCTCATAACATTGTTATGAGGCAGAGAAAACAAATAACAAAAAAAATAATAAACATAAGAAAGCTAACTTTTTATAACTCAGCTAACTAAACTCCAAAGAAAAGAAAACGAAATACAACAGATTAAACTAACTCCCTAAACTAACATAACCAGAAGAAAAAGTAAGTCAAAACATAAATGGCACCCACCTCCCTATTTAACCCAAAAACAAAAAAGTAAATTAAGGCTCAATATTTATAATGGACAACTGAAGTTTACACGCACTTCTCTTCAAATAAAGTCTCAATCAAAGATGTAATCAATGAGCCAAAGGGCAGGAACACTACTTGAACACAGTTGAGAGAAAAATACACCATATCACCAAAACTGGGGTTTCTAAAGACAAGTCCTCAGCCACCCCAAAAACACCATACCGACAGTGAAGTTTGGAGGTGGGAACATCACGGTGTGACCAAAATCACACCTGAGCAATGCATGCAACTAGTTTCTCCATACAGGAAGCATCTTGAATCTGTCCAACAAAGGCTTTTGTATTAAAGTATTTAATAAATTTCAGTAAGCATGTTCAATACATTTTCCCTCTGTCATTTCACATTATTACACATAATTTAATTTATGAACATCTATGGTTTGATTTATTTGCATGTGTAGATCACATGGGTTGTTACCAATATTATGTCAATAGCACCTCTAGAAATATATTTACTGAGAAAAATAGAAAATAGCGACGTGATCAATATTATTTTACCCGCTGTATGATCAGCATTAAAGGTTTGGCCATTTTTTATCTACTACAGGCACTGATGGTGGTGGCTTGGCAGGTGCCATAGCCCAGGAGTAGTATCTTCCACATATCAGTTCAGCTTAGCTTTCTTTCAACAACTCCCTCTCATGTTGCCAAGATTCCTTGCTGCTGCTGCAAGAGTGCTTTGATTTTGTACTGCTTCTCTTTCAGAATGACTATTTCAGAGGTCACCTGTTCCACATACCAGTCCATTGCTATGTGCCATGCACATGAATTATCTAGAAATCACAAATGTAACCAGTTATAAGGGTCTGGATATGGGATCTGATATAGAAAAAAAAATAGATTAAAAGTTAGGAGCTAAATGATGATGCAACCAAAGATGTTCAGTGGCTATAGTCAGACTATGTGCGGGTCTTATTTTATTCATTTGTCTGGATCTGCTCCCAGATCATTGTTAAATGTTCATTGTACATGAAATAGCATGGAAAGCCTGTCTTCTAACAGCTGGTGTCTACACAAGGTAGCTGTTCAAGGTAGCAATGGGTTAAATAACAGCCCAATGTCACTGTTCACATGGACAAAGCCATTAACTGTCTGTCAAACAGTGCTAGCAATCTGCAATTTTTCTTCATCTAAAAGTGGTTATAAGAAAGTTGGACAGTGAAAGCTGGGTTTTTTAAGAGAGTTTTAAGAGAGACTTTAAAACCTATTTACTTTCAAATGTGATAAATATCTGTGTCTCATAATGAAAGAATACAACATTTGTCCACATTATGAAACAAAACACAAGGATAAAAATGGACAGTTGGATACATTGCTAAGGCTACAAAACATGGCAGAGCTGAAGAAAACACTTGCTAAAATGAGTCTTAGCAGTAGCTATGGCTGATGGGGCATATGAAAAGCAAAAATCAAAAATCAAAAACATTCACTTTGCTGTTAATGAGAGCACTGATGAACCAGACACTACTCGGTTAACAAGTTTTAGGTTAATGGTCAATAGCAAACAGTTTAATCAGTCCACATCACAACTGCTGGAAAGAATGTTTTTTTAGACCTGGAGAAATGCATACAGTAAATGATATGAAGTTGTGATCAGGGAACTGACTCAAAGTGATATTCACCTCTCAATGCCTCAGTTACTCAATCAAAATCGAATTTTAATGGAGCCATGTTACATACCCATTGTTATACCTTTGTTATATTCCACCTTGCCACAAGCTGTATAATTTATTTAGTCATTAGAGAAAATCAAAATTACCCTAGTTACATGATTGTTTAAGCTGCCTAGTGAACAAACTATATACAGTTCCCTCCGAAAGTACTGGAATGACAAGGCCAATTATTTTGTTTATGCTAAGTGGTGTAGGCACACTGGAAGGTTTTAGTCTGGCCAAGTCAATCACCAGACCTTAACTCAGCTGAGTATACCTTTCACTTCCTGAAGAGGAGACTGAACAATGAATGTCTTTGTATGCTGTAGAAATACAGTTTCCCTTCAGTGGAACAAAGAGGCCCAAAACTGTTTCAACATGACAAAATAGGCTAAATGAGCAGATCCCAAAACCACATTCAAAAATTTATTGGAAAGCCTTCACAGATAAGAAGGTTATTATAAGAGCAAAGGTGGCCTAAATCTGGGATGTCCAATAAGCACATGTGAATGTGATGGTCAGATGTCCACAAATCTTTGGCCATACAGTGTGTACAAATAGGTCTGTGCTAATAACAAAATCATATTTTTTATTTACCAGTGTGGAAATTAACCTTAGTAAAGGAGTAAAATTTGGGAAAAGGCTTGGCCATGTACTCAATGGATGGGGAATGTACTTGGAGGGCACTATGTGACATTGTGGTAGGCAAACATCATCTCTAGCCAATGGAAGAAAATCCTAATTAAAAAAAATTACAAAAAACAAATTTGCTCATCAAGCTGAGGCTATGGATTTAAACTTAGAGATGGCCCAATGTATATGTTACGGGTGGCGAGTCCCCCGTAGGACCACTAGGGGGCCTTCAGCAGGGGTTGTGTTTCGTCATGTTTGTTTTGTTTATATTCGCCATGTGTTTGTTCTAGCCCCGCCCTATCCTAATGTGTTCCCACCTTGACTCACCTGTTCCTAATGTGCCCTCTAATTATGTTCCCTATTTATAGTGGTATCCGTGCTTATGTTCATTTGCTAGTCCTTGTCTGAATGTAACGTCTTTGTGTGGTGTCTTTGTGGATGTATGTTTATTATTTCAAATAAACCCCTGTCTGACATCATTCCCCACGTTGGGTCTGATTCACCTTGCTCTGTATGCCGGAAACGTGAGAGTATACACACAGAAATATTTATAAGTACTGCATTTTAAAGAGCTTTAAGGGTATATATTTAAGGCTATATATTCAACCTGTTTAACAGAGCTTTAAGGGTACATATTAAACATATTCATAATAATGAGTGAGGAGAACTTTTTTTTCACATTTTCAATTTTGATCTTTAAACACAACATATAAGAATGCTAAAAAACCTTAGAAAGTTTCTACAAGAACAGTCTTATCTATGCATGGTACAATAAATGTGATATTAATGTGTGATATCACCTCACTCAAGTTTAAAACTACCCTTATATTTATATATTGGAATACTGATGCTATTTGCACTAAATAAATCAATAAATCATTTTTATTTTTAATGACACACTAGATCTGTATATAATGAAAGGTGGCATTAGCAGTCTAGCTAACTGTCAAATTTTACTGGGTTTTACAAGCTACCAAACTTGCTAGATTTGTTAGTTAGCATGTTTCTAGCTACATCGGCATCTAGCTATCCAGAGATTGTCTTGAACATTACCTGCAGACTGAATCAGAACTATAATCAACACAACGAAAGTCTCTACTGAAGATCAGAATGATATCTTAAAAATAATACAGAGCTTTAATACTGTAAAAAAAATCAAAAGATGGCTAGTCTAGCTGATTCAGCTAACTAACAGCTTACATGTACATGTTTCTAAAAGATTGATGTTGAACTATGAGAAGCAGATACCGCCACAGATTTTGGCCACATAGTTTGCAAAGAATTATTATACTGTTTGCTTTTCAGCATTCAAAACTGAAGACCCCTGATAAATGCAACCAGGAATGTGTATTTCTCTGTGTATTTTCATCACCATCTCAGACATTGCTGCCACTGACTAAAGATTTGGGACTGGAGGCTTTGCAAGAAACTGCTTTATTTTGACTGGTTTTCAAAATTGAAATATTTAAAATGTGCAAATACTATCTTTAATCTGCCCAAAATTTTTTATTTTTATGTCACAGTTTTTGGTCTATGTTAAATATCACAGTTAATTTCGTTCAGTTATTCTGTGTTTAGTTTCAGTGCAATTAACTTTTTCCTCATAGTTTGTAGTGTAGCTAGCTATTGTAACAAAATCCTAGTTTGGCTGTAGCTATTTTAATCCTGAGTAGCTAAGTAATTTCATAAGTGTAAATTGCAAATAGCTTCCCTAAAATGACTGAAAGAGAGAACATTACCTCCACAAACATGTTCTCTCTTTCCATCTTTCTGTTTGTATTTGTTCCTCTCCTCATAACCTCAGTCCTCCCTCTACTGCCTCTGGCCCTGCCATCCATCAGCCCCAAAGAGAAATAAGCTCTTCACCCCTCTCCTCTCTCAATCTTGAATGAGGTTCCCTAGACACAAGGTTCATCTATCAACCTCATCATGCCTTGAGCCAAAGACAGATTTTTTTTTTTTTTTTCACAGAGATAATTCCTTTGCAGGTGATACAGGACATCACCATGCTACACTAGCATTCCCGACAGCACAAAACAGGCAGCATGTCATAAAATTCAACAGTCGATAGAATCTGATCACATTTTTCTTGCATGTGAGAATTTATGTATGCCTTAAGGCTAACGTGTCGTATAGTAAGCCACAACATAGGGACACATGCATCAACTCTTCTGACTTAATGCCACTTAAAACTGGAATGGTGAGTGGTAAAAATTCAACTAAAACAAACAAAAGCTTACAGCATGGAGCATGCTGGTGGTGGGTTTTATTTGAGCACTCTGTCTTATTCTCTGCCCGCAGGACTGAGATATAGAGGAGCTTCATTCTATCTTGTGTTGTGAGAGAAAATGGAAAAGCAAAACTGAGGAGCACCAAGATATAGACCATATAGACCACATATAGACCACAAAAAAACCTAGATCCACTTATTATAGCCAGGTACACTGTGGGAAATTAGAGGTCATTTACAGGCCAAGTTATCTTTTAATTCATTCATCATTAATTGAGTAATGTACATTTTATGGTTTACATTTAAGAGAGCACTCTGGCAGATGAATAACATTAAACGGGATTACCTTATAACAGCTGCTAAAATAACTGACAACAGACTGGAATGAAATCCTTCCCTGTTTTGCAGATAATATTAAAGACTCCTGTTCCAGACCCTTGCAATTGAAGGACCAACTGCACTGGTGTGGAAAGAGACTGAACTAATTTGTGAGATGGAAATGTATGGATATAGTCGAGCTGACATTCACACTCTTCTTGATCAGGGTGTGTCTTATTACTTTGAAATTCCCTCTGGAGATATGGAAGAGGTAGGTGATGGAATACTCACAAGAACCTTGCCATATATTTTCGACACATAGG
Organism: Hemibagrus guttatus; assembly: GCA_033459395.1. Classification (NCBI taxonomy): domain Eukaryota; kingdom Metazoa; phylum Chordata; class Actinopteri; order Siluriformes; family Bagridae; genus Hemibagrus; species Hemibagrus guttatus. Next base: position 20,060,003 of record JAUCMX010000018.1, read on the forward strand.
TAAAGGAAAGGGACAGAGCTATCAACCAGTTGGTTGGTCACCATTCCACAAATGGTGCTGGTCAGATTTACCAAGGTCTGACAGTAGCTTTGGTAAGAGATGAATTGTGCGAAATAAATGCCCCTATGCATAGGGGCAGCTGCAAGACACAGTCACAGCAGTAACCATAAGACAGGCCAGTGGACACCAGTGGTGAGGGAAGTCATCAAGTTGAAGAAGGAGGCCTTCTGAGGAATGCTCATTCAAGGCTGTCCTGATTCATCTATAAGGTAAAGGAAAGCCAGAGAAAACTGCTGAAAGAAACAGTAGAAAAACAAAAGGTCTAACGTGGGATAAATTTGTAGATACATAGAAAAAAACTTATTCAGAGGGGTAGAAATTTATTGCCTAACTCACAGATGCTTATGAGTTTCTGGAAGATGTACAGATTAAAAATGCTTTTCTAAATGACTCACATACATGGAGCTACAATACTAAATCAAATCATAACCTTTTTAGTGCATGATCACTATGATAATACTGAAAAATTGTGATTTCCCTTATAGCGTATAGACAAACAGATTAAATCTGTCTACCCTTCACCTTTAATTTTACTCCTTGTTCTTGGTTGACTATGAAGTGTAGGTCTACCTTCTGTCATAGCTAGCTAAATGCTGACTATCAAAACTGGCTGCTACATTTAGTTTATATTAAGTTATAGCCTCAACCTAGATAGATGCAGGCTATATGGGGGCATGACAGCACTTACTGCTTTTGAAAGGACATATTTTACAGGCATATTTTTCTCAGAGGCACTTTCAGACTGAATTGTAACAAAAATACTGTACTATGCAAAAATACATGCCTCAGCCAGTTGCAGTTTTATTTGCTAGATTTTGAAATTGGGATGAATACAGTCTAATTAGATGTTTGCACATAAGACTAATGTGCAGTTGAGATTAATTTAAAAATTTTGTTATTTCCTGCATTTTTCAACATCTCCTAGGAGGGTTTTTCTTCTTCATGCCATTTCTGTCTCATTTCCAGCAAATACAGTATTTTTTATGTTCTTCACTGTATGTTTGTTGCTGTCTGTTTTAGGTTGATTACACAAGACAGAAGAAGATGATGAGCAATAGCATAGCGACATGATTTGACTACAAAGATTTCCTCAAAGTGCAGTATTTGACAACCATTTGGTAGGATTACAGGGGGAAAATCATGTAGGCTAAGTAAAATTAAGTTTTTTTTATTTATCTTCCGTAACAAGAAATAGTGTTAAAACTCAGTTGCTTTCGGCTGCTCCCTGTTCAGGCTCGCCACAGCGGACCAACTGGTCCGCACAACAACTTGGCAAATGTTTTACGCCGGATGCCCTTCCTCATGCAACCCTCCCATTTTTCCGGGCTTGGGACTGGCACTGCATCCAGTGGCTGGGGTTGAGGCATTGGCTGGGAATCGAACTCGGGCCTTCCAGTGTTAAAACTCAGTAAAATACATTATAATCAAGAGCAGTTTTAAATATACCATTTTTATTACAAGCAAATTTAATTTGGTGAACACAGCGCAAGCCAGGGATGTATCAGATTTGTTAGGTTAGCTGACCTAGATGAGCTGTGTTTATGTCTTCTGTTAGTGCGATGTACCACCACTGGACAGTAACTTGCATTTTGTCCAATTAGCCTGCACCCCCTGGGTTCAAATATCAATCTACACCACACAGTTCTGTCAGCAAGTCTCATCATTACTGGAGATTTTATAGTCAGTAATGATGGGTCACTGAAGACTCTCTTATATAATTTTATTCATAATGATTTGAGTTAGAAGGTGCTGATTGCATTATTGTCCAGAAGTCCTGTGCAAATTGCTCTAACCTTGAAGTCAGTAATTACTAATGAGTAACAACATTCTGGTAGTAAAACAAGAATCTGTCTCATCTAATGACACAGGAAAGTTTTATAACAAAAATTTGCACCTGAAGGTTAATCAGATGGTAATTAAGAAACGTCTGCAGTGACTTTTAGACTTTGTAGTGTTGTTTAATGCATTCCAATGCTGATTGTGTTGCAAGGAAAAGGGCTTAAATTGCCATGTCTACCCTTCTAGAGTCAATGAAGATATTGAATGATTGATGTAGGCTCTCTTACCCTTAGTCTTAGTAATATCAGAATGTTCATGGAATTAAATCCTGACTCTTGCATGAGTGCCAGTCAAATGGTGGAACTGACATGTCTTTTCCTTCATGCTGTTATTAATATAAAATCATCCATCCATTGCAGAATGCTAAGGCGACGTTCTATGGAATTTTACTGTATGCGCTTTGAGATATACAGGGAAGGTAAATAATTATTCATACAAAATAATTATGTGTTCATAAGTATAAACAAATGTTTAAATACTGTATAGTAAGTCATTTAAAGTCCTTCATCAGCTGTGCAGCTCAGAGAGCTTCTGAGGCTGTAGTGAAGCCAGTAGATATTTGAAATACTTGATGTAATAGCTGTATTCAAAACGTGATATTCATTCCATAGGGATTTAAAGTTCTGACTATGTAGATGGACTCATCCATATGCTTCCTCACTCCATTTCTCCCATGACAATACCTGGCAATGCACACAGAGATGTGATTAATTTAATGGCAATTGCTGTCTAGCGATTGGAAAGAAGAAATCCTTCAATCTGATGGTGTGAAAGTGCTTAAAACGCATAAAAATATACCAAGTTCTATATAGTACATGCTAAAAAAAGTCTCTCCTGCAAATTGCACAAACTGCCATTAGTTGCTGTAAGGGATAACCTGTAGGTTTAGCTCAAAGGGGTATAGTAAGGGAATTTTAGGGAATTCAGTCAAACAATGCTTTTATGACTGAACAATTTAATCAATGGTGATTAGCTGGACATCGCAATTAATTCTAGAAGGCATATTAATTCTGTTGTAATTCCATTATTCCCCTGAGAATAACATCCTAAGTATTGTGAAGTATTTATGAGCACAGTCATGAGATCAGCAGTATAAGACATTAAATTTATTAACAAAGACTAAAAAACACTTTTCGTAAAGACAGACAAAACTTTATTGAACTATTCAAACACACAGAAACTAGCAAACATGCAACACAAAGTTATCAAACAAAGAATGGTTTTAAAGTAGAGAGTGAATGAAATCACAAATTTCTATCAATGTATGCAGTTTCTTGGACCATGACCTGAATGAAGCATCAATCATTAAATTACCCCCATATCATTTCTTAAATGGGGTTATAAAACTTTGTCTTAATGCAACAATTCAGTGAGAACTGGAGCAATGTCTTGGGAAGTCAATCAAGGATGATGAATTGAATGACGTGTCTCGCTTACAGATTTCAGAAGAGTGTTTAATTCAAAAAGAATGGTTAAGGTGGGGTAAAGACTTGCAGAGCTGTAGTTAGAAAATAAAGCCTCTCAAAGAAAGATAAGAAAAGAAAAGACAGGTGAGGTTAGCTGCATTTGGACAAGGGTAGGCTATAAACTAGAAAAAAGAAAAGAAAAGAAAAGAAAAGAAAAGAAAAGAAAAGAAAAGAAAAAAGATTTGAAACAACACCGTTTTGGAGCTAGGTTTCAAGATAACATGACACCTCAGCCCCTAATACTAATATATTCCAGTCAATAATCTTCCAATCAAGTTTCCAGGTCATAACCTTTGTTTATTCATTTAAGAAATGTGATACATTTTTGAGCTTTGTCTTCAGATCAGACACTGAGGAAGTAAGTACATTTACCATCTTTTGAGAATGTTGTTATTTTTTTTTTATATCTGTTTTTTTTTCTAATTGTTAAATTGTCTTTATAGCATGTTCATACTGTTAAGTGTTTACCAAAAAAATCTACTAAATACGGGGTTAAATAATTCATACATTTGCCTAATAGCATTACCTTTCTAGCTAACAGTGTAGGTAGCTGTAAATTTGGTAGTGCTCCCTAGCATTTTAATATTCAGATCTATATAATTCCTTCAGCAGCTTGCATTTGTAATTAGCCATGGTTAGCCAGCACATATCTACATTCTGCTCTGTGATACTGACACCCCATCTAGGGTCTTTTACCTTGTGACTCAAGTCTACTTAATTAAACTCACACATTTTCCAAATGATCAATCTATTGGAATGTGACTAATAGTTTAATCTTGTTCCATAAGTGTGTCCTGTAAAACTGATTAAACTGTTTAAACAATTAATAGCTCAGAATGTCTCCTGGGTTTTGTCTGTGGAGACTGTATTTGTTGTTAAAAAGGATAAAACAACATGAAAGAGCAGGCAGTCTGTGGGAGAAAACTAAGCCATTTTGGAGCTGAAAAAAACAAAATCTATCAGAGACACTGCACAAGCATTGGCCATAGCCATTACAACAATTTGGAATGTCCTGAAAAAGAAAGAGAGCACTGGTTTACTAACAATCAGACACCAAACACATCAGCCAAGGAAAACAATAGCAGCTGATGACAAAAACCTTGTGTGAGCTGTGAAGATAAACTCAAAAACAACAGTCAGTGATATCACCATCAACATCTACAGGGCAGGGGTGAGGGTCTCACAATTCTCTAATTTACCTCAACCAAAGTGATGGAAAAGCCATAATGAGGAGAAAGGATCTGCTCATGATCCAAAAAATAAAAGCTCATCTGTCAAGCACAGTAGAGGTAATGTCATGGCTTAGGTTCGTATGCTGCTTCTGGAAAAGACTTACTTCTTTACTGATGATTGAAGGTTTTAGAGTTTAGGTTTTAAAGCTGAAGTTTTTAGTCTGTCTAAATCAATCACCAGACATCCTGAAGCCTGGAAAAGTATCATCAAAGAAAAATGCAACAGATTGGTGATTTAAGTGGGTTGCCAGCTTGATGCAGTTATATATATGTTAATTACTTTCATTTACTATCTGTTCCAAAACCTAAAAATCTAACTTGGTTGTCTGCTCGCAAATTTGCCATGTTCTAAGTCAACAGATCTAGATCTAGTAATTATATCTAAATAAAATTCGAAAATCTGATCTGTTGTCTCATTCATCCCAAATGTCAGTGAATATGCAAAAACAAATGAATTTTCCCAATATTTTCACAGGGGACCATATTTATGTGAAACATGATGCATTTACTGTATTGAAACAATATGGGCAGCAATCTGCATTTTAAAGTAACATTTTACATGAGAGATAAGGTAAGCAGATAAAATAAGCAGTTCAAGAATCTTGTAGTTATATGATGCATGAAGAAACGCCACCTTTATTTATTGACCTTTTTTTTTTCTTCAGCCAAGAAGTCAGCAAGCAGCAGTAATGAGGAGACTGTGGGCAGTGGAGGTCTTATGCGAGCAGCTTATGAGACTCATTTTAAGAGAATTATTTTTATTTCAGTATAGTTTAAATAACATATAAATATAGATATTACAACACTGAATAAAACCATGGCATATATTCAAATAAATCTTTCCTTAAACCATATTTGTGTTTTATATTCATACTTTTTGTTATTAATTTTAGACAGGTCAGCATCAAAATTCATGGCATTGAGTATTGTTTCTACTGTATAGAGTGTTGTTCAGTATTAAAACAGGATAAAAATCAAATTCATGCACTTATGTAATGTAAGTATAAAAAACTCCTAGCAATGTTTCCCACACAAGATTACACTTGGATGGTCTGTCACTAGTATACTGACAGCCACAGAGGTATATTTTGTTTCATTAAAAAAAAAAAAAACTGTAAAAAACTTGACTGGTAAAACAAAGTTTGGAGTCCATTAACTGTTGTTCATAAATTCAGTCTCTACACAGATATACATTATGTAGATTTCTTCTCACTTACATACTCCCACTTGTCACAGGTGTTGTAGACCATAATATATAGAAAGTAATGCCGCCTGTACCTTGTAGCTTCAGAAGCATTATACAAAGGTTTTCTCTGCTACTACTACTCTCTAAGTGTGATTGAAGCTCATGTGGCTTACAGACAGAATTTAATATAATAAAAATACATGGCACCCTGATGACCTACACATGGCTGGATATGAGTGATCAGGAAGAAGAGTGGGTGTATTAGGCACACAGATGATATCCTTGGCACAGTTGATCTTCCAACTGTTCCTCTCTTTGCCCTGAGAGGATTTATAAAGGAAACTCAATGGCTTTTGCTCTGTGACATTGGATGAGGTGCAGCTTCACCTGGACATCTGTGCTTTTTTAGTTCTGCACACACTCAATATTTAATGACTGTAAAGACATAAGTAAGGTATATTTATAACTTATTTTTTCTTATCAGTAGGTTTAACAAGCATTATTCATTAAAATGATTAACTTCTTTTTATTATTATATTAACATTTACTTCTGGGAACAAGATTTTTACTTAGCAACAGTGCATTTACAAAAAGAAATATCTACAACTGGCAAATGTTTTTTCCCCCTTACAATGAGATCAAATAATCCTGCTTTTGTGTTTGAAAGCAACGTTTCACAAAATCCTGATTTCAACTTTTTTTTTCCATTGTCTGTACCACTTATCCGATCTATCATCAGGTCACGGGGAGCCTGTGCCTATCTCAGGCATCATCAGGCATCAAGGCAGGATACACTCTGGATGGTGTGCCAGCCCATCGCAGGGCACACATACACACACTTATTCACACACTACGGGCAATTTAGAGACTCCAATCAGCCTAGAATCATGTTTTTGGACTGTGGGAGGAAACCAGAGCACCCGGAGGAAACCCACCAAGGATGGGGAGAACATGCAAACTCCACACACACAGTGAGCAGGAGCGATACTCAAACCCAGGACACTGGAGGTATGAAGTGAACAAACTATAGTGAAAAGATCTTGAAAGCAGACAATGAACGTTCTTATCCCAGCACTACACAAGTAACAGCCCTCAGCCGGTTTCTTACCATTCTTATGCTCTTATTGCAGTTTCGCTTTGTTATGGGAATATTAAATTATTTTTATGGACAACAATTTGAAAAAATTTGAAATGCTTGCACTAGCACAAAACAAAGGTGGGTTGAAAGATTGTGACTGTGATATGTAATAATACTGAATGATTTGAAAGACTTCAATATGCAAAAAACTGAATTGTGCTATGAGAATTTCCTTGTTTCACTTTATTGGAAAAGTAGAGCAATGCCTTTAGTTTAGTTTTTAAATGTTTTTTTTCTTTAAGCAGGATGAGATATTGTTTCTGTTACGGGTGGCAGGTCCCAGGTAGGACCACTAGGGGGGGTTGCTAACAGGGATTGGTTTTGTTTAGGTTTTTATGTCATGTGCCTGTGTTAGCCCCGCCTTGTTCCTAATGTGTCTTTATTGATGTTCACCTGTTCCCAATGTGTCCCTTAATTATGTTGATATATATAGTGGCCTTTTGCCAGGGTTCAGGGCTAGTCCTCGTCTCTATGTAGCGTCTACGTGTGGTGTCGGTCCTGTGCTCATGTTTGTTTGTTTTTGAGTTCAATAAATCTCTGTCTTCGTCTATCCTCACGCTGGGTCTGTTTTCCTTATGTTTTGGATACTGGAAACGTGACAGAAGGACTAGCCGAACCTGTACAGACCCAGCGCGGTAGCTCACATGAGGAGTTTATTTTTTCCGTTTCTGGTTTTATTGTTTTGCACGATTTTGGTTTTTGTTCCAGCTCTCGCTCCGCTCATGTTCCTGTGGTTAGCTGGTTTTCCGTGAGGGACGCTGCCCCACTTCCTGGCTAACGGAGGAGAGTTCCGGTCTGGATTTTTTTTTTTTTTTTGAGATTTTGTGTTTGCTCCAGCTCTCGCTCCGCTCATGTTCCCGTGGGGGGCGTCGCCCCACCATCTGGCTTTCCATGGGTGGTGCTGCCCCACTTTTTCGCTAGCGGAGGAGAGTTCCGGTCAGGATTTTTGGATTTTGGGGTTTTTTTGTTGTCTGGCCCTCGCTCCGCTCTTGCTCTGGTGAGGGACGTCATTCCACCAGCTGGTTTTCCGTGGAAGATGTCACCTCACTTCTCGTCACTGGAGGAGGGTACCGGCAGTATCTGGCTCCCGCCCTCCCGCCCCTTGGGGAGTTCCCGGCACCAGCGAGACAAAGATCTTCACTCGGCGCCGTCGTTCGTCGTTGGACGTCGCTCGGCGTCGTGCCTCGGCGGTGGACGTCGCTCGGCGCCGCGACTCGGCAGTGGGCATTGCTCGGCCCTGTGGCTCAGCGGTGGACGTCGCTCGGCTCTGCTGCTCAGCTGTGGTCGTCACTCGGCGCCTCCGCTGTGTTGTGGACGTCACGTGGGGCCCTTTGGCCTTGCCGCCGGGCCCTGTGCTCCCCCCACTTGTCTCGCTTCTGCTTCTCACTCCCCCCACTTGCCTCGCCTTGATCCTCGTTCCCCCCACTTGCCTCGCCTTTGGTCCTCGCTCCCCCCCTATTTGCCTCGCCATGCTTCTCGATCCCCCCACCGACCTCTCTATGCTCCTCGCTCCTTTTCAGGACCCATGGCTTGTCCAGACTCTCGGGGAGGGTTGTGGTTTGGCGTGTCGGGAGCCGCGCCATAGAGAGGGGGGAGATGTTATGGGTGGCAGGTCCCAGGCTGGGCCACTAGGTGGGGCTGCTAACAGGGATTGGTTTTGCTTAGGTTTTTATGTCAAGTGCCTGTGTTAGCCCCGCCTTGTTCCTAATGTGTCTTTATTGATGTTCACCTGTTCCCAATGTGTCCCTTAATTATGTTGATATATATAGTGGCCTTTTGCCAGGGTTCGGGGCTAGTCCTCCTCTCTATGTAGCGTCTTTATATCGTCTTTATGTTTCGTGTAGTGTGGCATCATGTCTGTTGTCTCTGCGTGTTTTTGAGTTTAAATAAACCCCTGTCTGCTGTCTATCTCCGCGCTGGGTCTGCTTTCCTCATGCTATGGATACCAGAAACGTGACAGTTTCTATGGTTTAATGTCATTAAAACAGTTCAATTCAAGCAGTCACATTTCTCTTTATTTATTAACTACAGTATATTTAAACCAGTCGTTTGAAAATGCACTTATTAGAACTTTATGTTGTTTAAACAATATTTTATAGCTTAATACATGCACACAAGTGCATGTTTCCAAGCATTAAAAGAGTTGACCAGTTAGTGTAAAGCACTGTGTTTTGAAGACCTGCTCATGTAAGGACATTCACTGTATGTTAAAACAATGAAGTCTGAATGGAAACAAAAAAAAGTAATAAAAAAAAAAGACACATGGAACATTTCAGCTGACATTTTGTGTTCCACCACTGGCCTGTAGCTGGCTTGTAGTCCAAGCACTGGAGCATCACTATTTCTACCAACACCAGGTCAACCCTGTTGCCAAGGCAACCAGAGCCCATTAAAATGGTGTGCGCACACAACGGGACTATAGGGAATAGGGATTCTGATGTTTCTCACTCTTTATTCATTTACTCTTAGTTTTGTAGATTCTACTAAAGGAATAAATGAAATGTGTTTGCTGTATTCAGGAAAGGAACCATCTACAAGATGGAAAAATGTGAATGCATTGTCTTTGTCTTTATCCAAAAATATTAGTCTCTAAGGTACTGGCAAAACAAAAGTACTGTAGGAAGCTGGAAATGTGACAGAATGCTTGTTAACACAGGTATTCAAGCAAATATCAGCATCACCACTGCTCATGCTTTCTCCTTTGTCAAGAAAAAAAAATTTTGTATGCTTTTGCACAGTTCCCCTTTGGGAAGCTACACACTGCAACTCCTGCAATGCATTACCCCTGGGATTTGTCATCCTACCACTTTACATATTCAAATCATGTTTTGGATTTGATGTTGTCACTCAATATTCAAAAAGACAAAAAAAAACAAGATCTTGCACAATAGATTTTGAAATAGAAAATTTAACTAGGTGTTAAATAGAAAATATAAACATTAAAACCAAAAACAAAAGTGTGTAATTCTTAACAACATCTTAGTGTTAGTTATTTAATACCAGAAAGTGATCCTGGCATACCTAAACCACTTTTCATAGTCAGTGTTACCAACACTACAGTATGGAACCAGAATATATTCCTTTAATCACTGTCCAGTTTTTAATTTTTTTTTTTTAAAGGTGAAACTTCAAAAAATGAATAATTCTTAATGTATTTGGTTTCCAAGTTGCAGATTGCTTAAGTGGGAGTTTGCTGAAACTCTAATGAATAGACACTAATGAACAGCATAAATGCTGATCAGGTAAACTATAAAATCACATAAACATGAATTTTGAAAAAACCTTTATTGTTGCTTGCTTTATATTATTAAATGATCCTTCAAAACACACTGAAACACTCACTGAGTACCTGACACAATAAAAGGAACTGTAAGGAAATGTGCAATGCCTGGGAGTTCGATCAGAATGAATACACACTGCTGTACTCAATGCTGTATTGTATGTTAGAGTAAAAACTGCTAACATTTATCACATTAACACATTCATCAAAGAAAGAGTAGGAATGTTGCAGCAAATGTAAAAAAAAAGACACTATAGTATAGTTATAGTTACATTTATAGTAAATGCTAGTACACACTTCACAATTCTTCAGTGACTACAAAAGTTATTAGTGGAAAACTGTTCAGTAATTACACAGCCGCACAGGATAAAAGAGTGGACAAGTATGAATCATGAATGTAAGACATTTTCAGGTCAAATGGATTGTAATATCTCAAGTTCTGAAGCCTAATGATTTGCTTGTGTTCTGAAACACTTAATCCATGAAATGCATGCTTTTCAAAGAAAAGTTCATGCTCAGAACCTGAGAAGAATGTGTATAATTTTTACAGGACATTTACTAGACACAGTCTGTGCAAACTGTGAGACCCACAATCAACCTCACAGCATTTACTCCAAGATGCAAGGCAAACCTCACTGAAGACCTCAATCTTCAGAGCATTTCATTCAAGTGTGTTGTTTTAAGTAGCGTGCACTCTCTGAATACCTTTGGGAATTACCAATGGGAAGTGACTGCTATCTGCTGCTTTTTGGCCAAAGATTTTGAGAAAAGTCTTAATGCTCATTTTGAAAGGTTTGTGTTTTGATTTAAATGTAATGGACCAGAAATGGATTACAGATACATTGAGGGTAATACATCATGAAATGTAATCAGGTTAATGGAGAGGATACAAATCTTTAAACAGTCTGTGATGTCTGTGACGAACGAGATGCTTAAAGTAAGCAATAGTTCCCTCAGTGACATTAAGTGAAAACACCATGATAATATTCAAAAACAATGCCAATGTCTGTCTCCCTCACTAAGTATAAGAAAAATATTTGAAATTAAAATGTATCTGAAACACAGTAAGCCTGGTATTTAAGATTTCCTTTTTTTATCTAAATAAACCACAGTCGAATACAAAATTCTTCCTTGTATTATCCAGGATAGAATTTGATTAATGTAATAATGTTATGCAACCCTAAATTATCACAACAAACCTGCAAAATTGTCACATAAATAATCATATTAAAAAAGGCACTTCAGGCCCCATGGCTATCTAATGTTTTGACATTTGCAATGAATAGTTCTAACATAATGTCAGTGACATATCATTTTCAATTCTGAGAATGAAACAATAAAACCAATTTAATATTCTTTTATAGATTTACAGTTTGCAGGGAAGATAAAGATAAAGGCATCCAAGCTTAGGAATATCTTGCTTTGAGCCCAGAGGGTTGCTGGCTTCCAATTCATCATAGTAGACTTGTACTTCTAAGCACATCTTTTCTTTCAAAACAAATAATGTTCTTTAAATCTCCATCCATCCCAAACATCTTTAGAAACATCACCCTGGTTGCAAGACAGCACATACTGACAAATATCTTACTTTATTAATCATGAAGTGCAAGGTTTCTAGCAAAGAGACATTTATGAATTCATCATCCACAGGCACTTGTTTATGTTCTAGATGCCCTGTGTTTCTAATCTGTTGAGTTAAAATCATATATTACCTCAACAGATTAGACAATGTCTAAGAAAATTGCTCCAAAGAAGTTTAGTTAGTTGGATGGAGCATTAAGCTGAATGCATTTCATTTTTGTTTTGTTGCTACAACACTTCCACCTAATTTAGCAAAGCAGACACAAACATCTCTCCTGCTTGCTCATCTGACACTAAAGACAGTTCTGTCTCTAGCAATAATGATAACTTTTCTGGATTAATTTGCTGTGAGAGAATTCAACAAAAGGACTAAGGATTGCTAACCACTTTTCTACTCTGTATATAAAAAAATCTATTCAAACTGAAATGCCAAATTCATTAACTGCACCATCATCAGGTAAAAGAGTATATTCAGCACACCTAAGTAGAATCTTCACTTCCTTGGTGATTTGCCCTTTAATACATGGAGTCTCCAGGAGTGTCAGCACCAAACAAAATGGAAAGGTCTTGCAGTATCTAAACAGGGGAAAAAAACAGCACCAAGACATACAGGTGTCATTTTTAATCATTCTATACACTGAATTAATTTTGTTTATTTGTCAGAAATACCTACCAGTCCTCTGGTGTCAAGAAATCTGGGAAAGATGTCATGTGCAATGGATGACTTTTCTGGGTCATAATCAAGGTGTTGCCTGTACTCTTTCTCACTTTCTTGACATGTGTCCAGGACCAAATCCTGGATGATGTGTTTCTTTTACATTTACATTTGCAGCATTTAACAGACAACCTTATCCAGAGTGAGTTATCCCATTATTCACCTGAGTAGTATTGTTTTTAGCCAATATACAAGAAAATGTGCCACTAAAATGTTTAATTGACAGTAAAAATGAATCATTAATCCCATAATAGCACCATGCGTCTACATAAATTAAGCAAGTGCTATACTTGACACTGTAATAGGCAGTACAATTCAGGTTCTTATTTAAGTCTGACTTGCATGTTATACAAAGAATATTAGCATTGACTTAAATAAGAACCTGAATTTTACTATACTAAATTTTTTTGCTTTCTTTTAGAAGGGATCATTAAATGATCTTGTAAATATTGTGTAAGCTGTTGAAGAATTTACTATAAAATGTTAATAGAAAGGACATGTGAAGCTAATTCACTTTATTGCATTAAGGCATTCACAGCAGTGTAACTTGCTGTAGCATACCCTTTGGCTTCAGTCAAATGGGGTGCAGAGATATTCACCATCTGCCTCTTTGAGCTATTTGGGAATAATCCATTCTTTTAATACTCTTTCACAACCAACGTATCACCTGGCATACTCATGTGGATATTAATAAAATGAAGAACAAAGCAATTAGTCAGTGATAAAGACCTTTGCACCAGCATACCTCAGGGTGATGGATACTGGTTCAAGTCCCTCCTAGGTATGTATCTGCTTTCCTGCAACACAGTCAAGTGCATTATCTTTTTTTCTTCTGTTATTTTTTGGGGGACTATGGAAGCTGTCTTTAATGCTTTCAAGCCTACTGCCTCACCTGCTGGAGTATGTCTCAGCCCTTGAATATTTATAGGTGTTTACTGGGTTTCTTTTTATATTCAATATTTTAGTCAATGTCTCTGCAAAATATTAATAAAAATGTGTAGTTTAGTTATTTAAATCTGACTTGCCAAAGCCTAGGTTTGAACTAACCCAGCTACCGATGGAACTCTCAGTGCCACTCCCAAGCCTGGATAAAAATGGGAGGGTTGCAGCATAATTCATATACATAGAAAGGCAGTAACTCATTTCAATGTGTATGATTTGATGTCAGTCTTCTGATGAATAAATCAAGATTTATCTTCATATGAGCAATTTATGAATAAATCAATTTGTATCTATTTTTTTAAAATGATTCCAACTGTGGGCTTTCCTGCTGAATACCTTAAAACCCTGAACCAACCCATTGATGCTGCTAGTGAGAATTTTCACAGTACGATCTGTGTGTAAATTGTTAAGAATTTTGGCTGTGTTACTGAAAAACAAGATGATGCCTTCACTGATGTGAACAGAGGAACATCAGAGAAATCTGAAGATGTTCACCCTCCCCACCCTCTCACCTAGATGCACCAATGTGTGCTAATCTCTTCTCTTTTGTGGGTTGGCAATCAACTCCTTGGTATTGCTGGCATTTATGGAGAGATTTTTGTATTGACACCATGCCACCAGATCAGCCAAATCACTTCAATATATTGTCTCATGATGCCCATTATCAATCTAATGACTGTTATATTATAAATTTGATAATGCTGGTGTTTTCCTCTAAGGAAACACAGATTTATGTAAAGTGAGTGTAGCACATAGGACACAGCCCTGGGAGGTTCCTAATTTTTATAGTCCATTTGCTGGGTGCGCAGTTGCTGATTCTGACTGAATAAGGTTTGCCTGTCTGTCAAGGACATATTTGTAGACAGTGGGGTCAGTCTGAGAGTTTTTATTCAGTTACAATGGATTGAGTGTATTGAATGCTAAGCTGTAGTCAATAAATAGCATTCTCACATAGCTGTCCTTGCTCTGTCAATGTGAGAGGGGTGTGTGAATGGCAGTGCTGATGACATGGAAGTGCTGATCATCTGGGGACCTGTTTTGACATTAAGCAAACAGGAAATGGTCTTGATCATCCAGTGTTCTTCTGAATATGGACAATGACTAGGTTTTCAAAACATTTTGACGGTTGATAGTCATTAAGACAGGCTGATAGTCATTAAGACAGGTCACTAAACTCACACTGGGAAGTGCACATTGCTGGTTGTCTTGGAGCAGATGGGTAGAAAGCCAAGCTGTTTTCTTGTGAGTTTATTCTTCTCAGAGTCTTACCCACATCTGCAAATGGAACTGCAGATTATTTGATTTGGAATGAGACTTCGATAAAACTTTAAATGAAGTATGCAATACCACCAATGAAAGAAAAATTTGATGGACAAAATATCAGTTTTCAAGTGTTGGGGTGTAGGGGCCCTCCCACATACCATAATTAATTCCTCTTTATTCTGTATAACCTTTAAAATTCAGACTCCCACACCACTCACCAGCTAGGCATAATAGACATGATTTATTTGATATGTGAACACAATAGCCTAACTCAGTGTCAGTATGTGCAAATGGACATTCTCTGCTCAAAATGCATTGCACACATATTAGAAAATGTCACTGGTAATGGGCTTATTCAATTTTTAAAGAACTCTGTCTGCTGTGACATTTAGAGGGATGGAAATTCACACTGGATAGCCTATGGGCCACTTCAGGGATATAAATTCTCCATGCAGCTCTATGATGTCTTAACTACCATTCGGATGATGAGAGAACAAGTTGCAGTTTTAAATCCAGGAAAGAGCAAGTAAATTTTCACAGTCCCCATAAATAATATAAATACCATATTGAGACTAAGATTCACCTACAGTGTTAATAGCTTCTTATTGAGGATGCCCCTTAATGTTGTTCCCCAAAGCACACAAACAATTGCT
Organism: Hemibagrus guttatus; assembly: GCA_033459395.1. NCBI lineage: Eukaryota > Metazoa > Chordata > Actinopteri > Siluriformes > Bagridae > Hemibagrus > Hemibagrus guttatus. The sequence continues at coordinate 20,075,358 of JAUCMX010000018.1, forward strand.
GATCAATTCCACAATTCTATAAGGGGCTTGAAAGTCCTCAGTGGACACAGGGTTGGTCTGGACACATTCTCACTTGCAAACAAGTTTGTTGTTTCCATACAATGCACACTGAATTATAATCCAAGGAATTTGCCAAGTCAAGTTATGGCCAGTCAAGCTTTATGCTTTATCCTTGCATCTTCCACTGATTCCACTGGGATCCACGCCCCCACCTCGGCTACTCAGACCACATCTCTGTTATGTTGATTCCAGCATACAGACCGCTCGTCAGACGCTCTAAACCGGTTCTGAAACAGATTAAAACCTGGCCGGCAGTAGCCATCTCTGCTCTTCAGGACTGTTTTGAGTGCACTGACTGGAATATGTTCAGGGAGGCTGCAACCAACGGCGACTCTATCAACTTGGAGGAGTACACGACATCAGTGACCAGCTACATCGGAAAGTGCATCGATGACGTGACAGTCTCTAAGACCATCACCACACACTCCAACCAGAAACCATGGATGACTGCAGAAGTGCGTGCTCTCCTGAAGTCGAGAGACTCCGCCTTCAGAGCTGGGAACGAGGCGGCCTTAAGAACAGCAAGGGCCAAACTGTCCTGAGCCATCAGAGAGGCGAAACGCACACATGCCCAAAGAATTCACAGCCACTTTCAAGACAGCGGAGACTCCCGGTGCATGTGGCAGAGCATACAGGCGATCACAAACTACAAGACCACACCATCTGCCTGTGACAGTGATGCCTCCCTCCCAGATGCGCTGAATGACTTCTACGCTCAGTTCAAAGCACAGAACAATGTAGTGGCGAGGAAGACCATCCCTCCTCTTAACAACCAGGTGCTCTGTCTTTCCACGGCTGACGTGAAGAGAACTCTATGCAGAGTTAACCCATGGAAGTCTGCTGGACCAAACAACATTCTTGGCAGGGTGCTCAGGGAATGTGCAGAACAGCTAGCGGATGTCTTCACCGACATATTGAACATTTCCCTGAGCAGCGTCATTGTTCCTACATGCCTCAAGACAACAACCATCGTCCCCGTGCCGAAGAAGTCTACAGTTTCCTGCCTCAATGATCGTCCCGTCACACTCACACCCATCAAGATGAAATGCTTCAAGAGGCTCGTCATGAGGCACATCAAGACCCAGCTACCACCCTCACTGGACCCCTTGCAGTTTGCGTATCGTCCAACTCGCTCCACGGACGATGCCATCACCACAACCCTCCATCTGTCCCTCACTCACCTGGACAATAAGGACACATATGTACGAATGCTGTTCATAGACTTCAGTTCAGTTCAGTTCCATCTATCAAGCTCCTGAAGTTCGCGGACGACACTACAGTCATCGGCCTCATCCAGGACGGTGATGAGTCTGCTTACAGACAGGAGATTGAGCAGCTGGCTGCCTGGTGTAGTCGTAACAATCTGGAGCTCAACACGCTCAAAACAGTGGAGATGATAGTGGACTTCAGGAGGAACACCCCTGCACTCCCCCCACTCACCATCATGAACAGCACTGTACCAACAGTGGCGTCATTCAGGTTCCTGGGCACCACCATCTCTCAAGACCTGAAGTGGGACACTCACATAGACGCCACTATCAAAAAGGCCCAACAAAGACTGTACTTCCTTCGGCAGCTGAGGAAGTTCAACCTGCCACAGGAGCTGCTAATACATTTCTACTCAGCCGTCATCGAGTCTGTTCTGTGCACGTCTATAACTGTTTGGTTTGGCTCAGCTACAAAATCAGACATGAGAAGACTACAGAGAACGGTTCGAACTGCTGAAAGGATTATTGGTGCTCCCCTGCCCACCCTTCAGGAACTGTATACATCCAGAGTGAGGAAAAGGGCTCTGAAAATCACTCTGGACCCCTCACATCCAGGCCATATCCTTTTTGACCTTTTGCCATCTGGCCGACGCTACAGAGCAGCAAATACCAGGACAGCCAGGCACAAGAACAGTTTCTTCCCCCAAGCAATCTATCTTTTGAACAGTTGAATGTTCCCAGCATTGGGCAATAATAAAAATAAAAATAAAAGTGCAATAACCTCATATTTATTACCACACCCACATCCCTACATCTCAACTCATTCTATTCTATTCTGTATATACAAATACTTTATTTTCTTATTTAAATATGTGTATTTTTTATTTTTTATTTCTCATTCTATTTTCTGTTGTTATTTGTACTGTTATTGTTATCTCTGTGCACTGGAGCCTGTTACACTAAAACAAATTCCTTGTATGTGCAAACATACTTGGCAATAAAGCTCTTTCTGATTCTGATTCTGATTCTGATTCAGCATTCAACACAATCATCCCTCAGCACCTTATTGAGAAACTGAGCCTTCTGGGCCTGAACACCTCCCTCTGCAACTGGATCCTGGACTTCCTGACTGGGAGACCTCAGTTAGTCCAGATCGGGAACAGCTTCTCCAGCACCACCACACTGAGCACTGGAGCCCATCAGGGCTGTGTGCTCAGTCCACTGCTGTTCACTTTGCTGATGCACGACTGTGAAGCAATGTAGAGTTCGAACCAAATCGTCAAGTTTGCCAATGACACAACCGTGGTGGGTCTCATCAGCAAGAACAATGAGTCAGCATACAGAGAGGAGGTGCAACGACTAACAGTCTGGTGTAGAGCCAACAACCTGTCTCTAAATGTTGACAAGACTAAAGATATGGTTTTTGACTTTAAGAGAGCACAGAGTGACCATTCTCCGCTGTTCATCGACGGATCCCCTGTGGAGATCGTCAAGAGCACCAAATTCCTTGGTGTACATCTAGTGGAGCACTTCACCTGGTCACTCAACATCAGCTCCCTCAGCAAGAAAGCCCAGCAGCGCCTCTACTTCCTGCGGAGGCTGAGGAAAGCCCATCTACCTCGTCCCATCCTGACCATGTTCCATAGAGCGACCATCGGGAGTGTCCTGAGCAGCTGCATCACTGCCTGGTTTGGGAATTGCACCGTCTCAGATCGCAAGACCCTGCAGTGGATAGTGAAGACAGCTGAAAAGATCATTGGAGTCTCTCTCCCCTCCATCACGGACATGTACACCACACGTTGAATCTGCAAAGCAAACAGCATTGTGGACGACCCCACACACCTCTCACACACACTCTTCACCCTCATGCCCTCTGGAAAGAGATACCGAAGCATTCGGGCCCCCACAACCAGACTGTGTAACAGTTTCTTTCCACAAGCCATCAGGCTCCTCAACACCCAGAACTGAACTACACCAGCTCTCTCTCTTACATACACACACAAACACATACACCTGTGTGAACACACACACACCCACCTGTGTGAACAGACTCTCAATACAATGTACCTTCTACTTGCACTACCTCAACCACTGTTATATATGATTACTTATTTGCACTATTTTTAACTGCTGCTAACAGATTTTTGCAAACTACAATGGCCATGCTGCTATGTATATGGTTACGAACATATATGTAATGCACATCACATTCCATCTTGCACATGTTTTTGTGTTCTGTCCTATGTTGTTTTTGTACTTTGTCTTTGTACTGTCTTGTCTTTGCACTGTTTGCACCTGTTTGCACACTTTGCACTTTAGGTAGCTAGGACAAACTTCTCTAAACTAGCTCTGTGTTGTTGTTTCGGTTTTTTTTTTGTAATTACATGTCATGTGTTGTTTTAATGTAGCACCAGGGTCCTGGAGAAACATCTCATTTCACTATGTACTGTGTCAGCTATATGTGGTTGGAATGACAATAAAAGCTTCTTGACTTGACTTGACTTGACTTCATATAGCAAGTTACTCAAGTTGCAGTTTACACTGTGAAGATCACAGTGAGTGTAGGTGTGATGTGAAGGTAAAACAGTTCTGCACTTTCAAGAAAATGTTGGAGCTCTGAGCACAAAACTTAAAACTATCCAGTGAGCACACCTAACACCACATAGACTTTTAGTCTTTCCTTGGATTACTTTTGGTAGGTACTAACAGCTACATTCCAGGAACACCCCACAAGACCTGCTGTTTTGGATATACTCTGACCAAGTCATCTAGCCAACATAGTTTGGCCCTTATGAAAGTCAATCAGATGCTTACTCTTGTCCATTTTCCTGCTTCCAACACATCAGCTTTGTGAACTAAGCTTTTATATCCTGTCAAATATATTTACAGGTACGACTATAACAAGATTATCATGTCATTCACTTCAGCTGTCTCAGGGGATGTTAACGGCCATTAACCACCACTTCCCCATTATTATTATTATTATTTTTTTTTTTTTTTAATTATTATTTATTTATTTATTTATTTATTTATTTATTTATTTATTTATTTATTTCTCCAGACATTCTCAAGGCAAATGCAGTAATTAAAATGTAAAGATGTGCATATGAGTCATGGTAGAATGTCTGACAGCTATTCAGGGAAAAGACTTTCTTGCCTGAGGTATTATTTGATAGTTTAAAAAGTGTTGTATTTCCAGGAACCTTGTTATATTTAGTCAGATTAAACATCAGGGCCTGTCTGTTGGGAACTCAGCTAACTGTCAGCTGTGGATCACCTAGGCATCTATGTTTTGAGGAAAAAAAACTCGTGCTGTCTTAACATGAAAATCATCCTTACTATTCTTATACAAACTAATAGATACAGGCTTTAAAGTTCTCTTGTGGATATGAATTTGTTTTAAAACATTTCCCTTGGGAATCCTGTTCAATAAAATTCAACAGGCAAACATACCAGACAGTGCTGGAACAACTGAATATCCATTTGCCAGATGGCGGTCTGGAGATTAAAGTTGTTTTCTTTCACCTCTTCCTTTGGGGATCAGGTCCATAAACAACAAAGTAGCAAGTAATTCTGCAACTAATTATTTCATACATTGTGCCCTTCTGCTCTACCACAGTTTTGTAGGGAAAGCTAGCAAGGATGAATATAACCTTACAAGGCATGTAAGTGCAGTTAATGCATGTACGGTTGAATTATCACACTACACTCTGTTTGAAAAGTCAGGAACCAGCAGAAATATGCTGAGCAAAATTTGCAAAGACATGATACAGAGGCCAAGAAAATGTGAGTGGAAGGGGGAAGATGGTGAGTTGTAAATAATGAATGCAAATTTAAGTGTGTGTAGTTTTATTCTCATTGGTTCCTGACTTTTTGTTTACCTTGTACATGCCTTTATAAATATTTTCAGTACAAAAGTTGACGTGGTCAAATACTGAAGATCATACTACAGATCATAGCATTTTGGTAAATCTAACATTCAGTGTGAGAGCCAAATTGTTAACGCTAAAGTACAGGTGCATCTCAATAAATTAGAATGTCATGAAAAAGTTCATTTATTTCAGTAATTCAACTCAAATTGTGAAACTCGTGTATTAAATACATTCAATGCACACAGACTGAAGTAGTTTAAGTCTTTGGTTCTTTTAATTGTGATGATTTTGGCTCACATTTAACAAAAACCCACCAATTCACTAGGCTACACAATCATGGGGAAGACTGCTGATCTGACAGTTGTCCAGAAGACAATCATTGACACCCTTCACAAGGAGGGTAAGCCACAAACATTCATTGCCAAAGAAGCAGGCTGTTCACAGAGTGCTGTATCCAAGCATGTTAACAGAAAGTTGAGTGGAAGGAAAAAAGTGTGGAAGAAAAAGATGCACAACCAACCAAGAGAAACGCAGTCTTATGTGGATTGTCAAGCAAAATCCATTCAAGAATTTTAGTGACCCCTCCTTGAACCGCCACCTTATTGTGGTGGAGGGGTTTGAGTACCCAAATGAACCTAGGAGCCATGTTGTCAGGGGCCTAATGCTCCTGGTAGGGTCTCCCAAGGCAAACAGGTTCTAGGTGACGGGTCAGACTAAGAGCGGTTCAAGACCTTTATGGAAATAACAACAAGGACCGTTACGTTGCCCGGACTGGTGTCACCAGGGCCCCACCCTGGAGCCAGGCCTGGTGTTGGGGCACGCAGGCGAGCGCCTGGTGGCCGAGTCTTTGCCTGCGGGACTCGGCCGGGCACAGCCCGAAGAAAAGACGTAGGCCCACCTTCCCGTAGGCCCACCACCCACAGGAAGGAGCATAGGGGTCCGGTGCAATGTGTTTTGGGTAGCAGTCATGGGCGGGGGCCCCGACAACCCAAACCCTGGACAAAGAATCTGGCTTTTGGGACATGGAATGTCACCTCACGGGGGGAAGGAGCCCGAGCTGGTGAGGGAGGTTGAGCGGTTGGTAAGGTTGGACCCTCTTCGCCTCTGGAGTGCCCCATGGTGAGAGGCGTCAGGCTGGGGTGGGGTAGGCTTGCTTATAGCCCCCCAGCTCAGCCGGCATGTGCTGGAGTTTTCCCCGGTAAACGAGAGGGTTGTTTCCCTGCGCCTTCGGGCCGGGGATAGGTGTCTCACTGTTGTTTCGGCTTATGGGCCAAACAGCAGTGTGGACTACTCAACCTTCTTGGAGACCCTGCGAGGGGTGCTGGAAGGTGATCCAACTGGGGACTCCATAGTTTTGCTGGGGGACTTCAACGCTCATGTGGGCAACGACAGTGATACCTGGAGGGGCGTGATTGGGAGGAACGGCCCCCCTGATCTGAACTCGAGTGGTGTCCTGTTGCTGGACTTCTGTGCTAGTCACAGCCTGTCCATAACGAACACCATCTTCAAGCATAAGGGTGCCCATCAGTACACGTGGTACCAGGACACCCTAGGCCAGAGGTCAATGATCGACTTTGTGGTTGTGTCATCTGACCTTCGGCCACATGTCTTGGACACTCGGGTGAAGAGAGGGGTGGAGCTGTCAACCGATCACCACCTGCTGGTGAATTGGATCCGCTTACAGAGGAGGATGCCGGACAGACTTGGCAGGCCCAAACGTATTGTGAGGGTCTGTTGGGAACGTCTTGCTGATCCCTCTGTTAGGGGGGTCTTCAACTCCCACCTCCGGGAGAGTTTCCTATCGAGCCTGGTTGGCTCGGGGGACTCCGGAGGCAGCTGAGGCATACCGGCAGGCCAAGCGAACTACAGAAATTTGAATTACTGAAATAAATGAACTTTTCCACGACATTCTAATTTATTGAGATGCACCTGTATATCCATAAACAAGTGACATTTAATAAGTTTACTAAATTAATCAACTAAGCTGAACTGAGCAAATTAAATTAAACTAATTCCCCACATCTAGTAGAAAACAGTTGGTTTAATATGATTATATGAAATGTAAAGATATTGCACTGTAAATATTTGATGAATACAAATAAGTAATCAAAGCCATATGAAGATTCAAATTGTGAACAAGAACAAATAAATTTCTAATCAATTGATTCAAATGCAAAGAAAATCAAATCAAATTCAGAGAGTTTTTCTCCTCCTCAGTTTGGATCGTTCTGAACCCATGTATAGGAAGCTGTAGCCCAGTGACTGACACTGTATTTTTAACTGGGTATTTAGGTCACATGTTGAAGTAACATAGGGCTACTGGATTGAGATTTCTGTTATGAATGATTAAGAATTTCATTCCGCTGCCTATATGTGAGTGACACATCCTCAGGCTTTTAAATGTACATCTAACAACTCTACACATTTGCAAAACATTCCTTTATTATAAATAAATCATTTTTGTATAAAAAAAATGGCATGCGTCATTCATGGCACTTACAGTGTCAGCTATAGTCCATTTAGCCAATACAAGACACAGCTTATCTTGTTATGCAGGTTTCGGACAACGTAGAACAAGATTAAAAAAAAAAAATAGCACATCCACAAAAATACATACAATAGGAATTACAGCAAACATGGTCAACTCTGGTAGATTTCATATGTCTCATCTTTTTTATGTTCACATTTCAAAAGGTTCAATGAAAATACCAGTTTCACATCTCTTTTTTCACTGTTTTCATTGGGATGCTTTTTTATGTTTCATTTTTTATTTAATTTTATTTTTTTTGCCACAACTGCAAACCTGCATCTCTGTTTGCTCCTTTTTCTACGATTGTGTTTGTGCTTTACTCTGTGTGTGTGTGTGTGTGTGTGTGTGTGTGTGTGTGTGTGTGTGTGTGTGTGTGTGTGTGTGTGTGTGTGTGTGTGAGAGAGAGTGGTGGTGGTAACACTGGATTGCAGAGTAGTACCCCCACTGGTGTGATACAGTGGTCCCTTTCTCTCACAGGTTTAAGTTTAATGCAGAATGACAGGAAGTCTCATGCTCAGTCGCCTGTCAGGATCACATGACATGTCTTGATTTGGAGAGGCTTTACACCTCCGTGGAGGCAGTCCCATCTCAGATGGCATGATTGGTATAGCTGACATATGTCGTCTTGGTGGAGGGTGCTGCTGAACAGTGGAGAAACATTTTAACAAACGCATTTTCTGTCTCATTTGCATCACTATGCTTGTCTTTGCTCTCATAGATGAATTATAGACAGCTTCAACAAAGACCTTCAAAAATTCATTTATAAAACTGACAAGCAGGTGAAGGTATACCTGCTCGTTACATACCTTTAATGAGCTGTGGTAATTAAATTCAAGCTTGATTTTTTTTTATTTTTTATCAGTGTTGCATTAATACTTTATAGCAGCTGCTGTTACCCAGTATATCTAACAGGACCACTCACTGTTGGTCTCCATGCTTTCGCAGAGCTCGGTCTTGACCTCTCCGTTCGGGCGATCACTTCCTTTCTGCGTCAGCTTACCCGACATAGTGGCTGCAGTGACAATGGCCTTGAAGCTGCGCTTGCGCTTTGGCACATTCTGCTCTGGGTGGAAGATGATAATGTAGACCTTCGGCATGTAAAGCATCCCCAGTGATACAGAGGCACTTAGACTCAGAGAGATGGTGAGGGTGGTGGTCTGGATGTACATCTGAGAGGGACAGCAGTGGAAAAAGTGAAAGGAATTTTATGACAATTATTAAAACAGTCTATAAACAGCATATCAAATATTATTCAAGTCTATTTTTCTAAACAATTAATGAAAAACTTGTAATGGAAGGTTGTTTCCCGCTCCTTCCTACTTAATTTTTCATATTTTTTTTATTCTTATTGCACTACATTATTGCTCTAAAAGGTGTCAGGACATCATTTTATTGGCCCGCTTTTACAAATACTATGAAAATATAAGGATACCATGATCAAAACAACTAAAATAAAAGCATTGGTTGTACTAGCACCAGCAGGGCTAAAATTAGGTTTATTTCCTAATGCATGTTGCTGTGTTTGCGGTAAAATAAGCTTTACAGTAGTAAAAAAAAATTTTATTAAAAAAAACTCTGGACTGAACAGCTGATATGTGATGAAGGCTGATGTATAAGCAGATAATGCAGCCCTTTTCTGGCACAAAAATGCAATTACAATGTATTATTTTGTAATGTAGTTTACTGTCACATTTTATTTCATTATAAAGTTGTGAAGTTGATTAGATCATAAGTGACTAATAGAGGTTTTTTTTGTGTTTCTGTATTCTGTATTTTGTTTATGTCAAGCATCAGGGATACGTGCTTGTCTTGCTGTGCAGATGCATTGTTCAGTGCTTTAGCTAAAATACTAATACTAACTGACATGTTATTGAACAAAGTAAACAGATTCCATCCACACAGGGCCAGCGCTAGTCAGGTGAAGGGCTGATGGGGTAAAACGGCACACCAGGCCTTTTGGGGATACAACTGCTCTGCTTTAAAGCTTTGCCAGGAAACCATTTTCATTTCAAGGGAGAAAAATCAACTGCTTTTCAACCATTAATCCTAATTTTCAACCAATCACTTTATTTCAATTTGATTAAAGTTGCAAAAGTTGTTGAATTGGTTTGTATTACTCTCTATTTATATTTCCAATTTCAATTATTTAAAACAAATTATTTAATGTAACAGTTGGCAGTGGTCATTGGGTAACGATGCAGAAGGCTGCAGTTTACCATACTTATAGAGTTTACACAGTCTTAGTCAGTGAAATAATTTACTTAAAAGAAATAAATAATTAACATTATTTATTGATTGTCACGTAAGCTATATTCCTGAATTGCGAGCAGTGTTCCAAGGATAGGCATTGGATCCAGGCTGATAAATGAGTTGTTGAGCCCACAATATCACTGTGTTTATCAAAAATGTTTCTCGACACTTTTTTCTTTTTGGAATATAACCTCTGCATTGTGTACACACAATGATTGGGGACTCAACAAATATACCTAATTAATTGAACTGGGTCCTGCAATGTCTATGAGGTTGTCTTCTACTTGTCCTTTTCTGCACATCAAAACAGATGAAATGTCAAAATATACACCAACACGAGTAGATAGTCGAATACTCTAAAAGATGAAATTCATAGTTTTTCATAGTAGTTTACTGCTAAATATATATATATATATATATATATATATATATTAGCAGTAAACTACTATGAAAAACTATACATCAGAAGAAGATATATATATATATTATATATATATATATATATATATATATATATATATATATATATATATATATATATATATATATATATATCTTCTTCTTCTTCTTCTTCTTCTTCTTCTTCTTCTTTCGGCTTTTCCCTTCAGGGGTCGCCACAGCGAATCATCTCTCTCCACCTATCCCTATCTTCTGCATCCTCAACACTTGCACCCACTAGCTTCATATCCTCATTAATTCCATCCATATACCTCCTCTTTGGCCTTCCTCTTTGCCTCCTGCCTGGCAGCTCCATGTCCAACATTCTCCTACCAATATACTCACTCTCCCTCCTCTGAACATGTCCAAACCATCTTAATCTGGCCTCCCTAACTTTGTCCTCCAAACATCCAACATGAGCTGTCCCTCTGATGTACTCATTCCTAATCCTGTCCAATCTTGTCACTCCCAAAGAGAACCTCAACATCTTCAGCTCTGCTACCTCTAGCTCTGACTCCTGTCTCTTCCTCAGCAACACTGTCTCTAAATCTCTTCCTCAGCGACACTGTCTCTATATACACATTATATATATATATATATATATATATATATATATATATATATATATATATATATATATATATATATATATATATATATATATATAATAGATAAATAATGTTTTAATGTTTAGCTTCTCAGATGGTTTGATCAGACTTCATGATCAGACTTCTTGTGTATTGTTCTAATAGCTGACATATGGACTTTATCTGCTCTATCAGAATGTTTATCACTGTTTATACTGGACTGCCCAGTGTCTGACAATTACCTGATGCAAAATTACATAGAGGGATTTATTAATATTGTTCCTCTTTATGACAGTCACAAACTCTCCTAGCTGGTCAAGAATCACTTCAGCCCAAAAAAAGGATAAAGCTTTTTTAAATGTTAAATGAGTTTTACATGAGTTAGAATTTCCTAGACAATGTTACTATAATCTTCTCATTTAGTCCATAATTTCCTTATTTCCTTCAAATTGCAAAATGTCTCTCCCATAATGTTTCAATGACAGACATACACTATATGCCAGAAATGTGGCCACCTGAACATTGCATTGATATGAGGGCTTTCTTTAAACTGTTGTCAGAAACTTTGTAGCACACACTTTTTGTTCGTGTAGTGTTACAATTTCCTTTTCAAAGCTCATGGAACTAGCAAAATGCCCATGCCAATGCTCCTGTGCACAAAGCTCCTGAGCTCCATGAAGACATGGTGTGTTAAGGTTGGAGTGGAAGAACTGAAGTGTCCTGCACAGAGCCCTGACTCTGACTCTGACCCACTGAACACCTTTGGGATGAACTGGAACATCGACTACAGAATGAGATGTACTACAAGCACATATGGGACTACCCATACGCCGACTACACCGACTACCGGAATGGGATGTATTACAAGCACATATGGGAGTAATGGTCAGATGTCCATAAATTTTCCATATAGTATAAAACTGACAGTGAAAATAGAAATGTTAATAGGAAATGTGTTTCATTATTGGACCATCAGGCACAGAGAGTGCATTAGCAAATGGAGGACTTACTCTTGCTTTTTTAATATGGCAGAACCATACTTTGTTAACACTGAGAATGGAATGGCAAACAGACTGCATTTGCATTTTAATTTTGCCAGCCTTTGTATGTTGTAGTTCATGAAAAACTGTTTTGCATATGAATTGCAAATAAAGTCCAGAATATGCTGCCATAGGAAAGCTTTCAGTGTCAAACACTAGAACCATCAAACATTAAACAAGAACCCATGAGGAAATATTCTATTTAAGACCAGTTCCTCTTAGCTATTCTTAGACATACTTTCCCACCACATGAATTATTTCCATGTGAAACACACCATATTTGGGATATTAAGGACGTTTGACAGGTGTTAAGTGTCTGTATTCTTAATGTTTGTCAATGGTGGACTTTGAAACAATGACTTCCTTTTTTACATTGTTCTACCAATTTTCTGCAATATACTGTGGTGCAATATACTTTTACTGTCCAGTGGTCACCCAAATGAGGATGGGTTCCCTTCTGAGCATGGTTCCTCTCAAGGTTTCTTTCTCATGTCATCTCAGGGACTTTTCCCCCCGCCACCATTGCCTCAGGTTTGCTCATTAGGAATAAATGTTAGGGATAAATAGTAACTTAACTTTAATCTTCATCATTTTTTCTATGTTCCTATATTTCTGTAAAGCTGCTTTGAGACAATGTCCATTGTATACAAATAAATTGCTTTGAATTTAATTGAATATACTGTTATATTTTATTTTATTATAGTTATATTGGCTAGTTTTATTTTACCATGACATAAGGCATGTTATAACTTGGGGAGTGTAATATCATCATTGTCCTTTAAAAGCATGTAATCACTAAACCTGAAGTGTTTGCATGGAAAAGATGGCAGACACTACAAAACATGACATCTTATCAACTGAAAACATGTTGAATATAGTCAAGTTTATCCAGTATTTTCTATTATAAGATTAACATACCTGAAATTGATCAGTAAGTTTCACATAGTTTTATTGATAGATCATTTTGTTTCTTTCTGGAAATATATGCTTAAAGCTATTTATGCCAACAGAACAAAATTATTTCAAGCCTAAAATGTCTGGATTTAGTAATATCTATTATTAATGCTATTTTAATCTTAAAATAGTAAATACTAGATCAATTTGACTATATTTAAAAATATTTCCACTTCCTAAGATTTCTTTTTTTGTGGTGTGTCTGCAGGACCATAGCAGGTCAGCCTGACTGATGATTAGCAACTGAGCTCTCCACGCATTGCTGCCTACGCATACAGTAAGCAGATTACATTTAATGTAATGTCTGAATTTGTACACCATTTTCTAATGGAAGGAAAGCACCTCCTGTTACATTCTCTAAGGGTGTGAATTGGTTTTGTATCCACATTTCTGGCAGAGAATAACATTGCAGGTTTGCTTGGAACTGATAGTCAGTCATGCATTAAGCAAAACACAGAGAGGGAATGAGACAGTGAAATAAAGAAAAGATAGAGAAACATTTTTTATGGTTTGTATATCTGCTGCTAAGAGATCTATATTCCTCTGGACAGGATAACAAGGTGTGACAATGAAAAGCATGAATATTTTGGCACACTTTTCTTAGTGTTAGTCTGGTGCCAGTGTGTGTGATTCACAGCATTGAGGCTCATTGGCATTCACAGCTGCTTGAATAATGGCAGAGTAATAGAGATCTGCCAAGAGAGCTTGTTTTATCATGATCCCTTTATCTTACTAAAAGAATCACAAATAAACTGTTGACCTCAGAGAAAAGTGTTTTGGAGTGGTTAGTTTCTGTGTGTGTGTGTGTGTGTGTGTGTGTGTGTGTGTGTGTGTGTGTGTGTGTGAACAGGTTACCCTGTCACCTCATATCATCACTTATCATCTTACATGCACACACGCACACACACACACACACACACACACACACACACACACACACGCACACTCCATGTGCAACAGCCACTGTGCCATAGTGGAAAATTAAGAATTATCGATTTCATTTAGCTTCTCTGACTATACAGGGTCTTACAGGAAGAGAGCAAATGACACATAAACAACTGCATTTACTCTGAGCTTTGGCTTAAAATATAAAGTCCTTGTGTTACTTTAAATCTCTGCAAAAGGACAACTGCATAGAAAACATCATTCTCTGAATGATCACCAGCTAAATGAAAAAATTCAGAAGGCTTGTAAAATTAGCCTAATAGAAAATAGGCCAAAAATGTATTAATATTCATCCATTTTCAGTAAATGGTGTTAAAATATGATGTTGGGTGAGGAGGTCTGGTGTGCAGACCTCTAGATTTTTGGAAACATAATGTTGCTGAACCCAGAACTGACTAACTGAATCAACCTCAGATCATAACACTGCCCCCACAAGCTTGGATGATGGGTAAATCACTCCATCTGCCTCTTCTTATCCAGATGCTACCATCACTCTGTAACGGGGTTCCAATCTAGACTCATCAGAACACATGACCTTTTTCCATTGCTCCAGAGTTCAATCTTTATGCTCCATAGCAAATTGAAGCCTTACTGATAAGTGGTTTTTCTAAGACTACACAAGAGTTTAGTTCCAATCAACTGAGATCTCTTTGCATTGTGCATGTGGAAATGTTCTTACTTTCACTATTAAACATAGCTGAGTTGTACTAGTTTTTTTGAATGATCATGATCATTCAACATTTTATTCCAACCATATTGCATCCTCAAAGATGATGATTCACCATTATCCTTCCAGGTTTTAATAATGCATTGGACACTTCTTAATCTAATTTTAATGCTTTCAGCAATCTCCTTAGTTGTTTTCTTTGCATGATGCAAGACAATAATTTGAACATTTTGAAACAGAGTACCATCTTCTCCACAACCACATAATATGCCTTCCTACATGGTTGTTTAAGAAATGAGAAGCTACCCACTGCATCAGTTAGGTTTAAATAACTTGGAGGTATCTTACCTATTTACTTAGTTGATTCCAGGTGGTGACTTTATTTTTGGCCAGGCAATCTGTGTGTGTGTGTGTGTGTGTGTGTGTGTGTGTGTGTGTGTGTGTGTGTGTGTGTGTGTGTGTGTGTGTGTGTGTGTGTGTTTCTGTGACTACTTTGGTCTACTTGCCTGTTGTGTATTCTGCCAGATGGCTGCTGGGTAGAATGTGTTTACTTCTCAAAGTTCATAGAAATGTAAATCTGTGGTTTTATCTAAAGCCAAAATGCCGTGTGCAATACCAGATGGGAAAAGGTATGAAACCACACCATTGTGAGGTTGCAGGGTTACAGTCTGCTGCACTATGTCAGCTGTTATAAATAAGGCAGTGTACTTTTGGTTTTAGTATTTGTTTTTTGTTTTTTTCATTCTCTTTTCAAGACTTTTCCTTATCTGAGCAAGATCACTAAGAGAACCTGATGACTTTTTATGATGATATGTCTACCAATGACCACCAATTACTCCTCTCTACTGCTTTGGACAATATCATGCATATAATCATGCTAAAATAAACTGGAAGGCACTAAATGGAAACTAAAATCAGGTTAATAATGACTAATCTTTTTTGCACCCAAAAGTAGCTGAGCTTCAGAATCTTGAATTAGTTGCAAAGTATGACTGACTGATCTCAAAACACAAAGCATTCCAGCCATCTAAATGGGATGAAACAGGTAATTAGAGGATGGATTATAGTTTAATTTTGGGGATTGTTCTTAGCTGAAAGAAACTGCCTTTAACAGTTGCATTAATATAGTATTCAAATAGCTTTCAGTCAAAAATTACCCTATTTTTTCAACATCTATTAGTTTATTTGAATACACTGGATTTAGTTGAAGGAAATTGTTACGGGTAGCAGGGCTGAGGGTGAACCACTAGGGGGCTCTCAGTAGGGGTTGTCATGTGATGTCTGTTTTTGTTTATCTCGGCCATGTGTGTTAGTTAAGCCCCGCCCTGTCCTATTGTGTGTTAATTGATGTTCACCTGTTCCTAATGTTTCCTGATTATGTTTCCTATATATAGTCCTGTCTTTGTCTTCTTTAGTTGCTAGTCCTTGTTTGTATGTAGACCGATGTGGTGTCGCGGTTTCTGTTTCATGTTATGTCTCGTGATTTATGTTTAATAAAAACCTCGTTTTGTTCACGGAAGCTTCGCGTTGGGTCTGTTATATCCAGCCGGACACCACCGGTTGTAACAGAAATTACTTGCCTGACAATTTAAACATGCGCCTTAAACTCATTGAGCATCTTTATTGAGCACTGGTCAGCTGTTTGCAGAAGGTTTCCTCAGATGGAACCCTGGGGAACCTCAGAAGTAACTGTGGTGACTGAAAAAAGTGGATGCCTGTGTTGAGTACCATTACAATGTTCCATCAAAGCCACAAATCCCATGAAGGAACATGCCCCCATTTCCCTCCTTCCACCTCTATTAACTTCTAATTTAAAACAAAATAACTGTGTAAAACAGTATAATGCATAAAGAAAGCAGTTGCACTAATAATTAAACATTTAAATACCAGTAAATAGTATTGAATAAAACATTCAAATAACATTTAAAAACATTTAAAAAGACTCACAAATATGCCTTAATATGCACATTAATATGCCTCACAAAACTGTTAGGAGACACAGAATGATAAGTTAAACTGTGAACAAAGTTAACTGGTAATGATATTAGCTAGTTGTTTGAAAGCCCAGCAGTGTCCAGTGTCCCTTAACAACAGATCTTGTACCTGAATAAAATATTTTCTATTTATATTTCTACTTGAGTTAAAGTGCAAAAACATTTGAAAATGTACTTGGGTGTCAAAAGTACTCTGAAATATTGCAGTTTATGAACAATTTCAATCAAGAGAACCTGAGTGACTACAGACCGAAGGTTGCTGTTCATATCTTTCCCCACACAGGTCTCCTTAATAGAAAAAATGAATAATGATAATAACACAGTCACTATAACAAATAGCAGCAATAACTCTCAGAACATTTATTACTTTAGTACATTTACAAGCAATGCATACGAACCAGAAGTCTCATGCAAAAAGAGAAAATTCGAGCTATTACTTACTTCAACTTTTAAAATAAGGTGGTTTCTTGAGATGTGCTTAAGTAAATGTCATGTCCCCACTGTATTTATTGTCCCCCCTCGTGGTCACCAGTGCCAACAGCAAGTAACAGGTCAATGGTCACTTAAGAAAGAGCAGTTTCAGAACCCACAAAAAATCTCACTGGAATTTCAGTTTGTCCCGGAGGATCTTACTAGATTTTGAATTGTGTTTTATTTGAAAGAATGATTGTAATGCTATAGGAAAGTTATTGGAAATTACAGAGGGTGCTTTGGGAGTTTTAAAATCCTAAATGATTTTCATTAAAGTCCTTTGTCAAAAAGGATTCCAATAAGAAACTTGTTCAGAATTCTAATTAGATTTTTTGTCATATTTTGAAACTGTCCCTATAAGATTCCTTTAGAGGAACTACCTTATAGAACAATACATAAAAATTTTGTAGGACCACTTCTACACGCTTAATTAATGGGATTCATTTGAGTTCCTATTCAAATCTACAGTCATGTGAAAAAATCTTCATTTAAACAATACTGGATGATTCAAGTAATATAACTAAACAAATTAAACCAAAGAAAAGTTTTTTTTAATGATCTGTAAAATGTCATTTTAAAAAAATCCAATTTCTTGTGAGGAAATAGTAAGGACACCCCCACATTAAACTTTACATTTACATTTACATTTACATTTCTGGCATTTGGCAGATGCTCTTATCCAGAGTGACGTACAAAAAGTGCTTTAGTTCTCAATCACTGAATACATTAACACTGGTTCAATAAGACACAATCTTGGGATACTATTAGTCTAAACACTGAGTTGGGTTTTTTTTTTTTTTTTTTAAACTTTGCAACATAATACGTAAACAGGGAAAAATAAGAGCTAGGTTAAAATGAATAAAATGAC
This sequence comes from Hemibagrus guttatus, assembly GCA_033459395.1. NCBI lineage: Eukaryota > Metazoa > Chordata > Actinopteri > Siluriformes > Bagridae > Hemibagrus > Hemibagrus guttatus. The sequence continues at coordinate 20,093,242 of JAUCMX010000018.1, forward strand.
CTACAAGTGTATCACATCAGGTGCAAGTTAGAACATTGGTACAGAACATTTTGAAGGAGGCTTGCCTTATTTAAAGCTCAGACATTTAGTTTGGTTTGCTCTTAATTGTTGAAACGAGAGGTATCACCATGGTGAGATCCAAAGAGCTATCTGAGGGCTTCAGAAAGAAGATTGTTGATGCTTATGAGTCCAGTAAGGGATATAAAAAGATCTCAAAATTTGTAATCAGCCATTCCACTGTCCAGAAAATCATTTATAAGTGGAGAACATTTAAAACAACTGCCAACATGGCCAGGTCAGGCCATCCAACTAAATTCACCCCAAGAGCAGACCTCAAGATGCTTAAAGACGTCTCCAAAAACCCTAAATATCATCACAGGACCTAGAGCAAGCTTTTGCTACAGTTTATGTCAAAGTGCATGAATCTACAATCAGAAAGAGACTACACTACTTTAATTATTATGGGAGGTGTGCAAGAAGGAATCCTTTTGCTGTCTAAAAAACAGGAGGGTAAGATTGAAGTTTCCCAAAGAACACAGAGACAAAGGCCAAGACTTCTGGAATAATGTGCTTTGGACAGATGAGTCTAAAACTGAATTATTTGGACACTATAACAAGGAATGTTTGGTGTAAACCAAATACAGCATTTCAGCAAAGAAACCTCATGCCAACTGAGGTGGAAGTGTTATAGAATCCATGATGAATTCTACATTGTATCAGAAGGTGCTTGAGGAACGTGTAAGACCATCTGTCAAAAAATTTAAGCTAAAATGGAACTGAACCTTGCAACATGACAATGACCCAAAACATACCAGTAAATCCACCAAGGACAATCTGAATAGTATAAAAATGGAGAATTCTGTAATGGCCAAGTCAAAGCCAGTTCATTTATTTTGTTTAATAAGTGAAAGCAAAGTGATATTTTGTTGATTACATGCAATTACATCACTTTCATTTACAGATACAAATTAAAACAAGATCAGAAATTGACATGTCGACATTTCTTAATAAAGAACTGAATATTCAATGGGGTGTCCTAATTTTTTCACATGACTGTATATGTGAGTTTCCTACAGTATCATCATGAACAATAGCAGAGGGAATAATGCTCTACAGTACTGGCTTTTAGATTCTTAAAAATATCATGCTGAGCTCCCATATAGACCTATATATGAACCCAAAAGCATCTCAATAACAAAAAATCATGTAGATGTCCTACAGGATATTTATGTTTTAATAAAGAATGGCTCCAAAATTTGATAGAAACTCAAATTAGAATCCTGTACAAGTTTCTTATTTGAATCCTTTATGATTATTTGGACAAGGATACCATGAAATGACCTGAAATCAAACTGGAAAACTTTATAAATTATGAAAGATTTGAGATACAGTGGATGGAAATAGATGGATCTCTGCATGTTTAAACATTCTGGAACTGTGCCAGAACAAGCTCGTGTTAGTCACTGCAAAATGTAATGCCTCAATAAATCAGTGGTTTTCAGAATCTTCAGTCAGTAGATTCCTACTTTTGTCATGGCTATCAAGTGGGAGGATTTAAACACCTGAGTAAAAGTGACAAAATTAATTAAAATAAAAAGAATAAAATTTTACAAAAAATTCTGTAGTTGAACCAGCTAGTGATGGTTCCAATCCCACTGCGATACGTCTTATATTTTCTTCTGTAATTGTTCTATCTTGAATAGAAGCCTATATTTCTTCTAGTGTTTGAGCTCTTGACTTGAATAGTATTTCTTGTTGTGTCATGCTTGCATGGAGTCTTGACTGGGCCCTGCTGGTAAATGTGTAAATGACCTTGCAATATTTCTTAATTTATGAAGAAGAATTATTATTATTATTATTATTATTATTATTATTATTATTATTATTATTATTATTATTATATTGAGCTTGTTTATAGATTGGTGAGACTAAGTGAAACATTTCCCTCTTATTCTGTGTAATAAATGCATTTCTAAAAGTATGTGGACACCTGACCAATCACAACCATTTGTGCCTGTTGAAAATCTCATTCAGCTACAAGAGCATTAGTGAGATCAGTCTGGGGTTCAGTCGGTGTTCCAGTTCACCCCAAAGGTGTTCAGTACGGTTGAGTCAGGGATCTGTGCAGGACACTCGAGATCTATGACTATAACCTTAGCAAACCATGTCTTCATGGAGCTCAGGGGGCTTTGTGCACAGGGACACTACCGTGCTGGAACAGGTTTCCGGTGAAGGGAAATTTTAATGCAACAGCGTACAAAGGCATTCTAGTTTTGTGTTTCCAACTGTGTGCAAAAGTTTGGGGAAGAACCACATATATGTGTGATGGTCAGTGGTCCACATACTTTTGGCCATACAGTGTATTTAATTGATTTCACAGGATAGGACTCAACACAAAAGTACGCATACACTATATGACCAAATTCTGTGGACACCTTACCATTACACATGTATGTGTCATTCCCTATTGCTCTTTGCGCACACATTTGGATGAACTGGAACACCAACTGCATAGGAGACCTCCTCACTCAACATCATTACTTGATCTCACTAGTGCACTGTTCAGTAGGTGTCAGTGGGCCAGATGTAAAAAGGTCACCAATCAATTATCTTATGGTCATGAATTGGCCATATCATAATCCATAATGAGAAGCACACACTTCAGTGTTCCAAAAATGAGCCATGATGAGCTCTCAGGTCCTGATCCAGGCCTTTCCTAATGCTGTCATTAAAATATTGTCATGCTCCTCTGCTCCCACTAATTAGCTTGAAATGTCACTGGAAAGAGGACTATGACTTTTAATAGTTCATTCTCTCTTCAAAAAACTAAATCCTGGGGCATTAAGAAATCCATTGAAATAGCATCTGGGAGTTTTCTTCCATCATTCATTTCATGAGTCAGATGGAGAAAGAGGGGTATAGACAAGGGGTATGAGGTGCATTCCCTATTGCTCTTTAATGCCCACTCACCTGTGCTAGGTATCTGACATCCTGTACATGCTAGAACACAAAACTGGTACAAATGTATCAGCCAAGGATCCTCAGTAGCTCAGTGGTTTTCTGAAATATTCAAACCAGCCTATCTGGCACCAACAATCATGCCTCATGCCACATCTCTCTCTCTCTCTCTCTCTCTCTCTCTCTCTCTCTCCACCCCCCCCCCCCCCCTCTCTCTCTCTCTCTCTCTCTCTCTCTCTCTCCTCTCCCTCTCTCGGTTTTACCAGTGATCCTGACCCCTTCTGCTCTTTGGACTTGCCAGATCTTTCCTGATGCCCTATTTCTGATTGAAGTCTCATCACTTGGAGGCTGCTCACTGCTGCTAAAGATGCTGCACATGGACAGCCTGGAGATACATGGGATTGCTGTGGATGGTACGGCTTAGAAACCATGAAGATGTCTTTGGACTGCAATTATCATAATCAGATTTGAACAAAAATCTCCAACAGTGAACAGTTGATACCTTTAACAAAACAGACTTCATGTTATAACCAGAGTGAATCTCCTGGATATGCAATTGTACTTTTTGATCAAACAGTACACAGTTATTGAAGGGAAATGATTTATTATTGCACAATCCAGTGGCATCCATATGAAGATGAGGTTTCCTTTTGAGTCTAGTTCCTCTCAGGAAGTTTTTCCTCACCAACATCATCTGTCATGCTCATTAGGGATCAATTTAAAGTTATAATTTATACTTTAAACCCTGCATTTATGTATTCATGTAAAGCTCTTTGTGACAATGTCCATTGCTAAAAGTGCCACACAAATAAAATTGAATTGAATCGAATTAAAGCAATTGGTTGAAAGATTAATGCATGTTTAAATTATTTTAATTGTTACTAATGGTTAATTAGCCTGCAGAACAAAGCAGAAGATATTAATGAGATTAAATGTTAAGAATAAATAGCTCTGTAGTAAGTTGCTCACATGGCCAATTGAATGTGTCACTATGAGACAGAGGCAGTTGAATATACTTGAGAGCCTGTTTGTTGTTGTCTAGAATGGCTGAGTCAAGTGCGCCAATTGTAATGCAGAAAGTGCACGTGTCTATATATTGGGAATAGGAATGAGGAACAGGTGTGGCAGGTAGGTGGGTGGGAGTGTCACAAAGTCCAGACTGTCATGGGAAAGGATTCTGAATTTGCCTCCTATCTCCTGCTGAATCTGAGCGTATTCACTAACTAGATGCTCAAGTATTAAAAGTATCAAGTGTAAATTAATATCTAATGAGTGATCTCTATAACAAAGTCTTTCTTCTTTTTTTTGCTTAAGTATGGTTCTTCCTCTTAAATGTGCTCATTAAATTGTTCAAGAAGTTGCTGTTGTGTATACTGACATGCTGTTTCATTGTAATTACTAACCATCTGTCTCAGTGGAGAAAGAAGAGAATGCGTCCAGCTGTTCTTCAAAGTACACATTTGATGAAACCAAGGCACAAATACGCATACTGATTCAGCTGAGAACAGAACTGCTGAAGCACAGAACAGAGCCGAGATGATCATTAGCAGAGTGCAGCTAACAGGCGCTGGACCACAGCAATGGATGGATATGTTGCATCCAACAGGCAGGGTCAGACTAGCTGAACTGCTTTTTAAAAAGGAAGTATCTGATTTGATTGTGTTTATTTTTGAAATGTAAGCATTAGTGTAACTGACGAGGCTTGATAGCATTATCTAGCGCTGTGTTTTATTACAATCCTTAAAATAAAAAAAAACCTAAAACATCCCATGGGAATATGCCTTATTAGGTATTCATGGACATTAAACAGGATTTGTGAATGCTAATGTTAAGCATAAATTTTGAAGTTTGTGTGCAAAATCAAATTTTGTCATCGGATGGAAAAATTACTACACTCGTTTGTTTACATGCATTTATGTATTTACATGTATGTATGAGCTTTTGGTACGGTGGTCATCAGTGTTTTATTTTGTGGTGTCTTATTTGTTACACACCTACACTTGTTTCCAAATTTAATCATCTACTAAACACAGTATTGAAGTTAGGAATAAATTTATACTCAAATGATGAATTAGCTGGATTAACAATGATTACAGAAAAATTTACAGACTTTTTGAAATGTTGAAATACTAAAACAGAGAAACTTAAAATACAGTTCAGTGCAGTTACAGTTCATGTTGGTCTAAAATGAAGATGGTATTAAGAGTTAAATCCCTACATACACTCAAAAAATAAACCTGTGATGTCTTGCTGAGCTGCTACACCACCTTTAAGAAGACCAAGATTCCCACCAGAATGCCATTAATGGGAGGCAGGTCTCAGCCCCCAAAGGACCTTAGAATGGGGTCACTAATCTTTATTGATGATGGAAACTAATGATGGTAGCAGCAGAGCAAATTCATAAGTCTATAAAAACATTTTGTCTGCCAATTTTCAGAGAAATGCAACCAATCTTGTTGGGGGGCAGCAAGAAAGTGACCCAAAAGACACTGCCAACAAAACAAAGGATTTCATCAGGGTGAAAAAGTTGAAGGTTTTACACTGACCACGTCAATCAGCAGATTTTTACCTCCTCCTGAAGAGGAAACTGAAGCAAGAAACCCCTGAAACAAACAATAACTGAAAGAAGCTATGCTTGGTACATCACCAGAAGGTTACGTGTTAAGACAGCAAGTCAAGCCAAATTCAGTTTAAGACCAATAAGGCTAGTTGTTTAATTAAGATGAAATGCTACCATATAAAAAGAAGATGTGCTGGGGTTTGTGCAGATGGTAACCATAAGCTGAAGCAGTGCAAATAGCAGAATTGATATTATATGGTGCCCTGAGGAGCCAACAGATACTTAGAGACTGGATGTATTTTTTGTCAGAGGATGAAAGCTGGCTTTATAAGTCGGTTCTGTTTGCTACAGCATCTGGTCAATTTTAAAATGTATTGTCATGGTTTGCCCTCTCCTGGTAGCAGAGCAACTCTGTTGATTAGCAGTAATATTTTTTTTTTACTTAGTTTTTGTGTCAAGCCATTTTCTTTCGACCTCACTTATATTGAGCTAGATGGGCCACACCAAATTGGCCTCTGTAATTTCTTTACATACTTTGGCCTTTTTTGATGCTGTGACTCTGCAAAACAATATTTATTTTATTATACCACGTCAGCCTCAGAGAAATGTTTTTTTACTACTTAGTAACCATTTTGTGCTTTCTGCTCTTTGAACTTGCTGTTTGTTGGCATTACTAAACACAGAGCAGCTGTGGCATGTAAAATGACCATGCCATGTAATTTACAGGTGATTGCCATTTATCAACATATGTATGTGAATATAAAGAAAACCAACATTTCAAAATGTTGTAATTGTAAATCCGGCATAAAATTTTTAGTTCAGTTTGGTTTCCGCCAGCATTTACACACATTTTTGTCATTTACACTCAAGATGAAGAATCAGATCCAATAAGTGTGTGTACAGTGACCTTGTGTGTTAGACAGGTACTATATAAATGGAATTAATTTGTAGAAGGACTATTCCAAACACTTTCCTCTGATTCTTTTGGTCATATTGAGGTCAGTTATTTTCTGCCATATTGTATTTTCCATTATTTCCAATAGCTTCTTCTACTATCCTTCATGAGTATATCTGCTCTAACTTTTGAAATGATCAAAAACAAATCAGGATTTTTCTTTCTTTTGACTTGGTTGACTCATGAATTTTAACCAAAACTATTTTTCACTTCTTCTACATGTGTTGTCTGTTTATCACAAAATTCACATCATCATGGGAATAATCCAAACATCCCAGACTTGTTACTTTGAATTTTGATATGTGGGACAGTTCATCCATAATGCATATACAAATTTGATGGGTGAAGTCACTAAACAGGAAGTGAGAGCATATCTCTGCATCACTTTTATGTACTGATACCAAGCTAGGCACATGTTTCTAGCAACATGATCTGATCATAACAAATAAGTATTGATTTCACTTGCAACATAGCAGTGCTACTGAAAACAAGATGTTAGGCTTGACACAAATTTAGTTCATCTCCTTAGGAACACTGTAATGTTAATGAAGTCAAAAATTTCCATGGGAATATGAGTAGAGTCTGTATTAATGATCTTAATAATAACTTTATTAGTCTGTATTAATGACCTTAACTTTCTCTTTTTTTCAATTTTTCCATTCATTTATTTATTAAGCATCAGTATCATTTTTACCAGGGTCACAGTGGATCCAAAGCCTATCCTAGGAATCCACCCTGGTTGGGTTGCCAGTCTATAGCGGGCCTTTTATACCTTGAAGTTGAATTCCATAAATATGTGACTAACAATCACATGGAGAATTTTATTACAAGACTGCTGTTACGATGGGCAAGGTTCCCCGTAGGACCACTAGGGGGCCTTCAGCAGGGGTTGCGTTTGTTATGTCATGTGTTAATTTTAGCCACGCCTCTTCCTAGTGTGTTCCCGCCTTCGTTCACCTGTTCCTAATGTGTCAATGATTATGTTCCTTATTTATAGTGGCTTTTTTCTGTGTTCAGGGCTAGTTCTCGTCCGTATGTAATGTCCGTATGTAACGTCCGTATGGATGTATGTTTATTATTTTCAATAAACCCCTGTCTGCCGTCTATCTCCGCGTTGTGTCTGATGCATCTAAACCGGCATGACCGGCTTTGTGACAACTGCAAGCTAATAATCTATTATTTGTCCATGGCTATTTGTTTTAATAATAATAATAATAATAATAATAATAATAATCTCCTTGAATTTAATATGAAAACTATGCCAAGGGACATGGGGTACAGCACATGGCCAACGGACAATAAAAAGAAATTGGTTTGTGAGTGTGTATGAAACTGGAGTATGCAGAGGACACCCCTGAAGCCTAAGGGGGTACATGCAAACTTCACACACATAGGGCAAAGGCATAAATCAGACCCGCAACCATGGAGGTAAAAGGAACATGTTCAGGTAATTTATGTGAGAGGAAATATTCACAAGGTAATGTTCACAAATGTTTAGTTGTTCACATCTAAACATGGTGCTATTACTGACGTTAGTAATGCCGCAGCACTTCATCTAACATCACTGTTATGGATTTTGACTAATGGATGACAATAAAGAGGTTATTGTCAGGAAGTCTTCACTGAGTTAACTGTATACTAGCAATAAACAAAAAAATGAACAAAAACTAACAAAAAAACATATCCATGCCGTAACCCATGTTTTAACCCAAGCTTTTTCTACCCTTTTATTTTCTGCAGTAGTTGCTCATCTCATTTTACAAATGCAAAAACCAGCTAGAAACTTCTACATTCATTAAGTATCCTGGCTTAATTTTCAGCCTCAAAGATCAAAATCCCTCCCAAGTGAACTTAAGACCATATGCCTGGATCCTAGAGTGCATCATTAGCTAATGTTAGAGGGTGTTTTATAAGTCTTCCAGCCTGGGGATTTTTATGGCCAAGAATCCTCTCTGGGTCTGAAGAGACGATGGATTATCCAACAGAACAAATTATAACCTTTAGTGATGTACTTGTACTCGCGGCAGTCCCAAAGCTTTAGAAATGGCTTTATAACCTTTTCCACACTGATAGATTGGTAGGTTTGTGAGCTCAAGCTGAAGCAAACTTGGGTTCTGCAGCAGGACAATGATCCAAAACACACCAGCAAGTCCACCTTAAAATAAACATTACAAGTAATAGTAGTTGAGAAAGAAGCATTCAAGAAAACTCACCCTCTCTGCTGACTGTGCTGTGCCAAAGAAGATGGGTATGAAAGCTAACCAGATGATACAGGTTGTGTACATTGTAAATCCAATAGGCTTGGCCTCGTTGAAGGTCTCTGGCACCCCACGGGTCTTGATGGCATAAACAGTGCATGTGACCATTAGGAGGATGCTGTAGCCCAATGAGCAAATGAGAGAAAGATCTGAAATGTCACACTTGAGTACACCCCGTGCCTTATCTGGGTCAGCAGTGCGCTGCTCACCATAGTCCACCACCGTGTGAGGAGGGTCAACAGCAAACCACACAAACACACCAAACAGCTGCACAGAGATTAGACTAAAGGTGATTGCCAGCTGTGAAGCAGGACTAATGAAGCGTGGGGCCGCAACAGATTTCTTGCCCTGCTCGAAGATACGGTGGATCCGGTTGGTCTTGGTGAGCAGTGCTGCATGGCTGAAGCACATGCCCAAGCCTAGGAATATGCGGCGCAGAGAACAGACAGCAATTGTTGGTGTAGCAATCATCAGGAAGGTGATCGCGTAGCACAAGAAGATGCCTGTCAATAGCACATAGCTCATCTCACGTCCCGATGCCCGCACAATGGGCGTGTCATTGTGGCGCATGAATGTGAGCACCACAAAACTGGTGGCAAGGATGCCCAGCACAGAGATAAAGACAGGCACAGATGCCCAGGGTGAGTACCACTCCAACTTGATGATTGGAATAGGCTGGCAGCCAGTTCGGTTGCGGTCAGGATGTTGTTCGTATGGACACATCTCACAGGTGAACTCACTTGCTTGGTAGTGGTAGCCCTCACAGCGTTCACAGTGCCAACAACACGGGACACCCTTTACAGTCTTCTTCCTTTCACCCATCCGGCACGGAATGCTGCACACAGACGCTGGTAGATTGGGGTCACCTGTCCTCCAGTGCATGGCATCCACCTAAATTCACAGGCACATTTGCAAAGCATATTAAAGTGGCACCCACTAATAAATACAAAGCAACAAAAGAATTACGTCGGAAAATGCTTGGTAAAATATTTCTAGGTAAACTTCTGAGGGACTGATTTTTAGAAGAAAAATCTTTCTTCTCACCAATTTAATAATAATAATGTAGCCTTAATGCCTTGGCACAACAGAGATTCAAGGTCCAGAGGTACCACTGGGCATTTCCAGAGAAAAGCACAGCTTGTTACCGTATCATCAGATTGTGTTTTCAATATAAAGCTTAAGTCATGCTTTCTGCCTAGGCTTTTTATTTAGGGTCCATTGCGAAATGAGCTACAGCATACACACAGTACTTGACAATGTTTTATTGCTGAAATTATGCTAAATTATGACACATGTTGAGTTGGATTGAAGTAACTGTCAAAAGAATTCCAATCTTCCTGTTCTGGCAGAGGTTGCATTGCCATGTTTTGAATGCATAACAGATTTTAGCATCACATATGAAAGTGGCCAAATTTGAAATTGTTAATGAAAGACATTGTGAGATTCAGTGTGATTTTTGCTGTTTAGACAGCCATGCAAGTAACAAATCTGTGTCAGTTTGATCAGATTTAGACACTTTTTCTCTTTTTCATAGCTGTAGTAACAATGTGATACTGCTTTTCATTTCACTCTCCTAAACAATGAATCTCATTTCAAATATTCTTAAACAACTAACAATTTTAAAAACTTTTCAAATAAACAGAATACATAAAAAAAATCATTCTTATTCTTATTGTTGCCACCCTGGGCACAGCCTTATCCACCACCACATTCATACACGGTGCAGCTTTGTACTCACATCTAGGTGTAGTTTATTTGTCCAGCTCCCAATCACTTTATACTCTGCCACTGAACTCCCGCTTATCTGATACTGGAAGATGTCATAGCGTCCAGGTGCATCACCATTTTGATTGAAGGAAACCGGAGTCCCTGCACTTCCTGGAAGACAGCACAGTAGGAAGTCACTCTTAATCAATCTTTAATGCCACATCATTCTTAGTCAGTAGCAAAAAGTGAAAATGAATCATTCATACTTTTATTATTTTGTCACAGCAGCTTAAGTTATTTGTTCTTTCATGCTACAGCTTGGTTAAATTAGTCTACATTTACAGCATGCTCATTTTTAAAGGGAAGGCATCATTTGCTGAGCATACCAGGCTTGCAGTAACTCTCAGCTATTTCTTTTACTGTCTGCTTGGTTGAAGGAAAGGGGAAAGGACATACAGGTGCCACAGACATGAATAGTTCCCTGCTGTTCTTGGGAGAGTTGCTAAACCATTACAAGAGGAGAGAAAAGGCAATCCACCCACATGTGTTTCTCCGAAGGAAGCTACAGTATAAGTTACTGTCACCACTTATGAACTGGTCTCTTAGTTCCAGTCCAGCAGTGTTTTGGTAAAATAAATGAACCATTGCTGCTGGCTGGAAATTGGGGATTTTGTAGTGGAAACAGCCTTGGCACATATGCTGCCACAGTGTTTGTAAAAAAGCACAGAGAGAGCACATGCATATGATCACCTGGTGTTACAGAATCCCAGAACTGGAAATAATTGGTTTTACTAATCAGACACACAGGGTTGAAGAGGAACAAATTAATAAATGTGGGAGATATTGTACACTTTAGTCAGATTATACTGTTACTGGTTAGCACAATTTCATTTTGATGGTACTGAAAGAGAAACAGCAAAGTAGACACAAAGCCAACTATAGATAGCATATAGATGCTGACTTCATACAGTTACACTTGCAACAGTTAAAGTGTTGATTTGACCCATTTTTATTTACTTTACCAATACACAGCACCTGTTACATTATTTTCTCTAAAAGCATTTTAGCATCTTATATTCATTTCTTCAACACTTTTTCCTTCCACTCAACTTTCTGTTAACATGCTTGGATACAGCACTCTGTGAACAGCCAGCTTCTTTGGCAATGAATGTTTGTGGCTTACCCTCCTTGTGAAGGGTGTCAATGATTGTCTTCTGGACAACTGTCAGATCAGGAGTCTTCCCCATGATTGTGTAGCCTAGTGAACTAAACTGAGAGACCATTTTGAAGGCTCAGGAAACCGTTGCAGGTGTTTTGAGTTGATTAGCTGATTGGCATGTCACCATATTCTAATTTGTTGAGAGCGTGAATTGGTGGGTTTTTGTTAAATGTGAGCCAAAATCATCACAATTAAAAGAACCAAAGACTTAAACTACTTCAGCCTGTGTGCATTGAATTTATTTAATACACAAGTTTCACAATTTGAGCTGAATTACTGAAATAAATGAACTTTTCCATGACATTCTAATTTATTGATATGCACCTGTATATAGCTGATGCAGTACATAGTGAAAAGAAATAATGTTCCTCCAGGACCTTGGTGCTACATAAAGACATAAAGCTACATAAAACAACAAAGAACTGGGGACTAGTACAATCACATAGTTTCACATGCATGTAAATATCTGATCTAGTCCAAAATTGGTCTAAACAGGGCATCTAGAAAACATGGTTTCAGTGCCAACAACTGTTAAGGTGGTCCTAAAATCTAGCAAGAAATAGAGTCAGTGGATTAATTCACAATTTCCTTTGAAAAACAAAAAAGCATGAAACCAATTAACACTTGTCATTTTGTCATTTCAATGTAGAGTCAATGCCAGGGAAAAAAAGAGTACTTAATGTAAGAACCAATACTTATCTTAACCTTTTCCAACCGAGGCCTATTTTTGAGCCTCTTATTTGAAATAGACATGTTCGATTTAAAATATATCGGAAACTTCAGTATATCTCAGAAACTACAAGGTGTATTTGAATAATCCTGGTTCAAAAAAAAGGTAAGGCATGTGAGATTAGAATAAGTATATAGAACAATGTCAGAGTAAGAGAAGATGGAAAACAGCAAAAAAAATAAAATATAATTCTCCCTGACAAAATTTAACAATTTTAGAGAGTATATCTCTGTGATTTCATGCAGTGGCAGCCTAAAACTCTAAAAGAAATCTATTGTATAATTTCTCATCATTAAGCATTTATGTCCCTAAACAAGCTAGCCCCACAGATTTCATTTCTAGGCTGTTAATATGTTACCATCCAGACTCGTTATTTTTTTCACCTTTCTTTTACCTTGAAGTTCTCTTCCCACCATCCTCAATTCTAGCTTTGAAGCATCTGTCGTAAATTTTCCTCTTTGCAGGGATAAAAGTGCATGGGAAGAATGCCTCTGAGTGTGTGCACATCACTAGAGACACCTGCCTTTGTGATATACCAGACAGGTGCTGAGCATTCAGATGCCACTGAAAGGGACTGTCCAGCCTATTGTCCACAGAAAGGAGTACACACAGACCTTACTCCTGCAAGCATTACACATTGCAGTGAACAATCACAAAAGCTGTGACTTTAAGATTTAAGGATAGTAATTCTGCAATTTACCTAAGGGACATTGGATATTCAGGCAATTCAGATGAACTCCGACCTGCGACTGCACAAACCTGATTGAAAATGAGAAGTTGAACTATTGTCTAATTGATCAATAACAACAAAAAAACTAAGCTGCTAGTTATGAACTAATGGCCACAGTGGGCATCTTTCCATATTACCTCGTACACATAACAACAACAACAACAACAAATATTTACCCCTAAATTTTCTCCAGAAATCACACCTGCCAGAGTCAACATAATGGTGATCCATGTCACTTGCTGGTATTGCATGATTTACAGTCTACTAAAAAAAGTCTGATGTGACGTGAATGGTGTAATTGAGTTTAAAATTAGTTGCCTGTAGGCAGGTAGAGGTTGTTGTTATTCTTATTATAAGTATTTTGTCTTTGTATTAACAGTCAGGTTGTTCAATAATACATTTTTGGCCCTTGCGCCACTGTTTTCCTGAGCTTAATCAGTTTTTAACTCTGTCTTGTTTTGGTTTTGTCAGATTGGATTCTCAATAGTTTTTTTCTCTGAAAAGCGAACCATCTCTGCTGACTCACAATACAGACATGGACTGCAGACAAACATGTAAAATATAAGCTTATAAACTCATCTGGTGGCTTGATTGCAGTTCATTATCATTTCAGTCAGTATTTTTTATCATTTTGCTGTTAGTATGGAGCTATCCCATCCACTGAAACATCTGCATTTTATGATAAAATTCAGTTTTTTCTTGCTCATAAGTCTGGAATCTTTGTAATTGTCTATATATTTTTCACTTCTTTTTCTTTTGTTCTGTTTGATCTGACAGTAAGACATTAACTCAGGTTTTTACTCACCTGTCCCCATGTAACTGAAGGAGACACTTTGGTGGTAAGATCAGTAATCAATGAGGAACTTTACACTGATGGATTTCCATGGCTCTTCCCAGATTAAGGCAGTTTGTAGGCATTTTATTTGATCACTTGTTCATCCCAGTGTGGAAAGTATACAGTGGACTTCAGCAGCTTAATTCCCCTTTCTTTAAGGAGCTCAGGGATCTTAAGAGTGTTCAACTGAGATTTTTTCTTTCTGTGATTGAAGTAAGGGCTTTAATCTCATGTGATTAGGGCTTAGGGCCTTTTAATAATGTACTATTCAAGTGAAGTTTAAATGGTCCAACAATATCGCTCTGGGACTGGTATGGGAATCAGTGCATTATTGTGGGTTAGTAAGGTCATACCCCCCTTAAAGGTAGGCAGGCAGCTCCATTAAAGGTTTTTCAATTTTTTTAATGGTTTGGGTCTATAAAGGCCTATTCCATTCATGCATCATTTCCTCAGAATACCAAACATGGTAAAAAAGAAAAGTTATATCCCTTTCATTGAAACTAAAAGAAACACTAAACCTGTAGTTCTAAAATCTGTTCTGATCTGATCTTTAAATGACAGAAGGGCTTTCCACAATTTGTAAATTTGGCTTTCCAAACAAATCAATCTGAATACGAGAGTCTGATTAATTTCTAAATATAATTATTAATGAAAGTTAAGAGCTAGCATTTTAGTAGCATATTGTGAATTGGAATATATAGATAAAGAAATAACTGGATTTCATTGCATTTGTTTTTGCTAATTGGCCATCTCTGGGTTTTCATTTGAGATGATCTAATCCTGCTATAATTACAGGGTTCAATCATTAAGCAAGAGAGTGAATTGTATGTACAAATCACTCCAAAACCTTCTTCAATAAAGACATTTTATTTTGTCATATGTGGTATTTTTTTTTTAATGGAATCATCATTACTTTATATATAGTTTCATCTACTCTTGCTTTAATAACCTGATAATGACAGCTTTATGTCATTATGTATGAATTTTAGTATATTAAACTTTTATCTTTCCCATTTCCCACTGTTGAGATGGACCGATACTGTATATTACCCCTGTGTAACGCAGTGCGGGTTTCTTTGTGCTCTCTTAGTGGTATGAATGTTTCATATCCAGTGTTAAAAACACTGCTCTTTTCATTTCAGACAAGGTTTTTCAATCAGAGGGAAAGCGTTTGACAATGCACCACTACTGCCTTAATGGACTTTCTGAGATCTACTCTAAATAGCTTACCGATGTAAACCACTTCAGATAAAGACACAACAACTTTGTCTGACTGTCAGCATCGACAGCAAACTACACTTGAACAGCCCAAAAATTATATACTGTTTATAAATTAAATATAACATCATTTACAGACTGATTGTGTTATACAGCATTGCCATAATTTTTTAAAGATTTGTATTAAACTTTTAAATTGAATGTGATTCCCTTTATAAATGTTTAATAAGTGTTTATTCCTCATTTACCTTTAGATACATTTATCATGACTGTGGGCATGAATATATGTATCTAGTTCCATAGGTACTTGATTTGAAAGTAGTTGACTGAGCATTAATAACACATTCATAAGCATTGCATAAATCTTTTCAAAACTGAATTCTGGATCATTCATGAAATTAGTGTGTAACAATTTTTTCATGAAAGAGATTAAATGTTATGTTCTAGTTCTAATAGTGTTACTAAAATTATTAGTAGTATTCAACGTAGCATCAACTTTATTCATATTCATTAATCAGATGGTTACTTTATCTAAATACATCATGTCATAAACTATGCACAAGGAGCTTAACATAAATTGTCCTAAATGTATAAGCTTTGTAAATTACGGGCCTAAACACCATTGCTACGGCCGGTGGTGTCCGGCTGGATATAACAGACCCAACGCGAAGCTTGACGTGAAAAACCGGGGTTTTTATTAACATGAAGCACGAGACATGAACATCAAACAGAAAATCGCGACACTACATCGGCCAACACACGAACGAGGACTAGCAACTAAAGCAGACAAAGACAGGACTATAAATAGAGAACATAATCAGGAAACATTGTTAACAGGTGAACATCAATCAACACACATTAGGTTAGGGCAGGGCTTAACTGACACATGGCCAATGTAAACAAAAACAGACATAACATGACAACCCCTACTGGGATCCCCCTAGTGGTTCAACCCCAGCCCTGCTGCCCGTAACACCATTCATTCATTTGACGTACAGTTGAGTTATAGAACAATTCCCTGCAATTTCATGGTCTGGTATGATGTCAATATAATAAATTCATTTCCAAAAAAGCCTAAGAGGACATCAGACACTTTATAAACAATGTCTGAAAGCTTCATTAATATTCTTATTTAGATATGAATAAAGACAGTAATGACTTAACATAACAATAACCTTCTAGCATCAGTCTAGCTATAATAATAATTGAGTGTGTTTTTTCTCTCATTTCCCTCCAATGTTAATGTTTCTAAGATGTGACCTTGTATTTACATGAATGTCACCTCACAAGTTTTCACAAAAGCCTTACACAAGTCCATAACTCCAGCAACACTTTATAAAAGATTCATGCAATGCTTATAAATGTGTTATGAAGGACAGATATAGTTACACATCAAATAAATAAACTATCAATTATGCATATTAAGTATAATTATTGTGAAAATGCAGGGAGCTGTACTGTTGTTCAGTATAAGAGAGAGGAAAAGTTACAACAGAAGTGTGAACAGACCCCAGGAAGCAGGTTTGGGTCTGGAGGTCAAGTGAGTGGTAAAATTTTAAACTCAAAGACTTAATACAAGTTTGTATAATCTTTTGTTTAACTTGATACATGGAATATTGAATTTAGATGCATGTAATTTTGAAAACAGGATTCATTCACAGTTCAACCATTAAATTACATACAGTTCACTGGAATGACTACAGAAGAAAGCACAGGAATAAAAGGCACTGGAAACTGTCCCTGTTGGAAATAAGTCATTACATTGATACACTGATGTATCTTGTAAGAAAGAAAGAAAGAAAGAAAGGAAGGAAGGAAAGAAAGAAAGAAAGAAAGAAAGAAAGAAAGAAAGAAAGAAAGAAAGAAAGAAAGAAAGAAAGAAAGAAAGAAAGAAAGAAAGAAAGAAAGAAAGAAAGAAAGAAAGAAAGAAAGAAAGAAAGAAAGAAAGAAAGAAATGTAAAAAGAATTGGTCCTGGAGCTGTTTTTAAAAGAACTGTGACTTGGGTGAGGAGTAATTAAATGTAACACAGGTAGCAACAGGTAGTGCTGCTTTCTCACAGCTCTGTGTCCACACACGATTTTAACAGATTCTCTGGTTTACTCCCACATACCAAAAACTTTTTAGTAGGTGGGTTGGCTAAGATAAAGTGCCTTTAGTTATGAGTGAGTGTTCATGGTGCCTTACAATGAACATCCAGGGTGTCTTCACGCCTCACACTCAGTTTTCCTGAGGATAGTCTCTGAATCTATTGTGACCCTGACCAGGATAAAGTGGTTACTGACAGTAAGCAAGTAAATATACACTAGAATTCTAATAAAACTTTTGATATTAAACCTCTGTTAGGTATTCAAGGAAGTGAGCTAATAAAAGTCGAGGTCAATCCAGACTCAATGTGTTCCATTAATGAAGTCCATGTTCAACTTATTTCTGATCATTTCAATCAGTATTTGCCAATAAAGGCTTATACACAAGGTATACAATCAGCCCTAGCAGTTAAAATGAAATAGTAGCAACGGGAAAAGCTGCTATTTTCACACCTCCAAGCAGGAACTGTTAATTAAATCGTAAGATAAATATAAGAATATTATTACAAAGAAAGGCAACACATTGGCTATGAACAAAGCTCACAAACAGCTTGGGAGAAAATAGCCCTCAAAATAAATGCGTAAGAAGATGCAATAAAAAGAAAGAACAAAATCTTTATTTTTGTAGGTGAGGGTGTGATCAAGCACCAGTTTATGATTGGAGGGTGGGGATTGTGCACAATTGCTCTAACATGTGTTCTGTGTTTAGTGAGCAGCAGCAAGGATAAAGAGGAGAGCCGAGCACAGAGAGGGAAAAGAAAAGGAAAAGAATGTAGTAAAAATAAAGAATCCATTTGTGTTGTCCCAAGCCTGTGTCCTGTTTCTACATTCCTGACAGGCAAATGCCACAATATCATATTTACATGCTCTAATAAAAACTTTGTCCCCTAGGCAGATATTAAAGAGCAAAGAATTTGTGTGAAATTTAGTTTTTTGATTTATAAAACTGATGTTGAAGCAGTGATGCTATAGGTTAGAGCAAGAGTTCCAAAGCACATCATGTTCCCCCTGAACAGACAGCAATCAGTGATTTTACAATCAAGTGCATCAAAACAAGCACCAGAAAAATCACACACACACACACACACACACACACACACACACACACACACACATACAGCAAATCTTTTTCCCTTCAGTTTTTTTATTTTTTTTATTTTGGGAACAAAAAGAAGTAGCAAGGGGTGAGATCAGGTGAATATGTTGGACGTGAAGCAATAACCACGTTGTTTCTGGTTAAAAGCTCCTTTCCTGATACTTTCCTGTAGACAAGTCTGTTAATGTCAAAGAATGCATCGTCTTCTTCTAGTGTGATTTGACCTGCCTTTTTTTATTGTTTGGAGAAGCACTACGATGTGCTGCTTATGTCAGAAATTCTTTGCCATGGGGATTGATGAACAAAAATCACCAAATTCACATACACCCCTTGCCCATATATTTGGTTTGTTCTGTGGAACAACTTTGATCTGAACTGTGATTTTGTTTTGCCTGATTAGATTTTCTATTACAGCACCTGTGTGCATGGATCCCAACTCTCTCTCTCTCTCTCTCTCTCTCTCTCTCTCTCTCTCTCTGAGTCTGATGTGTTACATCAATGAAAATTATAGGATAATAGGAACTGTAGTTGACTTGGCTTGATCAGAATGTCAAATACACTACTTGAGATCACTATCACTTTTAATGACATTTACAGTTAGCCATTGCTCCAAACAACACCACAGTGTTAGCACTGCTTTGTTTGCAATGGCTTTGTGCCTCAGAGGCATCTCAGAGCGGTTGTTAGGTTCAGTGTGCTGGAGGATTACTCAGAATAATGTCCACAATGCAAAACTCCAAATTCAGAGAACAGTCAAAAGGCCAGGCAAAGATCGATACACAATAAGGCACTGTATTTCCAAAATCCAGAGGGCAAATCGAAACGAGTAAACAAAGAAACTAGGCAAGGAGCACTAACAACAAGGCTGGAAAAGATGTCTTGGTAACATTCAGCAAGGCTTCTCCATGTGTGTGATTATCCATGTGCTGTATACTGTGGGAACAGGAAATGAACATGACATCAGAAGTGTTATAGATGGTGGCATGGTGGTGAAATGTCCTGGGCAGATGTGAGTCTGTATCAGCCTGATTTTGATAGTGCCTTGACTTTTCAGAGAAAAGAAAGAACTTCATTTTTTGTATTTGGTCATTTTATTTTAAAAATGAACTCCTTTTTTGGACGCTGATTTTTAAGGAAATACCGTCCCCTCCAAAAGTATTGGAACAGTAAATGAACTCTTTTGTATTTGCAATATAATAAGCCATTTAGGTTTGAGATCAATAGATAAATAGGTGGCTCAGTGGTAGGTATCATGCCGGAAAGCCTGGGTTCAATTCCCAGCCAATGCCTCAACCCCAGCCACTGGATGCAGTGCTGGTTCCAAGCCCGGAAAAAAATGGGAGGGTTGCGTCAGGAAGGGCATCCGGCGTAAAACATTTGCCAAGTTGTTGTGCGGACCAGTTGGTCCTCTGTGGCGACCCCGAACAGGGAGAAGCTGAAAGCAACTTAATATTTTCAGAATTTCAGCTTTCATTTCCTGATATTTACATCTGTGTTTCCAAGGTGTGCTCTGTTAGACAGATTGTTTAAACAGCAAATAGGTCTGAATGTCTAGTCTTGATTTTGGTTTCACCTGTGAAGACTGCATTAGTTATTAATTTTTGTCTTTATGGTATCTTAGCCCATCAAAACAAAGCATTTAAGAGATTTATTTTGTGGGTGTACATTAATTTATGTTCCCATTGCCTTCCGGAAACATAGACCAGCCATTGTTCAGTATTTGTAATTAGGCATTATTCATAGTATGAAATGTTCATTATTAATAATGGCATATGTGTACTGGGTCAGCTCTGTTGAGAACTTTTCTAAATCCATTGGTTTCAAACATGGACAAACATGTGACCTTACAATCCTGAGTATCGACCCTTGGCAATGTACCATGTCAACAGTCTTTATATTGCTGAATGCTGGAGCTATACAAACACACACACACACACACACACACACACACACACACACACACACACACACACACACACACACACACACACACACACACACAAATATTTTGCTTTAATGTTTAAAAATGTGGGCACGGTGGCTTGGTGATTAGCACGTTTGCCTCACACCTCCAGGGTTGGGGGTTCGATTCCTGCCTCCGCCGTGTGTGTGGAGTTTGCATGTTCTCCCCGCGCCTCGGGGGTTTCCTCCGGGTACTCCGGTTTCCTCCCCCGGTCCAAAGACATGCATTGTAGGTTGATTGGTGTCTATAAATTGTCCGTAGTGCGTGAATGAGAGTGTGTGTGTGTACCCTGCGATGGGTTGGCACTCTGTCCAGGGTGTATCCTGCCTTGATGCCCAATGACGCCTGAGATAGGCACAGGCTCCCCGTGACCCGAGAGTAGATCGGATAAGTGGTAGACAATGAATGAATGGATGTTTAAAAATGTCCTATGCTGTATTGTCACTTCACTACACGCCACAGTTGATCACTGTGTGATTGTTGAGGGTTTTTAAACTGTGTCATGTACGCACACTTATCCGGTCTATCCAGGGTTGAGTTAATTAACTGCAATCTGCTTTTTTGGAGCTGACAAATCAGCAGGTCTGTGATTTGGAAGATTCAACTCAGAGTTCGATCAAATTTTGGCTTTTTCAAGACCTCTTGCTGGAACAAACCCCAGCTTTCATCTATTTCTGTTTAATTAACATTTTGGCCAGAGATCCTCATTAGCTGCTTACTTTTCTACTCTCTTAATCAATCAGCCACTTTTTGTGGTGGCACAGAAGTTGCCATAGGAATGTGGATTAGCTGTGCACTGGTGAGTGGAAATAATCCACTTCGGTCAACGTGACAGTTATGCAGAGGAGGTTTAATTCCCACAGCAGAGCTGAAAAGAGCCCCAGGCAAGTAATGACACAAGCATTACCATTATCATTGCACCATTAAAGGAAAATCCACCCTGAATGGCTTGCATATCAATAATAATTATAATTTATAATTAATGTATGGTATTCCATAGAATCCAAGATTTGTTTTCTAATGTTAATGGTTTCATTTCATTTGATTGTATAGCACTCATCTTAATTTAATCTTAATTTTTATTTGTATGTAACCCTGAGTAAAATTCTGCATGAATTGAATGTGTTTTACCAGAGTTATGTTTGTGTACTAATATTTGCTCACACTCTTGATCATATTTATGCAGAAACCCCAAGTGGTAGAAAAGTGAAATCATGGCTAAACTGATTATTAGGAGCTTCCATTCAACTTGTAATTTTACTTGATCTCTGCCAGCCACTTGCCCCACTTTTCAAGAGGCCAGCCTGATGCAGAACTTGCATTTCTGTGCACACTCAAATCTATTCTGCTCTCTGGTTCTTAGCCATGGGCACACTTCAGTGAGAAATTAGAGACAGGTCTGGCATTTCCGAACCATGAGTTGAATAATGTCTTACATGCCTCCATATCACTCACACAATACAAAACAGCAAAACACAACAAGAATGCCGGATTTCCAGCAATCACAAGTTTCCAGAATGGAATGGAGACAATGGAGACAATCGATTTCACACACTATACAATAACAATGTTGTTTAGCATATATCTGTGATTTGCGAGCGTTGATTTATGTACACGTGTGTGGCTGTGGAAGAGAGAGCAATTTAGGGTGTTCACAAATTCATCATCATCCATTAAAGCCAATTTTCTAGAGCATGCTGCCAGTTCTTCCTCTTGCCCTATGCAATCTTTTATGGAACTCCATGATTTCTTGCTTGAATTATGTTTCCTTGTTAGGTCATTATCCTCGTTATCTACTATCTATCTGTTGTCCAGTGTGACACTCGCCTCTCAGTTACATTAATCCTATCATCCACTGTTTGGTGACTTGTGGGTTTACATTGTGTTTCTCCCAGTGTACCACAATCCTCCAATGCTCCACTATCACACATACAGTGCTCTTCATCATTACAATCATCATTTGGTTCCATAACACCTGTCATATACCAACTGCCTTCAAGATAACAAGGGTTATTCCCATCTAATCCAGGAAACCTGCTCTGGATTCCTCAGACATCAGCAACATACAGACCAGTATCACTTCTCTCTTTTTGTTCCAATGTCCTTGATTGTCATGTTTACAATCATCTGTATCTCTATCTCTCACAGAAGTTGCACCTTTAAAGTAAAGAACAACAAGTAAAGAACCTTTAAAGTAAAGAACATCCACTAATATCCCAAACAATCTAGCACATTCCACATAGACTGCCCATTCAGTAGTCCCTAAGAAAGTACATACTGCTAGTTCAGCCAAGCTTTCACCCGTCCTCATTCGCCTCGACCTTTCAGCAGCATTTGACACAGTCAACCAACCCTCTCTTGTCCACCCTCAATAGTTTTATAATTTGACACACTCAAGTCAATATCTCCTTTACACCATCAGAAGGATTCTACCATTTTTATCCACACAACCCGCTCAGGTACTGTCTCTTGTCATTTCAAGATTGGAGAACTGCAAGTTGCTCCAGGTCTACCTCTGAGCACAATTCGACCTCTGCAAATGATCCAGAAAGCAGCTGCACAATTTGTTTTCAATCTTCCCAAGTTTTCACAGACCACCCCACTTCCAGTAGCTGTATGAAAACACTGACGCTTGCCTACACATTGAAAAACGGACTAGCACCCTCTTACCTCAAAGCTCTTTTAACTCCCTACACTGCATCATGCTCTCTCAGCTCCTATAGCACTGCTCAACCGGCTCCACTATGTCTCAAGGTACAGAGTGCATATGCATCAAGACTCTACTTTGTTCTGGCACCTAGGTGATGGAATGAACTTCCATGTCAGAACAGTCAAGTAAATGGCTTCAACGGTCTTCAAACAATGTCTTCATGATGTCTTCACCTCTTCCTGAAATACTTAAACTAGCACTTATTTTTCCAAGTTTGTTCAAAAGAAATAAGGTGCCATATTACGTCTTCAGAGTTTTACACTCATAGTATCCTTAGTCCACAACCTAGCTAACCATTATTGACATATTCATTGATGGAGACTTCAAAGCACTTTTGTACATTGCTCTGGATAAGGGTGTCTGCCAAATGCCGTAAATATAAATGTAAACGAAGTTTCCCTCTTTTTCCCCAGTGGGGCTCTACATCAGTTCAGTGTTTAGGTTCAGTCCTGCAGCCAATATTTGGAATAGCAGGCCTGTGACCTAACTCAGATGTGAAGCCTCTCTTTATACTGTTGCTGGCTGCTATTGAGCTCTCTCAGGCTCTCTTTTCCTGGTTGAGACGCAAGTTATTTGGGTTCCATTATACACAGCTTTGGCTGAGAGTGACTACCGAGCCATGCTACAGGATTTACACCCATACAGCCAATGTGTAAGCCTCCTTGAGGACAAGGATGAACACCAGCTATGCTTCTCGGCATCGACTGGTCTCTGCGCTCTGAAATCCTTTATGTGCATGACGCAACCTTGGCACTACGCTACTTGTACAGCAAGCTTTTACTTGGGCTTGTGTCCTTGGCATGATAGTCAGTTAGTAATGTGACAAGGCTTTTTTCAAAGCGAATAATTTTGGATCTTTCCAGCTTGTTTCATTCTATTCCATTCTCTCTCTCTCTCTCTCTCTCTCTCTCTCTCTCTCTCTCTTATGCAGACACACACAGACTATCACACACACACACACATACACACACATGCTCAAGGAGATAGAGAAACAGGAAGAAATTCTCTCTCACACACTAACCACTTTATCCCGGTGAAGGTTTTGGCTGGTCCAGAGCCTATACCTACACCTATTCCTGGGAACACTGGACATGAGATAGGAATATGGATGGGATGCCAGTTCATCACAGGGCACCACAGCAACTAGGTAGACTGACAATTTATCTTTGTCAATTATGTGGCATTCTATAGATTGTGTATGTTTTTTCATACACAATCTATAGAATGCCAAGTTCAAGTAAAAAAAAATGTAATATTGGGTTTATACCTGTTGGCTTTAATCCTCTTAGACTGTTTTTTCCATACTTCACCATACATTCAACAGGCTTTGTGGATTAAAATGAACTAAATAGGATTTACACCATATATAATATGATATGAATAGCAACACCAAAAATGATTATTAGTGTTTTTAGGCATTAGTGTTTGAGGTATTTGTGTAGGTGCTAGGATTAACATAGATTTATTCTATTTAAGGTCATTTTCCTACTTCATTTTTCACTGCATTTTGAGTTCCTAAAAACATATGTGAAGACCTTCCAGCTATTAATCACTGCCCTGATCTCAGTGCTTCTACCTCATCCAGTTTTCTCTCACTCCCACTCCCTTTTTTTCTTCTGAGCATTTCCAACCCAAGGTTTTCGCCTTGTCTCTGGCTAAATCTGCAATGCAGTAGCAGCAGTTGTATCTGATCTTAGTGTCCTGTCCTCTAAGAGGAAGTCACTGAGGAGCTCTCTTTATCAGTAGAAGAATCCAAGCTGTGCAGATAGACTATTACAATCGCTCATGCTGGCTCATTAGGCATGTAGAGAGAACTTACACAGTTAAGAAAGCTGGAACTACATACAATTTTTTTCTTGTACAAAGTAAAATTATGAAATCAGCAAATAAACAAAACTATTTTTTGAAAGACTTGAAATTAATACATATACGTGGAAATAGGTTTAATAATACTACAATTGGTTTACTATAATCATACACTAGGAAATACTAGATAATTCTGAATATATTCAGCCTATTTCACTTGTTAATATGTTTTCTGCAGTTCTGCTCTTAGTTCCAGTGGCACCTCCAAGTCCAGCCTCTGCACCTCTGTCATGACCCTTGGTGTGATAAATAATAAAAAAGGGTAATCCAGGCATTTATTTCCTAGCCAGGCAGAAATAAATTGAAAATCAATTAAAATAAAAGTTTTATAACAGAGCACAATGTGGGAAAAGGTCTATATAGGGGTCTGAACTACACTGCAAGAAAAACAAACTCAGTTCAACTCACATTCATTAAACAATCCTCCTTAAAACCCCTTTTTGTGCTCGCTTTGTGAGTGTGTTTATTTAAATTTCTTCCATGCCTCATTAAGGTTGCAGAACATTGAAATTGCCAGTGGGCTGTGGGGTTATTTTCTCATAATACTTCACGTTATTTAAATGTAACATTTCTACAGAAACACTGTGCATTATTGTTATATATCATGATTGCTGCATAATGTTTGTTGTTTGTTGTTTTGGAACTTTTTAGTCTAGATGTAGAAGGCTATGATTTTCTACAATCAGTGAAATGAAGTTGTGGCGTAGAGAGAGAATGAATGCATTAAGGTCCTAAACACCTCTTTTATCAGCACAATATATGTTGATTTCGAGTAACGCTTAGCAGCAGTTGTAAAAATGACAATGTGTCTGCAATCAGCCAGAAAGAGATGATTAAATAAGTAGGAAGAGAATGGTTAAAAAAAATTGGTTTAAAAAATGGTTAAAAACATCTGATAAAAAATTAAAAAAGCAAAAAATAAGGCACAAATCAGAGTAATCAAGACTTGTGAGCTCAGAGAGATGAGTGAACATGACCGATCCGAGAACACTGAACACTATTTTTTGTCACCTCATAAATGATAAAGATGAAGTACATCATAGAGAAAACAGCGCATTTATTATCTTCTGAAGAAATGCTGCAATACTGCAAAAAATGGATTTATTCAGCCTCCGCTATGATCTATATAAAGTGACAACTCAAAGTAAAACAAATGAAAGGGCTTGCTTTGTTTTTAAAAAAAAAAGAGGCAGATGAGTAGAATACACATCTCCATTTGAAGCAAGAGAAAACCTCAAAGTATCAAAAACAACCATCTAGGTTTCTTCTAATCAGATGATGAAACCAGTAAGCTTATAAACAAAGTTACTCACCATTGAACTTGACTTTGCGAATGTACTCCAACAGCTCTTTGCCATTGATGTTGCTCATGCGAGGACACAGGCCTGGGTAGCCAAAGCACAGGTGTCGATGCATGCTGTGGAGAGCGTGGGCCATAGCATATACAGCATCCATGACAAACTGAACCTTTCCCTCCTGCTCATAACTGGAGTCACGGCCCACCTTCTCGAGCCCTGCACACACACAAACATACACACACACACATTAAGTGATATTTTCCCTTTATTTTATTACTCTAGTCCAATGGGAGTGTAAAATCTTGCCATCTCATTTACTCTCCTAAATGAGCTGCCGCACCATTCTGCATGAATTCCAAGGACTGAAGAGCTGTTTAATATGATGCACACTTCTACGCAATAATTATCATAATTGCCTAATGAGCACACTGATGAGGTGAATGCCTTAGAATATTTGATGAATAAATATTGCACAGTGTATTTTAGACATACAGAGGGGAAAAACATATAACCGTATTCTTCACCGAGGTAATGATTTCATTTTGCACACATAACGTACACCACATATGCTTTCTCTCTCTGACAGCAGTGTGATGCATATGACCTGAATCTTTTCAAATCTATTTTTACCTCATGGAGCCTTTGAGAAATCAAAAGACAAATAAGAACATGGACAAACAAGATGAATTAACAAGTGATACCATCCCTGAAACAACAATCATGTCCGTGAGGAAGAAAATGACATTCAAGCCACTTTCATGACGTCTCCTGCAGAGTGGAAGAATACATGCACACCTATAAAAGGAGACTGATTCTTGAACATCTTACATATTCCTCTGGTATATGTAAAGAGAGTGACTGGAGACAACAGTCTAAGTTTTTTAATCAAATCAAAAGTAAATGTTTTGCATTTACTCATCACAGACTTGGCTTGTGCAGAGGTGGCCAACATTTTGGACCAAGGGCTGCATTAATTACAGTAATGTAGGGCAGGGAGAATGCATTGATATTGAATATGAAAAAATATTTCTATTGAACAGTGCATTCAGAAAGTATTCAAAACTATTGGGGCTTTAAGGCAGAGGGCCAGAAGGAGACTTAGTGACTCAGCAAGATGCAGCTTGATTTTTTTCCCCATAAAGCACAGATACATCGATGTTTAAATTTCTGCAAGTTTCTTCAATTTCAACACATGATCTCTGAACCTGAACAAGAGGGTCCATTAGGTTCTTGTTCACCTCTCTTACAAAAGTTTTGAACTTTTCAACCTTCACTGGTTGATCCAGTGAACGTCTTCTATTTAAGACCAATGAAGGCCAGTGTGCTTTTGGGAACCTTCAACTCAGCAGAACTCAGATCTGTGCCTCAACACAATGCTGTGACTCTGCAGGCAGTTCTTCTGACCTTTTGTCTTGTTTTTTACTGTGATGAATATTCAGCTGTAAAATCTTCTATAGACAGATGTGTGCATTTCAAATTCTTGTCCAATCCATTGACATTACCAGAGGTGGACAAAGTCTAGAAACAACAAATATGATCCAGAAATGGGATGCAGCCATATAGTGAAGAGTGTAAATCCTTATATCAGTATGTATATGTTATATATATTTAAATTAGCTAAATAATCACAAATCTCTTTTGTGTGGAATTTATGGAATATAAATTGGAATTTATGGAATTTAGCATTTTATCAAAAGGCTGCAATTTAAAATAAAAGAATGTAATGGACTGAATATTTTCTGAAGGCACTGTAGATACCACATGCAAACCACAGACTGCTTTACAATTTGCTGATTTAAACATTTGTGACTTCAGGGAAGATTGAGGATGAATCTGACAGCTGAGAGCTGGCAAAACAATGGTATACAGAAGTTCTGAGTAGTACCAGCAATATTATAAAAAAAAATATAATGCCAACAGTAACAATACTTTGAATTAAAAATTAGCTATTTTGAAATAGCATTGTTGAAAACGTGATTTAAGCCAAAAAAACACCAAAATTCCCTACTTCAGGAATAACCAACACAAAATAACAACACAAACACATTTAACAATATGATACCTGAATGATGAAGCTGGTCACACATTTTTTACAATAACAGTAAAAAGTGTTGTTATTTTGATGTTGAAATCCACAGAACAGGACAGATGCTGATCAGTTAACAATATCTCTATTTACTTTATCTTACCTTTAGACAAAAGGTTTGTAGACACAAATTTGACGCAGAATAAAACATGCATTTTTCTAAGCATGTTTTCTCAAAGTATTTTATTTAAAACAGAGAACAAAGCAGGCCTAGAATCAGAGCACCATCTTTCAGAGATATGTAAAATAGCAGAATTAATGCTGTAAATGCTACAAAAATAGTCTTGATGAGTCAGCATAAAAAATAGTGCAGTGGAAATGTCTGAGCTAGTGCCCTAAACTCCCATTACATCACTACAGGATCTGGCAAAAGAAGGTTGCATTCTTGTTTACTTATTTCTTTATTTAATTACTCATTTAATTAATTTCTATGTGTAGCCATCAATCAAATCTTAACACGCATCAATCACTGAGCAAATATATTCATGATCCTGACCTTTATATCAATTTTATATCAAATTTTTATATCAACTGGGTAGCAGGTTGATAAAAGTTGTGTAACAAAATACAACAAGATAATAAGAGGTTTTGGTGTGTATATATAGGTCACATATTGTGACATTGAGACATTGAACAGATTCAGTTAGTCCCATATCACATCAGTAATAAAGTCAATTAATCAAGCTGTTCACTAGCAGCATAGAAGCTCCAGTGTTTGATCCTGAGCTTACTAACTGTTTTATAACTGTTTAATAACTTCTCTGCAATTACAGGTATTTACTTGAGAAAAAAATCTATTATTTTCTAAAACTATAGGCATAAAATAAGTTTAATCAGAGTTTAATAGCCATACTAAGGAGTTGCACTAATCAATATTCAGGCCTCAGAATTAACCATAGATGTAATGATGCTTGGACTAGGTTTATTCAAGGCAATCACACTCAATATCTAATCAGTATTATTAGTCTTACATTTATTATAGATTGCTGTGAATAAACATGGACAAAACACTATACTTGTTATACTGAAAAGAACAAATAATATAAGAAAAATTTATGCAACTAAATTGCAATATATATATATATATATATATATATATATATATATATATATATATATATATATATATATATACATATATATATATATATATATTAATAAATACAGACCTAATATAAATGAAAGAACAAATTAAAATAAAAAGTCACAAAAATACACAAAAACACAAAAATCCCCTCCAAAAGTATAGGAATACAAGGCCATTTCTTTTTTTTTGTTTTTGTTATATGCCATTTGGGTTTGAGATCAAAAGATAAATATGAGACAACAGCTTTCAGTTTCTGATATTTACATCTAGATGTGTTGCACAGTTCAGATTTGCCACCTTTTGTGTCAGACCACCTGATTTTTAGCTGAGCAAAAGTATCTGAACAGATAGTCCTAAATTATATTCAAATAATTAACACTTAATATTTGGTCACATATATTTTGTTTGTAATAACTACACCAAGCGTCAACAAACTGTTGCCTTCTTCTTTCTGTGATGCTTTTCTAGGTTTGTAGCAGTTTCTTTCAGTTTCAGATGCCATGCTAGCCCAAGCCATGACCTCCAGCATGCTTCAATGATGAACTTGTATGTTTTGAATGACTTTGGATGTTCCATTACTTTGGTAGAGGTTCATCTTGGGTCCAGAACATTTGTAGCTCATCTCTGTATTTATTTGTGATTTCCAAACTGCTGAAAAGTGGCTTGTGGTATGGCCTCTATATTTCTGCCTTCAAAGTGTTCCTGAAACAGTGGTTTGTAATACCTTTACCCTGGCCATGTGGAGGTTGTTGGAGATGTAACTGACTGTTGTTTTTGACTTTGTCTTTACAGCTCCCACAATGTTTTTGTCAGCAGCTGCTGTTGTTTTCCTTGACTGATGTGTTCACTGTCCAGTTGTTAGTACACCAGTTCTTTCTTTCTTTTTCAGGACATTAGAAATTGTTGTATTGTTTATGCCCAGTGCTTGTGCAGTGGCTCTGTTGGATTTTCCCTCTTTTCTCAGCCTCAAAATGGCTTGCCTTTCTCTCATAGACATCTCTCTGATCTTCATGTTACTTTATACTTTTATACAATATCAAATGCGGTCTTCACAGGTGATTCTTGGGGCTCAAACCAAAGTAGACATTCCGAGCTATTAATTGTTCAGACACATGTTCCAATATTTTTAACAACTTGAAAAATGGATGCTTTTAGACAAATGGTTCATGTTCTAAGTTGTTGAAATGTGTGAAAGTGTACATTTATATGTAAATATCAGGAGATGAAATCTGGAATTCTGACAAAAAAAGACACAAGTAATGATTTTTGGCAGAGAAACAAAAGTGAAAATGGTCTGGAGATCAGCAGACAAGTTCAAAACTAAGCTAAACAGAAAAACAGTTAGAGAAAAGGCTCTGGAGAAAACAGTAATCAAAACAGGCAGTAAACAACGGCCTGGAACAATCACTGGCACTGTGCTTAAGAGAGGCTTTGCTAAATGTGTTTGTCAGTGTGGGTTATTTAAAGATTTAAAAGGACTCATCTGAGTGCAAATAAATGAATGTCATAAATAATCAGTTATTATGATAGGAGACTGACTGCAGGTCATGGGCATAGGATCATGATAACTCAGGATACAAACTTGATAGCATGATACTTTCTGTGGCAACTGAATTGTAAAAATATTCAAAATGAATAGTCACCGGTTGCTGAATGTGTGAACATAGCATGTGATGCAGGCTGTACTTTTACTATTTAACGCATTTATAAAGTACTTATACCCCTACAAACAAGGGTCAGAGCGCAGAAGAGTTACTACTATCACCATAGGGTAAATCAACAAGCAAGAAAAACCAACTTCATACACAAAATAGTTCATGTGACAATCAAAGCACAGGATTAGAATTTTTTTTTTTTTAAATGACAGCAGTTCATTTGATTTTTTTTTTTAAATTGCAGTAGAATATCTTAACACCTGCATCAAAAGCCATAAAGATACTGAAAACATACAGCAAAAATAAAAATAAAGAGGGCGAAGTTAGTAAAGGAATAAAAAGGAAGTACAAAATCTTAATCCCGGAAAGTGTTGTGCCCAAAGCATAAAAAGGTCTCTAGGTGGAAAATTAATGCTCATCATATATAATTAAATACACAAACTATTAGTAGCATAGTAAAACATTGAGTAATAAACTCTGATACTCAGATCAGTGTGAGAAGGGTTTCAATACATGCATTACAAGGCAGATCTCATTCTAGTCTAAATTCTCTGTAGCAAAATGGGGTTTTTTTCAGCCCATTTTCATTCATTAACTTATAAGAGACAAAGTAGATTTTTGTAGTCGTTGTTGTCGTTCCTGGGGAAAGTACATATACAGTTATCAATCCCTTGATTATAAAACCCGACCTCAACTCCTGACAACTGTCCAACTATAGGCCAATATCTCCAAGATCCTAAAAAAGGTTCTAGCACAGAAGTTATGTTCATATATACATAGGAATAACATTCATGAAATGTATCAGTCAGGATTTAGGCCTCATCATAGCACAGATTACAGTGGTAAAGTGGTAAATGGCCTGTTACTGGCCTCTGATCAGGGTTGTGTTTCCTTGCTGTTGTTGCTTGATCTTGTGCAGCTTCTGACACCATCAATCATACTTTTCTTGATATGGTAGAAAATATTGCTGGGGTTAAGGGAACAGCCCTCTATTGGCTCAGTTTGTTTGTTGCTGCAGCAATTTATTTGCTCTAGGGTGTCCATCAATGAACATTTGATTACTTCAGCAGGAAGAAATTTCCATTAAAACTATACTGAATTTAGAACGTTCACTGATACCTATACTGATCAGAAAAGCTCCTGATGAAAAGCTTCTGCTTTTATAATTCCACTTAACAATATACAGTTATAGAAAGGAAATTATTTATAATCTCTTTCTCTGGTGTTACCCAGATGAGGATGAGGTTCACTTTCGACTCTGGGTTCTCTCAAGGTTTCTTCATCATAACATCTTATGGAGTTTTTCCTTAACATCGTTACCTTTGGCTTTGGCTCATGAGGTAGGAATAGAAATTAAAAATATAAACTTTTTAAAAACTTTTTAATCTCAATTTTAATATTTTTTTATATCTGATTTGTCCATTGCAAAAAGTCCTATACAAATAAAATAAAATTGAATTGAATACATAGAACATAACTGGTGTCCAAATCTGAAATTTGAAAATCATGCCTGATGCCTTTTAACATGATTTCATATTAATGATTCTTTACACAATGACTGGATGTCCTCCAAATCAAAATGTTTAACACCACTAGCATTGAGGACATGCAGTTACATTTTCAGTATAAGGGGTGTGTTAGTCTGCTTATATGTGACATTTGTTTTCTGTTCAATCCTCACTTGCCTCAAAATACAAACTGTACAGCTGAGCTGGTGAAGAAAGAAATAGAAGAAAAGCATTTTATTTTTACAGCATTTGTCAGGTGTCCTTATTCAGAGCAACTTACTAGTAGCTCACTTTTCACAACTGAGCAGTTAAGGGTTAAGGGCCTTCTCAAGGGTCCAGCACTTTTAGTTTAGCAGTGCTGGGATTTGAACCTGATTTATGTCTGAGACTTGTAGAGGTGGCAGGTGCAGTTGCAAACTTTGTTTATTGCAGGTCAAGCACACAAAATACAAAGTAGAGGAAACAAAGCTAGGATAACAATGCAAGGCATTACCATGGACAATACATAAATCAGGAACAAGGACACCAAAAGACAGAGCTAGGCAGAGGATGCTGTAGAAGACATGACCTACATATTAGTGCTAATTACTATGAATGTGAATCAGGTGTTACGCAGTCATGTGATGAGTGTCGTGATAATATAGTGTTCAGTGGCCAGTGGAATATGGAAGTCAAGCACCAATTCGGCGTAACCATGGGGTTATATGATCATTCATTCATTTATTCATTCATTGTCTACCGCTTATCCGAACTATTCTCGGGTCACGGGGAGCCTGTGCCTATCTCAGGCATCATTGGGCATCAAGGCAGGATACACCCTGGACGGAGTGCCAACCCATCGCAGGGCACACACACACACACTCTCATTCACTCACACAATCACACACTACGGACAATTTAGAGATGCCAATCAACCTACCATGCATGTCTTTGGACTGGGAGAGGAAACCGGAGTACCCGGAGGAAACCCCCGGGGCACGGGGAGAACATGCAAACTCCACACACACATAGCGGAGGCGGGACTTGAACCCCCAACCCTGGAGGTGTGAGGCAAACATGCTAACCACTAAGCCACCATGCCCGTTATATGATCATATAACCCCAATATTATCATCCCTGCACTGGCTACCTGTAAAGTTTAGAATTGATTATAAACTAGCACTACTTACGTACAAAACTCTAAATGGTTCAGCTCCCACATATCCAGCCAGTCTTCTAACACATTACAATCCATCACGCTCCTAAAGATCTCGAAACCTCGGACTTCTGGTAGTTCCCAGAATATCAAAGTCTACAAAAGGGGGTAGAGCTTTTTCGTATTTAGCTCCTAAACTTTGGAACAGTCTTCCTGGCAGTGTTCGGGGCTCAGACACAGTCTCCCAGTTCAAACGTAGACTAAAGAGCCAGGCATACACCTAATAAATCCCATAACGTTGTACTCCAATACATCTGATTAAATGCACATCATCATCTAGTGCCTGCTAATATTATGAATAGCAGCTACACTAATTCCTTTCCATTTGTTTCCCTTCTTCTACCCACCCCCGAGACACACAGAGATTGTGCCAGCTCCAGTGGCATCCAGAGATGGACCAGCTCCAGCTGGGTTCTGCTTTCTGAGGACTGGAGTATTCAAAGCAGTACTGCCAACCCTATGTGGACATTTTACACATAACATTCTACACATGCTGTATCTGCATCACACAACTAATGCAGAAAGGACATTGTTCATATCACACTCTCCGGTGTCACCCAGATGAGGATGGGTTCCCTTTTGAGTCTGGTTCCTCTCAAGGTTTCTAATACCATCTAAGGGAGTTTTTCCTTGC
Organism: Hemibagrus guttatus; assembly: GCA_033459395.1. Lineage (NCBI taxonomy): Eukaryota > Metazoa > Chordata > Actinopteri > Siluriformes > Bagridae > Hemibagrus > Hemibagrus guttatus. The sequence goes on from JAUCMX010000018.1 coordinate 20,127,595, forward strand.
CACAGTTGCCCGAGTCACCTCAGGCTTGCTCACTAGGGAAAATTTTGTCTAACATCTAGGACTGTTTGTTTTTATGTTTATTGTTTCTTATGTTCTGTAAAGCTGCTTTGAGACAATGCTCTTTGTTAAAAGCGCTATAGAAATCAAATTGAATTGAATTGAATAACCATCTGATTGGTAGTCTAAAAGTTTAGAACATGAACCAGCATTTTTATGTGGCTGTTTTCAACACCTCTTTTGTGATTTTTTTTTTTTATGCATGATTGAAGCACTTTAAAAGTTCTCATAGAACCACAAAGAAATGAATTATTATATTAATTTCTGGTTTATATTAGTTTCCATTTTAAACAACTTGTCTGTATTTAACCCTTTCTATAAATATTCAGGTGTCAATGAACTCGTAGTGTGTCAGAACATACATGGTTGTGCCTCAATCAGCTAGAATTGCACTTTTCTATATTATTAATTAAATTTCTGAATAAAAAAGGGATAATGTCAAGAGTTCAGTGGGTCTTTATGGGAAAATTATGGGTGCATGTCTTATCTCAATGCTCAATGTATTATCTCAATGCTGCCACCTTTTGCTATTCTTAACCATTTGAGCCACCAGTGAAGCACTGTTTAAGACAATTAAGACAACTGTTTAAGACAATTATTCACACATTTAAGACATCACAACACATAAAGCTTTTATTCATAGATGTAACTGATTTCAAAAAGCCACATCACACTAAATATTATGGAGTATTTGTTTGTTTAAAATAATGAGACTGATGAATCAGTGTGGTGTATTCAGTGTGTTAAGTAGTCTGTGTAACATGAGCCGTAAATCTGTCACTAATGCACAGATGCAAAATAAAGCAAACAAATCAATTAAAAGGCAATTAGAAATACAAATTGTGTTACCCTACCCTACCCAAGAGAGTATTTTATTGGCAGTCTGTCAGCGTTTTCCTTTTCTTGGCTTCTATTCTTCTCCACTATGGCTTCTATTCTTCTCCACTGTGTTATTTGGTTACAACAATGTAAGTTTGCACTGAAGTCCTGAATGAATAAACAGAATGCTCTAAGAGTAGCTTCCAGCAAGGTCAAGCATCCTACAGTGATGTAGCTCTTCTTCATGGTTGTGTTCAAGTGTGTAATGTTTGTGTCATAGGAACTGATGGACGTCACCTAGAATGCGGACACCTGTGGTGCGTCTGTCACATGATTAGCATTATATACTTTGTAAATCAATGAGTAGTAAAATTCAGCCCACAAAGGGGAAATAAAGATGAGAGTCATGATGGGATGTTTTAATTGAAGCATGAAAAGGAAGTCTAATTTAAAAGTGCAGTCTGATATAACTTATTATAAAAAATGTATGTACTTGCCTATGTCAAGTCGTTCAAATTGCCCAGCTCTTTGAAGCTCTTAGAAATGAAAGCACTTATTATTGGTAGTAAGATCACAGTTGCACTGTTGCACCTTTTCTGTAATTCTGAAGTGAAAATAATCTGTTACATGCCACCACCAAGAGCATATGACTTCAACAGAGTTACAGAAAAGAGGCACTTCCTAAGATCCATAAACTTCACCGCTTGAACTTCACCAAATGACTTTGAAATTCTAATCGTGTATTTTTGTCAGATGACGTCAGTATCAAACATTTTGGCCATGAACAACATTCATGCAAAAAATTCAGTATAAAATAAAAGAAGAAGATTCCATACCCTAAGAAGAAGCTCCCAGAGATATAATTTGGGGCTATTTTGTATCTGATAGTCCAGAGGCTTTTGTGAAGATTGACAGCATAATACATTCTGCTAAGAATATTTTCTCCCAAAACCTGGTAGCCTCTGTGAGGAGGTTAAAGACTAAACTGAATATTTAATCTGACAGATCTGCATTAACAGCATGTGGTACAACAATCAGGAACAAGTCTTTCATGGTGCAAATCTGTCTTTAAAGAAGAAAAGTAGATCTATTTATAATTCTTCATCCTTGGTGTAAGATTTTGTTCGCACAGTAAGCAAAGATGGGTAGCAGTAAACAGAGAGGCTTTCCCATAAGAGACATGCACTTTGTCTTTCTTTCACAGAAACACTCCAAAACTCAGCCATGCAGAATTGTTGCATGAAATATTTATGGAAACATTCTATTTGAATGAGGCCTGCCCTTTGCTGCAAGGCTGTATAGAAATGTAATCCCTCCAGGACACAAAGTGAAGAAGTATACAGAAAACATTATCATTCTGCACAGCTAAAGTAATAATTCATGTGCATATTGACTCAGAATGAGATGAAAAGTCAAAGACATGCCATGTGAATGTTTGTTAATAGTGGCTTACTGAATCCTGATTACTGAATAAAACTTTCACAGCACCTGTTTCTACCTCAGATACAAATACAAATTGTCCAACACACACACACACACACACAAACAAGCATACACACAAATATACACTTATGTCAAGATTGCTATTGTAGTGTGCCCTCATCTGACTCCATTAACGGAAAGTGGCTAGGATCGTGACCTACACATCATTAACAAGGTAAACAATCTGCCAGTGCAGCACAGACACCAGACCCTGATGTCAATGTGACAACGGAGCATAGCAGAGTTGTAATTAAACTGATGTGATTGCACATAAAGAGGTCTTGCTCTTCAAGGATCAGAGAACAGGAGAGGACACCAAGTAAATTCAGACATTGTGTTAGGTCGAGTAAAGAGTCAACACATCTACACACCTGTTCTGCAGTAAAAATCTGCACTAAAAATCTTTCATTAATGTTTCAGCAGAGTAATAGTGATGAACAAATCATTAGTTATTCCAGATTTAGATGACAGTTAATATAGCTGATTATGTGTGCACTCACGGTTAAAAAGTTTTCTTGTCCACTGAGCTGGTGTACAGGTATTCCTAGTATAGTGGATAGATAGAGTATGTCTCATTTCATTTTTTATGGATAGTTGAGAGGTATAACTTTCCAACAGAGACATAAGCTAAGTGCATGCATTACATACAGTCTTGCATCTCCATACACATATTATATGGCAATGCATGTACAGAAGGTATGTTCTTCTGAGTGTCTACTACTGTATATTTACAGTATGTGTATTGCAGTATAACATATTATTTTACAAAACTTTTATTGATATTTTACTGATATACTGATATTTACTCATAAAGCACTCATATACTAAATTAAGGTCATGAAACCATAATGTATGTTCATTGAATGTAGGCTATTTTAATATGGTTTTCATTTGTATGATCATCAATTTGACTTGAATGAATAAAACAATGCTAATGTTTTTGATGTATTTTCTTGTGAAAAATGTTCCTTGAAACTATATTAAGGATAAACTAGGAATGGAGTTTAGCTCATGAATCTTTTAGATGTGCAGTTATTTTTCTCATGTGTTTATTGGACTCAAATTAAACCAAATGAATGAAATCAGTTGGTGCAGTTATGGTGGTTTCTGGCTGCTAATAATTACAATCCAAAGATACTTTAATAACCTAGCTAGTTACATCAATAGCTGAATAACAGATTTTTAAATCTTAAAATTAAAATTGTTAATCATATCTTTTTCTAATAAGGAAATGGATTGAGAACTAAACTAAAAAAATGGCAGTTCATTTAGACAACTTACATGCAAATGGATCTAAAAAATAAATTCACTTGTATTCCCTGCTGCAGTTGTTTTAGAGTGAGCATGGGGCATCGTGATTCCATCCCCAGTGGGTCAATGTTAGTGTGTGTTTTTTTCCCACTGGTTCCCATGTTTGACCACTAGTTGCAAAAATAACTCCCAACTCAACAGAGCACTGAGCACACTTCCCCATGATTGCACAACATCCAGGAAGGTCGAACAAATCAATAGAACATCAGCTTATGTCTGTCAAATAACGTTTTAAAAAATCATTGAAGCAAACTTCACACAGACAGTAACCTGAGCTCAGGATTGAACACTGGAGTTGTAAGGCTCCAAAGTGATCAATAGCAGAGCTCTACTATGCATTTGTATCATATGATATGAATTGTGTCACATTATTAATCAAAGAAAACAAGGAAATCAGTATCCTAATTTTATTTAAAAAATTGTTGTATATCTGCTTATATTTGTTTAACCAGTAGTCATTTCTTGTCATCGCTAGTCTGTTGGATATCCCTGAGGGAGCCCCTTGTTCTTGTTTTACATTTAATTTTACACATAATGATAGTCATTTATATAGAGTGTTTTTCCTGAAACTATATTATTTTATGTAGTGTTCAACTTTACTTGTAGCCATTATGTATAATGTATAACCTGCATTACTAGCACACATTTTCATTTAAAAAACACAACTTTAAATACACATTATGAATAGTCAATTGATGTGTATTGAGATTACTGAGCAAGACAAAATTTAAGTAGGGGATAACATGATTTGCAAAAATATTGGATATTTATTGAACCAGTTCCAGACTTCAGGAGCCACTGCAGAGCAACCAGTTCAGACACACATAATGTAAAGTAATGATAATGTGTCATGGGACAAAAATTAAAAACGCATGATCCATTTAGCATTTACAGCCTCGCCAATACGTTTCAATGCATCACCCTGGTAGGGACATTGGTTTGTCACACTAATATTTTTTGTCCCTGGATGTTAGTGTGGGTAAAGGATTATGGTTTAGTCTTGGGTTATGTGAATGGTATATGAAATCGGTTATCAGTGAATGCATTAGTCATTGGGATGCAATAAGCTTGGTTTTTCAAAGTGAGATGATGTCTCTACTTTTTTGTTTTTTTGTTTTCCTCCAGCAAATGGCTGGAAATAAATTCCATGCACAACATCACTCTTTTTGACTCATCCTTTTAAAATGAAAAGAAATATGGGAATGACCCCTGAGAATGCTTAATAATGCTCTAGCCCTGGAGCTGTCCATGAGGGAAGCTCCCCTGAGTCATCCCCAATCATTGCCTGGTGGCACAATTCAGGAAAGATTGCACAGGGGGCTGATCTGGGATACATTTCACCTACTCTGGTGAGTCAATGCAAATTTACTGGAATATCTAAAACATAGCAAAAAGAAACAGACTTTGGTAAAGTAGCACACAAACTTACCATATGTTTAGCTATGGGCTAACAAGCAGGACAAAATGGCAGACAATCAGAGATCTAATTTAAAGACAGGATGAATATCACATCCCACAGGGACAGAACATCCCTTCAAACCACACACTTCCTGTTCACAGACTGTATAAAGCATGTAGATTTTCTGTTTTTATGATTGTCATTCTTGTCTTTGACAGTATGCCAGACAAAGCTGCTTACCACCCCTCTCTATATCATATGCCAAAAGACTCTGTTTTTCACTCCAGACACACAGCCCACAGAAAATCAATGCACACAGTCACCACAGTGCCATGGTTGCAGGCATTATGTGGCTCAGCTCATTGAGGATAATCCTGAGAGTGCACAGTTTTCCTCCAAGCATGTGGGATCCAGACACCCAAAGCTGTGCTTAACATAATCATTTGCCAGAGAAGAGGATGGCTGTCCAGTTCTGTTAACTGCAGGGGCAGTGGTCCACAATGTCTGCATGTTGGAATTACACATGCTAAATAGAGGAACTGGAGGCTGTATATGGACCACCCACAGAACATGTTTGCACAATCAGGAGTATCAAGTTGAGACAGAGTATGGGGATGAGGTGTCTATTTTGTAGAAGTTTTTACTAAAATAATGATGCTGATGGTGATTCTGTACATTTACCAAAGGGTACCATAGGGCAAGAGCCTATAAGCTTGATAACAGATATGTGATGACAACATATGCAGCTGTTAGCGTCAGTTTGACTAATGTGCCTGACTAACAGCAGAGGATCCTTGTGGACTCTGGTATTAGAGCACTAAATGGCACTTCATGTTTTTATAAACTCAATTTTCTGTCTGCCTGAGATAATCATAAACTACCCTCTCAATCTCACATGAGGTTATCTGCAAGATACCAGACAACCAGGATGGTCAGCAATCTACAGCACAAATAACTTCAGGCCACTCTGCTACACCTGAGGCAGAGCCAGAAAACACTTTAAGGCTATATATCCAGAAAAATTTGGGGAACTTCAACAGGATACTCATAATCTCTGTTTTTTGTGTACTCTGTTTTGTGATACAGTCTCCAAAAAAAATGCAGTCCTTGGAATATGGGTGTGAACTAACTTATCTTTGAACTACTGACATACCAGCTGCACCAAATGAGGAGGGGCTGGAACACTGGCCCACCTCATCGGTATTCTGTATAAATTTACTACATTTATATCTACATATATACTATAATATATATGTGATGAATAAAGGCTTTGTATTCTTCTTCTTTTAAAGTGCTCAGTCAGTTACCCAAGAAAAATCTGAAACCAACTAGGTGCTACCTTTTAAGGCACTAAGTAATCTATCTAAAACAGACAATTTCTGACAACAATATAGGCACAGAACCCTAAACGGTTCTAGACTGATCTACTTCTGTCTCAAAAACCCCTCAGTTTGCAGGCCTGGCTGTTTTAATATCAATGCTTAATTTAATGTTTTGCTGTTGAACGATTTGAACTCAAAATGTTTCAGAAACATCATTGTCAGTGGGCATGATAGAGCCTGGAACCATGTTGAGTCAAAACAGTCTAGTTATCTATTTATGTTCAAACACATCTATTTATGTTCAAACACAATGGTGTTAATGTTGCCCTTATCCATACTGAAAGATGATGTAGAGTGTGTGCTGTTGTACAAAAGTCAGCAGATGTTGTCTGTTGAATGAAACTATTGCACTACCTAGAGAGAACTTATGGCAAAAGGAGAGTTCACCGAGTATTTCTGCCAGTATTTGTCATTCACACTGACTACTGTAACATGTGCTGGTTAGTCAAGCTGGTAATGTAGTATTGCAGCTTGCAGAATTTGAAGTTATTGTTGTACATTCTCCTGGATGAGACCTAGCATGGCCAGGTTTCTATGTAAACCATATGAGTCTAGTGCAGAATGGTGGAAGAATGTCCTAGCATTTGTGTAGCTTCTGAGACTGCCTCTAATGTGGCACCTGAATATAAGAAAAACTTAGATAATGCACCAGAAATAGAGCTTTTCTTCTTGACTGATATAAAATGCATTGCCCTGTTACAAAGTTGGACAATCAGAGTTATATAAAGCTCAAATGGCTAACCATGACACGGCCATGCTCCTAATATGGCTTGAGTGAGGTCGGGGGCTTCCTGCCTGGGTTGAAATGTTATATCTTTGTTCTACCAGAAAGGCCTGTTGAAGCCAGTGGGATTGTAAACAAGCTACTTTAGACAAAGTCTCCTAGTAAATTGATTCTTCTCCAACAACACACCACAGTATCTTTAGGTTTAAAGTCTTTAAAGGCATGTGCAAAACTTTTGAGAAGGCCCACATGAACCCATTCAGACCACAGATTGACAGGTTAAGAGGTTTAATGTCACACTTCAATTGAATCTAGTTACTGCTGCAGAATATTGCCACTGGACATCTTGATCCAATTCACTGTTATGGTGGACTAAGCACAGTTCACCTGAATTAATAAAAAGGTTAGGAAGACCCCTATATTTTGGCTTTTCAATTAGACAATTTGGTACATCAGGTTTTTCATCAGGGTAAGCTCAACATTTCTAAGCATAGTTTCCATTTTAAATCCTCAAATTCATATTGAATTGATATTGAGTCTGGGGAAGTCACACATGGGAGGCATGTGTATTGCAATTATTAATATCAGCTCTGAAGCCTTCAGGTTTGTCATAAGCCCTCTGCTGTACTCACAGTACACTTATGACTGTGTAGCCATTCCAACTCCACTAACATTGACATGTTTGCTGACAATAATGAGAAGTCCTACCTGGAGATTAAACGCCTGGAGAACTGGTACCAGGAGGACAACTTCCTCCTGATGTTAGGAAGAAAGATTTCAATTCAATTGAGAATTCAATAGAATTCAATTCAAAAGCAGCTTTACAGAAGTATAGAAACAGAGAAGGAAAAAGATAAGAAGGAAAAAGAAGATGAGTTCAGCACAAGGAAGGAGAGGAGCTACCACCTCCTTACCAGCAATGCAAACCCATTGTAGAGAGTGTACAACTTCAGATACCTGGCTGTTCATATGACATAGGACCTGTCATGGTCCTTTCACATCAACACCCTTGTGAGGATAGCCTGTCAGTATGTTTGACACCTTAGACACCTGAGGGACTTTAAATTGCCCTCTAAGGTGCTAGGGAAATTTTACACCTCAACCAAGAGAGCATCCTAACGGGAAGTATCATGGCCTGGTTTGGGGATAGCTATGCAGGATTGGAGACTCTACAGAAGGTGGTGTGATCAACTGAATGCTCCATCCACACTGAGCTCCCTGACCTGCAGAATATGATGCTGAACCAAGACCAAGAAGATGAAAGACGTCAGCTATCCGAACAATGGGCTTTTCTCTCTTCCACTCCACTCAGCCATTTGGGCACTCAACCAGGACAGTACTTAGAACCTGGACTTTTTCTAGACTTGTCTACTCAACACACACTACCTCTACTGTACATTTTTGCACAGCGTATATGTTGCACTATATGTTGAACAGTTTTTGAACTATATTTGCAGACATCTGCACTTTACTCACAGTCATACTGTTCTTCCACCATACTTCATTCAAATATACAGTTTTATATTTTACAATACACTTTCTTCCCTTTCCCACCTGTTTAGTAAATTCTATTTTTACTGTGGTTTTAATGATATTCTTTTCTTAGTAAATGTTTATTCTTTATTTCATTCTTTTGTATCTTGTTGAATTTAACTTTATGTCATGGACACATGATAAAACATTTCACTATATGACATATTGTGTATGGTTGTGTATGTGATAAATAAAACCTAAATTTGAATTTTCTTTAGTAGTCTATCTAAAATTGAATTTAGGTTTAGTAGTCTAGTAGCAAAATGTATGCTCTAAACATTTCTACCACATTGTGTTCTTTCATCCATCATGAAAGCACTGCATGATGTTTTTGCCATGTCAAGTGGGGGTCTGACCATGATGAAAGTCAGGTATGTTTCTTTCAAAAAAAAAAAAAAGAAAGAAAGAAAGAAAGAAAGTGCTAATTTACAAAAAAAAAAACTATTTTTTTTTTGTCTTAACTCCTCAGCCATGTGTAACGCAAATTGCAATCCATGATTCAAGACAAACAAAACATATTTACAATTAATTTCTGCCATGAAAAACCCTCCAGTATATTAGATTTACTACTCCAAGGCCATTCATCTGATTGGAACAAAATCAATGCAGAAAGATCCTCAGGAGTCCTAACATTAAAACTATTCAGAAAATTTAGCTTTTATTTCAATGTAATAGTATGCGAATATTTGGGCGTGGCCACTTCTACTAAAAGGGCTATAACTCTTGAAAGGATTGAGGTATTTTCACCACATTTGAGTTATGTAAGGGCTCAATCTAAGAACGCATGCCAAAAATACCAGAGTTAGAACACTTGGTGGTGCTATATCAAGAAAAACATGAAATTGGCTTTAACTACAGAACGGTTGGTCTGACCTGACTTAACATTTTGTCTGCAGTGTCTTTGTCCAAGATTCATTCAAGGTCTATGAGGAGGGTCACATATCTGGAAACACATGACTGCCATTGGCCAGTGAAACCTCAGAAGCTATTAGACAAGGTTAATGAAGCCGTACAGGACTGGGAAAAATTGGAAATCAATCAGCACAGGAAGCCGTTGACACATGTTACATTTAACAGCCATCTGAATGCTTTGATATATCAAACTGTTTTACACAGCCTCAAGTAACTCATGTCATATGATAAATCTCCTCAGATCCACTCAAGACGCATGCAAAATGTAATAGTGATCAGACAATAGATACACACATTTTTCTTTTTGTTTGGAAAGAACTGGTTGGCAATAAATGCCACACACTTCACTCTCCTGACTCATCCTTGTGAAAGGAAAAGATCCAAAAATGTGGCAATTACCTGAAACAGCAAAAGGTTTAATCACACTCTCTCTGAGGGAAACTCTCCTGAGTCGTTCTGACCACATTCTAGAGGTAGAAATCAAGAAAGGGTAACACGGACTCTCTAGAGAAGCTGCTCACTGAAGGCAGAATGAGAAGAAGCTTCATTCCGTGGGACTTTTGGGCCTACAATCAGGAAAACAACTAGGACTAGACATTGAATTTGTTTGCATAACTCCCACACCGCTACATTCCTGTTAATATACTTGCATTTCCATGTTGTTATATGCATGTGTTATATATGTATATATGCAATTTGACTGCAAATACTTCTGCCTCATATTACACAGCTTAATATTGCACATTAACTGAACATATCTGCACTTTATTCCACATATAGTCCATAGTGTTGCTGCTATCTACAATCTCTTTTCCTTTCTACGTGTATACAAGTAAATTCTGATTTATGTACATTTTTGTTTAAGATGTTGACTACTGATGAGTTCAAATCCCATCACCACCAAGCTGCCACTGCTGAGCCCTTGAGCAAGGCTCTTAACCCTCAACTGCTCAGTGTAAATGAGATAAATGTAAGTTTCTCTGGATAAGAGCATCTGCCAAATGCCATAAACGTAAATACATCTGAATGTGTAAACATTATGATGTCTCCATGACAAGTGGGTTACAAACGCCCCCCCCCCCCCCCACACACACACACACACGTGTGTGTATTACAATCCTTGTCAGGACTTTCCTTTTATGTAATAGCAAAGCTAATTAATGTGATGCCTATATATTATTTTAAATAGAATAGTCACAAAAGTTAAACTTTTAGCTGTTTTATTTATGTATATTAAATTAAAATGTAATTTTGCTAGAATGAATGAATGGATGAATGAATGAATAACACTCAGATATTTGTCTCTTGTGGGAACATTTATTCTACACCATGATTTAAAAACATGCCTGAATAGAGCAATGATCTCTCATTAGTACCATGTTGCTGAATTTCTGCAAGCAGTGTTCCATGTATAATGTCAGCATATTAGAGATGTAAACTCCTGTTTTGAAATGCATACCACTTTTAACTTTTTCCTTCAAAAACTGAGGTTAAATATTTTTTTTTTTAATTCTCTGTCTACCATTTCCACTGACTAAATATTTTAAGATGGTTTGAAGTCCTTGAAGATTTTGAGATTGGAGTGAAGATTTTGCTGAAACCTTGCAAACCTCCCCATGAGCTTCAGCAAAGCTCCACACTAATGCATAATGTAAAACTTCATGCTCATGTGACTGATTTTGTTTCTTCCTGCTGGATCTCAATGCACAAATCTAATTTCTAGCTTTTGTAGAGAAAAAAAAAAAGGAAAAAAAAAAACCTTACAAAAATTCAAATAAATATTCATTTAGAATGATTATTTTTTTTATTGTTCAATCCAAAAAATGTATTGGGATTCAGTTACATTCCTAGTCTGTTTACAGCAGGGTTGTCGTGGTATCCTGTTTTTCACTTTTTAAACTGGTTTCATATTTTCAAAAGCTCTGCAGGATAAAAGATATTATTTATATTTTGAGGTGAAAAAATACCTGTTCTGAAAAATACGTAGTATTACTTCTGAATAATTAGTTTATTTATTTTTCTTCATCATTAAGTTGAAATTTAATTTAAATTGAAATTTGATTGGATTTTAAAGCAAAATAGTTTTATACCTTGTAAAAACTCCCTCCTGTATTGTGTCTGTTTTTCTCTTTTATAGCTGCTGCAGCTGGCTGCTAACTTTTGCCATTTGTTTGTCACAGGTGTTTATTTATCATGCTAAATAAATAGTAGGTTCCTTTTACATTTTTTACTTGTAGGAAAAGGTAAATATTACTTGAGTGATATTAGGCAATTTCACAAACTGACCTTTTTCTATCTGCTTTTCATAAAATTAGCGATATCCTCATCTGTCTAGGATTAGTATTCCACCTTAAAGTATGTGCAGAATTTTATTGTGCTCTCACTGTTTTTGATTTTGTAGTTCAGAATATTAAAAGAATATTTTAGGCCCTGTGAATTTGCTAAGTAAGACTATCATGTGCAGGCACATTAGAGTGGCCTCTAAACATGCACATAGCTCGTCAAACTAATTTATGGAGATAAGCCATCTCGTTTTATTTCCTTACCCTTTCAGAAATTAATTCCTGGCTATGTTGCTGAACACATATTACGTGCATGGCAAATGACTAGTTGCTTGACTATGGCTATGTGGATCAGGCTTAACAGCCAGTAGCTGTACATTAGCAATCTTATATAACCTTGGACAAGCCCACTCTTTCCTTCTACCCCCATATGATACAAACTTACTGCACTTTATTTATATTGCCATATAGTGTTTCACAGCAAACTGCATTATCACGCTACCAGCTGTCACCCCATTTATTGTTTACACTGTGTATTGGACAGTGTTTTCTCAATGTTTAAGTATATTGAAGATATTGCATTGCATTACATTGCATATTCCTCTTGCCTTAAAACAAATTAATATTTCAGATCAAATAGTTAAGAGTAAATGACACCATTCTTGAAGACAGTTAACCTAGGTACTCATGGCTGGCTTTCATTGCTTTGCATCATGGGGTTTGATAATAATCATACAAAAAAGTCATCCAAATTGGCTATTCAGATTTATATGTGCAACACTGAGAACTCAGGGGGAACATTCAGTCAAATTGCTTTCCACAAGCTGCACTAGACTCATACATTACCCTTGCTGGTACTCCTGGCCAGACACATGTGGAATGACACAATAGCAAATTTGGTATTTTTAGAAGCACCAATTTTCACTGAAAAAACAAAACAAACAGACATCTTATTGTTGACATAAATTCCAAAAAATCAGGTCAATTTCAAAGTTCCACCTACCTAAATTTAAAGATTTTAGCATTAAACATAGTCAAACATAGACATCAAGAAGCTATAAGCATCCATGAGATGCATTTTGTTATGTCTGTAGTGAAAAAGTACTCAGCATGTGCAAGGGCTTTAAGGCATATTTCAACCCATGGTCACCTAATTTCATCTGAAATCACTTGGAATCCCCTGTAGCTCGAACAAGTTGCTAAGCAGTAGTTGGCTGGTAGAACTTGATTAACTTATTACACATCTTACACTTATAACACTTTAATCCTGGTTGAACGTCTAAATTGTCTTTCTTCAATGAAAGGAAATCTTAGGATTGTTATAACATTTCATAATTTAATTCATCATTATATTGAAATAAGACAAATAAGACTAGAAAAAAACTTTCAAATTTTGGAAAATTTGATTTTTTTTTTCTAATTAGTACAGTAGCAGCATGGTTTAACTGTTGCTTAATTTAGTTTTATGTTCTGTTTTATGTTTGTCCATTAAGTACCTTTACTCTGTGGATGGCCTTCTATAGGCCAGATTATGCCATATTTTAACTATTTTTAAATATTTGTTATGATTCATAAGTGGTTTCAAGTTTGGGATATTTTGTTAATAATCTGGATCAATACTTTTTTTCAGAACTTCATCCCAGGCTTGTTTCATGTTCATGTTGCTATTTATTCGTGAAAGTTCTCTCACAAACCTCACGCTTTAATTGTCCACAGATGAAGCCAGTGTGACTTCTGATGGCAAATGCACCAGAAATGTTTTACACCAATAGTTCTGAGTTGTAACTAATCTAGCCATGGGGGTCACAGTCCAGTGACTTCTGTGCCGGTCCCAAGCCCGTATAAATAGAGAGGGTTGCGTCAGGAAGGGCAGCCGGCGTAAAACATTGCCAAATTTAACCATGCAAATCATCAGTACTCTGAATTTCATACCAGATTGGTCGAGGCCTGGGTTAACAACGAGCCATCGGCGCCATTGACCTACAGGGCGGCGGTGGAAATTGGGCTACTGTTGGTCAAAGAAGTAGAGGAGGGAGGAGAGTGCACAGACAGAGAGAGAAGAGGAAAGGTAAGAGTTTAGGACTGAGAATAGGAACTCTGAATGTTGGTACTATGACAGGGAAAGGTAGAGATCTGGCTGATATGATGGAGAGAAGGAAGGTGGATATACTGTGTGTACAGGAGCCCAGGTGGAAGGGTAGCAAGGCTCGTAGTATAGGAGCAGGATTCAAGCTGTTTTATTATGGTGTGGATAGTAAGAGAAATGGGGTAGGTGTGGTCCTGAAGGAGGAGTTTGTGAGGAATGTTCTGGAGGTGAAGAGAGTGTCAGACAGGGTGGTGAGTCTGAAGTTAGAGATTAAAGGGGTGATGTTGAATGTTGTTAGTGGTTATGCCCCACAGGTAGGTTGTGAGTTAGAGGAGAAAGAGAGATTCTGGAATGAATTAGATGAGGTGATGGAGAGTATTCCCACGGGTGAGAGACTGGTGATAGGAGCGGATTTTAATGGACATGTTGGTGAGGGGAACAGAAGTGATGAGGAGATGATGGGCAAGTTTGGAGTTAAGGAAAGGAACCTAGAAGGACAGATGGTAGTGGACTTTGCTAAGAGGATGGACATAGCTGTGGTTAACACTTATTTTCAGAAGAGGGATTAACATAGCGTGACTTACAAGAGTGGAGGTAGGAGAACACAGGTAGACTACATCCTATGTAGAAGAGGCAATCTGAAAGAGATTAGTGACTGTAAAGTGGTAGTGGGAGAGAGTGTAGCCAGACAGCATAGGATGGTGGTGTGTAGGATGACATTGATGGTCTGTAAGAAGAAGAGGTCAAAGATAGAGAGAGAAGAAAACCAAGTGGTGGAAGCTGAAAAAGGAGAAATGTTGTGAGGAATTTAGACAGAAGTTGAGGCAGGCTCTGAGTGGTCAGGTTGTGCTGCCAGATAACTGGGAAACTACAGCAGAAGTGATCAGGGAGACAGGGAGAAAGGTGCTGGGTGTGTCATCTAGAAGGAGGAAAGAAGATAAGGAGACTTGGTGGTGGAATGAGGAAGTTCAGGATAGTATCCAGAGGAAGAGGTTAGCCAAGAAGAAGTGGGACATGGACAGAACTGAAGAGAATAGACAGGAATACAAGGAATTACAGCGCAGAGTGAAGAGGGAGGTGTCTAAGGCCAAACAGAACGCATATAACGAGTTGTACACTAGGTTAGACACTAGAGAAGGAGAGAACGACTTGTACAGGTTAGCAGGCAGAGGGATCAAGATGGGAAGGATGTGCAGCAAGTTAGAGTTATTAAGGATAGAGATGGAAGGGTGCTCACAAGTGAGGAGAGTGTACAGAGAAGATGGAAGGAATACTTTGAGGAGCTGATGAATAAGGAAAATGAGAGGGAAAAAAAGAGTAGAAAGTGAACTCTGTGGAACAGAAAGTAGATAAGATTAGAAAGGATGAAGTCAGGAAGGTTTTGAAGAGCATGAAAAGTGGAAAGGCAGTTGGTCCTGACGACATCCCGGTGGAGGTCTGGAAGTGTCTAGGAGAGGCAGCAGTGGAATTTTTAACTAGTTTGTTCAACAGGGTTTTAGAGAGTGAGAGGACGCCTGAGGAATGGAGAAGAAGTGTGTTAGTGCCGATCTTTAAGAATAAGGGTGACGTGCAGAGTTGCAGCAGCTATAGGGGGATAAAGTTGATGAGCCATACAATGAAGCTATGGGAAAGAGTAGTGGAAGCTAGGTTAAGGAAGGTAGTGGAAATTTGTGAGCAGCAGTATGACTTCATGCCCAGAAAGAGCACAACAGATGCAATTTTTGCTCTGAGAATTTTGATGGAGAAGTATAGGAATGGTCAGAGGGAGTTGCACTGTGTGTTTGTAGACTTGGAGAAAGCATATGACAGGGTGCCAAGAGAAGAGCTGTGGTACTGTATGAGGAAGTCAGGAGTAGCAGAGAAGTATGTCAGAGTGGTGCAGGACATGTATGAGAGGAGCAGAAAAGTGGTGAGGTGTGCTGTAGGTCAGACAGAGGAGTTGGGTGGGACTGCATCAGAGATCGGCTCTGAGCCCCTTCCTGTTTGCTATGGTGATGGACCAGTTGTCAGAGGAGGTCAGACAGGAGTCTCCTTGGACAATGATGTTTGCAGATGACATTGTGATCTGTAGTGAGAGCAGGGAGCAGGTGGAGGAAAACCTGGAGAGGTGGAGGTTTGCGCTGGAGAGAATAGGAATGAAAGTCAGTCGTAGTAAGACTGAGTACATGTGTGTGAATGAAAGGGAGGGAAGTGGAACATTAAGGTTAGAGGGTGAAGAGGTGAAGGAGGTACAGGAGTTTAAGTACTTGGGGTCAACAGTCCAGAGTAATGGAGAGTGTGGGAAAGAGGTAAAGAAGCGAGTGCAGGCAGGTTGGAATGGGTGGAGAAAGGTGTTGGGAGTTCTGTGTGATAAGAAAATATCAGCGAGAATCAAGGGGAAGGTGTACAGGACAGTGGTGAGACCGGCCATGCTGTATGGTTTAGAGACAGTGTCACTGAGGAAGAGACAGGAGTCAGAGATAGAGGTAGCAGAGCTGAAGATGTTGAGGCTCTCTTTGTGAGTGACAAGATTGGACAGGATTAGGAACGAGTACATCAGAGGGACAGCTCATGTTGGACGTTTGGGGGACAAAGTTAGGGAGGCCAGATTAAGATGGTTTGGACATGTTCAGAGGAGGGAGAGTGAGTATATTGGTAGGAGAATGTTGGACATGGAGCTGCCAGGCAGGAGGCAAAGAGGAAGGCCAAAGAGGAGGTATATGGATGGAATTAATGAGGATATGAAGTTAGTGGGTTAGGGATAGGTGGAGAAAGATGATTCGCTGTGGCGACCCCTGAAGGGAAAAGCCGAAAGAAGAAGAAGAAGAAGTTCTGAGTTGTAACTGTATACAAAATGTGGAAAGGACCAAGTGGGTGAAAACTTCTGCAAGAAACTATTCAGTTTTTTAAAAGTGATCAAACTATACCTCATTTAGTCACTGATCAGCAGAAGTAGCTGCAGTAAATAGCAAGAAGACACTATAAGCACACATACCATATCCTACATAGGCAAAAAGCAAACATGGCAAAACAGAGTTGAAAAATGAACTGCAAGAGGAAGAGATCAAAATAAAATAATTGAGCAACTTCTAATCATGAATCCAAGAACTGAAATTGAAGATATGTGTAATTGAGTCAGATTGCCAAGATAACGTTCCTGGGATTCTGAAGTCAATCTCCTAGAGACAAAGACAGAAGGAGATACAGTGGGGCAAAAAAGTATTTAGTCAGCCACCAATTGTGCCAGGTCTCCCACTTAAAAAGATGAGAGGCCTGTAATTTTCATCATAGGTACACTTCAACTATAAGAGACAGAATGAGAAAAAAAAAAAATCCAGAAAATCACATTGTCTGATTTTTAAAGAATTTATTTGCAAGTTATGGTGGAAAAAAAGTATTTGGTCAATAACAAAAGTTCATCTCAATACTTTGTTATATACCCTTTGTTGGCAATGACAGAGGTCAAACGTTTTCTGTAAGTCGCCACAAGGTTTTTACACACTGTTGCTGGTAGTTTGTCCCATTCCTCCATGCAGATCTCCTCTAGAGCAGTGATGTTTTGGGGCTGTCCCTGGGCAACACGGATTTTTAACTCCCTCCAAAGATTTTCTATGGGGTTGAGATCTGGAGACTGGCTAGGCCACTCCAGGACCTTGAAATGCTTCTTACAAAGCCACTCCTTCGTTGCCCGGGCGGTGTGTTTGGGATCATTGTCATGCTGAAAGACCCAGCCACGTTTCATCTTCAATGCCCTTGCTGATGGAAGGAGGTTTTTACTCAAAATCTCACGATACATGGCCCCATTCATTCTTTCCTTTACACAGATCAGTCGTCCTGGTCCCTTTGCAGAAAAACAGCCCCAAAGCATGATGTTTCCACCCCCATGCTTCACAGTAGGTATGGTGTTCTTTGGATGCAACTCAGCATTCTTTCTCCTCCAAACACGACAAGTTAAGTTTTTACCAAAAAGTTCTATTTTGGTTTCATCTGACCATATGACATTCTCCCAATCCTCTTCTGAATCATCCAAATACTCTCTAGCAAACTTCAGACGGGCCCGGACATGTACTGGCTTAAGCAGGGGGACACGTCTGGCACTGAAGGATTTGAGTCCCTGGCGGCGTAGTGTGTTACTGATGGTAGCCTTTGTTACTTTGGTCCCAGCTCTCTGCAGGTCATTCACTAGGTCCCCCCGTGTGGTTCTGGGATTTTTGCTCACCGTTCTTGTGATCATTTTGACCCCACAGGGTGAGATCTTGCATGGAGCCCCAGATCGAGGGAGATTATCAGTGGTCTTGTATGTCTTCCATTTTCTAATAATTGCTCCCACAGTTGATTTCTTCACACCAAGCTGCTTACCTATTGCAGATTCAATCTTCCCAGCCTGGTGCAGGTCTACAATTTTGTTTCTGGTGTCCTTTGTCAGCTCTCTGTCTTGGCCATAGTGGAGTTTGGAGTCTGACTGTTTGAGGTTGTGGACAGGTGTCTTTTATACTGATAACGAGTTCAAACAGGTGCCATTAATACAGGTAACGAGTGGAGGACAGAGGAGCCTATTAAAGAAGAAGTTACAGGTCTGTGAGAGCCAGAAATCTTGCTTTTTTGTAGGTGACTAAATACTTATTTTCCACCATAATTTGCAAATAAATTCTTTAAAAATCAGACAATGTGATTTTCTGGATTTTTTTTTTCTCATTCTGTCTCTCATAGTTGAAGTGTACCTATGATGAAAATTACAGGCCTCTCTCATCTTTTTAAGTGGGAGAACTTGCACAATTGGTGGCTGACTAAATACTTTTTTGCCCCACTGTAAATCATCAAATGTCAGTTTCCTGGTGATAGAAGAAAAACCGACTCACCAGATAAAGTTTCCATCTTCAGAAAGTGGTAATACTCTGGTTCAAAGAGAAACATTTCCATTTTCTAAAAAGGATCAAAAGAGGACATCTTGAGGAAGGGAGCATCAAAAAATAGAGGTACAGCTCAGGATCCTTCTTTGTGTAAGTGAGAAGCCAAAGCGAGAGTGAACGCCTTTCTTTCCCCCATTGCAACACAATCGAGATGTGGCCACATTACTCTGTTCAGTTTTAGTGCACTTCTAAATGATTATTACAGATACATGAATATGTGTGAATGTATACATACTAACAGGAAAAAGTTGTGTAATGAAGAATGTAAAGACACTTATTAAAAATCCTTTTTAGTAGAAATAGAAATATAGTAGAAATATGTATAACATAAATATAAATGTAAAAACAAGACATCAGTCTCACGCCTGCCACTGCACACCACTATATGGCTGAGATGCTCAGATGACCTGTACTGTTGTCCAGCCCATGCAACTCCAAAATATGGAAAAACATTTTAATGACTTGAATTGATTAAAGAAATACTAACTGCCCTTGGAGACTCACCTGCCAATGACAGCAGCATAACCATTGCATCATGTGACCTCCAGCTTCTTCCTTGAGCTCTACTTCCCAAAACAAATGTATGCAACTCCATTCCCCAACAGCATCACTACTGAATATATCACATGATTTAGTCACATGTTCAAATGCAATAAATGCAAGAAATACACCTTACTAAAATACTCAGAATAACTAATGAGCCACCACTTCCCTGACACATACTTACACACCACCTCCCTGATATACACATACTGTACACCCAACAAACCCTCACACAACACCTCCCTGATATACACATACTGTACACACAATAAGCCCTTACACACCACCTCCCTGACAGACACATACTGTACACCCAACAAACCCTCACACAACACCTCCCTGATATACACATACTGTACACACAATAAGCCCTTACACACCACCTCCCTGACAGACACATACTGTACACTCAACAAACTTTTACACACCACCTCCCTGATACACACAACTGTACATCCAACAAACCTTTACACACCACTTCCCTGATACACACATACTGTACACCCAACAAGCCCTTACACACCCCCTCCCTGACACACACATACTGTACACCCACCAAACTTTTACACACCACCTCCCTGATACACACATACTGTACACCCAACAAGCCCTTACACACCCCCTCCCTGACACACACATACTGTACACCCACCAAACTTTTACACACCACCTCCCTGATACACACATACTGTACACCCAACAAGCCCTTACACACCACCTCCCTGACACACACATACTGTACACCCAACAAACTTTACACACCACCTCCCTGATACACACATACTGTACACCACAACAAACTTTTACACACCACCTCCCTGACACACACATACTGTACACCCAACAAGCCCTTACACACCACCTCCCTGACACACACATACTGTACACCAACAAACTTTTACACACCACCTCCCTGATACACACATACTGTACACCCAACAAGCCCTTACACACCACCTCCCTGAACACACATACTGTACACCACAAACTCTTACACACCACCTCCCTGATACACACATACTGTACACCCACACACTTTTACACACCACCTCCCTGACACACACATACTGTACACCCAACAATTCACACACCACCTCCCTGACACACACATACTGTACACACAACAAACTTTTACACACCACTCCCTGATACACACATACTGTACACCAACAAGCCCTCACACCACCTCCCTGAACACACATACTGTACACCCAACAAACTTACACACCACCTCCCTGATACACACATACTGTACACCCAACAACCTACACACCACCTCCCTGAACACACATACTGTACACTCAACAAACTTTTACAACCACCTCCCTGATACACACATATGTACACCCAACAACCCTACACACCACCTCCCTGATACACACATACTGTACACTCAACAAACTCTTACACACCACCTCCCTGATACACACATACTGTACACCCAGCACAACTTTTACACACCACCTCCCTGATACACACACATACTGTACACCAACATTACAACCTCCCTGACACACACTTAACACACCACCTCCCTGATACACACATACTGTACACCCAACAACCTTACACACCACCTCCCTGACACACACATACTGTACACCCAACAACTCCTTACACACCACCTCCCTGATACACACATACATACACCCAACAACCCTACACACCACCTCCCTGATACACACTACTATACACCCTACACCACTAAACCTTACACACCACCTCCCTGATACACCATACTTACACCACAACTAAGCCTACACACCACTCCCTGATACACATACTTACATACAAACCTGTACATATCACCTCGATATACCCTATCCACACAAACCCTGACACATACGCCCTTACACACCATTTCACACTCACCACCTATACGTCTTACACACCACTACCCTGACACATACTTACATACCATCACCCTGACACACCCTTACACACCACACCTGTTACGCCCTTACACACCACCACTCTGACATATACTTACACATCACTGGCCTGACACATACTTACATACCATCACCCTGACACATACTTAAACACCACCACCCTGACACACCCTTACACACTACCACCCTAACACATACACACCACCATCCTGACACACCCTTACACACCACCACCTTGACACACCCTTACCACCACCCTGACACAGCCTTACACACCACTTCCCTTACACATACTTACACACCACCACCCTGATACGCACATACACCCATATACGGTCTGACCTTTTCAGATTTTTCTGTAATGTTTTTAGTATTCGCTAAAGAATAATAATCCTCACAATGACTTGAAATATTTCCATAATTAATAACTTAACCATGCTTATAATTCATGTTAGTATACTGTATGCACAATATTGTATATTCTACACTATTTCTTACACTATTGTGCAGTATACTTTGAGTGCTATTTTGTCGAATAAAAAAGCCTCAAACTAAATCAGGAGACAGGGCAGAAAACCCTGGGCCAATCTGAGGAATTTATTCGCTACAAGAAATCATTCCAACTGCAAGCACAGATTCGAAACCAGTCCACATTCACCTGGATCATCTGATCAGCATTCTGGACACCACACTTGGCTTAGAAACATGAGATGAATTCAGTCATGATTTATATTTTCAGGTCTTCACTATGGTAGTGTTGTTGGAACACCACTGAAGCAATTCATGCAAAACATAAACGCCAAATCATGGGGTCACTGCAATTTCAACAGGTGGAACAAATGAGCTACACAACAATTAAGAAAAGTACAGTGGTAATGCTGTCTCAAAAGCATTGTAAAGAAGCATCCCAATCTGATCAGATACAGCAGTCCAGCAGCTGCCAAGCAGAGCAACAGTTTTCTGCTATGGACAGAGGAAAAGTGCCATTTAAGGACAAGAAATGATGCAAAGATTCTAGAGTGGGCCAAAACTTAACATCCCTATAGTAAAAATGTGAAATTACACGATCACCAAGGAAACTAGTCTTAATGGATGCAGTGCAGTGACCTGAAACAAATTGATGTAACATTGTATGGAACATTTATTGTATGCAAATTATTTTGTGGATAAAAAAACACACATTTGAATAGCTCTGTTGAAACAATTTTGCAATCCTATTATTCCTAATAAATAGCATTAAAAAAGCAGGCTACTGTATGAAGCTCATGCAGCGAGTCTGAGGGAAGCTGTTTCTCAAGACTCTGGTGGATTAAACAAGAAACAAAGCAGCTTAATCATCCAAAATAATTGAAAGGTCATTTATGAACACCTTGCCATACTCCATCAATGAAAAAAGTCAAAAATTACAAGTTGTTTTTCACAAATCTATAATTTGCTATAAACAACTTGACCTTCACAGGTTTTTTTAAAAAGGGAAATATTTTTCATTTGACAAATTGCATAGCTTTCAAGTCATGTCATGGGTCTGTGAAAAAGTGTTAATGAATATAGTCAAGACTGCTGCAACCATTTTATAGGTGTAATTTTATAGATTGATAAATGTGAAAATTGTGAAATGAGATGTCGTTATTATTTATTATTGAGCAATCATTTCAACCTGTTACGACATTTACTGTTACTTTAAAAGTTTTAAAGCAATTTGAGGTTTTGTTCAGCCTTAAAACTAATATCAAACTTATAATATTATGCAAGATAATGCAATCCCTTTGCTATTGTAGTATGGTATCATTATTAGTAGTTGTAGAATTATTTATTAAATAAAGATTAACATATTACCATGAGTGATTTTGAAGGATCTAGTTGGGTTTGCAGAAAGCAAACCCAACTTTGACTGTAACATTTTTTTATAAAGTTTAAAGTACTAAATTGTTCTAAATTACTATCATAGGAAAACATGACAATTAAGCCATGGATGGCTAGAAAAAAGTGCTTTTCATGACTCTAGTGAACTTTGTTTTGAAACATTAATTTAATTTACAGCTTTTTTTGGACAATTTGGACATCCTGTTTTTCTAAACACCTACAGTACAAAAGCAATGGAATCACAAGTACCCATGGATATAGAGAATCTTGTGATGTTAGCCAGAAACTATTAGATATGAACATTTTATAGTTTTTAAAGCAGGAATATTGTGCAATAGAATCCTGCATTTTTAGAGGATTCTGACGTTTCATCTTTGCAACTGAAATGTCTTCATCAATAAATTTGCAGTAACAATTCAACCACATTTAACCATCTCTCTCCAATCTTCACCCAGCAGACAGCTTTCCCCCATCACATGACAACTACCACCCCAGGGGTGGATAGCGATTTCCTCAGAGTGTGTTACACTGCACTTTGAT
The DNA here is from genome assembly GCA_033459395.1 of Hemibagrus guttatus. NCBI lineage: Eukaryota > Metazoa > Chordata > Actinopteri > Siluriformes > Bagridae > Hemibagrus > Hemibagrus guttatus. The sequence goes on from JAUCMX010000018.1 coordinate 20,151,309, forward strand.
GAAGCACCTTCACCTGAAGGTGCTTCATCAAAGTGCAGTGTAACACACTCTGAGGAAATCGCTATCCACCCCCTTCTACAAGCATGAGCTCACAGACACCCACATTTAGCTAGTGTCACTGTGATTGATGGGGAGAGAGAGAGTTTGCTACCTCTCCCATGGACAGTTTTTGGACTTCAGGTCACAGATGACTGTGACATGGTCCGGAATTAAAGTCATGATCATATGATGGTCACTTTTCTGTTAAGCTGCTGCAGTAAACTGATACTGTAATCGGTTCCTCCAGGATTTTGTGATTTTGTGTTTGTAGAAATGAATGCAAAATCAGGTATATCAAGCCAGGAATATCATATGATCATATGATCGGGCATGAATATCATATCAAGACATACTATGCAGTTTGCTGAGAACAATGTAATGTGGTTTAAAAATGGATAGAAAGTCATTTGGATTTCTTATCATGGAGCTTTCTGTGCAATGTGCAAATACACAGGCTCAGTCTTAACACTCTAATGGGCAGGTATATTGTTTTTGGCATAATAGTGAATTGCTAAAGCTTTCTATCAGTCAAACTTTTTTTTTCATTAGAGTGTGTTTAATGAAGCTTAAAGAAAGTTTAGCTTTCACACCAAAATTCCAAAAAGAGCAGAGTGTGAGAACTGCTTTCAGTGGTGTGGAGCTCTTTTGCTTACCTGTGCACTTTTTGGAGCTTCCCAGACGTTTGCCATGCATGCCCAATTTGCAGTTGAAGTTTTCCTCCCAGAATTCAGCAAACCACACATTTCTCCTGTTATTGGAAAGGGAGCGACTCCGGAAGTAACGGTCGAAGGCTGTGGGGAATAAAAAGAAAAATAGATGGTTACTTTAAAGACATGCAATTGATATCACTAAATAATATCAATTTAACTGAACATAATAAACACTTAATAGTTGGGATAAAGTCCTGTTTTTAATCTGAGAGAAAATTTATTGGTTTTGTTCTCTATACATTCCTCTATGAATACTATACATAAACTACAAATGAAAGATTGTTTGGCTTTTAAACTCTTTGTGTTATTTTTGTGTTCAAATGAAATGAAATTACTCTTAATTAATCTGGTTATATAGCCTGTGCATTAAAATCATCTGTAATGTCTTGTCATATGTCATTCTTGGTTTAGAGTTAAGACAACTTTTTTTATCCTGATTAGTCTTATTCTTAAATATAGGGGCATTGGAGGCTCAGTGGTAGGTTTCCTGCCTATCATGCGGAAGGCCCGGGTTCGATTCCCAGCCTCAACCCCAGCCACTCGATGCAGTGCCGGTCCCAAGCCTGGAAAAATGGGAGTGTTGCATCAGGAAGGGCATCCGGCGTAAAACATTTGCCAAGTTGTTGCGCGGACCAGTTGGTCTGCTGTGGCGACCCCAAACAGGGAGCAGCCGAAAGCAACTCCTTCAGTCTTATTCTTAAATATACTATGAGCTGTGTTATTGACAGGGTCAGCAAGATGGCACAGCAGGTAGTGATGCTGTTAGACACCTCCAAGGTACTTAGTTTTATCCTGTGCTTGGATTAATGTCCTAGAGCTTCTCAAGCTTCCCACCTCTCTGGTAGGTGCACTGATTAATCGATGACAGTAAATTGTCACAGTTGTTATTGACAGCGCAAATTACATGTGTTTGAAGCTGTCCTGCCCAGGATAAAGCAGTTACTGTAAATCAATGTTGATCTGTGTCAATGTCTGACTCTGATCTTGCCTTCTAACCATGAGCTATAATCAAACCTCTGATTTTGAGCAGTTTGGGGTTTTTTCTGAGTAGAGCTTTTAGATTTTTCCCAGTTTATTTATTGTATAATCACCACCCTGTTTTTCAGCAATCATTTAGCTTGAGCATAAAAAGCACACTATCAGGCGACTGCAACCTGATAAAGCATAAAGCATCACATTTTTATCCAAAAAAAGGCCATCAGGATGTTGTGCTTGTCTGAAGAGCAGATAATTGTGACAAGCTTCTGCCCTTAGCAAACTGCCCTGTGTGAGCCATCAGATACTTGTAAGATATAAAGAGCAATGTGTACAATCAGTCTATACACTAAGCTTACGTTACATCATCACCAGTAAGTGAAAAGCACATATCTTACATTAAGTCGAGATGATTTTATATGACACTTCTATAATGTTTATATAATAAAAACCATCCAGTTAGGTTCTCCTGCCTGGCCAGATTTGATGCTGCTTCCATAATTCACAAATCCAGACCTGACCCTTGTACAATACCATTACATCCCTGATAACAAGGTGAGATTGGAAAAATGTTCAGTGCCAGCATTGCAATTTCAAATCCATTAATAAAACTTACCCAGTCTCTGATCCGTTAAACACTAACGTGATTTAAAGTTGACTGTGAAATCCTGTTATAGTGGGAATTTAGCTTATAGACAGACACAAAGACTTTCTCCCATGATGTTAGAAAACTTTAAACTAATGTGACATAGTTTGAATATGTTTGATGTTGTAACTAAAGTCAATCTCCTGGTTACACAACTGCACTTTTTAAGCATATAGTACACAGTTATAGAAGGGAAAGCTGCTTTACAACAAGGTCCACTGTTAAAATTGCTATACAAATAAAACTGAATTAAATTGAATAGATTTTAATTGTTTTAAATAGATATATTTGCTCTTAATGTAAAAAAAAAAATGCCTGATCATGATTCTAACTTGAAGCTAGCTAATTCCTTTAGCTGACATTATGTGGCTTTATGCAGTTAGTATAGATTGAGGTGTTGTGGGCCATTGATTGTTTCTCAAAATAATTATATAACTTGAAACAGGCAATAATAAGATATAAATATCATGTCAACTAACAAATGTGAGCTAACAAAGTAGTAGAACTAGCCAATATACATTTATCTGAGATTTTTAGTACTTAGCATTAACAATAGTGGTGTGTTTATCTAACAACAGCTATTAGAGCTAATTAGCTATATGGGAAGTATTAATCCTACTTTTACTTTTACTACTACTTTTTTCTAAGTTTGCTATAAGGTTTTCTGGACTTTGGATTTGGCCTCACAGTGTTGTTTGTAGCTCACCTGAATTCTTACCTGCCTTAGATTACAATTTGTTGCTTCACATTTTGGAACTGCTTGCCAGTGTTTTCAGTAAATCTCTAAACTGAATTTGCATCTGTTTACAACTCCTATCTCAATTGTAAATCACTTTAGATGAAAGTGTTGAGCAAATGTAATAGATTATATGTTATTGTACATTTACAGTGTATTTTCTAAATAAATTTAAAAAAAAAACTATAAAAAATATGTGCATACTACAATGCTTTACATATTTTTTATTTTTAGTAATAAGATTCTGTGGTGGATCTCCCACTATTCAGGAGGATGTTAGTAGCTTTTCAGCTGTCCATGGCTCTTTTTATCTGGAGTGTTTTTCCTCAGTCAACCTGGTAATTACCAACTTTAGGTATGAGATTTATGCACACCTAAGCACTATTAATATCAAGGTATTAAGATGAATTTAACCTGAAATATATTTAAACATACAGAAAATAGTGGCTTAGGTTTTCTTACTCCGCCATATGTAACCGGAGAGCTGACTGTTTACTATGCAAGGTTCTTACTGCAGGAAGGTGAGAAGCATATAAACATCGCAGTAGTTGTGACTCATTAATGTTGGAAATAGGTTAATGTTTGGAATCGTGCCCTATCTAAAAGAATGTTTTGACCAAATGAACAATGTGTTGTTTTGGAGAACCCCAGTGGGCTCTGAGAGAAGAAATGTTCAATGACCTAGAGCTGAATAATGAATTTCAATGAGATAAAAAAGAATTTTAATCAGCACACTATAGTGTTAGATTTGTTTAAAAAATAATACTTGACGAGCAGTTCAGTTTACTTTAGAAATAGTTTATCACTATTTTTTAAAGCACATGGACAAATAGTCATAATTGTCATGATTTAAAAATCTGGCTGAATTATCACAGTCAACAATAGTTTTTTTGTCAAGATACCTTACTGCCATGAGAACCTGGACAGTGATTGTCTTTGCCCATTAAAGGAAAAAAGATTTGTGTGTTGAGTTTGTAGGAACTGTAGCATTCTTACTACTGTAGCTGTTTGCTATAGCAGTAAGAGACAGGACTCCCAAAAGCCAAGAACAACCTCCAGCATTACCATCTACTGAAGCCCGTTTTGGCAAGATGGTGATTGCTCCCTCAGCCACCTGCTCCTGCTGGATCACTGGGGAGATCTTGGAACCCCAACTGTCTGACCCAACCCACAGGAAGTGCCCAGTCTGGTTGTTTCTTTTGGCAGCATCTAGGACTCGTCTGCAAATAAAAAAAAAAATGCACATATACCAGCCATGTGGAATGAATTTTCAAATCCTGCTGTTCCCAGAACCTTATCTCTATCAGATCTGCATGCAGAGTAGTCATGAAAGTGACTAACAAAGCACCACAGAGCTTTACCTGAAGCAATGAATTACAAGAGCACATTAGAAAAGCACCACAGGGTAAATATAAAGAAAAAAAAGAAAAGAGTGTGTTCCCTCCAAGCTAAGGAAGGTCTCGCTTAATTCCTACACTTTAGCTGAGATTCTACTTCACTTTGCACCTACAGGCAGTTTAACCGGCTAGATACCTAGATACATACAGCCACTAAGACGATGTAGAAATAATAATAATAATAATAATAATAATAATAATAATAATAGAGGTATTGTTATATTTTTTTTTTCCTGTGCCTTGCTCTCTCTCTCTTCTGCTGCTCTACACCTTTGAAGGATTTTCTCTTACTTTCTCTCTCTTTCACTCCTTCCTCTGTAGTATTTGTTTATTTCGAGCAGAAGTGAACATGAGCATGAGTGTAGAGCCTGAATTTGCTGACGCACGGCTGAATGAATCCCACCTGATGTCATCCTCGTTCGCAAACATGATGATTGCCCTGGCGTTGGGGGTCTCCAGCAACCTCATGATGATTTTGTCAAATTCCCCTGGCCGAGGTTCTCGTGGGATCTTCAGAGACTGTGCGATACACACCCCACCTTAGAGGGGGAAAAAAAGAGAAAGAGAATAAGAAACGAGGTTTGATTAAATGGTGCGAAATTACAACTAGGAAAAATATTTGAAACTGGGGGAAATAAATAGAGCTTAATCCTTCAAATAGATAGTCTATAATTTCAGTGGCACAATTTAAACAATTTATGCCAGCAATTTATATGGAGTCAGGCAGATTATAGGAAGAAGCATATTTCATATTTAATGTACACCATAATATCAAGCCATCCTCCTCTGGCACTGTATTATATCATTAGTGTCTCACACTGGGATGAATGATGTACTTTCTCCTGAAGCTCAAAGAGCTTCTTCTGGAGACAATATTTTTACTGAGCCTTTGAGGCAACTTCATTTTATTAGAAAAAGATTCCTCGGACATTCTGTCCTTCAGGCAAATAGTTTTTATACCCAATTAATATCCCATTTATGGACAATTATCAGTCAGTTACATATGTTCCAGCCATTCTCCTCCTCTCTTATCAAATCATTTTTTTTCATTCATTCATTCATTCATTCATTCATTCATTCATTCATTCATTCATTTTTCAAATCTTCACTTTATCCTGTAGAAGTCTGGGAACACTGGAGGCCAGAAGAGTATGGGATGTGTGATATGCGATTTGTAGAGGCAGCGAATGCAAATGCAGATTTTTATTAAATGTGCAACCAGATAACCATAACTGTAAAAGCAAGAACCAGAACAAGAAAAGAGAGTAGCAGGTAAAAACATACAGATGCTAAACAGGAACAGGTGCTGAAATCAGAGTGAAACCAGACACAGTTACAAGGAAACATGTGACTTCCTTCAGTAACAGCAAATCTTTATTTTGGGATATCTCAATCTCCTTACTGATGACAGGTGTATACTGTAAGTTTTGACATGCTTTTTTCACTCTCTGCACATAATAAAAGGGTGTGCACACCTATGCAAGCAGTTGTTTTTTTCTTTTAATCAAAACTGTTTGCTTTTTATCTGGTGAACGCTACCTTACCTTTAAAGTGGAAAAAGATCACATATGATTTATCTTTCTTTCATTTTCAACATCACGAAAACCTAATATTCTACCAGGGGTGTGTTAACGTTACAGTATATCTACTGTAGAGTTTTGTATGGTGAATATTTTTGCTGTGGCTCATATAAAAACAGGGTGGCTGTGCTAACAATCGCTGTTCTGTTAGGTCAGTGGGTGATTTTTGATTTCTCTCAGTGAGGCACATACAAAGGATTCTGCAAGGCAGATGGACAGAGTGACATTTTACTGTCCTGCTGCTGTTTCTTGTCTCTTATTTGCTTCTTGGCAGCTTTCTTCATCTGTGAAGCTTTGATTTTGATTTTTGATAAAACAAGTGAGAAATAGTAAAGCACAGCTTCTGTGATGTTGTTATGGCATGTTATTTTTACATTAGTTTTGCTGATTGCACTCTTTTTTATGTGTAATGGTTAAACTGCATGAGGAAAAATGGGCCAGCACAAAGACTGAGTACTGGCTGTATTTAAACCTCATGCCCTGCTTGCACAGCAAGACATCAGCATTGCAGCATGTTGCAGAGGGGAAGCTGAAAGGATTTTGCCTTGAAGTGAATGGATCTGCGAGAACAGCCCCACCTGCTGATAACTGACATAACTATCCTGTGTGTCGTACCAGTTTGGCTATGTCACACTTCACATGAGAACACAGTAGTTCAACACACTCATACACACAGCTGAGGACTGAAAAATGCCGTTTTTTTCTAATGTTCAACTGCCTAGTTTGAGTCAGATTCTTGTTCTTGGCTGTCAGGATGTGATCTGCTGCTGCTGTAGCTCATCCACCTCAGGTTTTGATGTGTTATGCATGCTGAGATGCTTTTATGACCACCACAGATGTAAAGAGTGATTATCTGAGTTACTGTAAACTTCCTGGCAGCTCAAACAATCTGGCACTCTATTCAATGTTGTGTGTGAAAACCACAGAAGTTTCTGAAATACTCAAACAAGCCCATCAGTCACCAACAACTACAGTTAAAGTCACTAAAATCAGACTTTTTCTTCATTCTGACGTTAACTGAAGCATGTGATTAGATATCTGCATAAAAGTGTTCCTAATTACACTGGATGGTGTGTTTAGTAGGGTTGAGTCAGAGTCAGGGCTGTGTGCAGGACACTCCAGTTCTTTCACGCTAACCTTCCACTGTAAAAAATGTTCATGAAAATTACATTAAAAAACTGTGAAATAGCAGCAGTAAAAGACTGTAAAACCCAAAATAATACATCACTGTTGTACATACATCAAATTACCGTGAATAAAGAAACAGTATGTAACTTTCATTTTGCTAAAATTAACGGTAAAATGCCATCACTTCATAAACAAGTAATTACCCTAAAAGCAAAAGTATTACTCTATCTAAATTACAGATTTTGATATGTTTATGCTGATATGTTTATTTAAATTCATGATATAAAACCTTTCAGCATTCAGCAAAAACATACCTTCATTTCTACAGAAACAAGATGTTAAAAATATGGAATGTGTCTGTTAAATTAGGTTGATTTCAAATTAAAATATGTTTAGATATGAGTTGAATCTGATAATTAATGTGCTATATCCAATGAAAATTTTTATAGGCTGTAATTGATTGGGTGTTTGTGGTTGTTTTGAGTTTGTTTATGTTGTGTTTGCTTGTGTCGGTTGTTGCCCTGGTTCATTTTGGTTGTTGCAGCTGTTCTAGTTCTGGGCTAGCTGTAAAAATACACCAAGCATTGCCAATGCATTCAATAAGAAGTGCTGGAAAAGCACTGAGCGGAAGCTCGACCGCGGTCACTTGACTGTTGCTGAATTTGCAAATTTGGTCGATCTGGTCCAAGCTCCTTGATTCTTTTGTTTTTTTCTATTTTTGTAAAGATATAACTGAATTTTCTTTCATCTTGAGATATTTGGCTTGCTTCCACATTAATCAGTACCTGTCCATTAACTGACCGTTAATCTGCTGAGCGGTAACGAGATTCGTTGAGAATGGTCCAATCACATGAGGCCAAATATATACAAACAATATTGATTCGCTAACAACAAGAGTGGGCGGGTTCAAGGACAATTTGAAACAAGCCAATCAGAGCCCAGCCTCAAGTCACATGCTTTTCAAAAGTTTACGGACCTACATACACACTAGGGATGGGCGATACCACAATTTTTAACCGATACCGAAACCACTTATTATTTTAAATGTGAATGTGATTTTTCAAAATAATGTCATTTATATAAAATAATTTTTAGAAAAAAGATCATTACATGTAAAGGCATATTATAGACACATAAGGGCCATTAATAACAAATAACACAGAATATAAAAACACTGTACACACACACAGTATATATATATATATATATATATATATATATATATATATATATATATATATATATATATATATATATATATATATGCATATACATACCACATACTGGTATTACTAACATTAAGGGGACATTCGCAACACAATTATTTTTATATCTCCAGAAGGTCAGAATTTATTGGTATTACTTTACTTGTGGGGATGTTTTGGTCCCTATAACGTAAGAACATGCAGAAGTGCACGTGCAAACACACACACACACACACACACAGAGGGAGACTGGGCAGCTGTTTTTGTTCCGCCTCTTTAGAAGCTTCAGTGTGTGTTGTCTGTTTAACACTTATTTTCAGAAGAGGGAGGAGCATAGAGTGACTTACAAGAGTGGAGGTAGGAGAACACAGGTAGACTACATTCTATGTAGAAGAGGCAATCTGAAAGAGATTAGTGACTGTAAAGTGGTAGTGGGAGAGAGTGTAGCCAGACAGCATAGGATGGTGGTGTGTAGGATGACTTTGATGGTCTGTAAGACGAAGAGGTCAAAGATAGAGAAGAAAACCAAGTGGTGGAAGCTGAAAAAGGAGGAATGTTGTGAGGAATTTAGACAGAAGTTGAGGCAGGCTCTGGGTGGTCAGGTAGTGCTGACAGATGACTGGGAAACTACAGCAGAAGTGATCAGGGAGACAGGGAGAAAGGTGCTGGGTGTGTCATCTGGAAGGAGGAAAGAAGATAAGGAGACTTGGTGGTGGAATGAGGAAGTTCAGGATAGTATCCAGAGGAAGAGGTTAGCCAAGAAGAAGTGGGACATGGACAGGACTGAAGAGAATAGACAGGAATACAAGGAGTTACAGCGCAGAGTGAAGAGGGAGGTGTCTAAGGCCAAGCAGAAGGCATATGAAGAGTTGTACACTAGGTTAGACACTAGAGAAGGAGAGAAGGACTTGTACAGGTTAGCTAGGCAGAGGAATCGAGATGGGAAGGATGTGCAGCAAGTTAGAGTTATTAAGGATAGAGATGGAAGGGTGCTCACAAGTGAGGAGAGTGTACAGAGGAGATGGAAGGAATACTTTGAGGAGCTGATGAATGAGGAAAATGAGAGGGAAAAAAGAGTAGAAGGGGTGAACTCTGTGGAACAGAAAGTAGATAAGATTAGAAAGGATGAAGTCAGGAAGGCTTTGAAGAGGATGAAAAGTGGGAAGGCAGTTGGTCCTGATGACATTCCGGTGGAGGTCTGGAAGTGTCTGGGAGAGGCAGCAGTGGAATTTTTAGCTAATTTGTTCAACAGGGTTTTAGAGAGTGAGAGGATGCCTGAGGAATGGAGAAGAAGTGTGTTAGTGCCGATCTTTAAGAATAAGGGTGACGTGCAGAGTTGCAGTAACTATAGGGGGATAAAGTTGATGAGCCATACAATGAAGGTATGGGAAAGAGTAGTGGAAGCTAGGTTAAGGAAGGTAGTGGACATTTGTGAGCAACAGTATGGCTTCATGCCCAGAAAGAGCACAACGGATGCAATTTTTGCTCTGAGGATTTTGATGGAGAAGTATAGGGATGGTCAGAGGGAGTTGCACTGTGTGTTTGTAGACATGGAGAAAGCATATGACAGGGTGCCAAGAGAAGAGCTGTGGTACTGTATGAGGAAGTCAGGAGTAGCGGAGAAGTATGTCAGAGTGGTGCAGGACATGTATGAGAGGAGCAGGACAGTGGTGAGGTGTGCTGTAGGTCAGACAGAGGAGTTCAATGTGGAGGTGGGACTGCATCAGGGATCGGCTCTGAGCCCCTTCCTGTTTGCTATAGTGATGGACCAGTTGTCAGAGGAGGTCAGACAGGAGTCTCCTTGGACAATGATGTTTGCAGATGACATTGTGATCTGTAGTGAGAGCAGGGAGCAGGTGGAGGAAAACCTGGAGAGGTGGAGGTTTGCGCTGGAGAGAAGAGGAATGAAGGTCAGTCGTAGTAAGACTGAGTACATGTGTGTGAATGAAAGGGAGGGAAGTGGAACAGTAAGGTTACAGGGTGAAGAGGTGAAGAAGGTACAGGAGTTTAAGTACTTGGGGTCAACAGTCCAGAGTAATGGAGAGTGTGGGAAAGAGGTAAAGAAGCGAGTGCAGGCAGGTTGGAATGGGTGGAGAAAGGTGTCGGGAGTTCTGTGTGATCAGAAAATATCAGCGAGAATCAAGGGGAAGGTGTACAGAACAGTGGTGAGACCGGCCATGCTGTATGGTTTAGAGACAGTGTCACTGAGGAAGAGACAGGAGTCAGAGCTCGAGGTAGCAGAGCTGAAGATGTTGAGGTTCTCTTTGGGAGTGACAAGATTGGACAGGATTAGGAATGAGTACATCAGAGGGACAGCTCATGTTGGACGTTTGGGGGACAAAGTTAGGGAGGCCAGATTAAGATGGTTTGGACATGTTCAGAGGAGGGACAGTGAGTATATTGGTAGGAGAATGTTGGACATGGGGCTGCCAGGCAGGAGGCAAAGAGGAAGGCCAAAGGGGAGGTATATGGATGTAATAAATGAGGATATGAAGCTAGTGGGTGCAAGGGTTGAGGATGCAGAAGATAGGGATAGGTGGAGAGAGATGATTCGCTGTGGCGACCCCTGAAGGGAAAAGCCGAAAGAAGAAGAAGAGTGTGTGTTGTCTGTAAGTGTTTAAAAAGGTTGCTTGTATTGTTGCTGTATGTGACTTTTTTATCACCAATACAGCATTGTGCAGTTTTTTTAGTGTGTGTGTAGCACCACACCACACTAAGTTTCCTTTCTGCCATCGTGCCATTCTGTGTGTGTGTGTGTGTGTGTGTGTGTGTGTGTGTGTGTGTGTGTGTGTGTTGAGTACATAGCTGAATGGCACATGATAATTCGCGATCTGCCGTAGACCAAACGGTGTGTAACGTCATATATACAAACAGTCACCAACCATCCTGTACACAGCGCTAACAACATTTAATTACGCAGAAATGATTAATATAGTTAAAATATCGATACTTTTTAGAAAATATCGATACCAAATTTGAAGCTTCTATGTATCGATATATATCGATACTCCAGCATCGATGTGCACACCCCTAATACACACTCGCCCCGCACACACAAATGAACGAGATACAGTTTTGATTTTTTTTTTATAATAGTTATGCTTGAGAGATGCTTGAGATGATTTCACTTTCAGTTAGGACAATATATTTCTTACTGCTTTGTTGCTGTCATTTGCCAGCAGTTGTTCTTTAAATGGACCTCATCAGTCTCTTTCCTGAGACTCGTTCTCTTTCCTTTCTCTTTCCTTTCTCTTTTCTCTTTATCCTCTCTTTTGATCAGGAGATGGTCTTGTCGAGGATAAATATTGGTAAGTGGTTGCACTTTTGACAGTGTTGGTCAGTGTTGTAGTAAATTTAATTATTGATTACTTCAGTGGAGGCAACTGTGTTTAGACTTCAAGTCAACAGACATCAAATAAATGCTTATGATGACTTACAGATGAAATGTGTCTCTTTCTAACTTTCTCCCCGACATCATCAATTATAAAAATGACCTGCAAATCTAAAGGGTGCCTTCATCAATTATAATTCATTGGAGCAAAGTTTAACATATTTGAACCACTTTTTGAAGAACTAGAAGGCTGTTTATCTGTGTGTAGGCAACATGCTCAAACACTGTACTAACATTTGCTTTGTGTATGTGTTCTGGCTGCAGAGAGGATCATATCAGCCCACAGTGGACAACATGCAAGTCCTCAAGCTGAACTAGTGACAGCACATGCTGTAAGTTCCAGTTTCTCAAACATCATGTCCAAGTCCATCCCATATCTTCACACAAGTCTGGACTCATTGACTTGTTCCTCTTGTTCAACCAGGGCAAGTAAGCCCTGATACATAATGTTTATTCATTTCACCCTGGATTATCCAATCATATGGTCACACGCTGTTTTTTCAAGATTTCATTACTAATTTGTGAGTATTGGACAAGGTATTAGATCAGTTCGTTCAATTTGTTATTTCACAGTAGTTTACCGTAAGCAGGTTTACATTCTGTCTGTTTTTTTAAGAGAAATTTGTTGTAAACAAACAACAGTTCTTAACTGTGAAATTTACATTTGCTAATAAAGCATTCCGTAAAGTGGTGAACAGTGTCACCGTACAATTTACTGTGAAATTCTGGCAACCACAGCTGCCAGGATTTTACCGTAAAATCTAAAAAAAAAAATTTTAATGGGTAACACATCATGTCTTCATGGAGCTCAGGGGCTTTGTACACAGGGGCATTGTCATGCTGGAGTCTTTTAGTTCCAGTGAAGGGAAATTTTAAAGCTGCAGTGCACAGAGACACTCTATACACTTGTATGTTTCCACAGTTGTGGAGCAGAACCACATATGTGTGTGATATGCAGGTTTTTGGCCACCTAGTGCATGTCTACTGATCTTTGCAACCTTACAGACATCTTCTGAGATCGGCTTCGTGTAAATATGATTTTAAAATCACAGTTTATACTGAATACAACACTGACCCCTGTTTAGCATATCAGTGAAGTTAGATGATATGAACTTTGTACAGATCTGTTGCTCTTTCCATACTTACACATGCAATTAAATTAACCTGCTTGTCTGATATAGCATGATAATTAAAATATCCATCTTCCGTTTAGTGCTGGGGAGATCAGCACTTGCTCTATTAATCTATAATGATTTGATTATCAGTGCTTTATGAATTGTGAATAGTTCCCAGCCCTTTGTGCCAGACAGCTAAGGCTATAACTCATTTCTCCTGGCTGCATTTTCAGATATCTTTAATTAAAACTGTTCCCCGGTTAAAGATAGTGAGTGGTTTGCATTGGATAATTGGCTAAAATAAATATTTTAAATATAAAAGCACCACATGTTTACAATGTATTAGTCTCAAACAGTCTTATTTGTTTAGCTCTAATACAGCCATGTCATTTTCATGTCATCATGCTGGAAGGGGAGTGACGGCCAAGCTCTTTTGAGTCAGAATGCAAATAATTATGGGGTTCAGCTGATGTTCAGAACAAAAAGAAGTGACTATCATAAGTGTCTCATCTCACATTATTGCTTGTGTGAAAATGCTAATGACACACACCCCAGCAGCACAGGGAGCATTACAGCAGCCTATTGTGGCATCCTTTACACAGCAGAGGTGTGCTATATTGCTAATGTAGTGCAATGCTAAAAGAGGTTTTAAGGAGGCTTGAAGAAGGAGAAACAATATTTCCTGGAAGTCATAACCTGCAATGTGCAGAAGCCCTGCTGTTCATCATCAGGAAGCACTTCAAAAATGTCCTGTCAAGATCACCTGATGGGGTTTCACCACCTGGGTACAAAGGGCAGATAAGCAGTCTCTGGAAAAGGAACTGAACAGAACAAAGTAGAATTCAGTAAATCAGCATGATTAATATTTTATTAGCAGCCATTAATCTTTTATGTAGATTGAGCGAGTCATACAGATTGGAAATTTTTAATTGGTTTGCTGCTTTCTCTCTTTTTTCCGAGTGAAAACGATTCAGACACCATTGTGGGAGATTGAGTTCAACACACACACACACACACACACACACACACACACACTCTCACACACTCTCACACACACACACTGGGAGTCTGTTTATTCAACACTTCGATCCATCCACATGCACACAAATCTAAAATGTCACGATCCAATGTGAATCCTCCTACTCACACACTGTGTGGCACACGGCGCTTATTCACCACCATATGCTATCGTTAGACATCGCAATACTGTTTTTGAGAACAGCAGTGTGTGCAAATAAATCCCATGAAGCACACAAATACCATTTGACACACAGCCTCCTGCTGCACTACACCAAGGCCAAAGCAGGTTACGTAAGCCTTTCCTGAGTCAATAGCATACTGCAGTGGTACGATAACACTTCAAGCTAGCCATGAACATCATTTGTTTTTGCTGTAGAACCCAACAATAGATGGAGTAGTACCACCATTGATATCTATGCTCTGGCTTTGTGCCACATCTGCATAATCTTGCAGTCCCTGTTTTTACACTGATCTATTTGTAAACTGGAAGAAACATGATTTCACAGCAGGGCTCATTCCCCTGGGTGAATGTAAAATCCTGGGTTTATCTTATTTGAAGTTTCATACTGCTCAGTTAATGATAGCTTATGCTCGTACCTTACCTGGGGTTAACAATTAATCCTGGCTCTTCATAATCTGATGTTTCACACTGTACATTCCTAAACCCTGCCTTAACCTTCTTCCTATTTGCATATTTGCATTAACAACCATGACTGGATAAATACAGCGTGACTGTTTTAAATAACGGCTCATCTCATACCTTCACTACAGCGAGGAAAAAGTTCATGTCTGTTGTTCTGCATTTGAGCAGGTATTGTTATCTTTCACAACTTCCTCATCTTTTTTGCTCTTTTTAAGTTTGTTGTGTATTCGACCATACGTTTGCTGATATCCCGCTTTCACTAACTTTTCAGTGTCATGCTCGCTATGACACACACCTCTGTGATGTTCAGTGTTTAGCCGCCTGATGCTATTTTGTTAAGTGTTGCTATGTCCTGGTTTTCACCTGATATCTTCTGATTTCTTTTGCTTAGCATCTCTACAACAAATTGTACACATTTGGTACCACAATATAACTCTGTAAAAGTTGCACTAGCTCGTAATGATAAGAGTGAAGTGTTCCTTTAGCAGGATTAAAAGCGGGGTTTAGAATGATGATACCACATGGTTAAGCTTTTAAGAAAAGCCTTAATATGGCACTACTCAAAAGGTTTAGACTTCTGAGTTAGGGATGCTTTTGAATATTTAAGCAAATGTCTGTGGCACAAAATGCTAAATAGGTGATATAAGGTATATCCAACCAAATAGCAACTGTTGAGGACAGCGTGACCTACACCCCAGCCTGCAGCTTCATCAATAACCACTGATCAATCCTTCTGGATTACTCAGGGGAATCTGAAGTGGAGGAGGATCAGGTGTAGCGTGGGCAAGGCTCACAGAAAGAGAGATGATGGTTGGATGTTAGTGCGGATGGTGAAAGCGTTCATAGCTGATGTCAGACTAGATTGAAGGTCATAGCTCTGTTCTGCCTCCAAGTAGCAAACTTTTCATTTTCTGCTGCTTTGTCTCAGACACCATGTTTTTTTTCTGAATGATGCATTTATCTGAAAGTGAGTCAGTGGAATGTGTTCTGCCTGAAGGTCTCAGTACATTTTTCTCATCTCTCCTGTGCTTACAAAAGTCAACCTGTTCCAATGCTGCTCAATTGAAAAACAGCTTACTTCATCCTGATAGGCTAATGCTCCTAATAACAATATGTTGCTTTCCACAAACAAACAAAAAATCTATTCATTCAACGATCGATCTAATTTTCCAGCCAACTTTTCTCTTTCTCACTCCCCTTTCTCAAAGTATGTTCTTCTGCTCAGACTAAAATATGATTATTACTGCTACCAGTTTCATTCCCGAATGCATCTAATACTTTACTGCTGTTTGTGCTCAAATGAGATGTTTAGTTAAAGGGCAGAGGAGGTAGGAAATTTTAACTGTTGTGCAAACAGCAGAATGAGGGGGCTGCTAGCTGGAAAAAAGGCTTCATAAACTCTTCAAACTCACAACATATGACACATCCTCTAGCAGTGTTCCAGATGTATAGTGGAACTCATCAGGAAAATGAGCTCCTGAAGCAGACTGAATCATTGAATTGAATATGCACAGCTCAATAAATACCATTCCAAGAGCTGAAAACATGGGTGAAAATGTTACACCATGTGGAATTTTTTTTAAACTCAGCATCCATTTTGGCTGATCAGTCAAGCAGAGACTCTAGAAACTGTCGACAAGCCAAACAATCAACTGATACTCAACATGTTTCACCACATCAATAACCTTCACATGAACTAAAGTGTGATAAGTGTTAAGTTAAGAGTCTAGTGATGAGCTACTACACATCAGATTAGACAGCTTTATTGTTATTCTAGTCACATTCATGTATCGAGTAGAAGGTTTAGCATTGTCCAAGGCTTTGGTGCACTGAAATACACGAATATGTGGTCAGTCTGATTTAAGAAAGAATGATGTATAGTTTCCATAAAAGTATTAAATGTGATTTCATTGCTTATATTAAACAAGTTTATAATGACTAGACTGAATTATGTAGAGTGATTGTAGCATTAAAGTAAACCAATTACTGTGTGAAACCTAATGAAAATGTTGGCACTGATGAAAATGATAACTATACTATTAAATTTTGGTGATTAAAGCAGCCATGGTAGAATAGCACAGCCATAATATGTCTGTTTCAATACACCAGCATTGTGGGTTCGAGTGTGTGCAGTGTTAGATTTTATTCAGAGTTTTGAAAATACATGATAATAATGTTGGATGAATGAAAAGTAATTTTGTTAACCTTACTCAATTCAGACTTTTTTTTTTCCAGTGTACAGCATTACAGTGAAGCAATAGACATCTTCTTCTTTCGGCTTTTCCCTTCAGAGGTCACCACAGCGAATCATCTCTCTCCACCTATCCCTATCTTATGCATCCTCAATACTTGCACCCACTAGCTTCATATCCTCATTAATTCCATCCATATACCACCTCTTTGGCCTTCCTCTTTGCCTCCTGACCCGGCAGCTCCATGTCCAACATTCTCCTACCAATATACTCACTCTCCCTCCTCTGAACATGTCCAAACCATCTTAATATGGCCTCCCTAACTTTGTCCCCCAAACGTCCAACATGAGCTGTCCCTCTGATGTACTTGTTCCTAATCCTGTCCAATCTTGTCACTCCCAAAGAGAACCTCAACATCTTCAGCTCTGCTACCTCTAGCTCTGACTCCTGTCTCTTCCTCAGTGACACTTCAAATCCTCTTCAAAACCTTCCTGACTTCATCTTTTCTAATCTTATCTACTTTCTGTTACACAGAGTTCACCCCTTCTACTCTTTTTTCCCTCTCATTTTCCTCATTCATCAGCTCCTCAAAGAGCACCATTCCATCTCTATCCTTAATAACTCTAACTTGCTGCACATCCTTCCCATCTTGATCCCTCTGCCTAGCTAACCTGTACAAGTCCTTCTCTCCTTCTCTAGTGTCTAACCTAGTGTACAACTCGTCATATGCCTTCTGCTTGGCCTTAGACACCTCCCTCTTCACTCTGCGCTGTAACTCCTTGTATTCCTGTCTATTCTCTTCAGTTCTGTCCATGTCCCACTTCTTCTTGGCTAACCTCTTCCTCTGGATACTATCCTGAACTTCCTCATTCCACCACCAAGTCTCCTTATCTTTTTTCCTCCTTCCAGATGACACACCCAGCACCTTTCTCCCTGTCTCCCTGATCACTTCTGCTGTAGTTTCCCAGTCATCTGTCAGCACTACCTGACCACCCAGAGCCTGCCTCAACTTCTGTCTAAATTCCTCACAACATTCCTCCTTTTTCAGCTTCCACCACTTGGTTTTCTTCTCTATCTTTGTTCCTCTTCGTCTTACAGACCATCAGAGTCATCCTACACACCACCATCCTATACTGTCGGGCTACACTCTCTCCCACTACCACTTTACAGTCACTAATCTCTTTCAGATTGCCTCTTCTACATAGGATGTAGTCTACCTGTGTTCTCCTACCTCCACTCTTGTAAGTCACTCTATGTTCCTCCCTCTTCTGAAAATAAGTGTTAACCACAGCCATGTCCATCCTCTTAGCAAAGTCCACTACCATCTGTCCTTCTAGGTTCCTTTCCTTAACTCCAAACTTGCCCATCACCTCCTCATCACCTGTGTTCCCCTCACCAACATGTCCATTAAAATCCACTCCTATCACCACTCTCTCACCCGTGGGAATACTCTCCATCACCTCATCTAATTCACTCCAGAATCTCTCTTTCTCCTCTAACTCACAACCTACCTGTGGGGCATAACCACTAACAACATTCAACATCACCCCTTCAATCTCTAACTTCAGACTCATCACCCTGTCTGACACTCTCTTCACCTCCAGAACATTCCTCACAAACCCCTCCTTCAGAACCACACCTACCCCATTTCTCTTACTATCCACACCATAATAAAACAGCTTGAATCCTGCTCCTATACTACGAGCCTTGCTACCCTTCCACCTGGTCTCCTGTACACACAGTATATCCACCTTCCTTCTCTCCATCATATCAGCCAGATCTCTACCTTTCCCTGTCATAGTACCAACATTCAGAGTTCCTATTCTCAGTCCTACACTCTTACCTTTCCTCTTCTCTCTCTGTCTGTGCATTCTCCTCCCTCCTCTACTTCTTCGACCAACAGTAACCCAATTTCCACCGGCGCCCTGTAGGTCAACGGCGGCGATGGCGGTCGTTGTTAACCCGGGCCTCGACTGATCCGGTATGAAATTCGTACTGACGAATCGCATGGTTAAATTTGGCAATGTTTTTCGCCGGATGCCCTTCCTGACGCAACCCTCTCTATTTATCCGGGCTTGGGACCGGCACAGAAGTCACTGGACTGTGACCCCCATGGCTAGATTAGTGAAGCAATAGACATGTAGGACAAAATAACACAAAGTGGAGAAGAGAAAAAAACACTGCCCAGTGAGAGCAGAAGACAATAAATACAACACAAGACATAAAAATTCAAAGCAAAAGAAATGAGGTGATTGTGTATAAATTGCCCTTAAATTGTCCATCCTTAAACTGCTCACACATAATACTTAGCATTTGAATTTACCTCAACATTCAGAAGGGCATTATGAATAGTTTGAGTGTGTGTTTGTTTGTTGCATGACCTTTTCAGGCCCCTTGTAAAACAGAGCTTTTGTAAAGCCCATATCACTGAAAAACTCAGAGTTGACCTTTATTTCACCTGTTGTGTCCAGAATGAACAGAATAATCAGCACTCACAACCACAATGAATATTTTTAAATACCACAGCGTGGCTGAATTCTTGAATCTGATTGGTCAGAATTTACTTTTGTATTACAGCACAGCTCAGACCGCAAATGATTTAATATATCAACACGGTTTATATTAATGTGCTTGATTTAATGGTTTCTATTGTAACAGCACACACAGGGACTTCCACATAATCTCTGACTCTTAATTAACAAATTAAAATACATATAATTGTTGATTTGGTGTTTTTTTCCCCTAGGAAACATATATTTAACAGTTACAGTATGGAAGTCTCACTGTTACATCAGTGTTTTGTAGCCTTCAAGATTGTTTTACAATGTTTTACAATCAACACAGAATATTCCTCACTACGGACTAGCTTATAATTTCTGATTTCTCAGGAAAAGGACAAGAGAGAGAGAGAGTCATAAAGAGAGTCATAAAGACTGAGAGAAGGAAAGTCAGAGAGAGGGTCCTAGAGAGAGTGTCAGAGAGATAGAGAGAGTCAGAGGGAGGGAGAGAGTTAGAGTGAGAAATTAAATTAGAACAAGAACTAATTTTGTCTCCTGGATGTTCCACAACATCAATTATATAAGCCATAAACTATAAACCACTAAAATTCACAATATGGTGTTGCCACCAATACTACCCCAAATACCAAATTCACCAGGGGAGTAGCCTCCTAGTGTAACCACAGAGGAGGTCAGGAGGTCAATTCTGAAGATCAAGCCCCACAAGGTTGCAGGTCCATATAACATCTCCAGCCATGTTCTGAAAGACTGTGCATGCCAGGTTTCAGAGGTACTGACATATTCAACATCACGCTCCCAGACAAAAGTACTATAATCCTTTAAATCTGCAACCATCATCCTTGTTCCAAAGACTTCAACAGTGTCATGCCTGAATGACTATCACCCAGTAGCACTGTCAGGAACAGCTGGACAGTTCCCTACCAGGCCTGGAGAGGGCGCTGGCAGGTGAATCTTAGAGGCCTGCTTGTCTGTGTGTTTCCCTGCCCATTGTTCTCATTCCTGATTGTGTCACCTGTATCCAATTAGCCCTAATGTTTAGCCCTATAAATAGGGATCCTTTTGTATCTGTCTTTGTTGGTCATTGTTCCATGTTTCATGTTTGTTAGGCTTTGTTTTATTAGTGTCATGTCTCAAGTTTAGGTTAGTTTTCCCCATGTATTGTGTTTATGTTATAAAAGCAGCGCTTTGCTGAATCCTGCGTTTCGGTCTTTTTCCACGGCGTGCACGCGGCAACCACGGAGGTCCGGATTCAAGCCCCGCATAGGGCGGGGGTGCCCGGACATGACAAGCACTAGCCCCAATAGTCATGAAGTGCTTTGATTGGCTGATCATAGACCAAATAAAAAGAAAAATTAATAACAGTATTGATCCTCAACAATATAGGAGAAATAGATCCACTGCAGATGCCATCATATATGTTATACACATGACCCTCACCCACCTGGAGAGCAGAGACATCTATGATAAACTGCTCTTAATGGATTTCAGCTCCGCTTTTAATACAACCTTATCTGAAACACTGCTTTACAATCTGGAGACACTGGGCTGAGTCCATCACTCTGCAACTGGGTACTGGACTTTTTAACAAACAGAAGACAGACTGTCAGAATTTACAACATCATTTCCTATCCCATCATCTTCAACACTGGCTCCCCTCAGGGGTGTTTTCTATGCCCACTGCTATACACTCTGCTGACCTATAACTGCTTAGGTACATCTTGCAGCACCCACATTGTCAAGTTTGCAAATGACATAGAAGTAATCTGCAATTTCCCACAACAATGAGACGGTGTACAGGTTGGAGCATCTGGAGGATTGATGCAGAGCTAACAACCTCAGCATCAATGTGAAGAAAACAAAGGAAATGATTGTGGTCTTCAGGAGAATCGTTAAGAGCCTTTCTGCCCCCGTCTGCATTGATGGAGCAGTTGTCAAGGTCGTCCCCGGCTTCAAATACCTTGGGATACATCTTAACAATGACCTCACCTAGCACACTAACTTCATCAGCTTAATAGAGAAAGCCCACCAACGTCTGTACTTCCTGAGGAGGTTTAAACAAGCTGGCCTGGGTACCGCAGTCCTCACATCCTTTTATAGGTGTACATCCTTACATCATGTGTTACTGTGTGAATGGAACCTGTCTTGCTGCACACAGGAAAGCTCTGCAGCAGGGTGTCAGCAGTTTTAAAACAATTGAGAACATCTACATCAAGAAATGCAGAAACAGGACTGCCATTATTTTGAAGGACTCTCTCCACCCTGCACATAGTCTGTTTATCTGCCTAACCTCAGGAAGAAGGCTGCACAGCATCAGGGCCAGAACAACCAGACTCAATAACAGCTTCTTTCCAGAAGCAGTGAGGCTCACAAACTCTTTTCATGTGCAATAATACCCTTACAATATGATTTCTTATGTGCAATAACAACATACACCACAGACTCTTCATGTGCAATATTTGCCAGACTAAAGATCCTCATGTGCAATAACAAAGGAAATGTACATTTTTATTATTCACTTATTGTACTGTTTATTGTTTCACATTGTACTGTTTGATCTTTACTGTTACTCATGTCTAGTATTTTTATAAATATATAATTATTGTTTTTTTCCAAGTTGGATATTTCAGGCTGTTATCACTGGAACCTCAGTACTTGAAAGGGAGTACCTCCCTTTCACATACCACATAATCTGTAATGACAATAAACCTTACTTGATCCTTGATTAGGAATTTGAACATTGTTTGGTAAATTGCTGTGGTGTAATGTGCAATAACACGCTCCAGACTGTGCTTTAATATGAAAACTATCATCTTCAGGATGGTAATCAGACTTGAGATTGTGTCTGCTTCTTGTTTTTGAATCGTAATAATACCGTGCATCACCCTGGAGTGGATTATTTTTGTATAAGTGCCTGGTCAGTCATTTGGTATTCCTTCCATCATGCACTTGTAGAGGGATTGAAAATTCCATGCAGCACATTTCAGGCTCCTTTATATGTGGCCTGTCCTCTCTGTTCAGAACTCAATAGTGTTCAAATCCATTTTATGATGTCATTCAATCATCACAAAAGCACATGGACCAACAAGCACGAAACAAGTTTAAAGCATCAATGATTCACTGCCAATTTTCACAGCAGGAGCCTTTTCTGGGGTCTTTGTTTATCTGCCATTTTTAACCAAATATCCTGATGCTGTTAATGACCAGCAAAGGGGGATTTTGCTATTATCTAAATAAAAATGTCATATTAATTCTAGTTCTAATGATCAGTGCAGTTTAGTTTCTGCTGTGAGTGCCTGTTGCTATCGAAATTCTGTCCAAATGCTCATTTTGAATTTTAATAATACTAAGAATTAATGAAGCTGCACAATTTACGAAAACATTTGGCAATGTATAATTCTTTGCAAATGTTTCAGACTTTTAAAACTTTTTAATCACAGCCCTGAGTGTACTTAATTGTAATTTAAACTATTTCGGGTTTGTTTGCTTTGTGCGACTTGTATTGGTCTACATCCATCTGTCTCTCTTTTTCTTGTTTAATATGCCCTGTTTTTTCCCATGCTGATGAATGACAGACATTTTCCACATGTGTATTCTCATATTTGCTCACAGCCTTCATGATGACAGAGAAGAAGTTGAATCCGTTTGTAAACCATTTATTAATTAAAAATCTCAAATGGCTGAAAAGCAAGATAATGTTAATCAGGTAAAAGTCCAAGACAGACAAGAAACTCAAAAAAAGAAAAACAAGTAAAGAAACATGTATGCTACACATAAGTTTAGTAATGATCTACATGGCTCTGACCCTGAGGTAAGGTGCGGATTTTATGAGTGGTGTATATATAGAGTCCGGTGACTGAAAGAAACCCAGCTGCTGTGAGTTTGCAGCCGGGAGACAGAGAGTCTCCTGACTAAGAGTCTGGATAACAAAAATGGGATGTCCATATAATGTTTTAACTGTTCTGTTATGGTCATATAAGATAAATGATTATCATTAAATATACTCTAAAATGATTATTGGTAGCTCAATGGTTCTTATTTACATTTTTGCTTACCCTCTGTCACCTTCTGCTCAGATTCCAGCTGTTTCAACACACAAGATCCTAATAATCATAATAATCAGCTCATTTTTAATATTCGGTTAGCTGTGCAGCAGAGAAGACTTCAAACTCTGCTGGACAGTGAGGCCACGTTACTGCTGTTCTGAACACTTGAGTGTTAGAGAAAAGCTTTTTCTACCTGGTGTTTTAGGACCAAAAGAGAGAAAGAAGTTACAATTTTACAGGAATATCTCAAGAATAGAGTCAAGAAAAAAGGCATATTTGATATTATTAGAAAAAATCTGCCATATTTCAAAAGGAAATTCTGAATATTTTGGCCTCAATCTTATTCAGAAAACGCTAGTGCGAGTGCAGGTTTTTATTCCAAAACAAATTGGAGGCTCATATAATAGCTTATAGGAGACGGAGGTGAACTGATTAAACAGGTGAAATCAGGTAAAAGCCTGAAACCACTCCCAGCCCTTTCTGGATAGGATTGAAAACATGATTTTTGTGGAAGAAAACAGAATCAGAATAATGTGTGTGAGTGTGTGTGTGTGTGTGTGTGTGTGTGTGTGTGTGTGTATAAATATCTGAAATATATATTGTGAAAAAAGATTACACAATATTTTAAGAATTAAGTCCTAATATTTTGTGCGAGGGGCTTCAGTCTGATCCAGGAAGGGCCGATGTTACTACAGGTTTTCATTCCAACCAGGCAGAAGTCACAGCTGAGTTTAGTGAAAGCCAAGATCAACTGATTAAGCAGGTGGAATCAGTGGTAGACTGGAAAGAAATCGGATTCTGCATGCCATACAGAAAGTTGAGATAGATGTGTTAATTGCTTGGTATTTCTGTGACATCTATTGTGTGTGTGTGTGTACACACCATGCCCTGAAAATTCATGAAAAAGCCAGTTATTTTTGTGACATGTGTACATAAGTGGAATCTATACAAAGTGTTTCATCTAAAACTAACAAAAAGCTTGGTGTATTAGATGCACCTTGACTCTAGACTATAGAGAATTTCCTTCTTTTCTCCTCTGTCCTCATAAATGAGTCATTCTTTCCCACACAAAGGTTGAGGCTTATGCTGTGCATGAGATCCCCCAGTCATGAACAGCTCTCCATCAACACTGTATTTTTCCTTCCTCCATATATACTAGACCATCTTTAAATTCATCTCTGTGTAGCCACATCAATCATGTACTGTAATCACGTCCTTACTAATCTCCTCCAGCTGTATAACTGACCCGGGTTTTTCCAATGTTATTCACTGCTATTCCTCTCTAGTCTATTTTAGGACTATTTCTGCTCACACCGGCTGCTGTTAGACAATACACACTGGCTGTTTGCCAGACAATATTTGTAAAAAGTACCTTCCGTCTTTGCACCAGGTAAATAAAAGAGACGCTTGAAAGGTGACCTCCAGGCGTATTACTGGCGTAATAAGGTCAGATGTTTCGGCTTCAGGGGGGCGAACATTGGAATCCTCCTACTTGAGTGCTGTCTAAGATCTTTATGTGTCCTGGCACACAAATCAATAGCTTCCCCTGCTGTCATCCACATCAGGAGATGACAGGCTTAGACCCACAGGAGGCAGCCAAGTGGAGATGCTACAAAATCCCTCAAACAGACTTGAACCGGGGAAACTGATGCATGGGTCTGATTGCGTTTGCGCTGTGAAGCATACAGATTAAAAAAAAGTGTCAGCCAGACTCGAGTGTAGCATTAGAGCCTGTGTACCGCGTGTTTATCAGGGACACTGATGTACAATGATGAGTCATGTATGATTACAGCCATGGTCAAAGTGCTACTGACTGGTCTCACGGCGTTTTTTTTTAGATCTGTCGGTCTGTGCTGTGTACTGAAACAGATGACATTTTCTGCTTGGCTCGGTTCACTTTCATACAGAAAAGTATCAAAGTGTACTAATCAAAATGTGGTTATGAAGGTCACATATGAGTAAACTGTCCTTTCATCGGTCAGAGTTCACCTCGGTTTTGCTCATAGCGTATATCCTTCAAGATAGACAGTCAATAGCTCCGTGAGATTACTGTGTTTGAGCAGTTTGTGAGTAGAGACATTAAATGTCATTAAAATGAAGAGGAGTGGGGGGGGGCAAACAAACTTAAAATCAAACTGTTAATAATGCAGGACTGTAAATAACCATTTATCAGGTGATTATGTATCATTACTGCTAAGATAAAATATTGAAAATGTTAGTGCTGTGCCCCAAGGAATATTTGAAACATCCAATCAGAGCTCAGCCTCAAGTCACATGGATTTCAAAGGTTTATGCAGCTACATAAACACTTGTTTGTCTGATGCCCCATGCACACACACATGCACAAATGAACGAAATACAATTTTGATTATATTTTATTTTAAATAAATGGTAATATGACCAACAGTGGAATAGTCGGACTAAATTTCATCATTAAAATATATGATTGTTGTTAATGTGTTAAAGCAGCATTCTTCTCTGGCTAACTTTAAGGGGGTGGTGCCCCAGTGCCCCCTATTGACCGGCCGCCATTGATTGCTACAGAGGTTAGTTCATTGGTCCATTGTGTCAAACTGTTTGTCTGCAATTTGGTCAAGTTCACCATTTGCATATGTTTAAAAGTGGCAAAAAAGTGCCAGGTTCTGAACGATCCAGGTGTGAAAAAACTCCATAAAGACAGGAACATGGCAATAAAAAGTGCACAGGAAGTATTTAACACTACAAATCTCCTCATTAGCTATGACTGGAAAGTGAATCCTCTCTGCATCTATATCTGTGTGTATGTACTGGATACAGTAACTAAACCATGACCATCTAAGATAATGTATAGTTTGCACTCATGGAAAATTTGCACTGTTTATTCAAGTCTTCATGGTGCTTTCAGGTCCTGTAGCAGGAATTGTTCAGCCATAGAAACCCTTGTACTGGCAAATTGATACTAATAAGTTTGAATTATGAACATTATTCAACTGATCCTTTAAATTACAAAAGCGATCTACAAGAAAGAGACAATGTCTCTCAAGAACTGCAGAAGATCTAGCAGTTTGCATGAAAGACCTGTGATACGCACGAGTGTCCCGGGATTCTGCCTCTCATCCATTACTCTATTATCATGCACACAATATCTCTATCTACTGTAATTTGTGTTAAGTGAGTGAATGAAAAGAACTCTGAGTCTATCTGAGCTGTGGCAGTAGGTTAAGCTTTACTTACATGAGATACGTTTTAAGTGCCATTTATCATACAACTGCGTGAAATATCAAGATACTTAACAATCCTCAGAAAGATAAAGAACCAAAGCTTACTAATGAGGTTCATAAATAAAGCATGCTTCTACTGTACATGAATGCTGTACTTTCATATTTGATCAATTCCAGAGAGTAAAGCATCCAATAAACAATTTCTATGAGTAGGAGTTTACATAGCAGCCTCGGTGTGCAGTACAGGTCGAGCTTAAACAACCTCTTACATAAAACTTGCGTTCCAAGACCAGATCAGCAGTGATGCATGTTTCTAACATAACAGCAATTAGTGTACTTTGATATATTAGCTAAGGAACATTTCTTCAATGTGGATGTTACTGACTTCATCTGTGCTCAGCCCCAGACTTACTCGTCTTTAGAAGGTAGTGTGGAAAAATCAGAACACAGGAAGGACCTCGTCAGTGACTGCAATGCCAGTGATTTTTTTAGCAAGCAGATAATGTAGCAGGTTAGGTATAATAATTACATCAACTATGCTAGCTGTGCTAACTATGCAGAAGCTGTCATACAGATGCACACATGAGGTCTGACATGAGTAGGACAAGCTTTAAGTTATCCTGATTGCTCAAGGCTCTTAGGAGTGTTGGGGGATCTTATGGCTAATAATTATAAATATAATAATAATGGCTAATAAAGTTTTTTGCAGTCTTTTTTATTTGACTCCTAATGTTTACTGGAATTGTCCAGTTAGAATTTTTACCTACTGGTTAGTGGATAGTCCTAGTTTAGTTTTGACTAATTGTACACTTTACATATGCTCATTTAAATGCTTCTGGTAGTAAGTCAGCACCTTAAGGGACTGCAGTCTCTCTCAAAAAGAATATACAAGTTTGCCTGTATCTTCGTTAATAGTCAATTTTATGTACTAGTAAAGTAATAGTTATAGAGTACATCTGCTGTGGCCTTATTTTATCTTTTACTTTAATCTAAGAAGGACATGGTGGCTTAGTGCTTAGCATGCTTGCCTTGCAACACTGGGGTTGGGGGATTGATTCTCCTGTGCATATAGAGATTGCACTTTCTCTGTATGCTTCAGAAGTTTCCTCTGGGTTCTCTAGTTTCCTCATTCAGTCCAAAGACATGCATTGTAGGCAGACTGTCATCTCGAAATTGTCTGTAGTGTGTGTGATTGAGCCCTGTGATTAGTTGGCACCTGTCCAGGATGACCCCCGCCTTGTACTCTGAGTCCCTAAGGATTGACTCCAGGTTTCCATGGATTATGAGCAGGATGAAGAAGAATAAATGTCACAAGAGGAATTAAAAGACACTAGTGAAGCTAAGAACTTAAACTCATGAAAGCCTGTACATAAGTATTTAGTTAGAGATTGCCCCAAAATGCTGGTTTATGAGCCTTCTACTTTTGAAGAGATACATTTTATTTCCACTGATCATAATTTCTGCTCCCCATTTCCACTAAAAAGAGTCTAGACCCTGAAAATCCTTCCCTGTGGGTCTAAAGGGTTAAGGGGGAAAAAATTCCAATACATTTAGATCATGAAAAACCCCTTTATTTTATTATGCTCAAGTAGAGTGATCAGTTATTGAGGCAACAAGCAATTATCAAATAAGCACGAGTAAAACACTGGCAGATAACTGGGACATAAAAGTGCGTCTGTCACCACTCTTAAGACTCTTTTGTGCAAGTGCTCTCTAGATAATGATACCCAAGCTGTTAAGCACAGCTAGGGGAATATAACGTTATGAAAATACAGTCAGATTAAAGTATCACATCACAGTGGAATGGTTGGTGGCTATGCTACTCATAAATATTCTACCAGGTGATGGGGAAATGTCTGGGTAGGGCTTAGAAACACTTTAAACTGAGGAGGCATTACCAATTCCAAGGAATTTGTAAAAGATCACACAGAAACTCTACAAAGGGATATTAAACTGTTTTAGTGTCTGCAGCTGTGAGCGACTGGTGCTGCTGAGCACAATACAATGCCGCCGGTGTGCATTATAAGGAATAAAGCAATATGCTGCATGCCTGTGTGTGTTGGTGTGTGGTTATATGTGCTCACACTATAGAAGCCTAACTACAAGGCTTAATCAGTTGTGGTCCATGGGGATGGCTTTAACACATCATAACAACTGGCCCGGTGCAGCCTCAGCTTGTCTGATAAAGCATGTTATTTTATTACTTCACTAAGCACATAACTAGGCACCTGCTGACTAAACTGACTGTATTTTGCAGCTTGCTGAAAATGCTTCCGCATGCGTTAGAGAACGACTTAACTACTTTGAGGAGCAGTTCTGAATACTAGTGCAAAAAAACATAACTGCCATAGATGATTGCCTTTTGACCTTCTACATTTACAGTATTTGGTAGACACCGTTCTCCAGAGCAAATTATATTTATTTTATTTATATAACTAAGAAGCTGAGTGAGGGTTGGGGGTTAAGGGCCTTGCTCTGATGTCCAGCTGTGCCAGGATTTGAACTCATGACCTGACAATCAATAGTCCAATGTATTAAGCAATAGATAAAATGATCAATTCCAAGCATTTAGGCAAGCATATACAAAATTGATCAGTAATCTGTCTTCAACCTTTTTCCTAAAATATATTATGGAGGAAAAGAAGCCACTCACAATGGATAAAGTGGTGTCTAATATTTATTTAACATCAATTAAGTGCAGTAGAACCATTTTACTCTGCATTACTGTTGAGTAGGTGCTTTTATAGGTTAGGATATAAGTGCTGAAGGGAATCATATGAGTTAATAAGACTTATTAGTTCAAAGTTGCTTTGTTCCATCAAAGCCACTATGCTATTCAATATTACAAGTTAATGTACAGGATTAATTAAATCTACAGGATTGTTAAATAAATTGTAAGTAGTTAGAGGAAGATAAGTCATGAAGAATTGTGGTATTGCCTTGATACATTTGTGTGGTTTGTTTAGTTTTTTTATTCTATTCCTGTTTAGAAAGTGCTTTTTTATCGGGGCCATGGCAGATCCGGAGCATATCCTGGACACTCTAGGAAGATGGTAGGAGAATTCACCACAGACTGAGCACAGATCTAATTCAACAGCTGATAAAACAAGACTAAGGATTCAACAGCTCAGTAATGTCACAGAGCAGATTTTGGAGCAAAGCAAACTGTCCAAGGTAAATATGCAGCAAGGTTGATTGTGAAGCAGGTGTGTGAAACCTGGGGAGCATGCCGGAGAGTCCTGTGACTGATGATGTGCTGGTGTAAAGAAATCCACAGCTGACTTGGAGGCATGGTCCATCAGTGCTTGTTTATTTATGGGAATAATCTTAAAGAATTCCATGATGGTCCCCAATAAAGGGGTGCTCTACCCTTATTGGCAGCTTGTAAAATAGTAGTTGATCCAGCACATACTTATTTTGCAAGATAGTCTTATAAAAGCTACTGTTTTGCTCAATTTCATAAATTTGTCTTTATAATAATCCAGGATCTGAAGGATAAATTAAACACACATTAATCTGCTACAATTACACCTTGAAATGTTGCTTATAATTTTAGCCATAAACATGTATCCCTGTCCTCCACAGCTAACAAGGCTACTCCTTCTTGTTATTCATTTGTTTGCCAAAATTAGGAAGAAAACTGCTTGAAAACCTTGACCTTGTTCAGATCAATTTCAAAATCTCATCAGTTCATCTTCTGGATACAAATTCATATAAATCATATAAATGTTCTAATCGTTCTGGAAATATTGTGCTAACAAGGATCATGGACAACCACACACAGACAGACACATGGAAAGCCCAAACCCACTACAGAGTCACAGAGGCATACAAATTTATTCCCCAACATAAGCAGTGTCTCTGATAAAGATTTCTCTTCCACTGTCCACCATGTGAAGTTTAAAGGGACAAAACTATTAGGTAATTGTTTGGACTTAATACTGCTCCTCTCTCCAAAATCTCCTGAAGTTCATAATCAGTATCACACAGAACTGGGATATGCCTCTGTTTTCTCTTCCCTGTGCATGGAGATCCCACATAACTCAACTCTGAATAAAGCCCTGGTTGATGTAACACATCCAGAAGAAGAATCACACTCACCACATTAGCATTTAAATAGCTCATCACATGCTGTCCAAACAGCAGAGCATTGTGGGTATTTGAACATGTAGGACATTGTATAGTCCAATGCGAAACTTTTCCAAAACAGAAACCATCACAGCCTCCATGGAAAACTCCTCCCCACACCACCAGAGGACACTCTCTCTCATTCATTCATTTCTTCTTTTGTTGTCTGTTGCATTTTCTCTCTTGATTGTGATTTTGTGTTCCCTCATTAGGTGTGGAGCAGCCCACAGTTTCTATGGTTTGTGGCATGTTAAGTTTGCATTGTGAGTGAGTTTATGATTTCATTTTGAGTTTTCCTTTATGCCTTGCCTGACATCAATCTAATTCCTGGTTTTAACATTCTGCAATCATCTCTGTTCTTTTAGTTGTTTTGTCACAAACAAACTTCAAGGACTCCCTGACCGAAACATAATGACTGTTACAGACATTTCAGATCTTCTGAATCATTTCCTTTCTGTCTTTTAATGAATAATATTTGGGACTGAGGGATACATACTACAAGTCAAGTGATGAATGAGTATCTCTGCAAGCTAACTCAGGAACTTCATGTTTCCTGGCTTCTTGATAACAGCAGTCATAAGGGCTCATTCCAGCTACTGTATGGTATGTTGTCATTGTAACAATTGTGCAAATGCTCACCTGCTTCCTTTCCCTCTGAGGGAGGATCACTGTAAGCGTTTCTGAACAGAAATCAGTCATAGCATTGCAATATCTCTCGCTATTAGACCACATGGCAGTAGCCCAGCCTGAAACCCTGTGAGTAAGCTGAGCAACCTCACATTATCAGACAGAATAAAAATATAATGAGCAGTGCAGCAAACATCCCTGTCATTCTGATGAGGTTTCATCACATTTATCAGGTAACGCAATGTTAGGGCGAGTATGAAAATGGAGGTGCAGTGAAGAAGTTCTCCAAGTGGAGCGGATTATAGTTAGAGCAACAGTGTGTTCCTGAGCAGTAACTGTCATGTAGACTGTCGGATGAATCGGCAGGGCTCAGTTAATCTGCACAAACAGGAGCAATCAAAACAAGAGGGTAAAGAAAAAAAAAGGCAAAAGTTTAGAACGAGGAAAGAATCCAAAGAGCAAAGACAGTATCAAGTTTATGGCCTAATACAAAAAGGACCTGGAACTGGAGGGATTTAGGAGCAAGACCTCACGAAGGTACAGCAAACAGAGCAGGATAAATATACTCCAGAGTTACAGATGAACCAGGTGCGTGTAATTAGTGTCTCAGTCTGGGGGTAGAGGATGTGGGTGGATAGCTATATGTTTGTATATACTGTGTGTATATATATATATATATATATATATATATATATATATATATATATTACACACACACAGTGGTGTGAAAAAGTGTTGGCCCCCTTCCTGATTTCTTGCTGGTGGACTTGCTGGTGTGTTTTGGATCATTGTCCTGCTGCAGAACCCAAGTTCGCTTCAGCTTGAGGTCACAAACAGATGGCTGGACATTCTCCTTCAGGATTTTTTGGTAGACAGCAGAATTCTTGGTTCCATTTATCACAGCAAGTCTTCCAGGTCCTGAAGCAGCAAAACAGCCCCAGACCATCACACTACCACCACCATATTTTACTGTTGGTATGATGTTCTTTTTCTGAAATGCGGTGTTACTTTTACGCCAGATGTAATGGGACACAGACCTTCCAAAAAGTTCAATTTTTGTCTCGTCAGTCCACAGAGTATTTTCCCGAAAGTCTTTCCCAAAAGTCTTGGGGATCATCAAGATGTTTTCTGGCAAAACTGAGACTAGCCTTTATGTTCTTTTTGCTCAGCAGCGGTTTTCGTCTTGGAACTCTGCCATGCAAACCATTTTTGCCCAGTCTCTTTCTTATGGTGGAGTCATGAACACTCACCTTAACTGAGGCAAGTGAGGCCTGCAGTTTTTTGGATGTTGTTGTGGGGTATTTTGTGACCTCTTGGATGAGTTGTCGCTGCGCTCTTGGGGTAATTTTGGTCGGCCAGCCACTCCTGGGAAGGTTCTCCACTGTTCCATGTTTTCGCCATTTGTAGATAATGGCTCTCACTGTGGTTCACGGCAGTCCCAAAGCTTTAGAAATGGCTTTATAACCTTTTCCACACTGATAGATCGGTAGGTTTGTGAGCTCAAGCTGAAGCAAACTTGGGTTCTGCAGCAGGACAATGATCCAAAAAACACCAGCAAGTCCACCTCTGAATGTCTGAAGAAAAACAAAATGAAGACTTTGGAGTGGCCTAGTCAAAGTCCTGACCTCAATCCGATTGAGATGCTGTGGCATGACCTTAAAAAGGTGGTTCATGCTCGAAAACCCTCCAATGTGGCTGAATTACAACAATTCTGCAAAGATGAGTGGGCCAAAATTCCTCCACAGCGCTGTAACAGACACATCGCAAGTTATAGAAAATGCTTGATTGCAGTTGTTGCTGCTAAGGGTGGCCCAACCAGTTATTAGGCTTAGGTGGCAAACACTTTTTCACACAGAGCCATGTAGTTTTGGATTTTGTTTTCCCTTAATAATAAAAACCTTCATTTAAAAACTGCATGAAGTGTTTACTTGTGTTATCTTTGACTAATATTTAAATGTGTTTGATTATCTGAAACATTAAAGTGTGACAAACATGCAAAAAAATAAGAAATCAGGAAGGGGGCCAAGACTTTTTCACACCACTGTATATATATATATAATAAATTAGTGTCTCAGAGGATAGTTAGAGAGTCTTGGGTTTGATCCTGTATAAGGAATAAGGAAACATATGTTCAGATCCTAGGATGGAAGCAAGTAATGATGAAGGCATTATACATCCTCATATTTGTTTTGCTTTTCATTAAACGTGGCTATATCCTTTTCACAGGTAGTGACTGAAGCTGTGTTTACAAGGATGACAAAAACAACACAATGATTTGAATGAAAATGAAATGTTGATGGAGAGTTGAACTTTCAGTTAAATGATTACTGACATGTACATGAGTCTGCTAATAAGTTTCTGTCAAGGAGAAAACACATACTGAGCTGCACAACCAAGTGCACAAACCAGTCAAATGTTTAGACACACTTTTCTATACAAATTGTACTCTTCATTGTCTTCCAGACCTTTTGATAACTACTTATCATTGAATATACCCCTATAAATGCAAATCCACTTTTTTTATATAACTCAGAGGCTAAAGCACTCTTTGTATAGTGTCTGTTATACATGGTGCCTTCGTATATTGTTCTAGCCATACCTATGGCTACTGACCACTGATCTATATTTCATGCCTGTCCAGTTTGTGTTTGTTTATGAGGTAGTCTTGATCCTTGTTCAAGTCTGTTGCACTTCAGTCAACTTGTCTGCACTTGTATCCATCTCCACTACAAATCCCTAACATTTTTCATTTGTAATTTAAACATTTAAACACTTTAATCATTTTCCATTGTTTCCCCAAGAAAGACATTTTCATTTAGAACTGAGGAGCAGTAGGGAGTGTTAGTAGTGCTAGGCCTCGAGTGCTTGGCCTATTTGGGAGAAAAGTCTCCTGGCTGAAGCTCCCTTGAGAAGCATGTTTGAGAAAAGTCTTGGTCAGTGAATTATTTCAGGATCATGGTGTCCACAGTGAAGTGAGAGTGAGATTCTGTGGGTGGAGACATATGTGAAGTCACTTGACCTGGCTGGGCTACTCAGAAGCCTGATGTATAGATTTCCAGTACTTTGAGTACATTCTCAGAGCAGAAATTGAGGGGGATTAAGTGCTATGCAATGCTATGTTCACTATTGCTGGATTCATTCAGGGGGGTTGAGAGTAAACACAAGACACTGTGCAAGAAAAATACCCAAGACACTCTGAGGTGAAAAACTGCCCAGGGGATCCCCAGTCAGTGCACTTTAATTGTACTTTATTCAATATATTCAGTTGGGTGCCTGAATGAAAAAAGAATAATTAGTATGGAATTTGATCCATCTTTACAATCAATGCAGTAATATGGCAGGCTATTTTTATTATTTAATGTTTAGGCAACCTCTACTGCCCTTGATTTATTTATTTATTTAATTAATTATTTATTGAGTTAGGCTTGCCTTTTAGAAAGTATGACTAGAAGCTCTGTCAAACTCTGGCCTACAGAACGATCATGATCTGGCTGATAGCACAGCAGACATGATTGGTAGAACATTAAGCTGCTCAGACACGAGACGGTGCCCTGATCTGTAATCTCAATGTGAGCAAGATGAAGAGAGCACGGATAAACGGCCAGTGATGACTGATAAGAATCCTTCAAGGAAGAGCATCAAGCCCAATTAAACGGCTTTTTTAGGAAACCGGGAAGTCACTTGGCTAAATTTATTATTGCTCTGGTTCAGTGAATCATCCTTTGTTTACTGGTGAACAAAGCAAAAGGTTTATATGCTGGAGTTATGCAGGGTTAATGGTTTTAACAATTTCAAAAACAATGGGTCTCATTTATCAAGCTGACTAGGAATGGATTTTTCCCAAATTGTTCATAGGAGCATTTACCCAAGATTTAAAAAAAAACAAAACAAAAAAACATTGGTGTCTTGCTTGAGCTCCTGAATGTGTGTAAGTTTAAACATATGTGTGCAAATAATGTAAACCTTTGTCAACTTTATTGTCTTCAAATCATAAGTTCATGCACTTTTATATGGATTATGCTGTTAAGTTGAAATAAGTAGCATTGGGATCTTCTTGTAATTTTGCACAAAACTAGCTAGCACTAAGAGACAGATAAGTGATCTGGTGTGTGTCATGCTGCAATGTGTTTTGTCATCCTAACAGTGCCGTCAGTGAGCTTCCTATGACACTCAGGGAGGGCACATTTCTGACGGTCAAAGTTGAGATACTATTTTTTTAATTAGAAAAAAATATTCCTTACAATAGGTGCTTACTTTCCATGGTCACCTGGCTATAATTTTTTCTCCATTTTCACCACTAAATTCACATTTAATTCATATTTTGGCTCCAAAATATGGTGTAAGTGTATATATTTGAAATGTCCAAACTCCAAAGAGAGAAAACTCCATTTAAAGTCATTTAAAGATTCAATTTAGATTCCAATGAAATGCATTGATTGTCTGAAAGAAAGTGCTATTAGTTGAGTTAATTAACGTTTAATTTAATTTATAATTCTAAAAAATAATGAACAGGATCCATTTCTTAAGGAAAACAAGTAATCCCGTTGATCATAGACATCATCTACAGTCTAGTCTCTCCTGAGGTAAATGTGCCGCTAGAAGCATCATCTCAGGCAAACTGTCGGACAACATCCAATACTACAACTGTAGTCTCCAAGCACGATAGCTCATCCTTACTGCTACAGTGCAGTAACTCTGACAGTTGGATGTCATCCATGCCCGTCATCTCCACCTTGTTGCAATGAAATATGACAATGAAATATGATTGGATGCCAATAAGCAGTTCCCAGAGGTTGTTTCTGCCTCTCAAAGGGAGAGCACCATCAGCCCCACTTCCACATGAAGGCAATGAAAAGAGATGCAGAATGCAAATGATTTCATCTAAGCATATGTAGGGCCACAGCAGGAACGACTGCTTTGAATAATCCTTCCTTTGCCTTGACAAGCAAATAGGGCTTCTGCCTCCCACACAAGATTCATGCAAGCGGTCCTTAATCATGCAGGGAAACCCGGCGTGGTGATAGTTACATGCCAAACAGGCTTAAAGGACAAATCTGCTTCATTAATTAATATCAAAATTGATGGAAATGTTTCAGTAATTTCTTCCTATTCTGCCCCTGCCTCTAGTCTGTCATCTTCTTAGTTTTTTGTTGTAGCTATTTGTGCCCCCTGAACATACATGCAGAGTGAGAGAAAGACAGACCAGAAAGAAGGAGGAAGTCAGCTTTTAGTGTTTGCATAATGAAACAGGACTCACATTTCACAGACAGTTGAGTATTTGTGAAGGAGATACAATGAAAATCAAAGTGAAAAAATGATGCAGCAGGCTAGTCGATTTTGCTGAAATTTAATTGCAGCAACTCAAAATGGTACTCAGTAGTTTGTATGGCCCCCACGTGCTTGTATGCATGCCTGACAACGTCGGGTCATGCTTCTAATGAGACGACGGATGGTGTCCTAGGGCATTTCCTCCCAGATCTGGATCAGGACCAGGGTATCACTGAGCTCCAGGACAGTCTGGTGGCATCAGATGGACCGAAACATAATGTTCCAGAGGTGTTCTATTGGATTTAGGTGAGGCGAGCATGGGGGCCATTCAATGGTATCAATTTCTTCATTCTCCAGGAACTGCTTGCATACTCTCGCCACATGAGGCCGGGCATTGTCGTGCACCAGAAGGAACCCAGGACCCACTGCACCAGCATAGGGTCTGACAATGGGTCCAAGGACCTCATCCCGATACCTAATGGAAGCCAGGGTGCCATTGTCTAGCCTGTAGAGGTCTGTGCGTCCCTCCATGGATATGCCTCCCCAGACCATCACTGATCCACCAGCAAACCGGTCATGTTGAATGATGTTACAGGCAGCAGAACATTCTCCATGGCTCCTCCAGACCCTTTAATGTCTGCCACATGTGCTCAGGGTGAACCTGCTCTTATCTGTGAAAAGCACAGGGCGTCAGTGGCAGACCTGACAATTCTGGTGTTCAGTGGCAAAAGCCAGTCGAGCTCCACGGTGCCGGGCAGCAAGCACAGGGCCCACAAGAAGATGTTGGGCCCTCAGGCCACCATTATGAGGTCTGTGTCTGATTGTTTGGTCAGAGACATTCACACCAGTGGCCTGCTGAAGGTCATTTTGTAGGCCTCTGGCAGTGCTCATCCTGTTCCTCCTATCTGCACAAAGGAGCAGATACCGGTCTGGCTGATGGGTTAAGGACCTTCTACGGCCCTGTCCAGCTCTCCTAGAGTAACTGCCTGTCTCCTGGAATCTCCTCCATGCTCTTGAGACTGTGCTGGGAGACACAGCAAACCTTCTGGCAATGGCACGTATTGATGTGTCATCCTGGAGGAGTTGGACTGTCTGTACAACCTTTGTAGGGTCCAGGTATACGCTGTACTCTGATATACTCTGATTAAAAAGTGTTCCTTCAAATTTTTTGAGCAGTGTGTGCTCACATATATATATATATATATATATATATATATGTTTTATATATATATATATATATATATATATATATATATATATATATATATATATATATATATATATATATATATATATATATATATATATATATATATATATATATATATGTGTGTATATATAAAAAATGTGGATGGATGGCTTTTTTTGTTTGCTGATCTTCTGTATCCATGTCTGATAAAGCCCTCATTTGAAACCTAATTTGCCCATGTGAATCATCCCTAGCTACACAATACTCTAAATGCATATATTACTCTGCTCTAATCACCTTCATCATTTTAACACAGGCACTAATGGAAATAAGCTTTGCTGACTGCCAGCCTCACTCATTTCAGTTTTTCTGTTCACTCTCATTCTGTCTTTGTTTCATTTTCTCTCGTTACACCAAAAGTGCTGTGTGCTGCAATCCAATGGATTTCTCTCACAGAAAGCCTGCAGGAATTTTGGGTGACCCAAATGCTGTGCTTTTAACCTTGAGTGCTCATATTCAGAGCTGCTATGTGGCATCTTCAGAAAAAAAGATTTCTTGTGTTTGTAGCCCCTACATTATTTAAGGAAAAAGACATAGCTGCACAGCAGTGAACATGATATCAGTTCCTCCACACACTGATGCTTTATTTAACTGACAATTTTTTTAACTATGCATTTAATGATGGAGACAATTGTGCATATGCTCTGGTATATAGCCTTGCTCCACTTTCTTTAGCCTTGAATTCCGTTGGAAGCGTCTTTTGTGGCATGATGAATTTTAATGATCAGTCTGTTTCTGTGGGAATTGTAGCAGGCTCATTACACCCTGAACATGGCTGCTCCACTCCAGGACAAACAGCTTTATGAGCACAAGGGCCAGTCAAATCAATACACCACATATTTACTCAACCAATTACACAGCTGACAGAAAAGAGTAGGATATTATATAATGATAAAACAAATTGTTTTAGTAATGAGTGCTGCAGACCGAATGAATATTTGTAAGAATCAATTAATGAATGATTCATGACTAGCTAAAATTTGCACAACATCAACAACAAAAACATTTAACCAGACTCCAGACTCAAACTGTTTTCTTTTTCCTTTTTATAGTCATTCTATCTTGTTAGATCTTGTTAATAATCTAAGGTATATGTATAAACTTTTCTAAATTACTTAATAGTGGGCAGTTGTTAATGCTATATTTTCTGAGCACATGAATGTTTAAATATTCTTTTGGTTATGAGAAAAAGTACTGTAAAATGGAAGCGGACCCACAGTTCTCCTGTGACTGATTCACTCTATATAGCCAAAAGTTTGTGGACACCAGACCATCACACCTGTATGGAACACCTTGTTCCAGATTTATTCCTCATGTGCCGTTATAATGTACTTCACTCCTCTGTGAAGGTTTTGCACTCGATGTTGGAGCATGTCTGTGGGGATCAGTCATCATTTAACTACAAGAGCATTATTGAGATCAGACACTGATGATGTAAGAGTGAGGAGGTCTGGGGTTCAGTTGGCATTCCAGTTCATCCCAAAGGTGTTCAGTGGGGTTGATTCAGAGTCAGGGCTCTGTGCAGGACTCTTGAGTTCTTTCACCCCAACCTTAACACACCATGTCTTCATGGAGCTCAGGGGCTTTTTGCACAGGGGCATTGTCATGCTGGAACAGGGTTTGAGTCTCTGAGTTAAATTATAATTCTACATGTCTGTATGCAGAGACATTCTATACAACTGTGTGCTTCAGACTTTGTGGCAACAGGTTGTGGTATGAAACACATATGGGTGTGATGGTTGCGGGTGCACAAACTTTTGGCTTTTTAATATACCAGCATAACGGAATATGGTATTGTAGTCTCTTGGTTCTCAATATATTTAAGGTCAATATGTCAATTACAGGATTTGTTGAAGTATATGTTATTAGTTACTGCTGTGACCTCAATAGCCAGAAAATTATGACATCTTGAAAAAAAATATATTTCAGACAGTACAACCCCAAATATTTCTGTATGTTTTTGCCAATAAGCTTGTCAGTTAAGTGCCTAACCTAATAAACATTCATTCATTGTCTACTGCTTATCCGATCTATTCTCGAGTCACGGGGAGCCTGTGCCTATCTCAGGCGTCATTGGGCACCAAGGCAGGATACACCCTGGATGGAGTGCCAACCCATCACAGGGCACACACACACTCTCATTCACACACTACAGACGCCAATCAACCTACAATGCCTGTCTTTGGACCGGGGGAGGAAACCCCCGAGCCATGGGGAGAACATGCAAACTCCACACACATGGCAGAGGTGGGAATCAAACCCCCAACTCTGGAAGTGTGAGGCAAATGTGCTAACCACCAAGCCACCATGCCCCCCACCTAATAAACAATGAATTAATAATTTTTTGGTAAATGTATGTCTATAATTTTAAAGTTATAAATTGAAATTCCTGAAGCTCCTTTGAACCTGTTTCAGCGTTGTTGGCCTTCTCAGCCCATTAGTGGTATTTTATTCTGCAGTGTATTCAATAAATATGCTCTCCTCTATTTATTCACTCTCTTTAGACAGCTGGACATAATAACAGTGTAATATATGGTCAGAGCGAAAAGATTCAAACACTATGCAAAGCTATTGCATGCAACATTAAATTCAAATTTTCAGAGAAGACCAAGAGTCATGGTCAGTTTCTAAATACACTGATGATGCTATGTGAGCAGTATT
This sequence comes from Hemibagrus guttatus, assembly GCA_033459395.1. NCBI lineage: Eukaryota > Metazoa > Chordata > Actinopteri > Siluriformes > Bagridae > Hemibagrus > Hemibagrus guttatus. The sequence goes on from JAUCMX010000018.1 coordinate 20,191,781, forward strand.
CTCAGTCATAAATTGAACTGGAAAGCAAAAAAGAGAGAGAGAAAGCAGACAGTGGAAAATGAAGAACAGTACTCTCACGTCTCATCGGGAGCGCCACTCAAGTCCTCAGTCATTTGACCTGCGCCTGAGGCAAGAAACAGGAACGATAACCTTGACAGAACTGACAGAAACGCTCTAAAATTTCAGACCCTGACTGAGACACAAGGGACTTCAAAACCAGCTCAACTGGAGCTTCACCACCAGGAGGTTGCGTCTAGGGTTTCTTTATTACTCGGCTTTACTCAAGCATTACTTTTAGTGCTGGATGATTATTGAAGCTTTAAAAATAATCCCATGTGTCTCTCTATGATGGTTGTTAAGATGTATAGTGGGCATCTGAATTCATGATAAAAGCTGTGACCTCTTGCTCTAAATTTATCCTTTACAGAACACATTCAAAAATACAAACAAAGAAGCCTTTCTGAGATACATACATACATACAGTAAGTAAGTAACAGTCACCATAAAGTGCAGATAATATTAAATGGAGAGAGGCAGTAGGGGAAAAGCAGCCTCTCACAGCTGGGCCTAGTGCTTTGTAGCAACTCACATAAACAATATGGGCTTTGCAAGTCACAGCTGTTCTGTTTTATTGAACATGCAGGAAAAAATACATGGAGGTGAGAAACAGAGAGGAAGAGAGAGGGAGTGAAAGAGAAGCAGGGACACAGGTGTACTATTATATGAGGAAAAACTCCAGGAAACCAGGCTGTGTGAATGTTTTTGGCCTGGCAGCAGCTAAAAAGTACTTGTAGACAGCAGGGAACACATTACTGAAGAAGGGCATGTACACAGGGCTAGAGATCAACAAAGATATCAGAGAACAATTATTCTACTCAAAGCACACATCGTCATCTCAAAGCATGGAAGTAGGTCAGTGTGAAATTATTGTACATCTATTCTCAATCCTGAAAAGTACCTCAAGTATGCAGGCTTGTTGCATTATCATTTTAAATTTGATTACAGATTAAAAAGATAATGAATAGGAATGTTACAGTCACCAAGAATATCAAAAACATGCACAGAAGCAGACCTAATATTTATGTGTATTGCTACAAAAAAAAAAAAAAAAAAGGATTGGCTGAAAGGGCCGCCACATCACACACAGACACGCAGCGGAAATGGATCAATATCAAGGGTCACAATCAGCAGGAGGAGACATGAGCCAGATGACGTTGAGGAAATACATCTGCACCTGCCGTTAATTAATTCTGATTTATTTAAAGACTTTGCTCTTTGCTCAATCTTCACGGTTTGTTACTCTGTTCAACTGGTTGATTTTAAATAACTTTTTGGGTGAGGACCCTAGAACCAAGGCTCATTTCCAATACTGTGGAGAAAGCAAGAACATCTGCCTACATTTGTCATCTGTTCCTCCCCTGGGACAAATAATGGAGTAAGGAATGAGGGTTTATGACTACACTGAATACTCAGTTTGTTTTGATAGAGAGCCAAAGTGTAGCTATGAGAGCGTTTACACCTAAGAATAGTTCTGAGAATATTCTTGCATCTAGATAAATCCATAAAAATACTACCAATCATTTCCTCTCTGGATTCTTCTTTGGATTTTTATTTTCTACTATAAACCTACCACTATGACTGCAAAAATGCAGCACTTCAGTCTGCTGCACACTTCCATTTCCTGTCCTTTCATCAAGCTTGCTACATGCACTTGGAGTAAAACTTCCCAAAACTAGCCACATCATTATGTTCTGAAGATGTACTAAACTAAACTTCTATCCAAACGAAAACAACAACCACTACTTCAGGTCAGGAATATTATGAGAGAAATGATTAACACCTACCTAAGAAATGATGGAGAAATGGAATAATGTATCACATAGTGAGCTGATCATGAGCTGCATTTTTAAATGCAATAGTGTGGTCCACTATCTTCCATCCATCAATGTTCTGTACACTGCTTATCTTACGCAGGGTTGTGAGAAGTCTACACCAGGGCACTCGGGGCACAAGGCAGGGGACACCCTGGACAGGTTGCCAACCCATCACAGGGTACAATCACACACACATAAACTACTGACAATTTAGAGATGCCAATCAGCCTATAATGCCTGTCTTTGGACTGGGTGAGAAAACCAGAGTACCTGGAGGAAAGCCCCTGAAGAACAGGGACAACATGCAATCTACACAGAGGAAGAAATCAAACCCCCAACTATGGAGGCATGTGGCAAACATGCTAACCACTAAGCCACAGTTCCACCCACATCCCCAAACTTAATTCTTCTATTTACGGTAAATACATTTATTGCCAAGCTTAAGGGGACAATGCATGAAGAATTCCCATCATTTCCATTCATTTGCAGTTGAATTCTGTAGCATGTCATTTAAAGACTTTAATTTAAACCTACAAGCCTCATTCCCTGTGAATTTACTGCAACTAATCACGGTAAAGATGTTGGCAGGAATATAGCTTTCACTCGCTACAGCGTCCCTAAAAGCAAGAATAATTCCAGCAAACATCCATACTTGATTCAAATCATGAGCAATATAGCCCCATGTTTCAAACATTTTCAAACAGTGTTTTCTGAAAGCTCAGTTTGTTTGAACTGTTGGCTACAGGCATACATACAGCCTTTTAAAATACTCGCCCTCACCCCAAATGTATAGCACAAAGCCATCTTTTCCTCATAAGCACATCAGTGGGAAATAAGCGAAAGCTTGAGGATGTTTAGTGGAATTATTTGTGCCTTTAGAGATGCTGCAATGATCGTGAGCCATATATTCGCTGTCATTATTCACAGATTTTTTGTTTGTATTTAAGAGAAGTAGATCTGGTCTATTGGACATTTTGAAATGTGGCACATTACTTCCAAAAACCTTTTCCAGTACTGATCATGTGGTATGTCTGTACTGAAAATGTGAATATCTGTGAATGTCTTTCTGAAAAAATGTGAGAACGGACTTGGGAAGAATGGTGGGATGAAATCCCGTTTTGATTTAGTGGTCAAATCTGCGCCCGCTTCATTTGAGTGAATTTGAAAATATCATGTGGTGCAACCAGGAATCGTGTGGTGCCACCACTGTGATGGACTTATTTCTTTAATTGTCACTTTCTGTGTTTTTATTCTCAAGTCATGATTTATATATACACACAATTCTTCATGACATTACAGTTAACTTTCAAATATACGGTATATTACGGTATTTTTAATGTATACAGCAATTGATATAAACCTCTGCTGACTATGAATATATACATTGCATGAAAAAAAATGTATTTCTTTATATATAACCAGTTTTCTAGGAGCAAATAAGTAGCAAAAAAAAAATTTGCATGGCACAGACAATTTTTTAACTCTGACCCTAAAGCAAGAGAAAGAAAAAAAAAATTACCAAAATATGATGTTAGTATTGCACTGGTTTAATTATGTAATTAACTGATTAGCATGAATTTGAATTATAATGAACATGAAACATGTTTAAAGTGGCCATGTTCTCCATATTTATAATGCTATAAAAGCAGTCATAATTTATGTCATGACATTTTCCAGGCCCCAGCCCCCCCCCCCCTTTTTTTTTTTTTTCTAACTGTGGGTTTAAGACCATTTGACCCCTGCTCTGATTTCTTGCACTATGTTGGGCTTCATTAAAAAACTAGTTTATATGCCATATATATGCCCTGTATTGATTGGGGATGAAGGAGACGTTCAGAAAATTTACATGCTATATCAACCTCTTATTTTAAGAAAGCAAAATGAATTTGGTTTTCCAGGCTTTGGTGGCTCAGTGGTAGGTTTCTTGCCTATCATACAGAAAGCCCAGGTTCAATTCCCAGGCAATGCTCAAACCCCAGCCACTGGATGCAGTGCTGGTCCCAACCCCGGAAAAATGGGAGGGTTGCGTCAGGAAGGGCATCCGGAGTAAAACCTGTGCCAAGTTGTTGTGTGGACCAGCGAAAAGAGTGAAAAGAGCTCTTTTCTCAGTGAAAAGAGCTGGGAAAGATATATGCATATGTAAGCTTCATTCATTCATTGTCTACTGCTTATCCGAACTATTCTTGGGTTACGGGGAGCCTGTGCCTATCTCAGGCGTCATTGGGCATCAAGGCAGGATACACCCTGGATGGAGTGCCAACCCATTGCAGGGTGCGCACACACACACACACACACTCTCATTCACTCACACAATGGACAATTTAGAGATGCCAATCAACCTACCACGCATGTTTTTGGACCAGGGGAGGAAACCGGAGTACCCGGAGGAAACCCCTGAAGCACGGGGAGAACACACACACACACACACACACACACACACACACACACACACACACACACACACACACACACACACACACACACACACACACACACACACACACACACACACACACACACACACACACGGCAGAGGCAGGAATCAAACCCCCAACCCTGGAGGTGTGAGGCAAATGTGCTAACCACTAAGCCACCGTGCCCCCCCCTATGTAGGCTTCAAGTGACAGAAAAAGAATGGAGGAATAGATGGCCATGTCTGTGTTAGGCAAGCAGAAAAGCAACTTTCTGATCTTCCAGCTTTTATAGGCAGATTGACAAGGACATCCAGTCAACTATTACTGATGCACTTTCAGCAGGACATCCTCCTGAGTCTGCACAGAACCTGACTGTAGCTCATCCTTACTGCAGCTGAGTCAATCTTCACCCCAAAATACACAAAGAAACCAGTCCTGTTCATGCCATGGCTTCAGTCCCACAGAAAAAAAACAACATGACAATTTTTCAGTTTACATTGTCCAACTGATTATTCGCTTTCAATTTACATTTCCTCCAAAACAGTCAACACATCTGCATTCTGACATACCATATAAGAACTTATTCAAACTTTTGTTATCATTTGAATGTTTTAAAAGCCTGTGTTTTACTCTCAGATAAGATAGCACTATAATAAAACCTTCCTACACAAACCTCTTTGCTGGATTATGAGGCAGAAATTCATTGGATATGCTGTATTCACTCTTCCCTAGGACATTTATCACATTTTTGTCAGTTCTAACTGCATGCTTTCAGAACTACAGATGTTAATTTCCACATTTCACCCCAATCTGGAATATATATGGAGTATCACACAATCTGCTTGAATTGCATGTCAGTGAAGTGGAAATTTCCCACTCTAAAATTCACCAACACTCCTTCCACTCCAAATACAGCTAAACTACTATTCCTTTTTCTTGAGACTTAAATGCATTTGCATTAAAAATGAGAGGAAATGTGATAACCAATATTCTACAAAAGTTGTGCCATGGCCTATTTATAAGAGCACTATTTATAAGAGCACATGCTCTGACCTCTATACAGTCCACTCCAATTTTCTTTATCATACTGTTGATAAAACAGTGGCTGAAATCCTGCAGGATGATCCTGAGACTGCTTTCATTTTCATGTATAAGTCAGTGAAACAATCAGGCTATAAGAGACACAATCAACTTTACATTATCGGTCATCAGGCAGCTTCTCAGCATCAGAGTGCAGAATTTCAGTGTCAACAGTGATGGATAGAACATTCATGTCATGTCTGTTTGCATTACTACAGACTGTTACAGGAGCAATAAATTGAGGAAAATGTAGAGCAAAGATCTTTGAAACCCTCTGGAATGAATGTCATGGTTAGACATCAATAAAACATCAGCAACCATTTCCATTATTTACTGGTTTCACCTCTGACAGCCTCAGAAGCGATTTGTATACAGCTGATGAAAGACTTTTGTCCAAAATAATGTGACAGCAGTACAACTTATAAAATCGTTCATCAAGAAATTCTGATCAAACTTTAAAGCCAGTTTTTTTTCCTAACCTTTACGTTTTAAATTTGTGTCCACAGGCCCCTCAGATTCCCATTTTATTTCTGACCAAAGATCTGTGCATTCTGTGATGCTTTTCTGCTCGCCATAGTTATAAAAAGTGATTATTTGAGTCACTGTAGACTTCCTGTCAGCTCAGGCCAGTCTGCTCATTCTTCTCTAATCCATCTCATCAACAAATGGTTTGTGTAAACTCTCTGAATCATTGCAATCTAGAATATTGTGGACAAACATCCCAGGAAACCACAAATCACTGAAATCACAATTTTTATTTATTCTGATGTTTGATATGAATATTAACTGAAGCTCTTGTTCTGTATCTGTATGATTTTATGCATTGTGATGCTGCGTGATTGGCTTATAAGATACCTAGTGTTCCCATTAAAGTGGCCATAAATGTATATACTGTAGTATATAGACATCTTAGGTTCATGTAAAGATCTACATGTGCTATAAACAGCAGTAATAAACTTGACAAAGTCAGTATTTGATGTGCCAGTGCTTTGCTCAGTAGTAGAGGAACACTCTATGCAGTTCTATAAGGAAATTAGCTGTTTCACTGAGTTTCACTGAAACTAAGCATCGTGAAGAATCTGCCACAGTTCCTCAGGAAGCTCTCACTCTTTTTGCGAGTAAAACCCAAGCAGCCTTCATTATGTTTTTGGGTTTTTTTGGTCTGGAAAGTGGTCTCTTATGCAATAGGGTTTTTCCTTTTCTTTTTTTTTTCTCACTTCTTATGTAAATGGTTTTTTTACTGACTCAATAAACAAGAAGTCATAAAATCTCAACATCTAAATATACATATATATGTCCTTAATATTGCTCAAAAATATTATATATTGCAGGTTGTACTTTTAACATATTCATATATTCTTAGCTCATTTACATGAAGGGTGCCGATACCTCTGGAGCTTGCTGTATGTCTGTATATAACCGCAGGCAATAACTGTCTCTGAGTAACTGTGTGTGTGTGTGTGTGTGTGTGTGTGTGTGTGTGTGTGTGTGTGTGTGTGTGTGTGTGTGTTTCTTTGCTGATGATTCAATGCTACAAAACATGTACATCTTTCTTCAGTGTTGTAATTGTATAATTGTTAATTATAATTTGCACCGTAATATGCTTCAGTCTTTATATTGTATGTTGTTCCTCTATTCATCATGCCTCCATCATCCTTATACATCGTCTCCATCAGCACGCACCTGTGTGTACACATGGCGAGATGTGCCTACTTATTCATTAGCTCTGGCTGACCCAGCCAGGTCGTTCAGCGTGCTAAATGAAGTGGCTCTCATATACAGGAGATAATTACAAAGCAGTACTGGGATAGCATCAGTCAAGTGCGCTCTCAGGAAGCACGGCATGAATGAGAGGAGGTGCTGAAACAGGAGGGTGGAGTGACTCATTGCAATCAAGATTTCATGTGTTTGTATTTTCTCCAAAAACCATAAAACGTGAATAGGCTAAGGCTGATTTGGGGATTTATTTGCCATTATTAATGCATTGTATTATTTAAGCTTTACTGTTACTGAGCCTATACAAAGGTGTTTATATAAAATTTTCATCAATTAAAAAAATAAATGCACTTATAATATAATAAATCAACAGTGCTTCAGTTCCAGATCAACATTTTTAGCAAGCTCCTTAGATGCAGTCAAATCTAGCTAGAATTTCCTGTTATAAGATTGCAACAAATTAAATGTTATTTAACCAGTTTTTTTACCATGTATACTGATTTAGCTCAAACTTAACATTCATTTTTTAGAAAGAAGCACACTTGTCTCCCCGACAATAGAAGGTGGACATTTAAAGCTTAAAATGAGAAAAATAAATATCGAGCAATAGGTTTTAATAATCTTATATTTTGTTTATTGTAAACATCCATCCAATTTCTGTAGCGTTTATCCTACACAGAGTCACAGAAAACCTGGAGTCTATGCCAGAGCACTCGGGGAACAAGGTGGGGGACACCCTGGACAGGGAACCAATCAATCACAGGGAACAATCACACACACTCACACACACACGATGGATCATTTAAACATGCCAGTCAGCCTACAACACATGTCTTTATACTGTGGGAGGAAACCAAAGAACCCAGAGGAAACCCATTAAGCCCTGGGAGAACATACAAACTCCACACACACAGGGCAGAGACAGGAATCAAATCCCAACCATGGAAATATGAGGCAAACATGCTCACCACTGAGCCACTGTGCCCCCTACTGTGAACATGTAATAAGAAATACTAGAGAGATTTGACTACATCAAGATATTTCCGCTTGCTATTCATATAATTTGATACATATAAATGTCCAATGTAAGTAAAAGTGTTTAGACTATCTGTGTGACTGCTGATCTTCAAGCCACAAAGCCTGTAACATATTGATCTTAAGCTTACAGAGAGAATGTCATCTTTTAGCTCAGTCCAGCTAAGAGGGATTAAAATTGTTCGATTTCTGTAAGAGAGCCCATGATGAGAGGAAAGAACAAAAATGCAGGGTCCACCATAGCCCATTTTCTTATTGAATACAAGAGCCATGAGCAGTTATTTTAGCCTTTCACAAGAGCTAGGTGAGAGAAATGAATAGTTATCTCTATTTATCAGAGCAGAGAGTTGTAACACTGTGACTAGCTCTTCTGTCCTAACACTGAAAGCAGTGAGAGACATATGTTTGCTCCATCAGCTGCCAGCTAGCTCGAAAGCTAATGGACAGATTAGCCCTAAGCACTAGTTAGAGCCCTCCTGCTTATCTAAATCACACTGAGGTGTGTACTTATTAATTGAATTAAGAAATATGCTCAGTGTGTTTAAGTGGAGTAGGACTGAACAGTCTGAGGCACATGCGGTGAAACAGAGATAATATAGATGCCTTTGTCAGGTGCAGACTTTTCTTGTGGAAGGTGTAAAAAGAAGATACAGTGAATACAAACAAGAACATACAAAAACAGATACTTTAAGCAAGGCAAGGAGACAAACAAGACACTACATCAACAACAGCACAACAATGAGGTTCACAGGAACTAGAGGTGCTGGTTAGAGGAAACCCAGAACAGGTGTGGGTGCTACTGAGTTCATGCAGGGGTTGATGGGTAATGCAGTCTATGTCAATTCAGCATAACCGTGACAGCCTTCAAAAATCCATCCATCCATCCATCCATCCAGTCTCTACACTGCTTTTCCCTACTGGGTCACAGGGAACCTGGAGCCTATCCCAGGAGGCTCGGGCACAGGGAAGGGTACACTATCAAAGGCCACAATCACACACACACTCACACTGTGGAAAATTTGAGATGCCAATCAGCCTGTCTTTGGACAGGGGGAAGAAATTGGAGTGCCTGGAGAACCCCTCAGGGAGAACATGCAAACCCCACATACCCATATCCAATATATAGCAGAGGCAGGAATCAAACCCCCAACCCTGGATATAACCCTGGAAAATAATAAAGTTAAGCATTTCTTGGTCAGTTGATGAGTTTTACTGAGTTTAACTGCTAAAGCTGTTCTGGAGACTCTCTGACTGTCTCACTTGCTTCTGTTTTCTTTTTTCTTCTTTTTTTTTTCTTTTTTTTTTCCAGCAAAACCCAGAAGCCTCCATTACGTTTCAATCTAAAAAGTGGCTTGTTGTGTAATATGTTGCTTTCTTTACTGACATACAATTTCCTGTTTTCATTTTGTTATTTTTGTCCTAAAAGTTTTCACCCTAACTCACTAGCAGAAGTCATAAAAACATCTGTAACAAAAACAACTTTGCCACAGTACTGTATATCTGACTATCGTCCCTTATCGTCTTATCTAAAAATAAAAAATAAAAAAAACATAAATAAAAAACACAAGTTTCATTATATTACCTCTTAAACAATAAATGTGTAGCCTCAGCTTGAAGGCTCTCACAGGACAGTGGTGTGTCCTAGAGCTTTTCCTTTGTATTTGTCTTATTTCTTGTTATTTTTCCTTTAAAACAAACAATAGTTGTTACTGTAGTAGACCTGTAATGCCTTCTATCTTTATTTCTACTGTAAATATAATATGACTGTTTACACAGCAGTGCAAAATTCTTAAGCACCCTCATTTCGTGCAACAAATTTTGTCTTAATTTGATGGATTTTTATGACTTCTGCATTATGACTTCTGCATAAAACATTCCCACAATTTATCTCCTTTCTCTCGTGTATAACCCAACATGCTTTGTGTTTCCAGGACCAAAAAAGAAAGAAAAAAACAATACAACCTACTAAAACCTTGTATCGATAACCCACAAAAAAATCAGATACAACCTTCCCACTTTAGATAACAGGAAATGGCATCACTACACCTCATACATAGCAGAACTGGATTTACAGGAAACAGCAACAGATGTGTGGGGAAAACTCTGGCAAAGTGATTGAATTAGACCGGCCCTTAAGGGAGCAGAGGAACGTTCAATTACAGTCATGAATCATTTTCAAACACAGAATTACACATTTGGACAAAATGATAGGACCCTTGCAGCACTTACGTGACCTGATCCAGAGATAATTGTACGTCCTCAATTACCTGCTCAGACTATAATTTCTCACAGACGCTCAGTTAAAGGTACAGTGTTCTGCTGCTAGTCAGCTAGTAGATATATCACCTGAAAAAAAGAATAACAGTTTCTACAGATGCAGCACTGAGACATCCAGAGTGCAAAGCCTTATCATAAAACTGTACATTTAAATTAAATTTGTGTGTGTGTGTGTGACAGAGAGAGAGTAGGTGAGAGAAGAAAAGAATATAAAGCCTGTGCTTAAGCTTGCATAAATCTGCATTCCTTACATGAATAACTCATTTATACTGAATGAAAAAAATTGGAGAGATTGATGAATCTTCTAAATCCATGGGCATAGGTTTATTGGTCAGTACATAAATTACTTGTCAAATACTGACATCGGAAAAATGTCTTTATTTAAAAAAAGATGAAACCGCAAAATCACATTGTGATAATATACACTCGAGGTTTCCTACTTCTTCAGGTCTACTGTGACATGTAAGGCCTGTATGATTTTTTATTTTTTTTTTGTCTCCTTTAATTAAGAATTGTTTAACTGGTTTAATTATAATAGCCATTTCTGCCAACTAGATGTGGGCGTATCCAGGGACATGCTAAGAAAAGTTTAACTTTATGCACATATGGAGCAACTTGGTGCAGCAACTACCAATGGGGATGAAGACTTATGAGGGAAGTAATGGTGGAAGTAGACTTCTCCTTCATCTCGCATGATACGATGCAGATAAACACAGCTAAATTTTGTACACAAACACCAAATCTTACTCAGAATATTTCTTTTTAGCTGAAAGAAAACTGAAAAACTAGTTGCACTGAAATGTTATCACTATGGCAACCAGTAGTACGAACATCTACTGACGAATTCATTGTACAGCGACTGGAGGATTCCAGCGATAAAACCTCTATATGTGTGAATGCTTTTTTCTCCTCAACCCTGATATCACATCAGCATGACTGTTCCCAGCATGAAAAGTAAACAACGCAGCACTTCTTATCTTGAAATGAGTTATAGTGTATTAACTTTCAGCAATCAACAATACTGACTATACAATTCACTCTTATGAGGATGAGAAATTACATATCCTCGTATCACTCATCACAGTTTGTTTGTTAACTAGTTTTGTTGCTAATAAAATATGAACCCGGAGGCATCCATGGATTTTTCTTCCTACTTTATAGTTCATTTAAAAAAATTTTACTCTTTACACTATAATTTTAGTTCAAAAATGTTATCAGCCAGAACAAAGAGGAGTACACAAATCCCCTTGAGATGCTGATTATCACTTAGAGCTGTAAAATCCTGACTTCTACCTGATACCGTGAACAAGCCTGTGGAACAAATATCTCGACATTTTTAAAGCAGAGTCAAGAAGTTTTTATTGTCATTATGGCCATATATAGCTGATGCAGTACACAGTGAAATAAAACACCGCTCCTCCAGGACACTGCTGCTACATAAAGACACAGAGCGACCGAAGATAACACAGACCAAGTGCTAAAGAGTACAAATTAACCTACTGATATAAAGTGCATGCGTGCAAACAGTTAAAAGCAAAGAGACAATAGAATGCACTAGGACAGATACATAGCACTGACTAGTCTTCAGTTTAAAGAGCTACAGAAAACTAAACAGCCATAGAAAATGAAAAGCCTTTGAAATTTCCTCATCTTTCCCTCAAACTCTTCATCACAGACCCAAAGTAAAGGCAGTTTTGACAGAGTTGTAATTCTCTGGCATTCAGACCTGGCTAATCTGTACCAGCTCCAATAGCCATCCATCACACAGCTGGTCCAAGATTCATTACCAAGCACCAACTGCTGCTCAGGAAATGCTCGGCTTGTCTGTCCTGGCAGCTGCAGAGCTTCAAGACACATTTGTCTCTCTAAACCTTGACACCATCAGAGCTCAAGAAGTCTAGTTGAGCTGGAATCAATGTCTGTAGTAAATGTGCACCATTCAACGTGAGATAAATATAGATATGGTCTTGTTAACAGTGGATTGCGTGTTTAATAGCAGAAGGGAGTAAGAGTCACTGCAGGGTTTGTCTCTGGCACAAAGGAGGCGTCATCACTCTCAAGCAATCTGCTGTCAATGAAGCTTGCTTGGAATAGTTTCAAGATGTTCTGGGACCAGGAAAATAAACTGCCTGTGTGGTTTTATGTTATGGTCTAATCGTTCTATATCGTGCTATCGCTCACCTCCGATATTTAAAATGCTTTCTGCACTGCTAGAGTAAAAGGAAGATGTAACACCTTTAAGTGCTGCCAGATTTTCTGTTGAATGTGCATAGTTACCCATAAAATCCAAATTATATTCATAGCATTTATGAAAAAGCATTCTATTTTTATATGAATAAGGCTGAAAATAGGATCATTAGACATACTCCAATAGAGGTGATCACCTCAAGAGAGAAAATAAAATCACTTCCACCTTCAGACAGAAAACGCTTTTTCTCTTTTCATCAGTGACGACTGATCTGTACGGCTGATGTCATCAGCATGCAATCAAGCACGAAGATCTCTCCAGCTAAACTCACCTATATATCTATACCTATCTATCTATCTATCTATCTATTTATCTATCTATCTATCTATCTATCTATCTATCTATCTATCTATCTATCTATCTATTTATCTATCTATCTATCTATCTATCTATCTATCTATCTATCTCTCTCTCTCTCTCTCTCTCTCTCTCTCTCTCTCTATATATATATATATATACATATATATATATATATATATATATATATATATATATATATATATATATATATATATATATATATATATATATATATATATATATATATATACACATATATATACATATATATATATATATTTTAGAAACGGTCTGGTTTACAAATCATGAAAGGCTTACAGATAACACACGTGATGTGAGCTGACAGGGAGAGACTGAGAAGAGCAGCAATGTCCCATCACTTATTATTCTCAGTCAGAGGATGGCTCATGCTGAGATGGTGTGTGCAAAACGACAGGGTTCAAAAGGAAGACTCATAGCAGCAGAGTGGAGATATATATATATATATATATATATATATATATATATATATATATATATATATATATATATATATATATATATATAATAAAAGAAGGTTACAAATATAAGTCACATTTAGGAAAAATCAGCTTTATCAATTTAGTTCAGCTTAGAAGCGGATAAAAGAAGTGTGGTATTTAATTCAGTAAAGTGATTATAAATAGCAAAAATGTGGAACATGCTCGATAAGGCTAAAGTGCTATACGTCTGCAGTGGTCATGTTCTAAGCACTTGTTAAAGACATTATGCAAATATTTCATTTAATATGCGCTGGCTAAAGGAGAGAATTAAACCTGTGACTGCTGCTGCACTGGAGTTATCAGACTACCTGGGGCACAAGTCCCCTAATAACAATAAGCTTCATTTAATGAGTGAAGTGTCCCTACCCTGCTCTGTAATGGCTCATTTGATTCTCAGACTGATGGAGAGTCACCTCCCCGAGCCACATGGAATGACTGGTGAAATGAGCAGACAGTACTGTCTCTGGCCCACGGTGAAGCGTCTTCACTGACGCGTAATTGAGTAGTGGTCATTAGAGCTACATGGTCAGTCAGATCTCTCCTCTTTGACTAGATGGAAAGACAATTACAGGAGAAAAGAAATGGGGAAACTGAGTGAAAGAATGGAGCAGTGCTAAAATAAAAGAAAGAGAGAGAAAAAGACAAGAAATGAGATGAAAAACAAAGAGAATGACAGACTTCTGTGTTGGAATTGTTACAAGCTGCAGTTTTGTCTAAATATTGAAAAATTTATCTTATTTACACACGAGTATAGGCAAGACATATGAAATCAGTACATTCCGGGACGTTGTTGTTTATGAGCAATTCAGCAGCTTGCAAAAGAAAATTTTTCACTTTATCATCTTGAGATCGCAGCCATCCATCACCAGGAGTCCAAAAGAGATAAACTGCCTATGATCTCTGCGGGTGAGGAGCGTACACTCTCTCTCCTGTCAATCACAGGGACACTAGCCAATCTTAGGTGCCATGCATGTTTTTCTCTGAGTCTGTTACTCCACCCAGGGCATGAGCAGCAGTTGGAAAAGCTGTGGCTGACTGGCTGCACATGTCTCAGAGGAAGCACATGTTAGCCTTCACCCTCTCTGACTGGAAGGAATTAGGTAGAAATTTGTGAAGAATCCAAAAAAAGGATGAAATCATGTTTGCCCTATAAATGAATGTCAATTTTTTTTATTTCAAAATAGCATTTCAATGTTTATTTCAATGTTTTGAAATGCAGTTCATATTAACAGAGATTACTAAGAAAATATGGCTGAAATCCTTCTTTTTTATGCTATAATAATAATTTGTTCAGTAATTCTATTCAGACCGTTCCATCAGCTGTAATGCTACAACATTGTTCTTGAAATTCATTATAACTAGTCTTATATCCGGTAATCATCTCTTTTCATATCTTAGGTTGTAGTTTCTTTATTATAGATTAGTATTAGGTAAAACACTGCCCTGATGTTGCTGTAATATTGCTTCACAAGCATTAATCATGTAGGAATCAAACCCAAGCATGATTCAAGTGGTTGCTAAGAGACGGTATGCAAAGAGAGACAGATGTGATTTTATGGTAAGAATATTATTTGGTGACTGGTAGAGATGTGTCATCTGTATACATACAGTGAGACAGACTGCAAGCCTTATTAGTGAAATGCAGACATTCAACCCATCCAGCTCACTATACAGACAACACACACAAACAACTAGGTCACATTTACAGAAGTGGAAGTTTTCTATCCACTCGGCACAGAAGTACATGCTAAAAAAGAAAGAAAAATCTTCTGTATTTATTAGAAGCTACTCAGTCTGAAATATTTCACTCTGAGAAGTTAAATATAAGTGCTTGAGAGACTTAATGAAATGCTTAAATCTACTCGTGCCATCCCACACTGTTGTGATTATTAGAATTAGAAATATCCCTAATATCCCTTTTTTTTTAAATGAATACCTTAGATGATATGGTGTTAATAGATAAGAGGATGATTATAAGTGTTATTTCCTTTAAAGGGACCCTGACCGAGGGCCTCATTGTGACCTGACTATTCATTTGATTTTATGTAATTTGTTTAGTGGCTAATTGGATGCTTGTTAAATCCTTTGTCTCTCAGTTATAATCCTCTCGAGTTACAGCCGGAAGACTTGAGCATGCAGTCTGTCTCAGCTGGGACACTGAAAGTGCTTCTTGGAGAACACCAGCTTTCTGGAAGCAGGGGTTTCTACTTCTCTGTCAACCTTCTTACTTGTTAACTAACCTCTTTTTCTTTCTATTGATCACAATGATACTTTATGTTTTGAAAAAATTTTATATAAACACATACTCATGACAAAACCCTCATACAATAAACATGAGCCTGGATGGTGCTGAAGTATGTACACTATAAGGCCAAAAGTATGTACACCCCTGACCTTCACACCCATATTTTATTCTTCCCCAAACTATTACACAACTCTATAGGATCTGTCTATGGCTGTGTCCAAAATGGCATACTGCACACTATGCAGTTATACTATACACTATGTACTCTACTGTCTAGTGTATGAATTGAAGAAGGGTAGTATCGTCTCTAATGGAACACTAAGGATTTTTTACTGATCATAAGTATAAGTCATTTCCCAGTCGAGGTCAAATGACATAAAATGCGACGTTGCTAGGTTTAGCAGAATAGAGTGAATTTTTTAAACCACACACCATGGGCTAATATAAAAGTCATTTCTAAGATGTCTTGTCCACCAAAGTGTTATCAGCCATCTTGAAATGTTTTCCTCATCCGGTTTAAGCGCTTGGTAGCCCCGCCCCTCTTTCACTACGTTCCACTAGCTGCAAGCATTCAATGTTTGAAGTGTTCATTATTCCACACTTCATATTTTCCAGGTGAATAAGTGCATCATCCAGGTAATTGAAGTGTACTTCTTTTTGTGTGCAACACTACTCACACTATTTACAGAACAAAATGGCATAGAATAGTGATTAAGTGTGATTTGGTACACACCTTTTTTAGCATTACAATTTTCCTTAACTAGGATTGTGGCTCAAACAGTGTTCCAGGATGCCAAAGCCCCTGAGGTGTGTTAAAAATGGAGTGGGAGAACTGGAGAGTCCTGCACAGAGCCCTGACTCTGACTCAACCCCACTGAACACCTTTGGGATGAACTGGAACACCGACTGAACCCCAGACCTCCTCACTCTCACAACATCAGTGTCTGATCTCACTAATGCTCTTGTAGCTGAATGATCACTAATCCCCACAGCCATGCT
Source organism: Hemibagrus guttatus (assembly GCA_033459395.1). Classification (NCBI taxonomy): domain Eukaryota; kingdom Metazoa; phylum Chordata; class Actinopteri; order Siluriformes; family Bagridae; genus Hemibagrus; species Hemibagrus guttatus. The sequence continues at coordinate 20,208,490 of JAUCMX010000018.1, forward strand.
CCAACATCTAGTGGAAAGCCTTCACAGAGGAGTGGAGCACTTTATAACAGAACAGGGTGTGATAGTCAGGTGTATAATATTATATATGGCCATATAGTGTTCTGAGTAATAACAGTAATCTCATACTTGAAGCATATTAAAGATGGGAGAAATATCAAAGATCAGGATACACCACTATTTCCCCTTTGTAACACTTCTGTTCATAGTTCTGACTCTACATGAGGTAAAGCAGCCAGCTGTGTGATGTGTGTTGACATCATTGACTACATTACATTACTGCTGCAGTATAAATATGCACTGATGCTAGGTTTCTTGGGATGTCACCTTATACCATGTGTTCTCAAGAAAAACAAACTGTCAGCATTACCTCGAATAGCCTTGACATTTGCTTCTCCAACAGCAGAGGCAAGAACGGGAACAAAACAGTCCCCTGGCCAAACAACAGCCAAAGGCTGGTCACCATGACACAAAAGTAGATGCACAAAGCAACTATACAAACGTCCAGTAAAACAAAGACCACTGCTTTACATGACACTGCAAAATTCAAGCTCATTATCAGTTAAAGTTTAATTAATGAGATTGATGTTCCTGCTCATCTGCCAACACTTCAGTTTGTGCTGTAAATAACAGCTCTTCCTCCAGACCAAGATGACTCACCCATCTCTCTAGAGATCTGAACGAAAGCCTCCACGCCGCTCTCGCCGTAGTTGCCCTCGGAGGCCAGAGTGGACACGTAGTTCCACCCCATGGCTGTGACGATGTCCAGCATGGCCTGTGCCTGGTAGGAGTCTGGCGGCACCACACGGGAGAAGAAGTCGTATCGGGTGTTATCACTCAACTCTGGGGCTGTGGATGCGTAGCTGATCTGAGGAATCTATAAAACAACAAACAAAATGAGAGTGTGTGTAAGAGAAAAGAGAGTAAAGAAGATGGACATGGGAAAACAGATGCCGCTGAAGACACCATTTGATCATGTTACAGATGGTCAAGGTGATTATAGTAGCACAATGAGACTAACTTGGAGCAAATGTCTGAGGCTGAGTGAGCAAGTGGGTGTGCTCATCTCCGCTGAGAAGGCTAGATAATGGGGTTTGGGGTGTTTGATGGAGTGATTTATCTAAAGGCAGCGTCTAGGCACTGAGCTCAGAAGCATGGAGCTGGAGTATTAGTTTTATAATGCAGGACCGAGTCTGCATCTCAGACACAGTCGTAGATAAATCCAGACAATTATCTTCACCATACATGATGTGTTTGTTTTGGTCCCAGCTACCACTATGGCAAATCTTTCTTCAAGCCAAAGCATTCGGTTTGCAGAGAGTAGCACCATCTGTCTGGGATAGATGATGAGTGATGATGTCTAGTGCGAGTCTGACACTGAAAAATGTGCCATATTTAAACTGTTCCATTTAATGAGTTATGAAATTGAAAGCTAAGCATCTGATAAAATAATAGAGAATATATGGACAAGAGTGCCTGGCTTTTAATGTCGTTTTTCTATTTTTCAACAAATTTTGAGCCATTGCCAGTTCATGCCCCCTAGCTAGTCTTCTGCTATCAGTAAACAACGACCAACTGGGGAGGATGAATGGCAGCACATGCTTCCTCACACACACGAAGCTAGCCATCTGTTTGAGTTGTTGCTTTACAAGGTGACAAGGCAGCTAAATACACTTGAAGGAAAGCACTAACCTTTCACAGATTCCCATGACTAGCAACAGGGCTAGACAATTTCTTGATGAGACCTGCACATTGCAGTGTTTTGGCCTCCAGATAACTGCAGCGTAATCTCCATACCTTTGAACACTGCCTCATCACCTGTAAATGTTCCATTTAAATGCAAAGACTTGTTTAGTAAAGCCAGTTTTATGCTATAGAATTTTTTGGCCTGATTTTGCGGCATAATGTGACACATCAAATAAGTAGCCGATTTAGTACCAGTGTGAGCAAAGACAATGTTCTTGCAGCATCCGAAATTTTTTATTGTAAGCGTGACCGCTGTTACATGATCTAATAGCTACCAGTAGGATGATGGCACAAAATATGAAATATTCCAATTACATGAAACTCACAGGACAAATACAAAGACAGTAAACCAGACACACAGGATTTAAAAGAGCACTTTGTTGTATGCCATCACAGTTACATCACTACAGGACTAAAAGGGACGTGGCTTGGAAAAGAAATAAAGGATGAATTAGCGTATACATGTATATCTGTAGCTAATTAGAATGCAAATGCTTTGTACATCAAGTTTATTTAAAATAATTTCATGATTTACAGCCAAAGAGCTACAAATCTGTGCTGTGTAACTGTGACCCCAATGCAGCACAAGCTAGTCATTTCATATAATCATAGGTCTACGATCTTTAACATGTAATCTGACGTGAAGCACATGGTATTGCATAGTGTGTTATAGAATTCTGTCGAGATTTTTTTTTTAGGCCACTGGAATCACATAGCGTAAAAGCGGCTTAAGGATTAGAAATCGGCTTTGGTTGAGCTCAGAATGTAACCTTCCTACAATACGTTACAGCTGAACAATAGTGGACAGTCCATCCCCTGACACATCAACAAAACATAACGGTAAATAAATAGGTGAGGCCTGAGAGGAAAGACAGATAGTCTGATAGGAAATGCAACCTGAAAAGGAGAAGAGACAAAAGACAGACTTTAAATTGGATCAAACACCACACATCAAAAAAGCACTACTTGTTTTTTCTCAGCCCTAAATATTCTCGGTAAAGCTCAATCTCAAAGTCTTATGAAAGTAATGAAAAGGTCTGTGTGTGTGTGTGTGTGTATGTGTGTGTGCATGTGTGTGTGTGTGTGTGTGTGTGTGTGTGTGTGTGTGTGTGTGTGTGCATGTGTGTATGTGTGTGTGTGTGTGTGTGTGTGTGAGGGTGTCACATCCCGAGCTAATTGAAGCACCCAGGTATATCCTGCTGATAGATAGAGCTCCAGCAGTGATAATTAACCCCACTACAGACCTACACCATGCACCAGCTGCATTATGCAAACACCAGAACCTGGAGTGAACCTCGAGTCATTCACACGAACTACACACATTTATTATTGCTCACAAATATGCTCTTATTCCTAGCTCTACTAGTGTGTGGGTTTTTATCTACCGTATAATGATGTGTTTATGCGTTCTGTCCTTTTTCGGCATTAAGTAAGAAAATAATGTTTATCAGTTTGATGAAAAGTGAGTATTTTAGTTATTTGAGAGGATCGTGGACTATAGCAGACACTCCATGCACACTACGACAGATTCTCTGCAACACCGAAAGGTACAGGAAGTTATTCCTTCCCTCTACAAGTCATCAGTGCGGTTGGGGGAACTGAGAGGGCGCTGGAGGCGATGGACCTGTCTGTAGAGTTCACACACCCAGCTCTCCTCTGCATAGTGCACAGATTTTTACATAATTCCACTGCACATTCTTGCGCACACACACACACACACACACACACACACACACACACACACACACACACACACACACACACACACATGCTGCCACTTAATTTATGACATTAATTATAACTATTGTGTACTTTATGATATACGCACTCTTATGACACAGCAAATGTGCTGTTTCTAAATCTGGCAACCTGTGATATATTTCATACAGTTCATCGGTAGAGAGTAACACAGATTGTAAACAGAGTGGAGATTTCATTCTAGTTAGATTTTTATTCTTTCTTTCTTATTTGTGAGTTTATCCTGCACTTGTGAACTGTTTCAGTTCTTCCTGTTGCTCTTCTGCTCTTGTGGCTGTCAGGATTGTCAGGACTGTCTGCTCAACTCTACTCTACTCAAACTTTACTTAAATTCTACTCTCTACCCAAGCCCTAATTCACTCAAACTTTACTATACTCAAAGTCTACTCTACTCAAACTCTATGCAAACTATACAATACTCAAACTCTACTATACTCAAACCCTACTCTACTCACACTCTATGCAAACTCTACAATACTCAAACTCTACAATACTCAAACTCTACTCTATTCAAACCCTACTCTACTCAAACCCTACTCTACTCAAACTCTAATCTACTTAAAAGCTGCTCAAATTCTACTCTACTTAAACTTTACGCTACTCAAACCCTACCCATCCCCTAATTTACTTAAACTCTACTATACTCAAACCCTACTAAAACTCTACTCTACTCATAATATACTCTACTGAACTTAAATTCTACTCAACTCAAACTTTACTCAATCCTGCTCACATCAACAAATTCAAATCAATTCAACTCTACACAAATTCTACTCTACTCAACTCTGATCTAATTTACGCAAACCCTATTCTACTTTAATCAACACTATCCCACACTATACTATACTCTACTCTGCTCAAGTCTAAGAAATCTAAGCATAAAATCTCTCCAAACATTATTATTCCAATATTAATGGTACAATTTGACAGAATATTTCAAACATGCTAAATGCATCATTAAACTACACAGCATGCTTGCTAGCCAGGGAAATGTCTGTAATTTTAGCACATGACTCAAGAGTCCCAGAGTGATAATCACCATGTGCTTTGGAGTGAGCTCAACTTAAGCCAGCAGTTATGACAGACAAATGAATGAGGACAGAATCACGGGTGAGAATCATGTGTAAATGTGTGATGAAAGCCAAATACTGAGTCTAAAGTGGTATATTTGGAGATATTGCACATACAGTATTTACATAATTAATGTAATCTAGCAAGTAAAAAATATCATTTAAACACATTAAACATTGTATGCAGACTATAAGTGTCGTAGTGGGAGATATTGCACCCACAGAATCAGACAAAGTCAGACCTGCACGTCTAGATAACCAGTAAGTACAAGTGTCCATTTCACACAGGACACAGAAAATGTGCTGCTTTTGTGCACTTCAAATCAGCAGCAAGAGAAATCAATATGTTTTTATTCCATCCAGTGAGATATTCCAGATACAACAAGCATAAACCAAACAATTGGGCATCAATTCAGAGGCGCAGTGGCTCTACTCAGGGTCTCTCCTGGCTTTCACCCAGGAACTCACCCTATCAAGCTCAGCAATCCTGCACACAAACCTCTTCTCTCTCAACTGCATGTCTCACCATGTTATTCAGCAGCTTGTGACCGTAGGTGAGTATACTGTAGGAAAGTACCACAGACCGGTCCAGTGACTCTGTAAAACTCCTGCTGTGACTAATTTCCCTTCTGAATCAGTTCCAACAATGCTTTTTTAATGTAAGTCCTGATGTTCCATTCCATCTTTTGTTACTGTCCCTCTGCTTCTTATAAATGTTTCAGTGAACAATCTCTCCTGGATACCCCAGACAACTTGCATGCTGTATATTTTCAACACATTTTGTGCTTGTAGCTGTTTTACTATATAACTTCGGATTTTGTCATTTTTAAAATCCCATTATTCAGTCACACACAGAATAGGATGGCTTCCCTTTTCAGTCTGGCTTCTCTTGAATTTTCATCCTTAAGGTTTCCTTTACCTCTGGCTTGTTCATTCCGGTTCTACATCTACAATATAATATATAAATTAATATAATATTTTATTTTATTTTATTTTATTGTATCTTCTAATAGGGAGGTTTTTTGGCTGTGTGATTATCAGTTGAACACACAGAAGGAATTTGAAGAAGACATTTAAAGGGCAGACTGCATACAGGGTTAACGGTTTATTTGATAGAATAGACTTGTGGTAATGACCTTGGTAAAAGAATTGTAATGTGTCAGGAAGTGGGCTGGAGTGATTATATCTTTAAGCTTTAAAAAATCTGCACTAAGTTTCTCCTGGAATGTGAACAGATTTCAGTATAGAGTTTTACAGCAAGATGTTACATTGTCTGTACCGTAATTAAGAACTAAACAATGTATTTTTTTTATTTTTTGATTACAATATGGTGCAGTGTCAAACCACACCACACACACACACACACACACACACACACACCACACACACACATTGTGTTACTATGCTTACAAGTGTAGTATGACAGTTATTGACATTAATGCAGTTATTTTTATTCATGCAAAGTTGTTGTTTTTTTGGGGGGGGGGGTTATATACTAGCTGTATATACACAGTATGTATGTTCTAGATGTAGAATGTGTATACTAGCTCTCTAAGCCATAGTTCAACCTAGGAGCCTTTTTAAAGAGAGTGTGAGACAGCAGTCGCTGCTATATTGAACACTAGATTTCATTTTAGTGTTTAAATTTCATTTTTAACAATGGACATTGTTTCAGAGCAGCTTTACAGAAATAGACAAATAAAGAAAAGGTTCAAGTTTAAATTTTTATTTATCCCTAATGAGCAAGCCTGAGGCAACGGTGGCAATGAAGAACTCCCTGAGACAATACACTCCTCAGACTCTCCTAAAGTTAAGAAGAGTGACTTCTGGTCTAAAACATATTTAATAATGCTACAGTTTTGTTTTGATTGCTAAGAAGCATGATCACTACCGAAGGCACTTTTTCAAAACTTCATATAGTCTGCATTACCAGTATGACTCTCGGATTAAGTTCATCTCATCTCCAAAACACGTTAAATAAGCTCATTCATCCAAAACACTGGCTACAATTCTTACACAGAAAGCACACACACTATCACTCCTAACACACAGACCTAAAAAAAAAAAAAAACACTAACAGAAATGATGTAGTTTTCAGTTTGGTCTTTTAAGTTTGAATGATTTATCACATAAATCAGTATTTCATTATAGAATAAGAATAACACCTTTTCATTTGAATGACTGTATTAAAGTGTATGTACTGTAATGTAAAGTATATTTACTGCCGTAATTTACTTCAATATCCTTTATTTTTTCTACATCATGACAGAAATATATCACAATCACTCTCTCTGCCTGTCTTCATTCCCCACCAACCAACCAGTTTCCAAACAAAATCATTCTGAAGCTCCTTTTACTAAAAGATAGTAAGGAGACTAAAAACAAGACTCACGAATAGGCAATTAGCTGTGGTAGGAATGATTATTATTTCATTTTATTGTAAATATTCTGCTAAGATTTTCTCTATATTTTATATACACTGATCGGGCATAGCATTATCACCACCTACCTAATATTGTGTCCCCGTTTTGCTGCCAAAACAGCCCTGACCCGTCATGCACTGTGTATTCTGATACCTTTCTATCAGAACCAGCATTAACTTCTTCACCAATTTGAGCAACAGTAGCTCGTCTGTTGGATCGGATCACACGGGCCAGCCTTCGCTCCCCACGTGCATCAATGATCCTTGGCCGCCCATGACCCAGTCGCCGGTTCACCACTGTTCCTTCCTTGGACCACTTTTGATAGATACTGACCACTGCAGACCGGGAACACCCCACAAGAGCTGCAGTTTTGGAGATGCTCTGATCCAGTGGTCTAGACATCACAATTTGGCCCTTTGTTAAACTCGCTCAAATCCTTACACTTGTCCATTTTTCCTGCTTCTAACACATCAACTTTGAGGACAAAATGTTCACTTGCTGCCTAATATATCCCACCCACTAACAGGTGCCATGATGAGGAGATCACCAGTGTTATTCACTTCACCGGTCACTGCTCATAATGTTATTTCTAATCGGTATATACTCTATTTTCTCTATATATTTACTCTATTTCAGTGTGGTTACTGCACGAATTTGCTATCAGTCCATTTGACTGTGTTTTTAATAGTTTTGAAAGCAGTGTGTTAGCATTTAAAAATTGTGCTGCAGATATCTAGTCTTGTGCAGGTGCTGGAGTGTGGTCATATAATGGTTCATATTTGCTCTGCATAGACTTAAGGCCTTAACAGCGTTAACAATCGAGAAAAACATAAGAATAATTCAATAAGACGACCCAGAAGTGAAAAAAGCTTCTGCCAAAATGGGGCGAAACACATGTGAAGTTTTGTAAATGTATCTGATGCTAAAGGTAAATGGTTGTAACACCAAATATAGACGTTGTTTAGATTTACGCTGTTTGCTTCTCTTTATATTTGATTTTTCATTTTATGCAGAAAACGTTTAATTTCATAATTTTTTTGTTACAGCATTTCTGTACAGTTCTGCACATACTGTGTGATATCTTAAACAATAGAAACAATTCCAGACATTTACTCAGATTGTATAAGTATTTCATATCACAATGTCTAAAATTCCTCTGCGTGAATCCTGCTCCCAAAGCGTCCTGAATCCATCCATAGAAGATGTGTGAATAGTTTGTAATGGATTATAAATAGAGAATATTCTGTGTCCTGCACTGATCCAGTCTGAGCCAGTTGTCTACGCTAAGATGATTGGCATTTACATTTGAATATTGTATATATATCCTTATGTAGTATCTTACTTGAAAGTAACGGGGAAAAAAAGTTGATTGAAGGCACCGTCTAATGTAGAGAGAGAGATTCTTGGCTAAAGGCAGTAGCAATTACAAGGATTGAAAGATGGCACTTGATTTGTTTCCAACTTGTATTATGAATAATAACACAGTGATTTTCGTCACTTTACCGGAAAGCAACATTTTTCTCCAGTGTCATAAAGGCACCAGTGTTCCCTTTTCAAGCAGAACTTCAACTAAGTTATAAATCTGAACATTCAGAAGAAGCAGCCCTGCTGAGAGTATAATTTTAGTGGGTGGGTTTTCCTGAGTCCTACCCCTATAATATAGACAGATCTTTCAATCAAATGATGAAAAAAAAAGTCAGAACTATTAGTCAGAAACATATGGATCTTGTGAATGGATGGCATTGATGGGTAGAAATCAATTTAAAGTTGAGTTGGATTTGAATAATGAGAAATGTTCTGATGTTGAGTTCAATTCTTAACTTCCTTTGAGACACGGAAGGAAAATATTACTTTCCAGTAAAATGACACAAATCATTATGTTATTATTCATAATACAAGTACAAATTGGAAACAAATCAAGTGCCTTCTTTCAATCCTTGTAATTGCTTCTGCCTTTAGACCAGAATCTCTCTCTCTACATTAGATGGTGCCTTTAATCAACAGGGCTTGTGCTATTAGAACTGTCCGAAAGCTAATACAGAAGGGAATAGTTTAGCTATATTATGAATGTTGAATGAGTTTTTTTCTGCCTGTAGCAATTTGGTACATTTCTTCAAATTAATGTAGTTGCCCTCAAAACAATTAACAAAGCAAACCAAGCACACGCTTATGTTCAATATTCACTGCATAGTGAAGCACTGTATTTTATTCTAGGAATGCAATTATAAAAAACTATCAGTGTGTTCTCTGTTTTCTGATAACAAAATTTAGCTGGAGATACAAAATAAATGAATGCAATAACCTATTTCTGTGAAGTCTTTAATTCTTTAAATAAATAACATTCTTTAAATAAATGTACTGCAATCATGGAACCATATACAGCTTGCCTTTCCATTTCAGCTGGACCGAGAACTTCATCAACATCACAGCATACAATTTCTCAAGTCAAGCATCATGAGAAAAAAATGCTGTGAATGTTGGATCCATCCTTGACATGCTTGTGCCTAAATATCACCACAGGCCTATTCATTTGCTTGAACAAGACTTACTTGCTTCTAAGAGTTGTGATCATGTACTTTCCATGTCCAAGAGGAGAAGAACTCCTCAGCTGGATTCAGGAAAGGAGAATACTGTCGACTGAACTGTGGGTGATGTGAACATTGTTTCAAACAGCTATTGCACAATTTGCTCCTGAGTGCCTTGTGGAAAGAGGATCTCAGTGAGGAACCTGCCAAATATAGGTGCCTTTCTGCGTTGTATAGCCCCAAGACAGCATTGTGTGCCACAACATCAGTGACTGAAATCACAGCACATTCAGTGCCTCCTCTATGTCCAGGGACGACGGCCACTCACATTTCTCCCTCTTCTCCTTTTTTTGTGAAGATTGAAGACAAGGCTAATAGACTCTCATGGCAGAAGTAGAATGGTATAGTTACTTACTAGTTTTCCCTCGGAAATATGCGGATAATTGAAGCCACTGTGGATCTGTTTATATTTCTCTGAACTCTCTGCCCAGCTTCTCTCGAAGAGAGACCATGATTTATGACATGATCAATAAAGGTGGCTCTGATTTCATTTGAAAAACGTTTGTACGCTATATTTCTACTTCTCCTCACTCCTCTTACACCGTGCTCTTCCCTTCTTCTCTGTCCATGTTGTCTTATATTTTCTCATCTCCTCTCCCTCTACTCCTTCCTCTTCCAACATCCTCAACTCTTCTTGCCCCATTTCCTCTTCCTATACCCTCTTCTCCACTCTCGTCATCTCTTTCTACCTCTCCACTGTTCCTCTCCCTTTCATTAACCTTTTTTGTCCTCCAGTGTGACTGTTTATAAAGCATGAAATCTAAAATTATCACCCATTAATGTGTGGCACCATTTTAGTTCATTTCATTTAAACTTATTATCACAAATTGTACATCATTTTTGTTATTTGTGTTCAATAGATATCATTTACAAAAAACTGTCATTTTTTGAGCAAAAAAAAAAAGGCAGAAATTCTGATTTATTTGACTATTGTTAATATCAGAGAACTTTAGGTTTATAATGTTTATAATATAATGTTTATGGATCATGACAGACTGGTATATGTCAAAGCATAGTCAGGATACTGTTTTGAAAACCATTTCAAATGAATCATAATGACACCTGTTGTCCTCGTGGGTTGAAATGAACCCTGTCTGGTTTGACTGTTTATAAAGCATAAAGTATCACTCAGCTCTGTGTTAGACATTTTTATCCAATTTTTATGGAATTATGGTCAATAAATCTAATTTACATGAAATGATACCATGTTTTTCAGTCAAATAAACAGATTATTATTTTGGATAATCACTGACCACTGACATTTGGTCAAAATGGACTAAAACCATTTTATTAACAAATATTAAAGAACAAATGAAGCACAACATAATTTGTGTTACAAAGAAGATTTATTTCCAAGACCTTTGCTTCTATAACTTTTCAGAACAACTGCAGTTGCAGTCCCTGTGTGTGTGTGTGTGTGTGTGTGTGTGTGTGTGTGTGTGTGTGTGTGTGTGTGGTGTGAGTGTGAGTGTGAGTGTGAGTGTGAGAGTGAGAGAGAGAGAGAGAGGAGAGAGAGAGAGAGAGAGAGAGAGAGAGAGAGAGAGAGAGTGCTTGTATTTGATGTTTTTATGTGTCTTTGTGTGAATATGCATTCATTTACGTTAGTGGCAGTGTGTAGTTGTAATAGTATGTTGTTTTTTTTGTAAATATGTGCATTGCATTTTTGGCACCTGATGCTTATTTTTATCTCACTTGTGCTGGGGCAGAATCTGCACCTCCTTCTTGTGGGTGATCAGTCACGGAGGAGCAGCTGGACGAGGGAGATCTGCTGCAGTGGTAGATGGTATTCGTTGTCGACTCCTACTTTGTTCTGGTTGTAGTCCAGGATGATTTGGAGCTTACAGCAGGATCCTGATGAGGAGTGTTCAACAGAAACACATTCCTGCTTTTTTGGGAAAGTAGAACACAAGAGCGGTGCAGCGGAAACCTCAGGTTTGCTGTTTCTGATTGTTTCCACCTTGGTCAGCTTTTTCTTCAGCAGCTTGTGTCCAAGGGTGTATGATTAAAAAAAAAGTCATGCGATGGTTTGTCCCCGGAGACCTTCTGTCATGTCAAGCACCACTTTTTTTTTCTGGCTACTCATCAGCAGGTTTGCCACTGTATTGTATATGTGAATTTTAGGAAATTTGCATTTCTTGTTCTGTGTGTGTTACAAATTCATCAGATATCAAGCTGAAGCTGAGTGAAAACCATGTGCAACTGAGAATTTACCAAATAAAAGGGATGATTTGTTGTTGTTGTTGTTGTTGTGTTTGGACAATTCTTTTTCCTGATATGTTCAAGTTTTGGTTGTCTGTATGAACTACTGTGGAAACATTTGAGAATTTTGAGAAAATGAAAATTGTGATTATTTTTGTAACCTATATTGTTTGTACAATTACATGTGATTTGTAATTTGTATGAAATTGAGGAAAAGGTACAGTCTCTTTGAGACAATTAAAAAATGTGTTCAGATCTCTGTGTTAACTGTTTTCAGAGCAGTTACCTGAGTTTGGAGAAATTTGTAAGCTGCTATTTGTTTTTTTTCTCGCTCATGCTTCAGGAGTTTTTCCTCTGAGTTCTCCAGTTTCCTCTACAGTCCAAAGATATGTGTTAGGCTGACTCACATCTCTAAATTGTGTGTGTGTGTGTGTGGTGTGTGTGTGTGTGTGTGTGTGTGTGTGTGTGTGTGTGTGTGCGTTGGCAGCCTGTCCAGTGGGTTGGGATCTATAATAAAATATCATCTGTAAATAATGAGACTTTATTTGTGCTGTGACTTAAACAATCTCTTTGCATTTCCACCAATTGCTCAAGGGGTTACAAAACACGATTTTGTAACCCCTAATATCTCTAAATACATTTAAAACACAGTTAAAAACTTTTGTCCTTACGCATGAGTTTTGATATCGAAGCTTAATCCAAGAAACCATCTTCTCAGCAAATCCGATCTCTTATATAAGTTTTGTACTGTATGCACAGCCAATGTCACTAATCTTTAACTATATCTTTTTGACATTTTTTAATACAAGGATTATTGGAGTCTTTTTTTACTTGGCAATGTGCAATAAAACTGTTGAAATACTCTCTGGGTGTCCTTGTAAACATGAAGGAATATTTCCTCTGCACTGTGCACACACACACACACACACACAGACACACACACATTATTTCATGAGAACGCATAAAAAATTCCAATAAATCAAATGGAAATAGGACATAATGACAAATATTGTATAATGTATAACGACATAATGGTGGAGCTCATTATTAAATGAAACCCACCTCCTGTTGAAGTGACAGTGCTCCTGCAAAACTATGAGATCATTGTAGGATCATAAAAATAGAGGTAGATCCAAGTGCAGGTTTTTAATTAACAAGATAAGGCAAAAAAAAAAAAAAAGAATCATAAATGGAGCAGGAAAAGAGGCAAGAAAACCCGGCATGAAAGCAACAACAGCCTACAGGCAACAACCAGCTAAAGAGAAGAAACACTCAGAAACTCAGAACCTAGGAAAGCATGTGACAGGGTCATGTGATCTGCTGGGGGTCGATGGGAAATAAAGTTCACAATAGCTATTTTACTGGCAAAACCACCTGTTTTAGTCAATACATGATCATCAGGTTAGGACAAATATGCTGCTGCTGCGAGGTCCAATTTGTCCGAAAAGTTCCTTACAGAATTTCTATACATTTACATGTTTACAGGTATGTGCTGCTGTACAGTATGTTTTATGATCCATTCATCTCTGAACCTATTCCAGTAGACAGCATACAATTACATCTTCACAACAACCCAAAAACAAACAATGTTACACAAATAATGATGTTTTGCCTTTTTTTTGTGATATTGAACACAGAACCCTACCTCATTGTCCTCAGAGGAAAAAATACATGTCTCTCCAGATATCAGTGCACATGCATGTGATTCCTCTAAGTGCTGCACATTTAGCTGTAGTGTGTGTACTGTACAAACATCAGCTTTGTGTTTTTACGTTTAGCTTTAGAGAGGATTGCACATGAGATGAATTAAGAACTCTTTATTAAGATTAATGTTAGGTAGCAACATTAGGTCTCATTTGTTCCAGTTATGTCCCATTGCTCCACTTTTATTAATACATCACATTGTACATGTTATATATATTATACTACACATGAAAAACTACACATAGAAATGAGCCAGAATTGAGTTTGTTTGTAATGTAAACACGGTATATTAAGCTGATGTGTATGTTTTAGGAATTATAAATGTATTAATTAATATCACTGTCTTATTAAGTCCATGTTTTTCCACAGATAACACTAGAGGAGATGGCAACTCCTTAATCTTAATTGAAGACTTCAATTATCTCAAGGACACAATTAATTTTGGGGTAAAATTATAATCCACACATACTCCAAACTGAACAATGAAACTAATTGAAACTAATTGAGCTATTCACCCTAGAGACCTTATCTGTGATTTTTGTCAATTACACACCATAGATTTCTTTTTCTGTTCTGACCTGATATGAGATAAAAACACCTCTATGCTTACAGTGGACTCATCACTAACTGCCCCATCTGAAACAAGCAGTGTTTATGAATGTCCACATCTGTCGGTTTATCACATAGGTGATTTTTACCTCTGTAGATTCTGAGGCAGTCTGCAATTCTCTCAATATTTGAAAGAAAACAACACAAGCAATCTGAGGTTCATATACAAACTATGTATGGAGCAACTGATGTTTTTTTTTTACATAGACTAATTTCTAGAAGGGGGGCACGGTGGCTTAGTGGTTAGCACATTTGCCTCACACCTCCAGGGTTGGGGGTTCGATTCCCGCCTCCGCCATGTGTGTGTGGAGTTTGCATGTTCTCCCCATGCCTCGGGGGTTTCCTCCGGGTACTCCGGTTTCCTCCCCCAGTCCAAAGACATGCATCGTAGGTTGATTGGCATCTCTAAATTGTCCGTAGTGTGTGATTGCGTGAGTGAATGAGAGTGTGTGTGTGCCCTGCGATGGGTTGGCACTCCGTCCAGGGTGTATCCTGCCTTGATGCCCTATGATGCCTGAGATAGGCACAGGCTCCCCGAGAATAGATCGGATAAGCAGTAGACAATGAATGAATGAATGAATAATCTCTAGAAATGCAGTGTTACATACCTGACTGAAGCAAACAAAAAAAAAAAGAATAAACACTCTATTTGGACAAGTAAATATATCAGTGCACCTGTATATACACCAATCAGCCATAACGTTGTGGCTGATTGGTGTATAAACAGGTGAAGTGAATAACACTGATGATCTCCTCATCATGGCACCTGTTAGTGGGTGGGATATATTAGGCAGCAAGTGAACATTTTGTCCTCAAAGTTGTTGTGTTAGAAGCAGGAACAATGGGCAAGCATAAGTATTTGAGCGAGTTTGACAAGGGCCAAATTGTGATGGCTAGACCACTGGATCAGAACATCTCCAAAACTGCAGCTCTTGTGGGGTGTTCCCGGTCTGCAGTGGTCAGTATCTATCAAAAGTGGTCCAAGAAAGGAACAGTGGTGAACTGGCGACAGGGCCATGGGTGGCCAAGGCTCACTGATGTACGTGGGCAGGCTGGCCCATGTGATCCAATCCAACAGACAAGCTACTGTTGCTCAAATTGCTGAAGAATTTAATACTGGTTCTGATAGAAAGGTGTCAGAATACACAGTGCATCGCAGTTTGTTGCGTATGGGGCTGCATAGCCGCAGAGCAGTCAGGGTGCTCATGCTGACCCCTGTGCACCGCCAAAAGCGCCAACAATGAGCATCAGAACTGGACCACGGAGCAATGGAAGAAGATGGCCTGGTCTGATAAATTATGTTTTCTTTTACAACACGTGGATGGCCGGGTGCGTGTGCATCTCTTACCTGGGGAACACATGGCACCAGGATGTACTATGGGAAGAAGATAAGCCGGCGGAGGCAGTGTCATGCTTTGGGCAATGTGCTGCTGGAAAACCTTGGGCCCTGTCATCCATGTGGATGTTGTTTTGACACCTAGCTAAGCATTATTGCAGACCATGTACACCCTTTAATGGAAACGGTATTCCCTGAGGACTGTGGCCTCTTTCAGCAGGATAATGAGGCGTGCAACAAAGCAAAAATGGTTCAGAAATGGTTTGATGAGCACAACAACGAGTTTGAGGTCTTGGTGCCAGATACCACAGCACACCTTCAGGGATCTAGTGGAGTCCATGTCCCGACAGTTCAGGGCTGTTTTGGCAAACAAGGGTGAGCAACACAATATTGGTCAAAATGTTATGCCTGATCGGTGTACAGTGGGGCAAAAAAGTATTTAGTCAGCCACCAATTGTGCAAGTTCTCCCACTTAAAAAGATGAGAGACGCCTGTAATTTTCATCATAGGTACACTTCAACTTTGAGAGACAGAATGAGAAAAAAAAAATCCAGAAAATCACATTGTCTGATTTTTAAAGAATTTATTTGCAAATATCCAATCAACCAATCATGTAGCAGCAGCACAATGCATAACTCCATACAGGTACAGGTCAAGAGCTTCAGTTAATGTTCACATCATTTACAACATGTAATTGTGTTCAGTATCCAGTCAGCAGCAGTTCTGTACACAAATAAGCAATCTTTTCAAAAGCAGGAAAGCACTCCATACTGCACAACACATTGAACTTTGACACAGATGAGCCACAACAGCAGAGGTTCATATCAGGTTCCACTCCTTTCATCCTAAACAGGAATCTGAGGCTATAGTGGGCACAGACTCCAGACACCGGTACCGAGGATGGCCTCCTCACCCAGCTCATGGACTCTTCACCCTCCTGCATTCTGGCAGAAGTTACAGTAGCATCTGAGCCACCACCAGCAGACTCCACAACAGTCAATTAGATTACGCAACACCCTGCTGCCTCCTAACACTCACCTGGGCCCTCTGAACAAATGACACTCACCTCTGAGCACCTAACCCAGTATGATGGGCACTGGGCACCTGCTCTTTATATTTTTATAATGGAACTTATGTTTGTACAATTATTGCTGATACACTAAAAAATAGTTTACAGTTTACAGAGAGTGTTTATTGTCCTGCACTCCTCTCACACGGTTGTGTGTTGCACTTCATGTACTGTTTTGGGTTGCATCATGGTCTTGGAGAAACATTCAATGTATACAAGCCTATAGAGGAATGACAATGAAAACCCACTTGACTTGAAAAATGGAAAACTAGCAGTTTTTACAAGACCATGCTTGTAAAGTGTTATTATTTAAGATAATGTAACCCTCTGTCAGCTCCAACCACTCTGGCTATTCTCCTCTGACCTTGCTCATGAATGAGGCATTTCCATGTACAGAACTGCAGCTCACTGGATGCTTTCTTAGAGCAGTCTGTGTAAACTCCACAGACTGCTGTGCATGAAAATCTTTTTTTTCCTCTTAGCTCCTATGTTTTAATTAGAGCAGATGTTGAAACCTATAATTGTTAAGTACCCGATAATAAAGGGCTAGTTTTCAATTTTAATTGGTGTACAATCCTCCCTATAGCTCAAAGTAAATGGCACAATTATCCTGATGTTTATACACACACTGATTACTGAGTTATTTGCGCTTTTCACATGTTGCTGTCAATGCAGCATTTTTGACCTGTAAGAGGAAACAGCGGGTCAAACCATTTTCAGTTCAAATCTACTTTTATTCCTATTAGAAATGTATTGACAAGTATAGGTGGGAATTATAATGGTGGTTTTACATGTTGCAGTGCATTTATTTCAAAACAGAGAATGAAACATCATTTTAGACTGTTATTTAATTGAAAGTACTGATTTAATAATAAGGTGTGTGTAATACTGGATATCACGCAATCTAGTGACAGTAGACTGTCCTTTATCACAGAAGTTTGGACAATAAGGAGCAGAAAACTGTGCTAATTGAATAGTCCTACCAAAGGTGTGAATTAATGGATGTATCATGCTGCTAATGATTTTACCTCTCCAGCTCATGTACAGGTGCATCTCAATAAATTAGAATTGGTGGGTTTTTGTAAAATGTGAGCCAAAATCATCACAATTAAAAGACTTAAACTACTTCAGTCTGTGTGCATTGAATTTATTTAATACATTTAATTTATGTATTAATTTAATTTGCATTTAATTATTCATTCATTCATTGTCTACCGCTTATCCGATCTACTCTTGGGTCACGGGGAGCCTGTGCCTATCTCAGGCGTCATTGGGCATTAAGGCAGGATTGCATTTAATTATTTACATTTAATTTAATTGTAATAGCATGTATGTATGTAATAGCACAGGCATGAGAAAATATTAATAATCACTTATTAGTTTCAATTTGGAAATGAAATTGATAAGTTGTATTTCCAAACGCTCCATGGCAATCTCACTTTCACTGTATTTTTTCTAAACAAAGCAGGTATGTAATTATTTTGTTGCCTGTTTTATCAATACATGTGAGAAAAGTACCAAAGGGTGCGTATTGAAAGTCATGTCTTGTTTCACCTTTAGCCTGTCTTCAATCAGTCTGCTGAGTCTATTCAGTTGATGAACTCTTTGTTATTGTGATAATCTTAACACCCAGCATGGACTAGCCTGTTAACCCTGCACCCACTGCGGACAGTGATGTGCTGTACTGCAATTATACAGCAAATACTTTGACGGATGATGCTGCATGACAGGAATGATCTGCCTCATTGAGGGGGAAATGACCGGTTGCCTGATGACATTTGGAAGGCTAATTGTTCCTTCAAATCCCTGTTGCCGCACTGTGGTCAAGCTTTGGAACATGCCAAAAAAATGTTCATCTATTTTTCCAGTTCATGCTTTGATGATTACAGTTGAAGCATTTGTTGATATTCATATTATTTGTTAGTTATTTATAATGGCATGCAGTGTTGTATGCAGTTTCCTTTTTAGCCAACCACTGAGATTTGAACTGAGATTGGCATCTGAACATTGGCATGAACTCTGAAACTCTTGGATATTCTCAGAGAAAGGCTTCTTTTGATCAGTGGCAGGGCCTGCTGTATGAAGATCTGAATTTCCTCTGGCATAATATAACCATTAATTATAAGGATACATGATAAGGAAGTCATTTAATGTAACTCCAAAGAGAAGATGTCTTGGAGAAGCTGGAGCTTATAAACTGATATCTGTGATTGCTCTTAATCTCTGAAAATTAAAATAGTGTACGTTTTCATAAGACCAAACCAAGCTTGAAAAGGAGATAAACATTTTGGCTTCCTTGTTAGTTTTACTGTTACAGAACTAAAATCAAGTTAGGCAGCTCCTTAACTTTATTGTAACTGACATTATCTCATATTCCATACTACTGTTGCCTATAATTCAGACATTTTCTATTCTTAGTAAGTGTCACGTTGTCTGGGAAACACCACCGGGGTTGGGGGTCGAACCCAGAACTCCACCAAGAGCTCAAACCCCCACGTTACCAAAAATCAGACCCGGGTGCAGGATGAAACTCAACTTGAAATTTATCAACACAAAACTAATAACACAACGGGACATAACATAAAATACATGAGACATAAGAGCTAGGATACATAATGGCAAGCCACACAACAACATGCCTAACAAGACCAATGTGACATTCTACAATGATTTGACAAAGGACAGGTATATATAGGGCAAACATTAGGAAAATGGGAAACAGGTGGCAAGGCAGGAAATAGAACAATAGGAAGGGTGTGGTCACCACAAGGAAATCACCACATAAACGCAACATGAAAATGAGCTATAACAAAACACCTGCCAGCACCCCCTCTGCTGGTCTGGCAGGGAAATGTCCCAGTAGTTCCTAACAATACATGCATTCATATTTAAATATCAACAACAGCTAGTAATAGTTCAATCAGTTTTAAAATTACAAGAGAATGTCTTAAGAACTAAGTTGAGAATAATGAGGCTAGGATTGACTGGACATAATGGTGTAATTACTTTATAGTGTAATGTTGTGTAGAGCAGTGTACTGGAGTGTAGTGTATTGTTGGGCAGTGTAGTGTAGAGAAGTGCAGAGTAGTGTACTGTAGAGAAGTCTAGTGTAGAGAAGTGTAGTATAGTGTAGAGTAGAGAAGTCTTAGTATAGTGTAGAGTAGTGTAGTTTAGTGTAGAGTAGAGAAGTCTAGTATAGTGTAGAGTAGTGTAGTATAGTGTAGAGTAGAGAAGTCTAGTATAGTGTAGAGTAGTGTAGTATAGTGTAGAGTAGAGAAGTCTGGTATAGTTTAGGGTAGTGTAGTATAGTGTAGAGTAGAGAAGTCTAGTATAGTGTAGTATAGTGTAGAGTAGAGAAGTATAGTGTAGTGTAGTGTAGAGAAGTCTAGTATAGTGTAGGGTAGTGTAGAGTAGAGAAGTCTAGTATAGTGTAGTGTAGAGAAGTCTAGTATAGTGTAGGGAAGTGTAGTGTAGTATAGTGTAGAGTAGAGAAGTCTAGTATAGTGTAGGGTAGTGTAGGGTAGTGTAGAGTAGAGAAGTCTAGTATAGTGTAGAGTAGTGTAGTATAGTGTAGTGTAGAGAAGTCTAGTATAGTGTAGGGTAGTGTAGTATAGTGTAGAGTAGAGAAGTCTAGTATAGTGTAGTATAGTGTAGAGTAGAGAAGTATAGTGTAGTGTAGTGTAGAGAAGTCTAGTATAGTGTAGGGTAGTGTAGTGTAGTATAGTGTAGAGTAGAGAAGTCTAGTATAGTGTAGTGTAGAGAAGTCTAGTATAGTGTAGTATAGTGTAGAGTAGAGAAGTATAGTGTAGTGTAGAGTAGAGAAGTCTAGTATAGTGCAGAGTAGTGTAGTGTAGTGTAGAGTAGAGGAGTCTAGTATAGTGTAGAGTAGTGTAGTATAGTGTAGAGTAGAGGAGTCTAGTATAGTGTAGAGTAGTGTAGTATAGTGTAGAGTAGAGAAGTCTAGTATAGTGTAGGGGTAGTATAGTGTAGAGTAGAGAAGTCTAGTATAGTGTAGGGTAGTGTAGTGTAGTATAGTGTAGAGTAGAGAAGTCTAGAATAGTGTAGGGTAGTATAGTGTAGAGTAGAGAAGTCTAGTATAGTGTAGGATAGTGTAGTGTAGTATAGTATAGAGTAGAGAAGTCTAGTATAGTGTAGAGTAGTGTAGTGTATTGTAGAGTAGAGGAGTCTAGTATAGTGTAGAGTAGTGTAGTATAGTGTAGAGTAGAGAAGTCTAGTATAGTGTAGGGTAGTATAGTGTAGAGTAGAGAAGTCTAGTATAGTGTAGGGTAGTGTAGTGTAGTATAGTGTAGAGTAGAGAAGTCTAGAATAGTGTAGTGTAAAGTAGTGTAGTGTAGTGTAGAGTAGAGAAGTCTAGTATGTGTAGGGTAGAGAAGTCTAGTATAGTGTAGGGTAGTGTAGTATAGTGTAGAGTACAGAAGTCTAGTATAGTGTAGAGTAGTGTAGTATAGTGTAGAGTAGAGAAGTCTAGTATAGTTTAGGGTAGTGTAGTATAGTGTAGAGTAGAGAAGTCTAGTATAGTGTAGTATAGTGGTAGAGTAGAGAAGTATAGTGTAGTGTAGAGTAGAGAAGTCTAGTATAGTGTAGTGTAAAGTAGTGTAGTGTAGTGTAGAGTAGAGAAGTCTAGTATGTGTAGGGTAGAGAAGTCTAGTATAGTGTAGGGTAGTGTAGTATAGTGTAGAGTACAGAAGTCTAGTATAGTGTAGAGTAGTGTAGTTTAGTTTAGAGTAGAGAAGTCCAGTATAGTGTAGTGTAGTGTAGTATAGTGTAGAGTAGAGAAGTCTAGTATAGTGTAGTGTAGTGTAGTATAGTGTAGAGTAGAGAAGTCTAGTATAGTGTAGGGTAGTGTAGTATAGTGTAGAGTAGAGAAGTCTAGTATAGTTTAGGGTAGTGTAGTATAGTGTAGAATAGAGAAGTCTAGTATAGTGTAGTATAGTGTAGAGTAGAGAAGTATAGTGTAGTGTAGTGTAGAGAAGTCTAGTATAGTGTAGGGTAGTGTAGTGTAGTATAGTGTAGAGTAGAGAAGTCTAGTATAGTGTAATGTAGAGAAGTCTAGTATAGTGTAGGGTAGTGTAGAGTAGAGAAGTCTAGTATAGTGTAGAGTAGTGTAGTATAGTGTAGTGTAGAGAAGTCTAGTATAGTGTAGGGTAGTGTAGTATAGTGTAGAGTAGAGAAGTCTAGTATAGTGTAGAGTAGTGTAGTATAGTGTATAGTAGAGAAGTCTAGTATAGTATAGAGTAGTGTAGTATAGTGTAGAGTAGAGAAGTCTAGTATAGTTTAGGGTAGTGTAGTATAGTGTAGAGTAGAGAAGTCTAGTATAGTGTAGAGTAGTGTAGTATAGTGTAGAGTAGAGAAGTCTAGTATAGTTTAGGGTAGTGTAGTATAGTGTAGAGTAGAGAAGTCTAGTATAGTGTAGTATAGTGTAGAGTAGAGAAGTATAGTGTAGTGTAGAGTAGAGAAGTCTAGTATAGTGCAGAGTAGTGTAGTATAGTGTAGAGTAGAGAAGTCTAGTATAGTGTAGGATAGTGTAGTGTAGTATAGTGTAGAGTAGAGAAGTCTAGTATAGTGTAGAGTAGTGTAGTGTAGTGTAGAGTAGAGGAGTCTAGTATAGTGTAGAGTAGTGTAGTATAGTGTAGAGTAGAGAAGTCTAGTATAGTGTAGGGTAGTATAGTGTAGAGTAGAGAAGTCTAGTATAGTGTAGAGTAGTGTAGTGTAGTGCAGAGTAGAGGAGTCTAGTATAGTGTAGAGTAGTGTAGTATAGTGTTAGAGTAGAGAAGTCTAGTATAGTGTAGGGTAGTGTAGTATAGTGTAGAGTAGAGAAGTCCTAGTATAGTGTAGAGTAGTGTAGTATAGTGTAGAGTAGAGAAGTCTAGTATAGTTTTAGGGTAGTGTAGTATAGTGTAGAGTACAGAAGTCTAGTATAGTGTAGAGTAGTGTAGTATAGTGTAGAGTAGAGAAGTCTAGTATAGTTTAGGGTAGTGTAGTATAGTGTAGAGTAGAGAAGTCTAGTATAGTGTAGTATAGTGTAGAGTAGAGAAGTATAGTGTAGTGTAGAGTAGAGAAGTCTAGTATAGTGTAGTGTAAAGTAGTGTAGTGTAGTGTAGAGTAGAGAAGTCTAGTATGTGTAGGGTAGAGAAGTCTAGTATAGTGTAGGGTAGTGTAGTATGTGTAGAGTACAGAAGTCTAGTATAGTGTAGAGTAGTGTAGTTTAGTGTAGAGTAGAGAAGTCCAGTATAGTTGTAGTGTAGTGTAGTATAGTGTAGAGTAGAGAAGTCTAGTATAGTGTAGTGTAGAGAAGTCTAGTATAGTGTAGGGTAGTGTAGAGTAAAGAAGTCTAGTATAGTGTAGTGTAGAGAAGTCTAGTATAGTGTAGGGTAGTGTAGTGTAGTATAGTGTAGAGTAGAGAAGTCTAATATAGTGTAGGTTAGTGTAGTATAGTGTAGAGAAGTCTAGTATACTGTAGGGTAGTGTAGTATAGTGTAGAGTAGAGAAGTCTAGTATAGTGTAGTGTAGAGAAGTCTAGTATAGTGTAGGGTAGTGTAGTATAGTGTAGTATAGTGGTAGAGTAGAGAAGTCTAGTATAGTGTAGAGTAGTGTAGTTTAGCGTAGAGTAGAGAAGTCTAGTATAGTGTAGGGTAGTGTAGTATAGTGTAGAGTAGAGAAGTCTAGTATAGTGTAGTGTAGTGTAGTATAGTGTAGAGTAGAGAAGTCTAGTATAGTGTAGGGTAGTGTAGTATAGTGTAGAGTAGAGAAGTCTAGTATAGTTTAGGGTAGTGTAGTATAGTGTTAGAATAGAGAAGTCTAGTATAGTGTAGTATAGTGTAGAGTAGAGAAGTATAGTGTAGTGTAGTGTAGAGAAGTCTAGTATAGTGTAGGGTAGTGTAGTGTAGTATAGTGTAGAGTAGAGAAGTCTAGTATAGTGTAATGTAGAGAAGTCTAGTATAGTGTAGGGTAGTGTAGAGTAGAGAAGTCTAGTATAGTGTAGAGTAGTGTAGTATAGTGTAGTGTAGAGAAGTCTAGTATAGTGTAGGGTAGTGTAGTATAGTGTAGAGTAGAGAAGTCTAGTATAGTGTAGAGTAGTGTAGTATAGTGTATAGTAGAGAAGTCTAGTATAGTGTAGAGTAGTGTAGTATAGTGTAGAGTAGAGAAGTCTAGTATAGTTTAGGGTAGTGTAGTATAGTGTAGAGTAGAGAAGTCTAGTATAGTGTAGAGTAGTGTAGTATAGTGTAGAGTAGAGAAGTCTAGTATAGTGTAGGGTAGTGTAGTATAGTGTAGAGTAGAGAAGTCTAGTATAGTGTAGGGTAGTGTAGTGTAGTATAGTGTAGAGTAGAGAAGTCTAGAATAGTGTAGTGTAAAGTAGTGTAGTGTAGTGTAGAGTAGAGAAGTCTAGTATGTGTAGGGTAGAGAAGTCTAGTATAGTGTAGTATAGTGTAGAGTAGAGAAGTATAGTGTAGTGTAGAGTAGAGAAGTCTAGTATAGTGCAGAGTAGTGTAGTATAGTGTAGAGTAGATAAGTCTAGTATAGTGTAGGGTAGTGTAGTATAGTGTAGAGTAGAGAAGTCTAGTATAGTGTAGGGTAGTGTAGTGTAGTATAGTGTAGAGTAGAGAAGTCTAGAATAGTGTAGTGTAAAGTAGTGTAGTGTAGTGTAGAGTAGAGAAGTCTAGTATGTGTAGGGTAGAGAAGTCTAGTATAGTGTAGGGTAGTGTAGTATAGTGTAGAGTACAGAAGTCTAGTATAGTGTAGAGTAGTGTAGTTTAGTGTAGAGTAGAGAAGTCCAGTATAGTGTAGTGTAGTGTAGTATAGTGTAGTGTAGAGAAGTCTAGTATAGTGTAGTGTAGAGAAGTCTAGTATAGTGTAGGGTAGTGTAGAGTAAAGAAGTCTAGTATAGTGTAGTGTAGAGAAGTCTAGTATAGTGTAGGGTAGTGTAGTGTAGTATAGTGTAGAGTAGAGAAGTCTAATATAGTGTAGGGTAGTGTAGTATAGTGTAGAGAAGTCTAGTATACTGTAGGGTAGTGTAGTATAGTGTAGAGTAGAGAAGTCTAGTATAGTGTAGTGTAGAGAAGTCTAGTATAGTGTAGGGTAGTGTAGTATAGTGTAGTATAGTGTAGAGTAGAGAAGTCTAGTATAGTGTAGTACAGTGTAGAGTAGAGAAGTCTAGTATAGTGTAGAGTAGTGTAGTATAGTGTAGAGTAGAGAAGTCTAGTATAGTGTAGGATAGTGTAGTATAGTGTAGAGTAGAGAAGTCTAGTATAGTGTAGTGTAGAGAAGTCTAGTATAGTGTAGGGTAGTGTAGTACAGTGTAGAGTAGAGAAGTCTAGTATAGTGTAGTGTAGAGAAGTCTAGTATAGTGTAGGGTAGTGTAGAGTAGAGAAGTCTAGTATAGTGTAGGATAGTGTAGTGTAGAGAAGTATAGTGTAGTGTAGTGTAGAGAAGTCTAGTATAGTGTAGTGTAGTGTAGAGTAGAGAAGTCTAGTATACTGCAGAGTAGTGTAGTATAGTGTAGAGTAGAGAAGTCTAGTATAGTGTAGGATAGAGTAGTGTAGTATAGTGTAGAGTAGAGAAGTCTAGTATAGTGTAGTGTAGAGAAGTCTTGTAGTATGTCTAGTAGTATGTAGAGTAGTGTAGTATAGTGTAGAGTAGAGAAGTCTAGTATAGTGTAGGATAGTGTAGTATAGTGTAGAGTAGAGAAGTCTAGTATAGTGTAGTGTAGAGAAGTCTAGTATAGTGTAGGGTAGTGTAGTATAGTGTAGAGTAGAGAAGTCTAGTATAGTGTAGTGTAGAGAAGTCTAGTATAGTGTAGAGTAGTGTAGTACAGTGTAGAGTAGAGAAGTCTAGTATAGTGTAGAGTAGTGTAGTACAGTGTAGAGTAGAGAGGTCTAGTATAGTGTAGAGTAGTGTAGTATAGTGTAGAGTAGAGAAGTCTAGTATAGTGTAGGATAGTGTAGTGTAGAGAAGTGTAGTATAGTGTAGGGTAGTGTAGTATAGTGTAGAGTAGAGAAGTCTAGTATAGTGTAGGGTAGTGTAGGGTAGTGTAGAGTAGAGAAGTCTAGTATAGTGTAGAGTAGTGTAGTATAGTGTAGTGTAGAGAAGTCTAGTATAGTGTAGGGTAGTGTAGTATAGTGTAGGAGTAGAGAAGTCTAGTATAGTGTAGAGTAGTGTAGTATAGTGTAGAGTAGAGAAGTCTAGTATAGTGTAGAGTAGTGTAGTATAGTGTAGAGTAGAGAAGTCTAGTATAGTTTAGGGTAGTGTAGTATAGTGTAGAGTAGAGAAGTCTAGTATAGTGTAGAGTAGTGTAGTATAGTGTGTAGAGTAGAGAAGTCTAGTATAGTTTAGGGTAGTGTAGTAAGTGTAGAGTAGAGAAGTCTAGTATAGTGTAGTATAGTGTAGAGTAGAGAAGTATAGTGTAGTGTAGAGTAGAGAAGTCTAGTATAGTGTAGGGTAGTGTAGTATAGTGTAGTATAGTGTAGAGTAGAGAAGTCTAGTATAGTGTAGAGTAGTGTAGTTTAGCATAGAGTAGAGAAGTCTAGTATAGTGTAGGGTAGTGTAGTATAGTGTAGAGTAGAGAAGTCTAGTATAGTGTAGTGTAGTGTAGTATAGTGTAGAGTAGAGAAGTCTAGTATAGTGTAGGGTAGTGTAGTATAGTGTAGAGTAGAGAAGTCTAGTATAGTTTAGGGTAGTGTAGTATAGTGTAGAATAGAGAAGTCTAGTATAGTGTAGTATAGTGTAGAGTAGAGAAGTATAGTGTAGTGTAGTGTAGAGAAGTCTAGTATAGTGTAGGGTAGTGTAGTGTAGTATAGTGTAGAGTAGAGAAGTCTAGTATAGTGTAGTGTAGAGAAGTCTAGTATAGTGTAGTATAGTGTAGAGTAGAGAAGTATAGTGTAGTGTAGAGTAGAGAAGTCTAGTATAGTGCAGAGTAGTGTAGTGTAGTGTAGAGTAGAGGAGTCTAGTATAGTGTAGAGTAGTGTAGTATAGTGTAGAGTAGAGGAGTCTAGTATAGTGTAGAGTAGTGTAGTATAGTGTAGAGTAGAGAAGTCTAGTATAGTGTAGGGTAGTATAGTGTAGAGTAGAGAAAGTCTAGTATAGTGTAGGGTAGTGTAGTGTAGTATAGTGTAGAGTAGAGAAGTCTAGAATAGTGTAGGGTAGTATAGTGTAGAGTAGAGAAGTCTAGTATAGTGTAGGATAGTGTAGTGTAGTATAGTATAGAGTAGAGAAGTCTAGTATAGTGTAGAGTAGTGTAGTGTATTGTAGAGTAGAGGAGTCTAGTATAGTGTAGAGTAGTGTAGTATAGTGTAGAGTAGAGAAGTCTAGTATAGTGTAGGGTAGTATAGTGTAGAGTAGAGAAGTCTAGTATAGTGTAGGGTAGTGTAGTGTAGTATAGTGTAGAGTAGAGATGTCTAGAATAGTGTAGTGTAAAGTAGTGTAGTGTAGTGTAGAGTAGAGAAGTCTAGTATGTGTAGGGTAGAGAAGTCTAGTATAGTGTAGGGTAGTGTAGTATAGTGTAGAGTACAGAAGTCTAGTATAGTGTAGAGTAGTGTAGTATAGTGTAGAGTAGAGAAGTCTAGTATAGTTTAGGGTAGTGTAGTATAGTGTAGAGTAGAGAAGTCTAGTATAGTGTAGTATAGTGTAGAGTAGAGAAGTATAGTGTAGTGTAGAGTAGAGAAGTCTAGTATAGTGTAGTGTAAAGTAGTGTAGTGTAGTGTAGAGTAGAGAAGTCTAGTATGTGTAGGGTAGAGAAGTCTAGTATAGTGTAGGGTAGTGTAGTATAGTGTAGAGTACAGAAGTCTAGTATAGTGTAGAGTAGTGTAGTTAGTTTAGAGTAGAGAAGTCCAGTATAGTGTAGTGTAGTGTAGTATAGTGTAGAGTAGAGAAGTCTAGTATAGTGTAGTGTAGTGTAGTATAGTGTAGAGTAGAGAAGTCTAGTATAGTGTAGGGTAGTGTAGTATAGTGTAGAGTAGAGAAGTCTAGTATAGTTTAGGGTAGTGTAGTATAGTGTAGAATAGAGAAGTCTAGTATAGTGTAGTATAGTGTAGAGTAGAGAAGTATAGTGTAGTGTAGTGTAGAGAAGTCTAGTATAGTGTAGGGTAGTGTAGTGTAGTATAGTGTAGAGTAGAGAAGTCTAGTATAGTGTAATGTAGAGAAGTCTAGTATAGTGTAGGGTAGGTGTAGAGTAGAGAAGTCTAGTATAGTGTAGAGTAGTGTAGTATAGTGTAGTGTAGAGAAGTCTAGTATAGTGTAGGGTAGTGTAGTATAGTGTAGAGTAGAGAAGTCTAGTATAGTGTAGAGTAGTGTAGTATAGTGTATAGTAGAGAAGTCTAGTATAGTATAGAGTAGTGTAGTATAGTGTAGAGTAGAGAAGTCTAGTATAGTTTAGGGTAGTGTAGTATAGTGTAGAGTAGAGAAGTCCTAGTATAGTGTAGAGTAGTGTAGTATAGTGTAGAGTAGAGAAGTCTAGTATAGTTTAGGGTAGTGTAGTATAGTGTAGAGTAGAGAAGTCTAGTATAGTGTAGTATAGTGTAGAGTAGAGAAGTATAGTGTAGTGTAGAGTAGAGAAGTCTAGTATAGTGCAGAGTAGTGTAGTATAGTGTAGAGTAGAGAAGTCTAGTATAGTGTAGGATAGTGTAGTGTAGTATAGTGTAGAGTAGAGAAGTCTAGTATAGTGTAGGAGTAGTGTAGTGTAGTGTAGAGTAGAGAGTCTAGTATAGTGTAGAGTAGTGTAGTATAGTGTAGAGTAGAGAAGTCTAGTATAGTGTAGGGTAGTATAGTGTAGAGTAGAGAAGTCTAGTATAGTGTAGAGTAGTGTAGTGTAGTGCAGAGTAGAGGAGTCTAGTATAGTGTAGAGTAGTGTAGTATAGTGTAGAGTAGAGAAGTCTAGTATAGTGTAGGGTAGTGTAGTATAGTGTAGAGTAGAGAAGTCTAGTATAGTGTAGAGTAGTGTAGTATAGTGTAGAGTAGAGAAGTCTAGTATAGTTTAGGGTAGTGTAGTATAGTGTAGAGTACAGAAGTCTAGTATAGTGTAGAGTAGTGTAGTATAGTGTAGAGTAGAGAAGTCTAGTATAGGTTTAGGGTAGTGTAGTATAGTGTAGAGTAGAGAAGTCTAGTATAGTGTAGTATAGTGTAGAGTAGAGAAGTATAGTGTAGTGTAGAGTAGAGAAGTCTAGTATAGTGTAGTGTAAAGTAGTGTAGTGTAGTGTAGAGTAGAGAAGTCTAGTATGTGTAGGGTAGAGAAGTCTAGTATAGTGTAGGGTAGTGTAGTATAGTGTAGAGTACAGAAGTCTAGTATAGTGTAGAGTAGTGTAGTTTAGTGTAGAGTAGAGAAGTCCAGTATAGTGTAGTGTAGTGTAGTATAGTGTAGAGTAGAGAAGTCTAGTATAGTGTAGTGTAGAGAAGTCTAGTATAGTGTAGGGTAGTGTAGAGTAAAGAAGTCTAGTATAGTGTAGTGTAGAGAAGTCTAGTATAGTGTAGGGTAGTGTAGTGTAGTATAGTGTAGAGTAGAGAAGTCTAATATAGTGTAGGTTAGTGTAGTATAGTGTAGAGAAGTCTAGTATACTGTAGGGTAGTGTAGTATAGTGTAGAGTAGAGAAGTCTAGTATAGTGTAGTGTAGAGAAGTCTAGTATAGTGTAGGGTAGTGTAGTATAGTGTAGTATAGTGTAGAGTAGAGAAGTCTAGTATAGTGTAGAGTAGTGTTAGTTTAGCGTAGAGTAGAGAAGTCTAGTATAGTGTAGGGTAGTGTAGTATAAGTGTAGAGTAGAGAGTCTAGTATAGTGTAGTGTAGTGTAGTATAGTGTAGAGTAGAGAAGTCTAGTATAGTGTAGGGTAGTGTAGTATAGTGTAGAGTAGAGAAGTCTAGTATAGTTTAGGGTAGTGTAGTATAGTGTAGAATAGAGAAGTCTAGTATAGTGTAGTATAGTGTAGAGTAGAGAAGTATAGTGTAGTGTAGTGTAGAGAAGTCTAGTATAGTGTAGGGTAGTGTAGTGTAGTATAGTGTAGAGTAGAGAAGTCTAGTATAGTGTAATGTAGAGAAGTCTAGTATAGTGTAGGGTAGTGTAGAGTAGAGAAGTCTAGTATAGTGTAAGAGTAGTGTAGTATAGTGTAGTGTAGAGAAGTCTAGTATAGTGTAGGGTAGTGTAGTATAGTGTAGAGTAGAGAAGTCTAGTATAGTGTAGAGTAGTGTAGTATAGTGTATAGTAGAGAAGTCTAGTATAGTGTAGAGTAGTGTAGTATAGTGTAGAGTAGAGAAGTCTAGTATAGTTTAGGGTAGTGTAGTATAGTGTAGAGTAGAGAAGTCTAGTATAGTGTAGAGTAGTGTAGTATAGTGTAGAGTAGAGAAGTCTAGTATAGTGTAGGGTAGTGTAGTATAGTGTAGAGTAGAGAAGTCTAGTATAGTGTAGGGTAGTGTAGTGTAGTATAGTGTAGAGTAGAGAAGTCTAGAATAGTGTAGTGTAAAGTAGTGTAGTGTAGTGTAGAGTAGAGAAGTCTAGTATGTGTAGGGTAGAGAAGTCTAGTATAGTGTAGTATAGTGTAGAGTAGAGAAGTATAGTGTAGTGTAGAGTAGAGGAAGTCTAGTATAGTGCAGAGTAGTGTAGTATAGTGTAGAGTAGATAAGTCTAGTATAGTGTAGGGTAGTGTAGTATAGTGTAGAGTAGAGAAGTCTAGTATAGTGTAGGGGTAGTGTAGTGTAGTATAGTGTAGAGTAGAGAAGTCTAGAATAGTGTAGTGTAAAGTAGTGTAGTGTAGTGTAGAGTAGAGAAGTCTAGTATGTGTAGGGTAGAGAAGTCTAGTATAGTGTAGGGTAGTGTAGTATAGTGTAGAGTACAGAAGTCTAGTATAGTGTAGAGTAGTGTAGTTTAGTGTAGAGTAGAGAAGTCCAGTATAGTGTAGTGTAGTGTAGTATAGTGTAGTGTAGAGAAGTCTAGTATAGTGTAGTGTAGAGAAGTCTAGTATAGTGTAGGGTAGTGTAGAGTAAAGAAGTCTAGTATAGTGTAGTGTAGAGAAGTCTAGTATAGTGTAGGGTAGTGTAGTGTAGTATAGTGTAGAGTAGAGAAGTCTAATATAGTGTAGGGTAGTGTAGTATAGTGTAGAGAAGTCTAGTATACTGTAGGGTAGTGTAGTATAGTGTAGAGTAGAGAAGTCTAGTATAGTGTAGTGTAGAGAAGTCTAGTATAGTGTAGGGTAGTGTAGTATAGTGTAGTATAGTGTAGAGTAGAGAAGTCTAGTATAGTGTAGTACAGTGTAGAGTAGAGAAGTCTAGTATAGTGTAGAGTAGTGTAGTATAGTGTAGAGTAGAGAAGTCTAGTATAGTGTAGGATAGTGTAGTATAGTGTAGAGTAGAGAAGTCTAGTATAGTGTAGTGTAGAGAAGTCTAGTATAGTGTAGGGTAGTGTAGTACAGTGTAGAGTAGGAGAAGTCTAGTATAGTGTAGTGTAGAGAAGTCTAGTATAGTGTAGGGTAGTGTAGAGTAGAGAAGTCTAGTATAGTGTAGGATAGTGTAGTGTAGAGAAGTATAGTGTAGTGTAGTGTAGAGAAGTCTAGTATAGTGTAGTGTAGTGTAGAGTAGAGAAGTCTAGTATACTGCAGAGTAGTGTAGTATAGTGTAGAGTAGAGAAGTCTAGTATAGTGTAGGATAGAGTAGTGTAGTATAGTGTAGAGTAGAGAAGTCTAGTATAGTGTAGTGTAGAGAAGTCTTGTAGTATGTCTAGTAGTATGTAGAGTAGTGTAGTATAGTGTAGAGTAGAGAAGTCTAGTATAGTGTAGGGATAGTGTAGTATAGTGTAGAGTAGAGAAGTCTAGTATAGTGTAGTGTAGAGAAGTCTAGTATAGTGTAGGGTAGTGTAGTATAGTGTAGAGTAGAGGAAGTCTAGTATAGTGTAGTGTAGAGAAGTCTAGTATAGTGTAGAGTAGTGTAGTACAGTGTAGAGTAGAGAAGTCTAGTATAGTGTAGAGTAGTGTAGTACAGTGTAGAGTAGAGAGGTCTAGTATAGTGTAGAGTAGTGTAGTATAGTGTAGAGTAGAGAAGTCTAGTATAGTGTAGGATAGTGTAGTGTAGAGAAGTGTAGTATAGTGTAGGGTAGTGTAGTATAGTGTAGAGTAGAGAAGTCTAGGTATAGTGTAGTGTAGAGAAGTCTAGTATAGTGTAGTACAGTGTAGAGTAGAGAAGTCTAGTATAGTGTAGAGTAGTGTAGTATAGTGTAGAGTAGAGAAGTCTAGTATAGTGTAAGATAGTGTAGTATAGTGTAGAGTAGAGAAGTCTAGTATAGTGTAGTGTAGGGTAGTGTAGTATATTGTAGAGTAGAGAAGTCTAGTATAGTGTAGTGTAGAGAAGTCTAGTATAGTGTAGGGTAGTGTAGAGTAGAGAAGTCTAGTATAGTGTAGAGTAGTGTAGTATAGTGTAGAGTAGAGAGGTCTAGTATAGTGTAGTGTAGAGAAGTCTAGTATAGTGTAGTACAGTGTAGAGTAGAGAAGTCTAGTATAGTGTAGAGTAGTGTAGTATAGTGTAGAGTAGAGAAGTCTAGTATAGTGTAGGGTAGTGTAGTATAGTGTAGAGTAGAGAAGTCTAGTATAGTGTAGAGTAGTGTAGTATAGTGTATAGTAGAGAAGTCTAGTATAGTGTAGAGTAGTGTTAGTATTAGTGTAGAGTAGAGAAGTCTAGTATAGTTTAGGGTAGTGTAGTATAGTGTAGAGTAGAGAAGTCTAGTATAGTGTAGAGTAGTGTAGTATAGTGTAGAGTAGAGAAGTCTAGTATAGTTTAGGGTAGTGTAGTATAGTGTAGAGTAGAGAAGTCTAGTATAGTGTAGTATAGTGTAGAGTAGAGAAGTATAGTGTAGTGTAGAGTAGAGAAGTCTAGTATAGTGCAGAGTAGTGTAGTATAGTGTAGAGTAGAGAAGTCTAGTATAGTGTAGGGTAGTGTAGTAATAGTGTAGAGTAGAGAAGTCTAGTATAGTGTAGGGTAGTGTAGTGTAGTATAGTGTAGAGTAGAGAAGTCCTAGAATAGTGTAGTGTAAAGTAGTGTAGTGTAGTGTAGAGTAGAGAAGTCTAGTATGTGTAGGGTAGAGAAGTCTAGTATAGTGTAGGGTAGTGTAGTATAGTGTAGAGTACAGAAGTCTAGTATAGTGTAGAGTAGTGTAGTTTAGTGTAGAGTAGAGAAGGTCCAGTATAGTGTAGTGTAGTGTAGTATAGTGTAGTGTAGAGAAGTCTAGTATAGTGTAGTGTAGAGAAGTCTAGTATAGTGTAGGGTAGTGTAGAGTAAAGAAGTCTAGTATAGTGTAGTGTAGAGAAGTCTAGTATAGTGTAGGGTAGTGTAGTGTAGTATAGTGTAGAGTAGAGAAGTCTAATATAGTGTAGGGTAGTGTAGTATAGTGTAGAGAAGTCTAGTATACTGTAGGGTAGTGTAGTATAGTGTAGAGTAGAGAAGTCTAGTATAGTGTAGTGTAGAGAAGTCTAGTATAGTGTAGTGTAGTGTAGTATAGTGTAGTATAGTGTAGAGTAGAGAAGTCTAGTATAGTGTAGTACAGTGTAGAGTAGAGAAGTCTAGTATAGTGTAGAGTAGTGTAGTATAGTGTAGAGTAGAGAAGTCTAGTATAGTGTAGGATAGTGTAGTATAGTGTAGAGTAGAGAAGTCTAGTATAGTGTAGTGGTAGAGAAGTCTAGTATAGTGTAGGGTAGTGTAGTACAGTGTAGAGTAGAGAAGTCTAGTATAGTGTAGTGTAGAGAAGTCTAGTATAGTGTAGGGTTAGTGTAGAGTAGAGAAGTCTAGTATAGTGTAGGATAGTGTAGTGTAGAGAAGTATAGTGTAGTGTAGTGTAGAGAAGTCTAGTATAGTGTAGTGTAGTGTAGAGTAGAGAAGTCTAGTATAGTGCAGAGTAGTGTAGTATAGTGTAGAGTAGAGAAGTCTAGTATAGTGTAGGATAGAGTAGTGTAGTATAGTGTAGAGTAGAGAAGTCTAGTATAGTGTAGTGTAGAGAAGTCTTGTAGTATGTCTAGTAGTATGTAGAGTAGTGTAGTATAGTGTAGAGTAGAGAAGTCTAGTATAGTGTAGGATAGTGTAGTATAGTGTAGAGTAGAGAAGTCTAGTATAGTGTAGTGTAGAGAAGTCTAGTATAGTGTAGGGTAGTGTAGTATAATGTAGAGTAGAGAAGTCTAGTATAGTGTAGTGTAGAGAAGTCTAGTATAGTGTAGAGTAGTGTAGTACAGTGTAGAGTAGGAAGTCTAGTATAGTGTAGAGTAGTGTAGTACAGTGTAGAGTAGAGAGGTCTAGTATAGTGTTAGAGTAGTGTAGTATAGTGTAGAGTAGAGAAGTCTAGTATAGTGTAGGGATAGTGTAGTGTAGAGAAGTGTAGTATAGTGTAGGGTAGTGTAGTATAGTGTTAGAGTAGAGAAGTCTAGTATAGTGTAGTGTAGAGAAGTCTAGTATAGTGTAGTACAGTGTAGAGTAGAGAAGTCTAGTATAGTGTAGAGTAGTGTAGTATAGTGTAGAGTAGAGAAGTCTAGTATAGTGTAAGATAGTGTAGTATAGTGTAGAGTAGAGAGAAGTCTAGTATAGTGTAGTGTAGGGTAGTGTAGTATATTGTAGAGTAGAGAAGTCTAGTATAGTGTAGTGTAGAGAAGTCTAGTATAGTGTAGGGTAGTGTAGAGTAGAGAAGTCTAGTATAGTGTAGAGTAGTGTAGTATAGTGTAGAGTAGAGAGGTCTAGTATAGTGTAGTGTAGAGAAGTCTAGTATAGTGTAGTACAGTGTAGAGTAGAGAAGTCTAGTATAGTGTAGAGTAGTGTAGTATAGTGTAGAGTAGAGAAGTCTAGTATAGTGTAGGGTAGTGTAGTATAGTGTAGAGTAGAGAAGTCTAGTATAGTGTAGAGTAGTGTAGTATAGTGTATAGTAGAGAAGTCTAGTATAGTGTAGAGTAGTGTAGTATAGTGTAGAGTAGAGAAGTCTAGTATAGTTTAGGGTAGTGTAGTATAGTGTAGAGTAGAGAAGTCTAGTATAGTGTAGAGTAGTGTAGTATAGTGTAGAGTAGAGAAGTCTAGTATAGTTTAGGGTAGTGTAGTATAGTGTAGAGTAGAGAAGTCTAGGTATAGTGTAGTATAGTGTAGAGTAGAGAAGTATAGTGTAGTGTAGAGTAGAGAAGTCTAGTATAGTGCAGAGTAGTGTAGTATAGTGTAGGAGTAGAGAAGTCTAGTATAGTGTAGGGTAGTGTAGTATAGTGTAGAGTAGAGAAGTCTAGTATAGTGTAGGGTAGTGTAGTGTAGTATAGTGTAGAGTAGAGAAGTCTAGAATAGTGTAGTGTAAAGTAGTGTAGTGTAGTGTAGAGTAGAGAAGTCTAGTATGTGTAGGGGTAGGAGAAGTCTAGTATAGTGTAGGGTAGTGTAGTATAGTGTAGAGTACAGAAGTCTAGTATAGTGTAGAGTAGTGTAGTTTAGTGTAGAGTAGAGAAGTCCAGTATAGTGTAGTGTAGTGTAGTATAGTGTAGTGTAGAGAAGTCTAGTATAGTGTAGTGTAGAGAAGTCTAGTATAGTGTAGGGTAGTGTAGAGTAAAGAAGTCTAGTATAGTGTAGTGTAGAGAAGTCTAGTATAAGTGTAGGGTAGTGTAGTGTAGTATAGTGTAGAGTAGAGAAGTCTACTATAGTGTAGGGTAGTGTAGTATAGTGTAGAGAAGTCTAGTATACTGTAGGGGTAGTGTAGTATAGTGTAGAGTAGAGAAGTCCTAGTATAGTGTAGTGTAGAGAAGTCTAGTATAGTGTAGGGTAGTGTAGTATAGTGTAGTATAGTGTAGAGTAGAGAAGTCTAGTATAGTGTAGTACAGTGTAGAGTAGAGAAGTCTAGTATAGTGTAGAGTAATGTAGTATAGTGTAGAGTAGAGAAGTCTAGTATAGTGTAGGATAGTGTAGTATAGTGTAGAGTAGAGAAGTCTAGTATAGGTGTAGTGTAGAGAAGTCTAGTATAGTGTAGGGTAGTGTAGTACAGTGTAGAGTAGAGAAGTCTAGTATAGTGTAGTGTAGAGAAGTCTAGTATAGTGTAGGGTAGTGTAGAGTAGAGAAGTCTAGTATAGTGTAGGATAGTGTAGTGTAGAGAAGTTAGTGTAGTGTAGTGTAGAGAAGTCTAGTATAGTGTAGTGTAGTGTAGAGTTAGGAGAAGGTCTAGTATACTGCAGAGTAGTGTAGTATAGTGTAGAGTAGAGAAGTCTAGTATAGTGTAGGATAGAGTAGTGGTAGTATAGTGTAGAGTAGAGAAGTCTAGTATAGTGTAGTGTAGAGAAGTCTTGTAGTATGTCTAGTAGTATGTAGAGTAGTGTAGTATAGTGTAGAGTAGAGAAGTCTAGTATAGTGTAGTGTAGAGAAGTCTTGTAGTATGTCTAGTAGTATGTAGAGTAGTGTAGTATAGTGTAGAGTAGAGAAGTCTAGTATAGTGTAGGATAGTGTAGTATAGTGTAGAGTAGAGAAGTCTAGTATAGTGTAGTGTAGAGAAGTCTAGTATAGTGTAGGGTAGTGTAGTATAGTGTAGAGTAAGAAGTCTAGTATAGTGTAGTGTAGAGAAGTCTAGTATAGTGTAGAGTAGGTTAAGTAGTAGTACAGTGTAGAGTAGAGAAGTCTAGTATAGTGTAGAGTAGTGTAGTACAGTGTAGAGTAGAGAGGTCTAGTATAGTGTAGAGTAGTGTAGTATAGTGTAGAGTAGAGAAGTCTAGTATAGTGTAGGATAGTGTAGTGTAGAGAAGTGTAGTATAGTGTAGGGTAGTGTAGTATAGTGTAGAGTAGAGAAGTCTAGTATAGTGTAGTGTAGAGAAGTCTAGTATAGTGTAGTACAGTGTAGAGTAGAGAAGTCTGTATAGTGTAGAGTAGTGTAGTATAGTGTAGAGTAGAGAAGTCTAGTATAGTGTAAGATAGTGTAGTATAGTGTAGAGTAGAGAAGTCTAGTATAGTGTAGTGTAGGGTAGTGTAGTATATTGTAGAGTAGAGAAGTCTAGTATAGTGTAGTGTAGAGAAGTCTAGTATAGTGTAGGGTAGTGTAGAGTAGAGAAGTCTAGTATAGTGTAGAGTAGTGTAGTATAGTGTAGAGTAGAGAGGTCTAGTATAGTGTAGTGTAGAGAAGTCTAGTATAGTGATAGTACAGTGTAGAGTAGAGAAGTCTAGTATAGTGTAGAGTAGTGTAGTATAGTGTAGAGTAGAGAAGTCTAGTATAGTGTAGTGTAGAGAAGTCTAGTATAGTGTAGGGTAGTGTAGTATAGTGTAGAGTAGAGAAGTCTAGTATAGTGTAGTGTAGAGAAGTCTAGTATAGTGTAGTACAGTGTAGAGTAGAGAAGTCTAGTATAGTGTAGAGTAGTGTAGTATAGTGTAGAGTAGAGAAGTCTAGTATAGTGTAGGATAGTGTAGTATAGTGTAGAGTAGAGAAGTCTAGTATAGTGTAGTGTAGAGAAGTCTAGTATAGTGTAGGGTAGTGTAGTATAGTGTAGAGTAGAGAAGTCTAGTATAGTGTAGTGTAGAGAAGTCTAGTATAGTGTAGGGTAGTGTAGAGTAGAGAAGTCTAGTATAGTGTAGAAGTAGTGTAGTATAGTGTAGAGTAGAGAAGTCTAGTATAGTGTAGGATAGTGTAGTGTAGAGAAGTATAGTGTAGTGTAGTGTTGAGAAGTCTAGTATAGTGTAGTGTAGTGTAGAGTAGAGAAGTCTAGTATAGTGCAGAGTAGTGTAGTATAGTGTAGAGTAGAGAAGTCTAGTATAGTGTAGGATAGAGTAGTGTAGTATAGTGTAGAGTAGAGAAGTCTAGTATAGTGTAGTGTAGAGAAGTCTAGTAGTATGTCTAGTAGTATGTAGAGTAGTGTAGTATAGTGTAGAGTAGAGAAGTCTAGTATAGTGTAGGATAGTGTAGTATAGTGTAGAGTAGAGAAGTCTAGTATAGTGTAGTGTAGAGAAGTCTAGTATAGTGTAGGGTAGTGTAGTATAGTGTAGAGTAGAGAAGTCTAGTATAGTGTAGTGTAGAGAAGTCTAGTATAGTGTAGTGTAGAGAAGTCTAGTATAGTGTAGAGTAGTGTAGTACAGTGTAGAGTAGTGTAGTACAGTGTAGAGTAAGAGGTCTAGTATAGTGTAGAGTAGTGTAGTATAGTGTAGAGTAGAGAAGTCTAGTATAGTGTAGGATAGTGTAGTGTAGAGAAGTGTAGTATAGTGTAGGGTAGTGTAGTATAGTGTAGAGTAGAGAAGTCTAGTATAGTGTAGTGTAGAGAAGTCTAGTATAGTGTAGTACAGTGTAGAGTAGAGAAGTCCTAGTATAGTGTAGAGTAGTGTAGTATAGTGTAGAGTAGAGAAGTCTAGTATAGTGTAGGATAGTGTAGTATAGTGTAGAGTAGAGAATTCTAGTATAGTGTAGTGTAGAGAAGTCTAGTATAGTGTAGGGTAGTGTAGTATAGTGTAGAGTAGAGAAGTCTAGTATAGTGTAGGGTAGTGTAGAGTAGAGAAATCTAGTATAGTGTAGAGTAGTGTAGTATAGTGTAGAGTAGAGAAGTCTAGTATAGTGTAGGATAGTGTAGTGTAGAGAAGTATAGTGTAGTGTAGTGTAGAGAAGTCTAGTATAGTGTAGTGTAGTGTAGAGTAGAGAAGTCTAGTATAGTGCAGAGTAGTGTAGTATAGTGTAGAGTAGAGAAGTCTAGTATAGTGTAGGATAGAGTAGTGTAGTATAGGTGTAGAGTAGAGAAGTCTAGTATAGTGTAGGATAGAGTAGTGTAGTATAGTGTAGAGTAGAGAAGTCTAGTATAGTGTAGTGTAGAGAAGTCTAGTATAGTGTAGTACAGTGTAGAGTAGAGAAGTCTAGTATAGTGTAGAGTAGTGTAGTATAGTGTAGAGTAGAGAAGTCTAGTATAGTGTAGGATAGTGTAGTATAGTGTAGAGTAGAGAAGTCTAGTATAGTGTAGTGTAGAGAAGTCTAGTATAGTGTAGGGTAGTGTAGTATAGTGTAGAGTAGAGAAGTCTAGTATAGTGTAGTGTAGAGAAGTCTAGTATAGTGTAGTGTAGAGAAGTCTAGTATAGTGTAGAGTAGTGTAGTACAGTGTAGAGTAGAGAAGTCTAGTATAGTGTAGGATAGTGTAGTGTAGAGAAGTCTAGTATAGTGTAGAGTAGTGTTGTACAGTGTAGAGTAGAGAGGTCTAGTATAGTGTAGAGTAGTGTAGTATAGTGTAGAGTAGAGAAGTCTAGTATAGTGTAGGATAGTGTAGTGTAGAGAAGTCTAGTATAGTGTAGAGTAGTGTTGTACAGTGTAGAGTAGAGAAGTCTAGTATAGTGTAGAGTAGTGTAATATAGTGTAGAGTAGAGAAGTCTAGTATAGTGTAGGGTAGGAGTAGAGTAGAGTAGAGAAGTCTAGTATAGTGTAGAGTAGTGTAGTATAGTGGTAGAGTAGAGAAGTCCAGTATAGTTTAGGCTAGTGTAGTATAGTGTAGAGTAGAGAAGTCTAGTATAGTGTACAGTAGTGTAGTATAGTGTAGAGTAGGAGAAGTCTAGTATAGTGTACAGTAGTGTAGTATAGTGTAGAGTAGAGAAGTCTAGTATAGTGTAGAGTAGTGTAGTATAGTGTAGAGTAGAGAAGTCTAGTGTTAGTGTAGAGTAGTGTAGTATAGTGGTAGAGTAGAGAAGTCTAATATAGTGTAGAGTAGTGTAGTATAGTGTAGAGTAGAGAAGTCTAGTATAGTGTAGAGTAGTGTAGTATAGTGTAGAGTAGAGAAGACTAGTATAGTGTAGAGTAGTGTAGGTATAGTGTAGAGTAGAGAAGTCTAGTATAGTGTACAGTAGTGTAGAGTAGAGAAGTCTAGTATAGTGTGAGAGTAGTGTAGTATAGTGTAGAGTAGTGTAGTGCAGTCTAGTGTAGTATAGTGTAGATTAGAGTAGAGAAGTATAGTGTAGAGTAGTGTAGTGTATAGAGAAGTCTAGTATAGTGTAGAGTAGTGTAATATGGGTGCAGTATATTGTAATGTAGAGTAGGACTGTAGTGTAGAGTAGAACAGGTAGCTGATGATGATGAAAAGGTTGATTGGAGCGGTAGAGAGAACACAGAGCAGTGAAGTGTAGAGACGTGTAACGTAGTGTAGTGTACAGTAATATAATGTGGTGTTGCATAGTGTTGCAGTATAGTGTGCTGTTGTCAGAATAGAACATCAGTAAGGCAAATAATCACTCTCACCTATCAATAATGTCTTATTTCCCCACTATACAGTGATCTTGGTCTGATGTAAGTTTTCTAGTATCAGTGTATCATTTAAAGTATTACAGGCATTTTTTCAGGATTTTTATTAAGACAGCGTTCCCATTTTAGTCCTATTCAGATTGGAAGATGTCTGTAAGACATTTTTTATTCACATCTCCTCAGTAATAAAACTCATGCATCCAGACAGCGATAAAATTAACACAGGAGGAGAGAATTTCTGGTGGTTTGTTTTTTCCAAAAACCCAGGTGATATCAATGATACAATTAGTCAATGTTTATAGAAAACTAAAAGTGGAAGATGGCATATGCAAATATGAAGTAGAGCTTTATGCCTGTAGCTGGCATTATCACGGCTTCTGTAATCAGCCTACGGCTACGAGATCTCACTGAGATCTTAATGAGTTTATTGTCTTTTTCCCTTTTTTAAAAATTGTTTTCCCAGGTAATGTGTGTAGTCAGGGTTTTTAAACCCTGGGTTTTTAAATATACGGCTGAGTGACTCTTCTAATGCATCCATTTTTTGTTTTGCAATTCAGGAATATTTGAGGGAGGATCACTGGTACACACACTATGAGACCAAATACAGCAATTAGCATCAGCCAAAAACCTTTTTTCCAATGAGAGGTGACATCTGCATAGAAAATCATGGATGATTTTCCGTTTCCGGATCGCGCTGAAATGATTAGACGACTGTGTCTATTGAAAAACAGAAGTTAATTCGGCTGGTAACTTTCTCTGTCAGAGGAGGACAGAGAAAAACACAGACATGGCCGATCCTATATTATATCCTATATAATATTTTTGTGAGTGAGTGTTAAGTGTTGAAAAAGATGCAGAAAGCCAGGATTTGAATAACTATAGCATCATATAGTTGCAACATTTAATCAAAAGCTGTGAAATGGTTTCCCAGCTACGTCAGTGAGGAGTGAGGTAGACGTTATTAACACATTAAAACTCATCCTATTTTTATCACAGAGGTTTGTACGGGTATTCACCTTCATAGACACTAATGCTGAACTTCATATGATTTGTTTTCAGGCATTAGATCCATAAAGTTTTAGAAGATGTTTCATGTAGAGTACAGGATAACACAAGGAGCAGAAATAACTCCTAACTAATTACAAGATTTACCCAACATCATTACGCGCTTCAGCAGTGGAAGTTCCCTAGATAAACACCTTAAATGGCTTTTTATCTGAAACCTCTTGCTCATTGACAATGCTCACAAAAGGCAATTGAAAAAGCCGCCTCTGTTTTTTATTCCAGTTCATTCGCCTAATGCTTCTTTCAGCCTGTGTGATGATGGACCAGTGTCTTCTTTTGTAAACTAGAAGAAGATGGATACAGTAATTACTTCTGCAAAAGGAATTCCTTGTCTTTTTAACTACACATACTGTACATATGTTCCAACAGTGTGCTTTGTATTTCTTTACAAAAGGCTGTATGTGTGAGAGGCTGAATAAATAGTGCATGTTATCCAATGTTGATTAAACTGCTTGGAGTTTAACCCTTTAATTGCCTTCCACTGCTGTGTGCAGCTCGGTTGCCCATGGTGATTTAAATGCAGAACAGGAGCTGGGTGTGAGCAGCAGCACAACACAAGGATTTTTCACAGCTCTGTGGATGATGAAGAGAGGAACAGTAATGTTGTTTATGTGCAATTA
Source organism: Hemibagrus guttatus (assembly GCA_033459395.1). Lineage (NCBI taxonomy): Eukaryota > Metazoa > Chordata > Actinopteri > Siluriformes > Bagridae > Hemibagrus > Hemibagrus guttatus. The sequence continues at coordinate 20,249,837 of JAUCMX010000018.1, forward strand.
AGCACATATGAGGAGACTAAGGAGCAAAATTTTATAGAATATTTTATGGAACATATTTCTTTTGCTTCCTCAGCCTTCATCTCTCTCTCTCTCTCTCTCTCTCTCTCTCTCTATTGTCTCTCAGCCACATTGTAAGTAGTATTGAGAAGCCAGCAGCATTGAGCAATCACAATATTCATACTGCTCAGAGTTAGTGAGTGACTGTGTGTGTGTGTGTGTGTGTGTGTGTGTGTGTGTGTGTGTGTGTGTGTGTGTGTGTGTGTGTGAGCACAGCTTTTTTTGTCTTATTAAGTTGATGAGGGAACGACAGTTTAGTTAGCTTTACGGAAACGAACTCCCATGTTAGGAAACTTTCTTGACTGTTACAAAGCTCTGACACCAGGGACTCCTTCCGAAAATTTGATTCTATTCTGCCTTGTGAAGGGACAATAATGTCTTATAAGGAGCTCTTATTAGTATTTAGCTCATGATTCAGTGCTAAATATTCATTGCTGCTTAAAATGCCATCACCCTCCTGAAAAGAACCATCCTGCATCCCAGTGTGCAACTCTTCTACATCTCCACTACATAATAAAATACACTTGAACAGTCTCATCATCACTCTTTTTGGTGCAGACCCTCCGAACAGGTCAAATGGCCAATTCTCAGCAGTAGTTAGTTTCATAAGAGTTTTGCACTAAGCAGTTGAACAAACTTAGATGATTTGTATGCTTCTTACATCAGCATCAGCAGCTTTCCTCCCTCGCATTTTCACAGTGTCCTTGGCGACCTGAGAATTGGAAAAAATCACAGGTCGTTCTGTTCCCACCTGAATACCTCCATTCTCTATTCAGTGTGAGATGCAGCTGACAGCTAAACATCTCACTTTCCCTCCCAGCACTGCTGCCTAACGCGGGAATGACAACAAGGTGCAATGAACACTGGGCAACTCTGGATTCCCTTATTACTCTTTATATACACTGTATATAGCTATCTATCCATCCGACTGTTTTCTGTACCTCTCATCCTACACATGGTTAAGGGAAGCCTGGAGTCTATCCCAGAGGACGCATGGCACAAACCAGGAGACCACCTGATCAGGGTGCCAATCACAGGGTACAATCACACACAATCACACACACACACACACTCACACACCCGTTTATACACTACAGACAATTTAGAGATGTCAATCAGCTTAAAACACATCTTTGGACTGGGGAGGAAACTGGAGTACCTGAAGGAGGAAGCCTCAAAAAAAAAGCTGAGGCGAGATTCAAACCCCCAACCATGAATTTTACCTTGACAGATATAGCATATATAAGAACTTAAAGACTGCAGAATTACAGATTCCACTCAAAGATACATGCCAGAATGAGCTCCTTCCCAAAATGCTTAAAGATTATAGAGGAATATGTTGAGAGCACTAAATGTATAACCTTTAATCAATTTTAGCATGGGAGCAGCAGGATCATGTCTGAGCTGAAAGGTTTACATGACCGTTATTTCACTTGAAGACAACCAGCTAAAAAACCATGTCACCCGGCCATTTGGGTGATACTGAGTTCTTACACTTGATTTGCATTTAAAGAGAAACTCCATTTAAATTACAAACAGGAAAAACAGTATAAAATGTTTCAGTATTTGTCCTGTGCTCTATTTGACTCTCATGAACCCGAAGTCTCTGCTAGGCTTTATAATAAGCTTTATTAATATCTGTGATGATTTCCTCATTTTTTCTTACGCATACTTTTCTCCATGATCACACAATTGTACATTCTATTCACAAAAAGCGTGCTTGTTCTTTTAAGAAAGATTTCATGGATGTTTCCTGCTCACACATGATGTGAACCTCTTTATTCTTGATTGTACTGATGACATTTGAACCTGCACTGCTCACACTCCTAGCACCCTAGCAACCAGCTGGATGATGATGTCAAACAATTACCACACAAGCCTTCAGGTGAAATTCCTTAGCAACTTAGCTACAACCTAGCAACCTCCTGGGATCAAATAAAAATCTCCTATAAACAACCTTGCAACAGACCACATAGCAGTTACCTAGCAACACCATAGCAACCACCTGGAATATCACAGCACCCACCTAGCAGGACCCTAGCAACCAACATGGATAGCACAGAAACCGTCTAGAAACACCACTGCAACTACATGGATAGCACGGCACACACCTAGCAGCACCCTAGCAACTACATGGAATATCTCAGTACCCTAGCAACCAACTGGTATCGTATAACAACCACCTAGCAGCATTAGCAACTACCTGGAATATCACAGTTGGTTATCACAGCACCTGGAATTTCACAGTTGGTTATCACAGCACCTGGAATATCACAGTTGGTATCACAGCACCCTAGCAACCACCAACCAGTACCCTAGCAACCACCTAGCAGCACCCTAGCAACCACCAAGCAATACCCTAGCAACCACCTGGAATATCACAGCACCCACCTAGCAGGACCCTAGCAGCCAACTGGAATATCACAGCACCCACCTAACAGGAACCTAGCAGCCACCTGGAATATCACAGCACCCACCTAGCAGGACCCTAGCAGCCAACTGGAATATCACAGCACCCTAGCAACCAACTGGGATCGTATAACAACCACCTAGCAACACCATAGCAACCATTTGGAATATCACAGCGCCCACCTAGCAGCATTAGCAACCACCTGGAATATCACAGAACACACCTAACAGCACCCTAGCAACCACCAAGCAATACCCTAGCAACCACCTAACAGCACTGGCAACCACCTAGAATATCACAGTACCCACCTGACAGCACCCTAGCAAACACCTAGCAGCACCCTAGCAATGACCTGGAATATCACAGCAACCACCTAGTAGCACCCTAGCAACCACCTAGAATATCACAGCAACTACCTAGCAGCACCCTAGCAACCACCAAGCAGTACCCTAGCAACCACCTGGAATATCACAGCACCCACCTTTCACTCATCTTTGTTATTTGTATATAATGACTTTTACAAAACCCAGCATCATCTAACAGTTACAACTGTGTAAGAGTCTGTTTCATGAATTTTGCATGTTTACAGCACAGTGTGTGAGTGTTGTAGGAATATGTCATTACAGTCCAGAACTGTTGACTGGAAAGTATTTGCTTCTGGATATTATGAAAGTGTAAAAGACACTAAGGATTGTGTTTAAAGGTATCTTCATGTTGTAACAGACAAAAGCTTAGTAACGTGGATATAAACTAATACCAAATGATGCCCCAAGATGGCATTCCTTTTTGTTATGGTAAACTAGAATTTAATTTGTGTACAGAAGAAACAGAGTATTGTGTGTTGCTGGAACTAATTACTAGGCTGAACCACTATTCTGAACTTTTCCTCTATAATGAGCGGTGTAAGGAACTGATTATCATGCTTCATACTCTAGTCTTGTATGAATTAGCGAATGAAATAACACGCATGCTTGCTTAGTTTGGACAGTGTTTTATTTTATCGAATAAAAGTACTATAAAAGTAGAAATCCCTACGTGCACATGATTTAAACTTTCTTTGCTAAACTGGCATTCTGGAGCTACTACTAATTACCAGCTCCCAACTGTCCTTCACCTTCTACACCGTGACATGTTACAGTGTCCACTCAGCCCTCTCTTCTCTGTGACTGGAGCTGCTACTACACAGTACATATAGTATATACATGTGAGTATACACACAGAACATTTTAACAAGCAACAGATGGCTCATTAATGACATCCACGGTCATAAACACGGCTGTGGGAACTCAGGCCACAGCGTCCTCATATATAATTAGGCGCTCCTTTGGGAGAACACCGTGTGTGTATCATAACAGTGTGCAGCATGTGGAGAATATTAAGAGATCATCTCAGCCACGTACAATGAAGCAAAGCCCTCGTTTGCATGCACGATCACCTTTTTGATGAGGACTGTCACACAAAAAAGGTCGATCTTTATCTTTTGCTTTTCATAAAAGGTTACATTCCTAAAAGGATAATAAATATAGATCCCTGAGTGATACAGGTCACTCTGACAACATCAGCCGCATGTTACAGCTGCAGAAACACAGCAGGAGTCTATAGTGATTTTTAAAAGCAGGGCTTCAATTTATTTTCTGAAATGTCGCTTGTCAGAATTGGAAATGTATTCATAAATACCTTTGTTTTAAACCACATGCTGTCAAATCTGACACTTTCTCAAGCCAGGACAGAAAACAGCTGTGGTTCTGTGCAATTAAGAAGGATAATAGGTCTATGCAGCACCTATTTCATTTCAGCTGTCTCAGTAGTTATCTATTATATCAGTTTAGGTTGTTTTCCTAACAATGAAATTAACAGGTTTAGCTTGCTAGTTAGCTAACATGCCTGATTTGTATTGTTTTAACAAACAAAATCTACATCAAGAAACTAGATAGCTAATGCTGAAAAGCTCAGGATGTTGACTACAATGGACATTTAATCGCGTCTAGCTTAACTTCGTTCAGCTTTCAGTTAGTCAATCTAAGTTAAAGTTCCAATTATCACAAGACTTGTATATCTTCAGTTTCTCTCTACTGTCAACACTCAGAGTTTCTGAGAGATTATATGTATATAATATGTGTTGATATGGCCGTTGACTGCAGGCTAGACCACCTCTTAGCATCACTTAGCTACTGACATGAAACCAAGCCGAAAGAATCTTCTACAATTACACCACTGAAAGTGTTAGTTTAGCTAGCACACTCTGTGGTTTAGTGCTAATCCATAATAATAAATGGCTAACATTTTAGCTCTGGATATAATGTCAATCCGATTCCTAAATAAAATTTCTCTCAGATCAAAATTTCAGTCAAATAACCACTTACTCTCATCTCTTTTTGTTTACAAACACCGTAGGGGTTTATTGATCGTCTGCCAATTCCCTGGATATTCTATAGCACCGCTTTTGTAGCAGTATCTCCCCTAAAACATTTGATTTCTTGACATCAAACCTGCTCACTAACACGCAGCCGATTCCTGAGGATGAGTCGCCCTCCATAAGCGTTTCTCTAGCATCAGAGCCTAGTTTGACTTTAACAGGAGACTGAAGGTCAGTGTACTTAAGCCATTTAGAACAGGACAAGCATGCATCAGCCAACCTGAACGCTGAGGATTTAATGATTTATTTGGAAGCCTTCAGCTCCTTGGGAGGTAGCCACTGTTCTGTGCTTATCAATGCGGCCGGCAGGCTTCATTGATCACTACAATAATGAGAAGGGAAATAAAAGCACGTGAAATTGAAAGGCAGTTAAATGTTTCCATTTGGTGCAGCCTTGATTAGATGTTAGAAGGAACTACAGGGAAGCAGTAGCACACATGATCTAAATTATAGCGCTGTCCTTTATTACACCAATTCTACACTGGAAAAATGTGGAAATATCTCAAATACCATCATACCTATTATAATTCTTTCATTTATCATAAGATTACACTAAACCATTTTCTATTTCTAGATATTTTTACTACTTTCAAGCTTAAAATCTTGGTACTCTATCTTTGGTGTAATCTTAAAAGAAATAGGACAACAATTTGACTTTCCAGAACTTTTTTCCAGTTTTCCACTTCTCTCCGTCTCCCACTTTTTCCAACATCTCTCCAACATCTCAGTAACACTGCTCCTCAATGGAGAAGAAAAGATATTGTGTACAGTGAAGGCTGTCAGAGCTTCCTGGAGTAAAACTGAGGTATTGCACTATTATCAGCTTTAGGCCGTGTGTTTGAGTAAACAATTCTCTTTAATGTTAGCTTTATGCCGTTTCTTCATCACTCTCTCCACACCCTTACCCTTCCTACCCTTTGTTCTTTCACAGATGAATTTCAATTCATCCACACAGGCTCAGGATGTGAGACAGCGTCTCACAGAGCTTTTTATCTCCCTGACTTTCATTCACTTCATAAAGCTTCTCTCCTTCTTTCCATCTCATTTAAACTGCCATTTCAGCTCCTTCCTACTTCACCTTCTGCTCCTTCTACACCCCACCTCTGTATCTTCACTTTATCATTATCATCATCATCATCATCTCTTTCATTCTCTCTCTCTTTCTCTCTCTCTGTATCTCACCCACACATTTTGTCCTTTTCTGTGCATGCTTCCACCAAGTGTCAGTTTATGCCACTGGTAACCAAATCACTGTTTCCTCCGAGGCCTATTGGAAATCATCTCTCTATCCCTTCTTCACTTTCTCTGCCTCCATTAGCTCATCCATTTTAGGGGATTTTATTGCTCACCTCTCTGCTCTTCTTTTTTTAGCTTTGAGCCTTGGAGCTACACAAAATCTCTCTCTCTCTCTCTCTCTCTCTCTCTCTCTCTCTCTCTCTTCTCTCTCTCTCTCTCTCTCTCTCTCTCTCTCTACCACCAAATGTCTCTCACAGAAAAAAATCTTTCACATGAAGCTCATCTGCAGCACTTCTATATGTTAAATATCACATTCTGCACCAACATAAATTAACTGATCTAACCTCAACCACTACGCTGTTTCCAAAAGATCAATATGTATTAAAAAATTTTAGCTTAGGCTGTGAAATCATCAAAATGTCAAAAACAGACTTACACACTCTAACAAGTTTTTCAAATGGTTAAATGACCTTATAATATTCATCAGGAAATTAGGCAAAAGGAAGCTATGAATCAAACCTCTTCTCTGTCCTGACCCCTAGGTAGTGGAATGAACTTCCCCTAGACGTCTGAACAGCTGAATTACTAACTCTTCTTAATGTGCCTGAATTAACACTTAAAAATAGTTTTTGTGCTTTTCCCACTGTATTACCTTCCCAGCAGAATTGTAGACTGATGGGATTCTTAGTCTATGACCCAGTGAAGCAATATCGATGTATTCATGTATAGAGACTGTAAAGCTCTTCTGTAAGTCGCTCTGGATGAAGGCATCTGTCAAATGCTGTAAATGTAAATGAGGTAAATGATGATGAGGCTCAGTCACCTGTGTGACTTATACCTCAGGTGGTAGACAGAGACTGATAGAGATGATAAATCAAAGTGATAATGTCAGTGATATTGGGGTTTTTTTAGTCTAGGCTGTAAATGTAGAAGTGGGCATCTTTTTTGTGGAATTCCTAAAAATCCCTATAAAATCACTATTTTCTTCCTATTACTTGTGGGAAAAGGAAGGGCATCCCGCATAAAAAAACCTGTACCAAGCTGTGGTGACCCCGAACAGGGAGCAGCCGAAAGCAACTTATGGGAAAAGTACTTCTATTGAGAAACATGAAAAGGATCAACATAATTCAGCTCTAGAAAGCATTTAGTTTACAGGACTATAGAAAGTATATTCATTCATTGTCTACTGCTTATCCAAACTATTCTCAGGTCACGGGGAGCCTGTGCCTATCTCAGGCGTCATTGGTCATCAAGGACGCCTGATGATACATCATACACCCTGGACGGAGTGCCAACCCATCGCAGGGCACACACACACTCTCATTCACTCACGCAATCACACACTACAGACAATTTAGAGATGCCAATCAACCTACATGTCTTTAGACTGGGGGAGGAAATCGGAGTACCCGGAGGAAACCCCCGAGGCACGGGGAGAACATGCAAACTCCACACACACGGCAGAGGCGGGAATCGAACCCCCAACCCTGGAGGTGTGAGGCAAACGTGCTAACCACTAAGCCACCGTGCCCCCATAGAAAGTATAAGCTATCCAAATTTAAGGATTTGCAAACAAATTACACAACAAAGGAGATTTAGCTGATTATCATTTTTTTAGCTTTCTTATTCCTGTAGCTTGCTTCAGATCTATAGCATAAGCCAATCACTTATTCAGCAAAAAAATACAGCAGTTGTCACTGCTTCCATCAACCTGAAAGGCACCAAAGGCACTTGCTTTCCCAGTTCTCTACATCTCATCACTGGTGATGTGTGAAAGAAAAAAACAAGTCATCGTTGATTGTATGATACATTCAGTAAGTGTGACTGAACTCATGCCAAATCTGACCTGACAGTCTGATGCTAAGGCTGAATTTCAATCAGCTCCCTAGTTTATTATTCAAGGATGCTGCTCTCTTAATTGCAAAATTACAGATCTGGAATATCCCTTTCATTATCAATGTTCACTATGTTCTCTTTACTGGAAATGACGTCATGTTTTCTCGAGAAAAAAAAAAAAAAAGTTGGACAAACTGAACTCTCCAACAACTTTGTCTACAAATATAAGTAGCTTATAAGTAAATAAATCTAATTTACATTAGACATTTTGATGAAACTCCCCTAGCTAGCCTACAATCCTGCTTGAAGCACCATGACAGAAACATATTATTAAGCTAAAAAAAAAAGAATATGGCATATAAAACTTGCCTTGATGAGGAAATTTGAATGTCACCGGAAATTATCAGTGTTCCCGTGTGTCGTGCGCCAGGAACTCGTGTATGCCATATACCGATTCACCGCCTAGAGAGCTGAATGAGATGCATCCTGATATTTACATTTACATTAACAGGCTCCTTCATGCAGAATGAATCACAATTCCGCATCACATCACAGACTGAAGACCGTGCAAGAGCAGAAAAGCATTTTTCAAGCATTAAATAACAAAAGCTATTTGTTATAACTTATTATTTACTACAATTTCAATCGCAGATGACAAAATGATTTTTTTTAATGCACATTTAAAAGCACTTGGGGTGTGTGCTTGAAAGAAACTAGTGGAGTGTTTTTTTTTTATATAAACATCTATACTTTAAATGCAGGATGAGTATTTCCCTGTGAGAGGAAAGTAAAAGCTCAAATTAGTGCTTCATCCTTAGGAAATGATCGTTAAATAACACTTTGCAGTTTAAACACACTTCTACATCCAGACACTAGATCAAACCCTGTAGTGAGATATGTGTGCTCTTCTCTGCAGCAGATCTGCAGGAACAGAAAGTTGTACTGCACAAACTCTGGTCTCACCAGTCCTGTGGGAAGTTGAGTGTGAGCCACAGAGCTAAGAGAGGTCCGGTTTGTCTGGCTCACCCAGACTCAGGGTCAGAGCTCTGAGCGTCTGCTGGGAAAGTGTAGGCTGCCTCCTGCTTTTATACACCTGCTTCACAGAGTAGGCTGATCCTTTTCCAGTTCAAGTGCAGCACATAATAGCTCGCGTCAGCCGAGAGCTGTGTTTTTTTAGCTGAGAATATCATTTCCCTTCTGACAATCTTCTCATAAGCATACAGCCATCTTTCAAGTAGACCTTGGCTCCTTTTTATGTATTATTCACAGTTCATACAAATTCATGTCATATTCTGAAAGACTACACAATGCAGTCTAATTGCTCCTGTGTGCCTCTTTTTTTTCTTCCTAGCCTGATCACTGGCATACAGCTCCTGAGGGACTAGCAGTAAAATCAGAAGGTAAGCTATATGAAAACCCCACTGTAGACACTCTCTTTCTCTCAAACACTCACACACACACACACACACACACACACACACACACACACACACACACACACACACACACACACACACACACACACCCTCCCTGCCACTCAAGCAATGATGAGAGGCACAAAGATATGTGTAATGACGGGAAACTTTCCGAAGTCATGACTGAGTTTACTGCGAATCATTTTCCCTACATGGCACTCTATACAAACAAATCCATGCACAAAACACACACACACACACACACACACACACACACGCACACACACACACACACACACAGAGCCTTTAGGTTTTACAAATACAAAGGCGTTGAATGGGATGATGTCCTGCATCACAAAATCTTAGCAAGTGAAAATTTTGCCTAATGTTTCCAGTTCTGTTGAGTATTCCCTATTATTAGCTTGGAATAAATAAAAGAGAAGATTATTAAATCTATTTCTAGTCATTTTTACTCAGTAGTCTCTTCTATTGGCAGATCATTTTGCTCATTTATTTTTGGTGGATTTATTTAGAGAATGAAGGAAAATTATTTGACAATAAATGAAGCTGGAAATGAGTTTTAAAAATTTAGAAATAGGTTTAATTATCTAATATATGCTTTATTAAAAAATCATGTAACAAGAAATACTAGCTCACTATATTATTAGTTATTTTCACTTGCTAAGATCACCAAAATGATTTCATATTATAATTATTACAATTAACCAGATATTGAGCTTTGAAGTTGCTTCTTATATAAACTGAAATGCTTAAATTCAGCTAAATTATTTGCCAATACAGCTAGATCATTTCAGTGACATGGGATTTATTTCTTCTTTCTCCTTGATGATGATATTTGATTTAATCCTTTAAGACCATTTCTGCTAACTTTAAGATCTGTTTCTCTGGTCACCCAGTTTTGGCTCTTGCTCTTGTTTTTTTTTTAGCTTTTCTCCTTGTCTTTGCCTTGGGGATTATCTATATTGTCTCAAGCGTGTCCCTTGCACACACATCAGTATAAAAGTCAACTGTGTCCAGCTTGTGTTGAGACTATAGAGTGCTTATCTCTTTATCTACACACTGGATCTTCAGGGATAGAGAGAACTTCAGCCATCTTTACTCCTGCTGAAACTGCAGTGTTTTCGATTCAGAAAGATTTACATCAATTAGTGAAAATGTCACTAATCATTTTATATTTTTTATTAGATTATTTATTGTAATCTTGAATTGTTTTTATATTAAATACTTAATCAGCTCAGCTAGATTCAAGTTATTTTCATTTGCTAAGATTTAATTTTTTAAATTTTCTTTGCAGCATGTCTGTCTGTGAGTCAAGTGTGCTGTTTAGTGGGGACTCCCGATTGCAGCAACACAGAAATTGGCAGCTGGAAGTCAGATGAATATCACCAGCTTCGGGTTGAGCTCCTGCACTATTACACCGCAAAACTGTTACATGACAACAACGCTTCTCACACGTGAACTACTTCCCCTGAGTGACTGTAAACTCTGGGAATCCTGGGTTTATGGTGTTTGAGGTTTCACACTGCTCATACTTTACCTGGGGATAACACCGAATCCTGGATCTTCATAATCTGACGTTTCACACTTTACATTTCTAAACCTTGCCTTAACCTTCTTCTTATCTGCACTGTGACTGGATAAATACAGCACTTTGCTACTTTAAATAGCGGCTTGTCTCACGCTTCCACATCAGTGAGGAAAAAAGTTCAGGTCTGTTGTTCTTTCTAATCTGTTTTTGGACTTTTTAAGTGTAGTTGACCAAATGTTAATACCCATCTTCTGTTCCTTTTGTTTGTCCTGAACAGACTTTTCTCAGAATAACTGTAAAAATAAAACTGTCTCCTCTTTGCTCCAAGTGATTCATTTTAAGCCCCAATTTGACATTATTTTTTAACTTTCCCTCAAACCGTGTAACTACATGAGGTGTCTGTGACACATGATATGATGCTCAGAGGCGCTGTTCAGTTTCTCTTGCTAAGTATCTAGCCTTCACATTCTAACACCACATTGTTTCACACTGTACACATTCATTGGTAGCATAATGTGAAGTTAACACTGTAAAAGCAGCACTAACCCCACTTCAGAGCAGAGTTTCATAACCCCGGGTAAAAAGCCACACTAACTCTCCTTTTAAATTGCACATGTGAAACGTTCCTCTACCCACGGGTTAAAAGCAGGGTTTAGAACGATGAGGGGGTTAAGCACAGTGTGAAAAGCCTTAAAGTTTCTGAGCTGACTGACATCAGCTCAGAAACTTAAATTTTAGAGCATAATTTTTTGACTCAGTAATGAGTTTCTTCGCGAATGCTGTAATCACAGCCGACTCAACATCAGCTGTCTTCACTCCCTGTGCTCTAATGTTAATTTTCTTGCTTAAAACAATGCAAAGAAAGAATGCACTATGCTGCGTTAGTTGCATATAACATAAATAATATGGAATACACAACCATGATTATAACTTTTGTGTCACAGAGACAGATGTCTGGTTTTTCCCTCAGTAAAAATTTGTCCTTTTTGCGTTTTGGACTTAAGAATGAAAGTAAGCTCTCGATATTGCATGGCTCTAAGGGGTTTGTGTTAAAGTAAACTGTATTACTGCACATATAGTGGAGCAGGAACTCCTCTCGCCCACAGCACTCAATTGTTATATATAGTTATAGGCTTCTTTTTTTTTTTTTTACTGTGTTTGTGTAATGCATTACTGTGTGTGTCAGAGCAGCAGGGGAAAAAAAACAACCCAGCACTTTGTATAGCTTTGCTCAACATTATTCATGCGACTTCTTTTTTGTCTTTTATTCCTACCACAATTCAGTGTCTGATCTTAAATCACAGAAAAGTTATACTCAGTTTGTGCGCAGAGAAAACCAGAGAGTCGACTGTCTCGACTCTCACCCAGAGTCAATGCTAAAGCTATGAGGTGTCTTTCGTTAACATCCAAATATATCAATCTATCCAAAGTGTTCTAACCATAACATCACAAAAGATAATTCACTCAAAAATATAAGAAAGCCAAAATGTTCCTTCTAGGATTCTTCATTACTCCAACAAAAGGCTGTTTACTTCTCTAGAAGTGTCCAAAACCCCAAACAGAGGATCTGTAAGATCTCCAGCACATGCTCTCTCAGGATCTCATGCTCCTTCTTCACTGGATGTTTGCTGTAGCTGTGCATCAAGAGAAAATCTTCTCCAGTACATCGCTCCCTGATCGTCCTCCTCACAGAGAGTTAGACACCAGAGACAGCCATCATGAGGCCAATAACCACCAGTTTTCTTTGCCAATGGTTTAAAAATAATTTGTCAGATTCAGAAAGTGTGAGTGATCAGTAGAAACAGCACAGATGGGCAGGAAGTGAAAGAATATTGTTCCAAAACAAATGAAACAAAACAAAAGCTGTGTCCCAAATGACGTACGTCCGCTGATTTTATAATTTGGAACAGGTTTTACGCCGGATGCCCTTTCTGTCACAACCCTCCCATTTTTATCCGGGCTTGGGACCGGCACTGAGGGTTAACTCTTCAGTGGCTGGGTTGGCGCCCTGCCCGGGAATCAAACCCGGGCCGTGGCAATGAGGAACCTGCTACTGGACCACCAGGAGGCCCTTCACCGATCAGCCATATTATAAAAACCTGCCTGGAATTCCAACTTGGAGGCCAAGTCAACACCTCAAACTTGTCGTGCTCATCAAACCATTCCTGACCCATTTTTGCTTTGTGGCACGACGTATTATCCTGCTGGAAGAGGCCACAGCCATCAGGGAATACCGTTTCCATGAACCGGTGTAGATGGTCTGCAACAGTGCTTAGGTAGGTGGTACATGTCAAAGTACCATCCACATGGATGGCAGGACCCAAGGTTTCCCAGCAGAACATTGCCCAAAGAAATGACCCTGCCTCTGCTGGCTTGCCTTCTTCCCATAGTGCATCCTGGTGCCATGTGTTCCCCAGGTAAGAGACACACATGCACCCGGCCATCCACAAGAAAATGCGCTCTGATCCAGTGGTCTAGCCATCACAATTTGGCCCTTCATCAAACTCGCTCAAATCCTTACGCTTGTCCATTTTTCCTGCTTCTAACACATCAACTTTGAGGGCAAAATGTTATTTGCTGCCTAATATATTCCACCCACTAACAGGTGCCATGATGAGGAGATCATCAGTGTTATTCACTTCACCTGTCACTGCTCTTAATGTTATGGCTGATCTGTGTACATTATGCAATGTAGTATCATCTGTAATGGAACACTAAGGTTTTTTACTAAAAGGAAGCTGTTTCCCAGTCGAAGGTAAATAATGTCATGCAGAATAAATCACACAATGTGAGCTCATTTAAAAGACATCTTGTCCACCATATCTTGAAAATATTTTCTCATCCACCATCAGCTAATGCTAGCCTCTTCCGCCATTTAAGCAAAGCTGTAAATGTTGAGTGAATAAAGTGTCCAACAGTCCACACTTGTTTTTATTTCAGTTGAATAAGTGCATCATCCAAGTACTTGAAGTGCACTTCTTCTTTTTGGAACACTATTCACACTATTTATACCACAAAATGGTGTAGAATAGCAATTTGGGATGCAGCTCAAGACCCGTACAGCCCTGTCACTGTGCTAAAACTAATCTTTTGTTCCTTTAACCAAGAAATGTGATCACGTGATGTGTGTCATAAAGGCCAGGGGTCTGTAAATAACAAAGGTCGCTGTTACTGGAGGCAGCTTAGACTTATAAGAACTGGTTAGTGGAGGTCTTTATCCACTAATGTATGAGTTAGAGACAGGAAAGACAGTAGGCTATGGTTAGTATCTAATCATAGTATCTGAGTGTTCCTCTACACAGCATCTCTTTGATAAAACACACAATGAGAATGGCTCCAAGGTGATAAAGTGGGGATGCTTACTTTTAACTCAAGATATAAAAACTAAGACATGAATGTTTTAGGCAAAATCTTTCTTTCTGTGTGGACCTTATGCATATGTCCATGTTCATATTGGTTAATGAGTGAGCAAGTAAGTGAGTGAGTGAGTGAAGTGATTGAAAGAATGTGTGTGTGAGTGAGGGAGGGAGAGAGGGAGGGAGAGAGGGAGGGAGAGAGGGAGGGAGGGAGAGAGGGAGGGACGGAGGCAGGGAGGGGGGAGAGGGAGGGACGGAGGGAGAGAGGGAGAGAGGGAGGGACGGAGGGAGAGAGTGAGTGAGTGAGTGAGTGTGTGAATGAAGGAGGGAGGGAGGTTTTTTTTTTAAATCAACACATTTGTGACACTTTCAGAGATATTCTGGCAAAAATTTAATCGGTAAATAAAAAATAAAATCAGTCTTGGAGAAAATAAAGCTTTATTATTATTATTATTATTATCATTATTATTATTATTATTATTAATAATAATAATAATAATAATAATAATAATAATAATAATAATAACAGTAAAAGCTGCTGAGCTGGTCAAGTTTGCAGGTAACTCCAGGTTTAATTTCTTTTTGGGTTTTTTTTGTCCATTTTCCTTTCCTCTTTCACAGCAGACTGAGTTTAATGTGTTGGTGTGTTTTTATTGCTCGTGTTGCTCACTGGCTGGCTGACTAAATGAAATTAGTTCAGAAGACTAAAGCAGAATACACTCCATTACAGAGGAATTTAATGGTGTGCTAAAGGAAGCAGAGTGCTATCCTTTTACCATAAATCATTCACAATAAAGTCCTTCTGTGCTAATTAAACAGTGTCCATGTTAGCAAGCGTTGGTAGCTTATTAATCTGCCATGCAAGCTCAGCATTAATCACTCTCTTACATGATTATATTGTGCATTTTGTTGATGGTTATCCTTTTAATCGGTTAACTATAAAAAATAAATTGTTCTCATAGACAGATCATCTTGCTTACTATTGCAATAGAATTTTATTTATGAACATTTTGTCTCCCAAAATGAATCAACTTTAATTGGCTGTGATATTGGTCAGTATGGCGGCGGGGGTGTGGTCAAGCGTCAGCTGTGGACAGATAGGATGTGAGTCGAATTGGCAGGTAAAATGTGATGATGCTCATCCGTGTCTCATTAGCATCACTCAACTTATTTTTGTCTCTTTGTGCTTTCAGTAATGAGAAAGACAAAGAGAGTGTGGGTGTGCTGTGCAACACACACAAACGTGGACAAAGCGTCTGTTTTACTTTTGTTGAGCTTTTGACTTAATCAACACAAGGCCAAAGCTCAGCTGACATTCCACCTGTCGAGTCGGTCTTCCTCCTCATTGTTGCATGCCACAGTGGTGCAGAGGAAACCGGTGAGATCATCACATCCCTCACTCTCCTTTACCAAACCCAACATCAAGCACTCCTCGAATCTGCTGCAGCCAGCACATATCCAGTTGTGCCGCAACGTGACTCAAAAACCTCTCTACATTTCTGTACAACTCTCAAACCCCAAAACATTGCCTCAGCCACACTTTATACTCTACTGATCAAATTTCTGCACACCACAGATGTAAAGAGTGATTATTTGAGTTACTGTACCCTTCCTGTCACTCAGAGCAGTCTGCTCCTTCTCCTCTGATCTCTCTGTTGATGAACAAGGTATTTTTACCCACAGAACCTCCCCAAATTGGTGAAAAAAGTAATCTCTGCTAGCTAGTCTTCTTATCTGTATATATACACACACAGAAGCAGAAGCATGAGCAGGAGAATAATATATGGGATTCTGAATTTATAGGATTTCCACACAAAAAAACTAATTTCTTATGTAAATGCTCATACAAATGTTTTACAAATAAATCTGTGCACTTTTTTCAGAAATGACCAGATTTTCATGATTTTTTATGAATGACATAGAAATAAATCCATTTACATCCACTTCAGGCATTTTAATGATTTTATACAGCCTGAGCTTGTATATTTCAAAGTAAGGTCATTTCTAAGGAAAGATTCTTGATGATCAACTTCTCAGCCACATTCATGGTGAGCAGGTCATTTGCATCTCAGTAGTTGTTGCCAGTCTGATGGTTGATAAGGAAATTTTCTCTCATTCATTCACACTTTACTTGGCTGCTAACTGTGTGTGGTGTGGAGCAGCTTTCCTCTGCTGATTATGAGCCTTTTTGTCAATAAATACTTAATACTTCTTTTGGGCTTTTTTCTGCTTGGGATTAGTTATGGTTGGTTTGCGTTTCTGTCACAGCTGGATCATGGTGGATGTTTACAAGACAGTACAACTCTCCAGCTTATACTCACACACCTCCCTGGACATTGTGTTGTATTGATTTATTTTGTCCATCACACATTCTCAGACATTATTCACTGTTTTCCTGCATTCTGTACTAATCCATATTTCCTCATCACTCATCAGACTCATCCTCACGTATCACACCAGTAAACAAGTTGATCAGAATAACCTGAAACTGAACACTAAACTCACTGAGAGACTCTTCTGTCCTGGCTGTAAACTTTACTTCTTAACTGTTGCGTTCTCACTAAAACTATATCTTGATCCATTGCATATTTAAAAAGTCCAGAAATATTCTAGCATTTTTCTTTCTCACTGAGACATACTGTAGCAACAAGCTGTTGACAAACATCTTAAAGATCTTGCACGAATTAGGTTGAAGGCCCTCCCATGGGACAAATTAAGGTTAATTTTCATCATATCATTTGAAAAATTGTTGCTTAAACCCCTGTGTCGTTACTCAACCATTTTTAATTTAATGCTACACAGTGTCACACAATCATCGTCAGGCTTTCAGCTACTGGTTGAATGGTTGTGAGATCAAACTATGCAATACCAAGTACTGTGGCATTCTTGAGTAAAACTTTTAATCCTGAACTGTTCAGTTGCATCCTGTTTCATCCTGTTTCATCCTGTTTCATCCTGTTTCCTCACAAAAGCATCAACAAAATCAGTAAATACATGTTCTTCTGTAGTACACATGGTTCTATAGTTGGTTGTTCTTATCACAATCACATAGGAGATATTTTCAGCTTTTTAGTTCCCAAAACATCCATGGAACCCTAACAGGAACCCTAACAGGAACCTATGTGAAGAACTCATCTTACTATATTCATCACCTTTCTGTGGAACTTACAAAGCGCTTGCAAAATTATGGTTCAGATACTGCAACATAGAAGGAAGGCAGGAGTTATACAGGATACAGCACAAGTCATTAAAATGTTTTTTTCACAGCAGACTGTGGTCAACCCTCAAAAATTAAAGCTATGTGGTTAGTGTGGCAACATATTCAGAAATCCCTAAAGCAGTCACTGACTGTATTTTAGTGCAGATAAACCACCAGGGGGACACTACCCCAGAAGTGACAATTAACATCAGGATATGTAAGCTCTGAAAGCGGATAGATGAACACCTGTCTCAAGCACGAGCTACTTACCTTTTGGGCAGATTTAATCAGTTAGCGGGCGTGTCATCTTGCAGTATTCCTGTGGCAGATTTACAAGGAGGTAATTAAACTAATGTGAAATACCTACAGCAGAGTTGAGGACGATATTTTTTCAAACAGACAGACAACTTACTATCCAATATGGTTCTCAGACATAGCAGAGACTAAAGCTTTGGGTCAGGATGCACTGTCAAATGATTGGCCAGAACTAAAGCTGCTAGTAACCAGTGTGTTGATTGATGGCCTAATTCTGGCCCTTGCTCAGCCTGTTAGCATTATTGATGGGATCACTAGGCCTATAGTGACAGATAAACAGGTCCTTGTGGCACAACATAGCCTAAACCTTATATATTGCAAGTTAAATATAGTGGAAAGTTTGCAAAGGATATAAAGAATAAGAATATGTATATAAGAATATGGACACTGAACAGTGTTTTGGAGTTTGCTCTAACTCCCCCTTTTTTTCTCTTAGCTCATGTAATGATCTGTGTTCAGAGAGCACTTGTGCAACCTCCTGCTTGAGTTACAGGCAGGTTCACAGATTCAGGGCTGATCAGACACCTGATCCCTGCCAGACGGCTCACAATCCATAGCTGAGACCAGGTTAGGTTCAGAAACCTAATCTGGCTCAAGAGAGATTGGTGGCATTTCATGTTCAGGCAGGAACAAGAGTAAATTTAAGAGGCAACCTGTTATAGCAAAATATATGACCTGAAATGGTTCATTTTCAGTTGCAGGGTTCTACATAGAACTCCTAAGGGTTCCCCAAGGACCCGCTGATCTTCTAGGCATTTCGGTTTGAAGCATATGATCTGATCCATAAGTTGAAGTAAGCTAGCATTTGGGCCATGCAGAGGCATTCTACACAGTGTCCCAAAAGTCTTCATATATATATATATATATATATATATATATATATATATATATATATATATATATATATATATATATATATATATATATATGGAGAAATTACACTTTTTTTACACACCCTTGTTAACCTTCTTTCTAAAGTTAATGTGAAAAAAAACAGATAAAAAACCTTTAAGAGCCTGGGAGTTGTGTATTATGCTCTGTGATCAACTTTGTTGCAAAGCAGCACAAAAGGATTGAATTATCTCTGAAGGTGCAACATAATCACACTAATCAACATATATATTATACTACACACTATATTTAATTTTCTTTCTTTCAGTTAAGAGGCATGTTCCTTTGGATAATGAATGGCATTACACTGGCACACCGCGTTCAATAGCTGAAGGCTGTACTGTACTCTGAAGATGACTTTGCTATCATTTTCAAATAACGATGTGAGCAATTTTATAGCATTTCATTAGGCAATGCTTTCAGATGGTTAATTTTACACTTCTGCGGGAAGCACAGAGGCTAATCTTTGCTTAAGTAATAGTATTCATTTGATTTTTGATAATATGTTTGTTTTCATTTACCTGACTAAGCATTAAGCTAAAAATAAGGTGTAGTAATCTGTTCACTGGTGATTAATGTGTGACGTACTGAAAGGATGCTGAAATGAATCATATTTAAAATCAGGAAAAATGTGTTTATCAAGTCAGAAATATTCACTTATGCAATTTTAATGCGATACTATCATGAAGCATGTGCTTACTGAGAGGTGTTCTATCATTTAGTTCATCATTACAAAGTGGAAAAAAATTGATTTCAAGTGGATCTGCAATCAATTGGTTTAGTGTTATTCCTGGTTGATTAGTTTTGGCCTGATTGGGAGCTTGTGCGGGTTTTTCTCGTTCTGCATAAAGTTTGTTGTGCGGAAATATCACGCTGAGATTGTCAGTCATCAGTCTTCTCCCGTTTTCATGTAAAGTGTTTTGAATCGTGTTTAAATAGCATACCAATATTCATATGCCTGTTATTTATCGGATACAGCAGCACTTGTGCTTTTATTGAATGTTTAACAGAGATCACTGATGGTCTAATTCGAGTTATCCAGACCGCCATTTTAGAGCACTTATTGCACGAGGTCACATACCGGCGCACCTGTAACATGTCTCAGGTTTTCACGTCTGTGATTGTGTTTGATTTCCCAAAAAATGTTTCCATAAAGAACTGCTGGATTTAATGCTGAAGCAAGCACATGTACAAGTACAAAATATTAGAAATAAGTGTATCATGCAATTCATATTGATTATACAAACAGAAATAATTGATGTATTGGAATGGTTTATGTGCAAATTCAAATGTTTGTCATTCATAATTATTTGCATATGTACATATTTGAATGTATTGAAGAAAAAGCCGTTGTGTTACTAAAATGATGTGGGGAAACATCACGCTGAGTTTCCGTCATTAATCCTTTCCCCTTCTCAGGGGTGCAGCATGCCCAGCTCACCCTGCACCTTACCCAAATCCTTCTGGGATGTTTGTGTTCATGAGTTGGAAAGTCATGATTACGATGTCAGGTGTGATCAAGTCACTTTGGTCGTCACAAGACGGAGGTGGTAATTTAACTACAAAAAACACAGAAAGGTTTTTTGGTTGTTTTTTTTTACTATTTCTAAAAAATGAATAACAAACAAATGTGTACCAGGTGTGCTTTGCATCAGTTTATGATGCCGTCAAATTTTCCTATAGACGCTTGAATCAGCTTCTGAGTTGAGTAAACATTCAACCAAATTTTCTTTATTTTTTCTTTGCTTTAGCATCCTTTTTTTTTAACTGACACGCCCCTACTTGTAATTACACATAAATACAGTCTTTCCAACATGACCTAAACATACCGTTACCCTAAAAGGCCCTGAGCAAGCTTTCATTCCAAGCAAGCAGAAGCTACACCTCATGGTGTTTGGAAAGCCAAGATAAACTGATTAAACCTTTGAAATCAGGTGTGTCTCCTGCTGGACTGGAATGAAGACCTGAGCCCACTCCTGTCTTAAATGAATGACTGGAGACAGTCAGCATTCAAAGTAAAACCAAACTGTTTACTAAAGAACGCAGTATTTGTCCTCAGCAAACATTTTTACCCCATCTTTTTGTTACATTAGAGTGTTTCTGATGGCCCAGGGGTTTGTCAGCATAAGTCCCAGTTTTACTGTGCACTTCACAACTGCTTTGCTGAGACTCTCCATGTGCCTGTGCTCCAAAAATGCACTCATTAAAAACAGACCAGTGGCTGCTGTAGTAACGTCTGATCTTGGAGATCAAACATACTTTGTAAAGTAGTGCTTCACAATAAGAGCACGAGTTATTAAAAGAGGTTGTGCTGGAAAGTCTGTCGCAGAGGAAGCCATCCACAATGTGTTCTGACAGAGACTTCCTATGCTGACTGGGCAGAGCACCTCCAACATTAATCATGAAGATTGGGTTAGTGAACCGGTAGTACCACATTGCTGCATATGCCAACATTTCCTCTTGTATATCTCTTTAGATAGTGCAGAATTTCACACAATTTCAGAAGCATAAGCCAAAGAGACAGACATTTTAGAAGAATGTGTACCTTTGAGACAGTCAAAGGCAAAGGGATGTTGTAGGATGCAGAAGAGGTGAATCTTACTGAGCATAATAGCAACAAAATAATAAAGTCAAGTCATGTTCTCCATGTTTTGTGATGATGTAAGATGAACACAAATGCACCAAGGTTCAATAGGAATCTGTGACCAAAGCTGCGGGGCACTGAGAATAATCACACTCTGATTCAGATCACAGCAAACACGATCAGTGTGAAAACATCCCAGTTCTCCACACATCCATGTCTGAAGGCACTTTCTTCATGGTCCTCATGCTATATGCCTCTTTCATTTGAGGCAAGTGCTGAAAAACCCTTAGACTACTCCAAGGTCTTTAACAGTATTCCATCTTCTCCCGTCTAGCCTAGCCAGAGCTTCAGACTGATGTAAAAGCCTTCTCAAATGAATGAGTCTGTGCCGTGAACTTCACAGCATTTGGAAAATCCAGCGTTTAGCTGATCCTCATAAGCATTCATTGCCTCAGTTGTAAACACGACAGCTTTCTTCTTCTGCGAGGGAAGTAGAGTGTCACGACAGCTTTGTTTCCAGGTGGACCGTTGTCTCCCAGAAATCCTGTACAATCCAACCAATCAGATGACAACTTCAAACTCCTGAAGAGTTTCCAATTTTGTGCGTCGTATGCATCAGACATTCAGCTAACAGTGTGTGGGTGTGACGTCTGAGGCTGAGACTACATCTTCTCAAAACCTCCAGCTGTACTTTTAATCAAAATACAAAGGAGAAGCAAAGACTACTACGTTCTTTAACAATGCTTCAGTAACACTATCCTGCAGCAACGCTATCATAAAGATGTCTTATCAAATCTGGTTTCACTGAACTCCCCCTGCCTGACTCACAGAAAGCTTCAAAGTAGCTTTTTATTGAGGTTACTTTTCTAATGGGGGAAAGACGAGAGAAACGATTAGGTGTAGATGAAGTGTAAAGGAATGTGACGGTGAAGTCACCACTCACAATACCACCTAACCCTTTCATGTAGAATTTCAAGACATTCTTCAGCCTTGTGTTTTTTTTCCTCATGCATTTTGAGTTTGTTCTAAATAGAAAACGTAAAAAAAAAGATAAAACATGATTTATTTAAATAAATAAAACGAAATCTAGTGCTGTCTTAGGCATGTACAAAATTTATACAGTTTAGGACTGTTGCATAAATTCTCAGATTTAAAAAATCTACTATAAATAAATAAAGAAATACTTTTGAAGATAAAGTCAGAGATATGTTGCCATGGAAAAGGCAAATCTCAAGAGCAGGGGAATCAGGACGAGAATTTGTTAAATTACAGTAGTGGTCTAATATGTAGATGATTATACCACTTATTTTTAACTTATATTAAAAAAAAAAAGAGGTTAATCTGTTACAGTGTGTAAACACTGCATGTCAAACCACACCAAGAAACCATTTTTCACAATCTAACACCTGCAAAATTCTCCTCAGCAGGATGAATATCAGGTTTCCTCTGCCAGATGGAATGCACAGGACTCGTATCAGTTTCACTACTTAAACCACCTCACTCATTAACTGACTGCTGGTTTTGTAGCATGGGTACTGTACTGTGCCAGTCCTCGTTACTGGGGTGGTGAACCCTTATCTTTCATATGTTTAATGCGCTCATCGATCATTCAAGACAATAAAACTATCTGCCTAATATTGTGTAGGTCCTCCTCAGCACTGAGACTTTAGCAGCAGATCCTGTAAGTCCTGAAAGTTGTGAGGTGGAGCCTCCATGGGTCTGACTTGTTTGTCCAGCACATCATCCCTCAGATAGTCAAGTGGATTGAGACCTGGGGAGTTTGGAGGCCAAGTCAACACAGTGAACTCTTTGTCATGTTCCTCAAACCATTCGTGAACCATGCTTGCAGTGTGCATTATACTGCTGATAGACTCTACTGCTGTTAGGGAATACCGTTACCATGAAGGGGTGCACTTGGTCTTCAGTGTTTAGGTAAGTGTTAGGTCTCAAAGTAACATCCACATAAATGCCAGGAGCCAAGCTTCACCATTGGTTCTTAGTCTTAGCCAAAAGAAACGAAAAGTACAATCCTGCTGAATTAGCTGCTGTGTCTATAGCAGATCATCTTCTGAGGTACCTGCTAAATGCTTATTTAATTTACTCTAAATTAAATGTAATAAACTTGATATAGAAAGTCTGGCAGGTTATTTCTGTCTGTTGAGGTTTTTTAGCACAATAATACATTTAGCTTTTCATATGTGTCTTTGTTGCAGATTAAAAGAGAACTTTCTAACCATGAGGACAGATGTGAGAGCAGTATAAATCTGCTCACATATTAATCTGTTACACTCTTGACTTTTAACACTGAAATAATGTTAGGATTTGCTTTCCTTTACGAGCCATGCGATTTACGATCAACAAAATGTTTCCTTATTCCCCCACAGCCGCTGCTCCTCCTCACTACATTAATGCGCTTGTTAAATCCTGTAACTATTTCTCAAGTGCTTTTTTTTTTTCTTTTCTTTTTTCAGGTCCGTCTCTGCTCCTAGCCAAGTAGGCCAGCGCTCCACGTCTCCGCTCTATTAAACCAGTCGTTCCATTTCAATCACCTGTTTCCAGTTACACAAGGGTGACAAATTACAGCCAACATGCAGTGTGTTAGGAAAAGGTGGATCCACCATGAGCTGTAAGATCAGCTTTATGACACACAGCACAGAGTCCTGCAGCATCCTGAAGTGATGACCATTTGCCCAGTTGATGTTTTAATGATGATAAAGTAGAGTGCCGAACATTACTCCAGAATCTCTGGCAGGACTTCTCATGGCTTAAAGATGTGTTTTACATAAGCTTTGTAATCGCTGAATCACTTCTGGCGTGCAAAACACATTCTCAACGCCACTCATTGGTATTTAGTGACATCCACAAGCACCATAACTGGTCATATTACACACAGCAGCAGCACAAGCAGGATCCGAAACGTTTTTTTCTGAATTTATGCGATTTTCATGAATATCAGATTTCTTGCTGTAAGTATGAATTTACGAACAAATCTGTTTCTATCCCATTTGATAAATAAAGACCCATAGTAATATTTGAAGTTGCTGTGTAACGTTTCTAATTAATGATGCGCTAAAGTTCATTATAGTTTAATATCGTAACTATGGAATCATATGATGAGCTGCCCCGCAGACTACAAAAATTGGATGGATGAATTTTCCCACCTTGTAGTGAGCGCTCCTGCTCTCCTGTCAGGAGAGAAATGTTTCATCATCAGGATAAAGGTGGTGATCAGTCAGAATAACTTTGTTTTGATTTGCAGTGACCCATGAGAGAGCTGAAGAGAGCCAACTGTCTGTATCTGTCAGACAGTTAAATCATGTTTTTGTCACTCCTTGAAAAGTCCCACAGCATCATTCTGTGTAGTCATAAGCCATTTTAACACTTTTTTCTTCACTGTAGTTGCCAGACTATTGTTTTTTTTTCTGACTCTTTGCTTGTTTCTTTCATTCTTTCAGGTGTACCGTGTAAATGTACGTCTCTGTGTGTGAGAGAAGCAGTCGTTATCTCTGAATGAATTATCTCCTCATTCCTGCTCCAACTCCTCTTTTTATGAAGTGTCTGTGTCATTTCATCTCTCATATTATTACCATCATTTACTCTGCTCTCACTAACTGCTGCTGTTCCCCTCACTGATCACAAACCTGTCACTTGACTCTTGACCGTTATTATAAAATCACCTGGTGCAATCTGCGCTTTCTAACTAAAAGCTTTGGAAAAGATGTTCACTTTAAACATTTCTAGTCTTTGTCAGGTCAGCTCCGGCTCCTACAGAGAACACAACACTGCCTACAAATACAGCAGCCTGGTCTACACTTCCCAGTACACACAGATCTTCTAATCTCACACCTGAACACAGTTCCCTCACACACACTCCTCTTCCACTCTCATTGTGAAGCCTGTGCCTAACATTATTAAGCCATTTGTTGTGGTTTGCTCTGTTCTGGTTTTTACTCCTGTTGAGGTTTGTCCTGTTACACTGGTTTGCTTGATCTCTTGACTGTTTGTGGATTACGACGTTGCCTCATGATTCGGATTAGTTTGCCAGTGCTACTTTCAAAATAAACTCTCACTGCATTCTCATCGGCTTTTGTCTCCCTTCTGTGACTGTCTCGCGTACACTTCACGTCTCTCTGCTGGAGAGGACGAGATGGTTTTCACTAGGTTTTTCGTTACTGGCTTTTGTCAAAGGAGCAAAACAGACACTGCTGTGGACCTTTAAATGTGAGGCAGCTAATTGAAGCGACTACACTGATTGGGCCATTATCTGAGACACGGAGTGCACTGAAAATCTATATGTGCATTCACCATGAGCGCCAGCTTAAGCTTCATGCCAATGACTACCACAAGGCCGATTAAACTGTCATTTAGGAACCATACTGGGAATAACCAGCTGTTTGACAGAGTTAACACACAAACACACGTAGTGCAGCTGGGTGATTATGTGGAATGACTCTGAAAGGAGATTTGGTACTCTCATCTGGTACTAACTACTCTCATTCCTGTTTAAATTAAATGGCATTACCTCAGCCAGCAGGCATTACTTTACTTCATTTAGCCTAAAGCAGCTCTGGGCCATCTCAAATTTAAAAAAAAAAAAAACTCACAATTTATGTCTAACTGTATCTGTTAAAAACAAAGCAGCGTTGCTCTCAGTGCTATCTCATCTCCGCCATGTCTCTATCGAATGCGACTGCAGACTTCCCGATCTGCAACGGTGATTAAAGGTAAACTCGTGTTGGAGTGTACACACGCCATGAGCGAGTGCAGCATATGTAGACGGATCACCTCATTAGTCACACACAAGTGAGTTACTGTCATCTTAAGTTTAATGTATGCAGTGCATCAATCCATCCATCTTCTCTACCACTTATCCAACACAGGGTCACAGGGAGGGCACAAAGGACACCCTGAAACAGGTACAAACCCATCACAGGGTCCATTCTCACACCCACTCACACACCATGGACAATTTAGAGACGTCTTGGGGCACAGGGTGGGGATGGGAATCGAACCTCCAGCTCCAGAGGTGTGAGGCAGGCCTGCTGACCACTAAGCTGTTTTTAATTTTTAGTCAAATTAAAATGTTATTAATCACATACACAAAACTGTCTGCGTTATAAAGACAGAGCCAAAATAAAAAGTCAGAAATGGAAATAAAATGGAATTAGCTAAAACGGAAATAGTCATCAACATCAAACATCATTAAAGGATTCATTTTTTCTATGATGTGTTCAGTAGATACAGATAGATACAGAAACCTTAAACACTCACCATTTTAGGTTCCTCTTCCATGTCACTAGATATAACACACAGCACAGGGGAACAAAGCCTTTCTGCCAGTTTTGAGCAAGCTCTCTTTTTTTTTATCAATTTTGTGATACCAATTAAACAGGTGTGGTAAAAACTGTAACCAGAAAGCACTACTTAAAGTGCTTTATCACTAATTAAAATCTCTCGCTCTCTCTCTCTCTCTCTCTCTCTCTCTCTGTCTCTTTCTTTGTCTCTCTCTTTCTCTCTTGCTCTCTCTCTCTCTCTCTCTCTCTCTCTCTTGCTATCTCTCTTGCTATCTCTCTCTCTCTTTCTCTCTTGCTCTCTCTCTCTCTCTCTCTCTCTCTCTCTCTCTCTCTCTCTCTCTCTCTCTCTCTCTCTCTTCTCTCTCTCTCTTCTCTCTCTTGCTATCTCTCTCTTGCTATCTCTCTCTCTCTCTCTCTCTCTCTCTCTCTCTCTCTCTCTCTCTCTCACACACACAGTGACATGAGTCAGTCATACACGATTGTAAGTTGTGTACGGAAAAAGGGTAGAGTGCATTTTATCTCTGAGTTTCGCTGATTAAATCTATTGGTAAACAACATGGGGAAATGCTTTCACAGCATCCCATAAACCTGGCCAACATATTTAAATTTTATAACCACCGTATGAATCTTACTCCCACTTATTACAGCAATCTCTGATCTAAAGCCTTTAACATATGGACTGGCTGTGATCCACTTTATGTTGGCACAGCCCCCACACAAACACACACACACACACACACACACACACACACACACACACACACACACACACACAGTCTTACTCTTTGCTGTCATTCTCATCCACACAAACATGATGAAAATGTCCACAGCTGGGATTAATGGTGCATTTACAGCGGATGCCTGGATGACTGGTGCCATATTAATCCTACTACTTTTATCATTATTCTCTCTATTATCCTCATATTTGATAAATGCTTAAAATTAGCAAAATAATCCGCCAACAAAAGACGGAAATAGAATAGAAATAGGCTAATAATCTTATATTGTATAGAAAAACTTGACCAAATATTTTATAGTTTTTTTGCAGTGAACCTTTCCCTCCTCTTCACCTGTTCCACATGAGCGCTGCTGCTGTGTGAAGGTTTCTCCTGCTCCCCCGCTCGCCATTTAAACACATCAGATTAAACCTCTCAGGGGATGAGTGTGCAGAACAAATGACAACTCAAAACGAATCCAAACGCTCCCCTAACTCCAGAGTTCAGCAAGTGACATCAGCAGGAAGAGTAACACAGCAGCACCTCTTACCTTTGAATGAGTTACACTGTATATACACAAGTATTAGCTTTAGATCTATCAACATGAGGATGTTTTTACTTGTTGACTCTATAAGACTCACTCTACAAATCACTGGATTGTGGAGGAGAACATACAGCACTCATCACAGTCAGCTGGTGCTCACAGAAGATGAACATTGAGGCATTTGTGTATCTTTTCCACTTTTTCTCCCAACAGAAATAAAAAAAAAAATGGCATTAGTTCAGCTGTACCATCAGTGTTTCAGCTCTGAAGTACTGTCCAATTATGCAAATCCATCTCATTACATTTAGCCTGTTGTTTCAGGATGACTTAGGTTTACTCATTGTTGTATTTGTACATGTTATAGCTCGTATTGTAGCTTCACACGGTTCATAACACTTAACAAGTGTAAGAGGAAAGAGATTTCCTCAGCACAGGTTGTTTCTCCCTCAGCCCTGAATATGGCAGCATATTTTGCTTGCTTTGGTTTTTCAGGTGTGTTCCAGGCCTGAGACGTCTGTGGTGAGACAGTGCACTCTGCTTGCTGTGTTATCGGGGTAGAAGCTGACTGGCTTTGCTTAGTTCCTTCAGCATCGTAGGCTCTGATCAGTGCTGCAGTGCTCCGTGGCTAAAGCTGTCATGCAGTGCACCAGCTCAGGTATGAGACTCTGAACTCATCAGTAGAGTTACACTTTATACACCAAAACATACCCCTGTACTGCTCCTTTAACAGAGCTGAATCGTGTTGGCTCTATTTTTGTGATCACAGACAGCACAGGAATAAGCCATTAGATCCCGTGTGCGTGTTTTATATTCTGTCTGTTTCATGATCGCCGTTGCAGGCAGTAAACAGAAAAGCAGTAGGCTTTTCAAATCAAATGAGCTCCTCTTCTTCCTCATCCTGTCTACCAGCAGCTCGGCACTGGGATTTCTTTGTAATAATATACAAATATGTTTACACATTAATATTTTAGTTGTAGAAATGCCACAACTGCTGGATGGCATAAGTTACAACAAATACATTCATTCTGTCTTCTGTACACAAGCTTATCTCTGTAACGGCAAGTCTGATACTTAATTGGTTTTGTTACACATTTTATCAATTTTTACTGAAGAGCAATTCTGGACCAAAGTGGGGTGAATAAATACTGTCAGGGCAATATAACAGGGTGAAAGCACATTGAGCACACATAATGAGCAATATGCTCTGTGTTACGCCTCCAATTTACACAAAAATACAGCACGTTAGTTCCAGACATGAAAATGTTATGCGCTTGCTGAGATGAATTATTTCACACTTTCACACGCACAAAAGAGCAATCGTCACGTTCACACACATTCATTCTCCTCTGCATAACTACATGACACACGAGATACATACTGTATGTCTCACTTTTTTTTTCTTTTGCACTTCATTAAGATAGAGCGGTAAATGTTGCGCTAGTCAACGTTTTAGCAGTTCTAAAAAAAAGTTATGACAAGAAAAATATTAGCATGTGGTAGTCGTGGTAGAAATGAGATGTGAGAGCATATGATGATTCATGTGATAGGTTTGCAAAAATACAGCAAAAATAAACACACCCTGAATATGTGTCCAATTAGCTGTCTAATTTCATCTGATTAAGAGTAAATATCAAGTGTAATATCAATCAGTTTAGCTTAATGGCAGCGTGAGCCATTGAGACATGCAATAGCATGAAACAAAACACATATATTTCAGCTCTCTGGCTAGTTTTCACCGATGTGACTCTCAACTGGGGCATCTGACGCACTGAGATTGGATTTTATTTTGTGTTGACAGAGTTACTCAGCCCTCTTACAGGCTTTTGAATCCCACATTTTCCATCACAGAGTAGAGTCTCATATCTGCAGCTGTGGATGTCCCAATCACTGCGCTGACTGCTTCACAATTCCTACACTGATTCAGCCAGGAAAGATGTGCTGCATGCAGAATAAGAAGCGTATTAGCTTGGAGAACACCACCTTTTTGCAAAATCCCTGTAGCCTATCCTGACCCAAGATAAACAGAAAGCGTGTGTGTGGGCTTGATTAACTTCAAATAGTTATTACGCTCTATGTGATGCAGAATTTAATGCCTACTTAAATTATAGCCATATCTTGAGGCCTCTAGTACATACACTAAATGGCCAAAAGTTTGTGCACCCAAGACCATTACACCCATATGTACTTGTTGTGTTGCAGATGTTCCAGATTTATTCCCTATGTTTGCACTTATAATGCACTACACTCCTCTGTGAAGCTTTTCCACTAGATGTCTGTGGAGATTAGTGATCATTCAGGTACAAGACCATTAGTGAGATCAGACACTGGGGTTCAGTCGGTGTTCCAGTTCAGTGGGTCAGAGTCAGAGTCAGGGCTCTGTGCAGGACACTCCAGTCCTTCCACTCCAACACACCATGTCTTCATGGAGCTCAGGGGCTTTGTGCACAGGAGCATTATCATGCTGGAACAGGGTTCGAGTCTCTCTTTTTTTTTTTTTGACATTCTCTACAATTTGGTGCTTCCAGTGTTTTGGTAGCTGTTAAAAGAAGAACCTCTTATGAATGTGATGGTCAGGGGTTCAAATACTTTTGGCCATATAGTGTATGTTTACCTCACTTGTAATTATACTGATTTACTACAGTCCAGGCAGGAACACAGGTTTATACATAAACTGTAAAAGTGTTGAACCAGGAGGATTATTCATACCTAATCAGAGATCTCGACATAGAGGTCTATATAAATCCATCTAGACAGTCATGAGTAAAAAAAAGTACACCCTTGTTCCATTCTGTGTTTTTATTTATTACAGCCTAAATAACACCAGATGGGAAAAATGTCCACCCTTCCTACTGCCACATTTAATAAGAGAGTAATTGGCAGTCAGGTGTTACTAATGAAATGTACAGGATTAGTTACTCATCAAGAAGCGTGACTATGTCTATAAAAGCAGAACATTTGGTGCTCTTCTGCACTCGGGTGTGTGTGCCTACATCATGTCAAGAAGAAAGGACTTCAGCTATGACCTTTCTTCTGCTTCAGTTTTCTCAATTTTTATTTCCGCACAAGAGGAAAAAAAAAACAACACACACACACCCAAACACAGAACTAGTGCTTAACAACCTGAGTGCAGTAACAGCCTAGGATTTCAACCTGTGCACTTTAAGCACTATGTCTGTGTTTACCTTAATAGCCTTTACCATAGCAATGACTGGTAATGGGTTTTTAAAAATATCACCTTAAGATTTTAAAATGAACAGTGCTCTTTTTGATAGATCCTAATATAGACTTGTTTATATATTGCTCAAGACCAGGAGATTGAAGCTTTTTGCCTTGCCAGTGGCACAAACATCTCTCAAGGCTGCTCATTTTTCCTACTTGGAGGGAAAATGGAGAGCGATCTATAGCTAATCTATGCTACAGTGCTTAAACTTTTGATTATTCTCTCCATTACACTTTTTACTGTCCATGATACAGCGAGAGGAATTTGAACCATGTGTCTGGTCAGCCAACTACAAAGTCATCAATAGGAGACTGAATAAGCAGAATGCCTCTCACTTATGCTCGCTTGTGCAACTATCAATATAACACTTTAGACACAACGAGCTTTAACTGACAATGTGATCCAACTATGAAGAAAAGTCTTACGGTGAAGGACATTTAGTATATGCTGTATTATTATCTGAGCTTAGTTTAGTGGTTCACTTGGAAACTAAAAGAGACGCAGATACTGAAAGGCAAAGCCGCCATCAGCTATCATCAGCTTTCATTCCTTTTTGGAAAGCTGGATTTTTGTTGAACTCAAGGTCTTCTACTGCTCAAGTGCAGCAGACCGGTACTGGTCTCCAAAATATACTGTCTCTCACACACACATGCCCAAATGAACATGTCTGCTATGTAATATGGGCGTAGGAAATGCAGGAGGTAACAGTGCATCCACCTGGCATGAGGAAATACAGGCATGCCAGAGCAGCTCTAACCTCCTGCCCTGCTGCGTATCATACTTCCAACCCCAGAGGACTGTGGAAGGAAAACAGTGGCAGGTGGAGCTGACAGAGCACAGTGCCAGAGAGAAGTGTCCATGGTGCCATATGCCTTCTCTCCAGACCACTGCCCTTAGACACAGAAGGAGAGTCCACTAGCACACTGCATGCCAGGATTAGGTTAGTCTGTGAAATATACCATTGTCCCGTCCTGCCACCGATGCTATCAGAAAGCAGTGTCGCTTTGCTCGCTTAATATATCATTATGTTGTCGTTAGGAGACAGGAAATGATTTATAATTGCAT
This sequence comes from Hemibagrus guttatus, assembly GCA_033459395.1. Classification (NCBI taxonomy): domain Eukaryota; kingdom Metazoa; phylum Chordata; class Actinopteri; order Siluriformes; family Bagridae; genus Hemibagrus; species Hemibagrus guttatus. The sequence continues at coordinate 20,281,940 of JAUCMX010000018.1, forward strand.
TATCCGGTGTCACCCAGAGGAAGATGGCTTCCCTTTTGAGTCTGGTTCCTCTCAAGGTCTCAATAGTTATTAGGGACTAATTTAAAATGAATCATTTGAATGCTGAATCATTATATTCCTGTAAAACCTTTTTTGTTACAACGTGCATCGTTAAAAGGATTTTATTAAAATAAATTGAATTATTATTGAAATTGGCATGTGCACTAGGTGTTTTATTGTACATGAATGAAACGTTTACAAAATATTGATTACTTTTAATATACTACATTAAACTTTCTCTTATAAGTGGAGTTTCTTTTTAAAAAAAAATTAAATAAATATTATCATCCCCCATGAGAAAAAGTCAATGTTGAGTTGATTTTTCAATCCCAACTATGATAAGAATAATGCTTTGTTGCATGACTCCACATCCAGAAATGTGATACAATATAATATGTTTTGGGTGTTACAAGGCAAAAGCATGCCAGCTGTCAGCACATCAATGTCTGTGGATATTAAATGGTTTTAATTCAGGTCCAACAGCTTTAATGTTCTCTCATTCTGTTAACTACAAAATAACACAATTACCAAACATTTCACTTTTGTCTCTGATCAGATCCAGATAATCCGAGGAAAAAAGTGGACAGCAATATTTCACATCAGAAACACAGCTACTGCATATATCTATATCTATAGACATATCACATAGCTGAGCTAAGTAAAATGTTTGCTTGAGAGATGTGTGAAGTTTGGAGTTCAAACACATTCAGGATGAAATCTAAACAGCAGCCTTACTTTCTGTCTTCATATTTACATTATAACAATTATAACAACTTGCTTCAACAAGGATGCTTCTGCCACCAAGTTTAGTCACATGAGAGTACCACACATACTCTTAAAATATACCGTACTTCAAACAGGAAGAAAGCTACTGAAAATAAAAAGTTATTTCATCTGACCTTGCTGTGACCTTAACCTGATTGGATCAAATCCCATATCGACTCTGAGTTCATACACTGGTTACAATTGCAATTCTTTATACACCCTACAAACATTCAACTATTTATTATATCACACTAATGAGAATTTCACAGGAATACACAGACAGACAAATAACCACTGATCTATTCTATCTAATTTTTTTCCAGCCCAAAATGTTCATTTTGCAGCAGCTTTTTTCAAAATTTGCTTTCTGTGTTTTTACATACAAGTGCTTGAAATAGTGAAACTGCAAGCACAGGATTGTTCTTTTAAACTCCTAGCAGTGAAGATACATGTAATTACTTTTTGAGAAGTGTACTCATGTTCCACACACATGAATGGAAGAGGGTTTTGGCTGAATGTGTGTTGTGATGACTACACGGTGCGTCTCAACCCAAATCTGCTGATAATCTGAGGTAAATTGAAAAAACTTGCTTGATTTTGCATTGATTTCTGTGAAATCCTGAAGGAACTGATTGATTATGCTTATATGATTATAAGATCCAATAAAAGACCAGAGAGAAATTATTAATGACTACATGAATACATGAGTTTATTAAACTAGTTGTAGTGGATATCCTTGGCTGTAATTCATAGACTACACGCTCTCTCCCGGATGCGTCTCTCTTGCTGGTTCGTGTAAGTGTGTAGGTTCTCCACAGTAAGCAGAAACCCAACTGTTTGTGCTGCTGATTTGCTCACTGTGTATGGACTTGGAGAGCTCCTTCTCTTCTGGAGGAGGTGAGCTGTGTCTGCAGTGTCTAATGAAGAGTGGTAATGAAGAGATGTGTGCTGGTTCTTTCCACCCACTGCTTGCAAGCTTGCAAAAGTCCAGCTCATAGTCAGCTGCAGATCGATCCGTAGCCTTGCGTAGGCGACAAAGTCAAACACCTGCTTGTTTGTCCCTGGATATCCATCAAGAAGCATTTCTTATGTAGGACTGGAAGATCTCCTCCTCATTGGACCATATCCCTGAGGCCCATGTTAGTGTTTTCCAGTGAGCAGGGAGATTAGCTGATTAATCTTGGTGCTGTCAGGCAGTGGAATAGAAATACAGGGAGCAACTGCAGTAAGTCATACCTCTCTAGCTGGACTATGATCAGTTGATTATTGTGTCTGTTCACAACACAAGCTGGAGTTTGGAGGTTGGAAATGGCTGGAAGGTTCCTCGAGTGTCTGTGCCTCAAGTGTGCCATAGATGTCATTCTCCACCAACAACCTTTCCTCATACCTGATGAGTCACAAAGTTGGATGCAAGTGCAAGGTTACTGTTCAAATTAGCATCCAAAACTCTAACTCCTATTCAGCTACAGATCTGAAGCCTTGTTTCAGGGGCAGTAGTTGATCATTTGCTTGTTTTGACCCCCTGGATGATCATCAAAAAGTATTTCTAAAGAGGCAGAACTATCATCTCCACTGGACCACATAGTTGTGTTAGTGTCTCCACTAAGCAAAGGAGCAGGTCAGATGATCAGCACACGCATTGCCTTTGGGTTAAGGTGATAAGAACACAAGACTCAATATAAGCAAGGCTAAGTAACATCACCTGTTTGGCATATTGGTTATTGAAGGAATGTGTGTGATTGTGAACAGGTGTGCTTGATCAGTAGTGCAGAGAGGAATATGCAAGAAGGAATATGAGTCATTTTAACTGTCAAGATCAGCCATGTGTCATGAGCTCTCTACTTCACATGGCTGAGGAGTCTCAGTGGAGACAGGTGCTGTCAAGGACGTGACATTAAGCCGGTATTTAAGCCAGCCAGAAATGCAATACATGAAATGTACTTGGCAGCGAATTTACATGTGTCACTGAAAACAAACCAGGAGCTTTGTGCCAACAGAAGGACCACAAAAAGCAGCTTGGTTTTATAGAAATGTCCAGTTAGTAGCTTTCCTGTTGTCAAAAACTGCCAGCAATTATTACACACTGCATGGAAGTGTTAATTTTAGTTAAAGTTTTTAACTATATTCTGACTGAAAAACTAGATTTAGTTCTGTCAGGGAGATTTTTTAGTCATGGTGTGTGGTCAGACACAGAAAACAGGAAAGGTCAAAACTCATAATGCTGCATTTATTCCTTCCATACTATGGCCCAATACCATAACATACAGAGACGTTTGACCCTAAACATGATAAAGATTTTACTAAAGATTGAATGAAGGAATGTTTGATGGACTGCTGTTCCATATGGAGTATATTCATGCCCAGTGTTCCAGAGGCTCCAGACACTGCAACCCTGACCAGAATAGTTAGTCAATGTCAGTGAATGGATGAATGATAATGAATGAATGAAAATGACAAAATAGCATATGCCAATGTAAATCTGCTATTTGTAGCTCCGATTAGTAAATAGAGATACAATGCACTACATTGATATTTTTGTATAACTGGCCAGTAATGTAGGTTTGTCTAATACTGAGGTCAGTAATGCAACACCTGCACTGCAGCACCTGCTCACTGGAGCACTCACTACCATCAAAATCATTCTATTATCTGTCTGTTATTATCTTTGTATTTATTGTTAATGCCTTTAATCTTATATTTAAGTGATATATTACTGGGATGTCTACAACATGTAGAGAAGCAGGAATCTCATTCTGGTCTATAAGTCAGGTCTATAAGCATTTGAAGAGTCACACAAGTTGGGTCAGTTGGGTTGAGGTCAGGTGACTGACAGTCATTTTATTATTTATTTAATACACTTCTTTGCTTTTGCTTCTGGGTCATTATCCATCTGTATGAAGTGTTGTCCTTTCAGTTTTGCAACATGTGACTAAATCTCAGCAGAACGTCAATATAATCAATTTACACAAGTGACCCAGTTTCACTGGCAGCCAAACATGCTCATGCCATTACACTGCCTCCACTATGTTTGACAGATGTTGTTGTATACTTTGGATCATGATTTTGTCCTTACCTTCTCTATATGTTCATTACAAGTACAAGTTCATCTTGGTTCCATCTGCCCAAAGAGTCTTGTTTTGAAACTTGGGAGGCCTTTATTAGATGTTTTCTAGTAAAGTCTAAATCTGTTCTCTCTGTTCTGTAGTGTTACCAGTGGTTTGTATTTTGAGATAAACTCTATATACATCATGAAGGCTGATTGTATCTCTTGATTGTAGACTTTGATGATGACATTTCTACCTCCTTCAGTATGTTCATGACTTGGCTAGATGTTGTGAAGGCATTGTTCTTCAACCAAGGAAAGAATTCTCCAGGCATCCAATTTAGTTCTTTTCCATGGTCTTCCAGGCCTTTTGGTGTTGCAGAGATTGCCAGGACATTTCTTCTGTTTTGGCCACTCCTAAAGTTTCAGCTCTGTGATAGGTCTGGGGTTTTTTGTCAGTTTAATGATGGCTTTCTTCACTTGCATCAACACTTCTTTGGTCCACATATTGAGAGTTCCCATGAACAGCTAAATAATGAAAATTCAACATTTGGAATCCGCTTGAGATCTTTTATCTCCTTAATCTGTCATGAAATAACAAGCAAACATTTCACACCTGCCCATGAAACGGCTTATTAGTCTTTTGCCCAACTGCATTTGAGCCTGTGAAAAAATGCCTGTAATTCCTAAACAGTGAATGCAGAATATTTTAATAGTTAAACCCCTTGAATTAAAGCTGGAAGTCTAGATTTTCACATTTTGATTGTTTCATTTCAAATCCATTGTGGTAGTGTACAGAGACAAAATGCTAAAATTTGTGTCACTTAACAAATACTTATGCTATTTTGTTCTACAATAGCACATAAATGAATCCATATTTTTATTTCAGTGCTTACACATGAAGCTGAAATGCATTTCATCCTGCTTTTACCAAAATGAATAAAGTAAAGAGGCAAGACTTTGTGTCTCCAGCACCAGCTCCCTATAATTATGTGTAATTAAGGTGCTGCAGTCAAGACAAATTACAGGAAGCGTCCCATGCTGCATTTGTCGTTACATAACAGGGTGGCTCACCCTTATGAGTATTTTCTTACACACATGGACACACATTGAGGTCCATTTTCATTACCAGCAACCCACACATGCACCTGATTTCATAGACACAAACTATAAAACTACCATAATCTCTTCTTGACACAACTGCACAATACACACACACACACACACACACACATATATATATATATATATATATACATACATACATACACACACACACACACACACACACACACACACACACACACACACACACACACACAATATACACATCTGTGGCCTGTAGTCAAGAAAGCATCATGCTTTCATGCTTTCATCATGCATGAAACAAACTAGCATCATGTTTTCAAACTGGTCATGCTATCAGGAAAGGAGGGTCAAACCTTCTCTTGCAGACAGAAATATGACCAAACTTGAGTAAAAAGTCTTTAATAAGATTGTTGTTATTGTTGTTGTTCTTCTTCTTCTTTTTCTTCTTCCTCTTCTTCTTCTACTTGCTGGCATCACATTCAGGTTGAATGTTATTTAAACACATCATGACCTCTTCTAGTTCTCCAGCTACTAAACAATCTCCACCATACCTTTTCTGTCTAAGGTTTTAATAATGTTGCCACTCAACAGTTCTGATCTATTATAAGTATTAATCAAGAAGTATAATTGATTTAATTCTGTTTTGGGTTTTTATATTAAGTATAGTATCATCGCTGGTTAAAGTGGTAAATTCCCTGCTGTTTGTGGATATGTTTCTGTTGTGGCACTGCTGGACCCAAGTGCAGCATTTGACCATGATATTTTAATAGACAGGCTGTTGTGTGTTTGTGTTTCAGCACTGGAGACAGTCAAGAGACAAGTAATCTTTGGGTACTGAGAATCGTGTGTCAACGTGGAATAACAGTGGAAAATTGTGAACAGCTGGATACAATTATTTATTCATGATAATAAGCTCTCTTGTATAACAATATAGTTTTTGCAACAGTGACGTTCACTGTATATATCTGCTACGGATAAAAGCCAGATGTAGAAGGTCACTGCCTTCCAAACTCGGACACAGTGACACCTCTTTTTTTTTTATACAATCAGTATGCACATGGAGCACTTACGGCATATACACTCTTCAATCTGAGAGTGAGTCTTACACTCTGCTCTCTTCACACACACAGCTTGCTCACATAAAGGTGGCATATTGAAAATTTTGATCATTTATTATAAGTATCACTCAGAACATCTCTTGCTCCAACCTCCTCATTCATTCACCCACCATCTTGATAATAAGTGATTTTACACTTTCTGAAAAGGGCATGCAAGAGAGAGCACATCAGTCCATTGTAATATAACTCCCTAATACCCACAGATTAAGATCAGTGTAAAGCAAAAATAGTAAAAGAACAAATACAAAACATTTGTTTTTGCCATCAGGAAGCAGCTGATACAATAATCCACTGTAAATATGAAGGAAGCAAACAGGAAAATAAAATACAACTCGTGACTCATCACACCCATGACGTCTGCAACAAACAATTTAAATTAAATAAACTAAATCAACTTTTTTAATGAGTAGTGCTGAGAATTATATCCCCCAAAAAATTCTGGTTTATTTGTTCACGTTTTTGTGCATGAGATTTTAAAAATAATGAGAGCACTAACAGAGGCAGGAATAGCTTGAGATCGTCCTAATTCTGCAACCGTGAACTACAACAATGTATAGCCTGCAAGGACCAGAAATTTCAATAAATATTTACAAACAAAGTATTTTAGTGATTCTAAGAAGTCTTACGACAGCTAGCTTAATCGAATGTTAATATCCTATAGTGTCAGCTTTCGCACAGTTAAATATGAATGATGTCAAAGGTTGCTGTCATGCTAGGTTTTTTTCCTCAGCTGCACTAAACGACTCGAGTATTTTTTATACTTCCAGACCAATAAGGTCACAAGTTGGGAGCAATCAAGAAAAAAAATAAAGGATAAAATAAGATGATGCCTAGTGAATGTCGTGTCACAAGATTTACCGCATACTGAATAGAATATGCCACCTTTGCTTAAAAAAGTGGCTACTTTACAAGTTTTCGGTCTTACAGTCATACAATCAGCTTTTCATGCCTTGAAACTCTGCCTCTGAAGCTACAGCAAAGACAAACAACATCCTCAATCAGAGAAATCAATGAATTTTGTATAATCTTCATCACTGAGAGTAAAAAATCTAATCCAGATTGCAACTTGGATCACTGCTACCATGAGCTAGGGCTAGAGCTGTGCTGTGTCCTTCACATGAGCTGTTAGGTTTTTTTTTATTTTGTTTTCATATCAGTAAACTAGCTCTTTTTCTGAGTGAACAGCGTGAATGCAGTATATGGCACGGAAGTACACTTTCACAGACACTGAACAGGTTATTTCACTGTCACTCTGATTTACAAGGAACATAGTAGGAGAGGAAAAACCCCCAGAAATTGCCATTGTCACAAATTTCATGGTCACCAGAAGAGAAGTGTTAGTGGAGTGGGAGGGAGAGCAGGAAAGAAAAATTCGACTTCTTAGCCAAAATGAATTTCAAGCCTCATTATTGATTCCTGCATGAAAACATTAAACTGCTGCCACCTGTTCTGTGGGAGCCTAGCCAATATGACCATGTGCACAACTTTTACACACACACACACACACACACACACATTATTAATGCAGCTAATTAATGTTATGTGTATACCAAAATCTTTAACTTCAGTCCCCTAAAGGAAACATCTGGCTCGCTTGTTTTTTGTTTTTTATTTAATTTAATAAATTCTTTTTTTTTTTTTTGATAGCTGCAGTTTTTTTGGAAAGAAAACAACAGGTTGTCTCATGAGGACCAGCCAAATGTCTCCACAAGGTCAAAAATGTCAAGTCAATTAGAATGGACATTGGCACAATGCAGCTTTACGGAAATATTTAAATACAGCATACACATTTGACATTAATAAATTTATCAAATTTATAAAATATTTATCCCTAATATGAGGAAGAAACTTTGAGAAAATCCTAACTCAAAAGGGAACCTTGTCCTCATCTGAGTGACAAGGAATAGTTTAATATAAATCATTTCCCTTTACTATGTAGTTTACTACATAGTCAAAAAAGTGCAACGTTACACCAGGAAATTCTTTCTAGTTTTGATATGAAGTCTTGTTGAACTTATCATCTGGTCACTGATGGAGAGTTGAGTAGAAAATTGTTTATATCAATTGCAGTCCAAAGCCATCTCCACAGTTTCTAAATGCTATTCTCAGTACTCTTGTGTATCTCCAGGTGGACCCATCCTCAGCAGCAGATATTCCTGTCCTTGTGGAAATTCTGTATTTGGTCACAGCTAACCAGGTTAACGCTAACCAGGTTTACTATTAAGGCTAGTGTTTGTATTTTTTATTAGTAAATACTTTTGAATGTTTTTGTTTCATCATTGCTGGGCATGAAATCACTAACTGTTTTACATTTCCACTTGGCAACTCAATGGACAGGGATGTTTTGGATGTTTTGTACACCAGGTGCACATAAGATATGCAGTGAGGGTGTGAACAATGCGGCTCACACGATCGATCATTTCCACAAACAAACCTTCCTGATTTCTTTTTTTTTTTGCATGTTTGTCACACTTTAATGTTTCAGATAGTCAAACACATTTATATATTAGTCAAAGATAACACAAGTAAACACATCATGCAGTTTTTAAATGAAGCTTTTTATTATTAAGGGAAAACAAAATCCAAAACTACATGGCCCTGTGTGAAAAAGTATTTGCCCCCTAAGCCTAATAACTGGTTGGTCCACCCTTAGCAGCAACAACTGCAATCAAGCGTTTTCCATAACTTGCAATGAGTCTGTTACAGCGCTGTGGAGGAATTTTGGCCCACTCATCTTTGCAGAATTGTTGTAATTCAGCCACATTGGAGGGTTTTCGAGCATGAACCACCTTTTTAAGGTCATGCCACAGCATCTCAATCGGATTGAGGTCAGGACTTTGACTAGGCCACTCCAAAGTCTTCATTTTGTTTTTCTTCAGCCATTCAGAGGTGGACTTGCTGGTGTGTTTTGGATCATTGTCCTGCTACAGAACCCAAGTTCGCTTCAGCTTGAGGTCACAAACAGATGGCCGGACATTCTCCTTCAGGATTTTTTGGTAGACAGCAAAATTCATGGTTCCATTTATCACAGCAAGTCTTCCAGGTCCTGAAGCAGCAAAACAGCCCCAGACCATCACACTACCACCACCATATTTTCCTGTTGGTATGATGTTCTTTTTCTGAAATGCGGTGTTACTTTTACGGCAGACATAATGGGACACAGACCTTCCAAAAAGTTCAATTTTTGTCTCGTCAGTCCACAGAGTATTTTCCCAAAAGTCTTGGGGATCATCAAGATGTTTTCTGGCAAAACTGAGACGAGCCTTTATGTTCTTTTTGCTCAGCAGCGGTTTTCGTCTTGGAACTCTGCCATGCAAACCATTTTTGCCCAGTCTCTTTCTTATGGTGGAGTCATGAACACTCACCTTAACTGAGGCAAGTGAGGCCTGCAATTCTTTGGATGTTGTTGTGGGGTATTTTGTGACCTTGGATTCTTGTATTTTGGATGAGTTGTCGCTGCACTCTTGGGGTAATTTTGGTCAGCCGGCCACTCCTGGGAAGGTTCTCCATTGTTCCATGTTTTCACCATTTGTAGATAATGGCTCTCACTGTGGTTCGCGGCAGTCCCAAAGCTTTAGAAATGGCTTTATAACCTTTTCCAAAAAAACAAAATGAAGACTTTGGAGTGGCCTAGTCAAAGTCCTGACCTCAATCCGATTGAGATGCTGTGGCATGACCTTAAAAAGGTGGTTCATGCTCGAAAACCCTCCAATATGGCTGAATTACAACAATTCTGCAAAGATGAGTGGGCCAAAATTCCTCCACAGCGCTGTAACAGACTCATTGCAAGTTATGGAAAATGCTTGATTGCAGTTGTTGCTGCTAAGGGTGGCCCAACCAGTTATTAGGCTTAGGGGGCAAATACTTTTTCACACAGGGCCATGTAGTTTTGGATTTTGTTTTCCCTTAATAATAAAAAGCTTCATTTAAAAACTGCATGATGTGTTTACTTGTGTTATCTTTGACTAATATTTAAATGTGTTTGATTATCTGAAACATTAAAGTGTGACAAACATGCAAAAAAATACGAAATCAGGACACTTTTTCACACCACTGTAGAAAATAATCAAATCTGGGGTCATTTAACCAAAAAACATTTGAAAAAGTCAGGTTTCTGCCAACAGTCAGTCTGAAGCTGAATAGAGCATTACAACACTGCTCATAATAATCTCAGTTACCTACCCAATACTTTCATTTTCCTCAGAAAAGCTTCAGTAAACTTTGAATGACTTTTTATACAGCATATGAGAAGAATGGCAGAGTCAGATGAGAACATGAGTCAGACTAATGAGAACCTGGTTCAAATTGGGCTTCTTCATGTGATATTGAGTATGTGTATTATCAGAGTTAAAAACACATTCACATGCACACACACTACACAAAAATCATTTGATTTTTCAGCATTCCCACTGTACCTACTAGCATGTTTTTGGGAGGAAACCAGAAAACTCAGATGAAACCCTTATGCAAACATAGAGAGGGTATGTAAAATACAGAGCTCAGGATCGAACCAGGGACCCTGGAGCTGTGAGGCGACAATGCTACCGCTTCTCACACACTGTCCACTTTCCCCTACTATATTAGAATGCCAGAGATGGTGTTGTGAGGAGCAGCCAGCACAAATAATGATGCTTTATGTCTGAAAGCCACTGTGGGAATTTCTACAGCATTTTATATGCACAAGACAATATAATATGGAATATATTATAATATGGAAGGGGACACTGAACTGAACCTGACATGTGATTTATTGCAGGATGTTAGCATCATTATGTAATCACTGACACCTGCTGACTCAGTAAACAAGTATCATGTATCACTCCAAAAAAAACTTTTGTCACCAATTTCTCTCCTTAGCTCATTGCCACATCACACAAAATCTCAGTCTGTTTACTTCAAGACTGCCCCCTTAAACATGTAAATCTGAAGAAAAATTTGAAGTCATTTGTATCACTTCATTGTCCCAGTGTACTCCCACAGACTCTTAGCTCATCTCTAATAGATGCATTCATCCATACCATTCCCTCCAAAAGTATTAAAACAAATGTTTTAACATTTGGATTTGAGATCAAATGGAAAATGAGATGATGGATCAGAATTTCAGCTTTCATTTTCTGATATTTAAATCTCAATCTGTTAAAAACAAATTAAAACATGACCTTCCACTGGCAGTGTGTTTTGGATCATTGTCTTACTGCATGATGAAGCTCCAAATTCGATTGGATGCATTTCTCTGTAAATTGTCAGACAGAATGTTTCTGAATTTCTTCTGCTGCTCCATTTAACTTCCAGCTTCAATATAGATTAGTGAGAATGTTCCAGAAGGTGCCGTGCAAGCACAAGCCATGACACTATAACCACCGTGCTTCTTCACTCATGAGCCCATGTTTTGGATCAGGAGCAGATCCATTCTTTCTCCATACTTTGTCCTTTCCATCTTTACTAGATACTTTACTAGTTAATATTTATTCCAGAACTTTTGTGGATTTCTTTCATAGTTGTTGTATTGTTTTCCCTCTTTTTTTTTTTCCATTGTCTGTACCGCTTATCCGATCTATTCTTGGGTCACGGGGAGCCTGTGCCCCCATCTCAGGCATCATCGGGCAGCAAGGCAGGATACACCCTGGACGGAATGCCAGCCCATCGCAAGGCAAGGCACACACACACACTCATTCAATCACACACTACAATTTAAAGACTCAGCCTAGAAGCATGTCTTTGGACTGTGGGAGGAAACCCACCAAGCACGGGGAGAACATGCAAACTACACACACACAGTGAGCGGGCGTGAGACTCATACCCAGGACGCTGGAGGTGTGAGGCGAACATGCTAACCACTAAGCCACCGTGCCGTTAACTGTTCCCTCTTTTTATTAGCTTCAAAATGATTTGATAATCTCAAATGAACAGCTCCCTGATCTTCATGTTGGTTCATCCTTTTTAACAGCAAATGCTGTGAAACCTAGAGCTCAAACCAAAAGTAAACATAGATATTAATAGTTTAAAGTTGTTTAAGACACCTGTGTAGATGTTAATGTCAGGAAATAAAATCGTATCATGTTCATCTTTTGCTGAACCCAAATGACATACACAACTGGCCTTGGTGTTCCAATACTTTTGAAACATACTTTATTTCTATTAACTTGCTATTTCTCTCTTGTCATTCTCATTTATTTCTGTCTAATGTATGTTCTCATTATAGTTGAACCAACACATTGCAAGTTCCTTAAAAAAAAAAACCTGTTACTGTGTTTCACAGCTTCACTTTTTACTTGCAAACAAACCAAGGCAGACAGTTAACAGATGTTCATCATCAAGCCTTGGATTCCACAGGAAAGAAGTCCAAAAAAAATCATTCCCAGCACACAGACCCTTTTCCTAAGCAGAGAAGAACAACCGCTCTGTTTCACTGTGGTTCACTGGCATCTGCGGATAGACAGAACATAGAGAATGGAGGCGGGTTGTTGCTGGAATGGGGGAAAGCAGGTGTGCTGAGAGCGCTGAACAGCACAGCATGATTTGTGAGGGGGGGGAAAGGCGAATTCCAGTCACAGCATGATATCACTATCTATTCCTGCATGAATTTTCATGCTTTATCACCATGCCTTTCTGTCACCTTCATCACCAGAAGCTGAAAGTTCCACTAAGACGTAGACACATAGTCTGATTGTGGAGATGTGTAGAGTTTACAGATTGGTGGATTCATTTAAGGGGAATTACACCTCTTGTCACAGGTGGATTCACTGAATTTTATAATAATCACTCCAAAAAATGTTGCTACTACTGACTTAGCACATTGTAGTAGAGGACATTTGCTTGTGCAGTTATACAGATAAATGATGTGTGTGTAGCAATGTTCTGGCCATATTCGCTTTTCTCATGAAGTGAAGAAGCAGTGAGCTGTGGACAGGTATGAAGAAGGAAATAGCTTTTTATATATAATTTTTTAAATCATGGCTAGCAGGATCACCCTAAACAGAGCTTATCTGCATTTCTGAAGATAGCTATAGAGCACTTGGGAAGACGCTGGACTCCATGCCTTGACTGGGAAGGGCTTATCACTCATCTCCTCCTTTCCTGCTCCCGTGAGGAAATTGATATTCAGAAATCTACTTTCACATGGAGTCATCCAAGCAAGCAAGAAAGAAAGCATGCACCTTATCATCTGCAGTCTCAGTCACAGGAGATTTACTTGTTTCAGGCTGTAAGCTACATGTATCTGATCAAATAAATTAAGAGGATAAAAGGAAGCTTATTAGCAAGCCATTATAAAATGTGGAGAAAAAAGAGACAGCATTCCTCGGGGCTACAATTAACAGCGTGCAGGTAGCATCCAATTCTGGCTATACCCTACTGATTAGAGAAAAACCTGAGTAAAATGTTTTTTTACAGATCTATATGTATATCAGACTAGGCTATGAATGCAGGAAGAGGAGCAGGGAAAATTGGAGTCTTTAATGTCACAGTGAAGATCTGGTGTGGTACGCATGCTAAAACAGCTCAGAATTTCATTTCAGACTGCTCAATGGGGAGGTTTGCACACCAGGCTCCATCCAGTGCACTGCACAAAAACGTTTACATTTACATCCCTAAATGGTTCTTCTGTTCCTCTCCCTCTTACCTGATATCAGGACCATTTTTTGCTTTAAGGCACAGGACACTAATGTCATTAAGGTTATAATGAGTGACGATGCAACATGACTCGGTGTGAAATTGTACACACATCTGTAACAGGAAGCTTTCACATTATGCAAAGCAAACATAAATAAGTGTATTCACAGCCAGCTCTCATTTTCAGAGAGACCTGATCCATTTATTTTCATTCACTTCCAAGTTGAAAGGGGGAATCGGAGAAAGAATCTGATTTTTTTTTTCTTCCATAACCAGTCTCGGTAGTTGTACCAAATGACTCTGCTAGAGAAATGACCCCAGACCTGGCCATGACTGATGATGTGTAAGATGAAGACTATTAAGGCTACTTTAAGGTCCTTCACTGATACAGACTTTTATCCTCACCCCCAATTTTTCCCTCTTCCCCACCTGTCTGATGAAAAAGAGGGATGAATCTAACAGTAGCTCCTCAGCTCACAGCAGCTATAGATCCAGATGAACAAATATGCCAAGTCTGTCAACTTTCTGAGATTGAGAGGTTATTTTCAGAGAGATAGTAGTTTCTGAGAAAAGGAGGTTTTTTAACTATGGATAGAGGAAAGAATCTGGCAATGGCTAATCAGCTAGTTAGTATTAAACCACTGCTTTCATTTGCTACACTACATGTTTTCTCAGTGGTGGGTCACCAAGATGCTTCTGATCCATCAGCTAGCGTTCATTTGGTTTGGTAGTTCTTGGAGGCCTTTTCATTTTAATAAATCTGCATATTAAGGCTCATAGTGTATGATGTCCACCTTCTGATTTATTCATTAAAATAATCATTGAAAAGCATTCATAAAAATTTAAATCGTTTCCTCTGCACCATGGAATGTAACGAAGGCCTAGGCCTTAAACGAACGATTTGCTGCTGACGTATGTAAACGTGGGCAAAATGTAAAAAGATGAGCCTAGAAATAACCCGTTCATGATACTGCTATAAATCACAATCACTCAGCAGGCTTTAAAAGTACTGTCATTGTACTTATTTCCAGAATTCTGCTATGAGGTTTTCTAATCACATTTCACGATTCAACAGAGAGAGAGAGAGAGAGGGGAGAGAGAGAGAGAGAGAGAGAGAGAGAGAGAGAGAGAGAGATTAGATTTATTTAATTGAGTGAAAAAAAGTCTCTCAGCATTAAATGAAGTTACTCTCTGCATCTTGCAACAGCACAGTAAAAAAGGGTCTTCAGTCTTGAAAAGTGAATACTGGAAAATTTTCATTCAGAACCATGATATCTGATAGAGGAGTGATTACATCTATGTGGGAAGCACACAGTAAAATTGCTTCCCTGCTGTGGATGGAAGGAAGGTGTGATTGAATCTACTTCAAATGCCTCCTTTCCATTTGATCCTTTAAGAACATTTATATCTTACGTGATCAAGGTCAGTGTCAGATGAAGAGATCTGGTTAATCCAAAATCTTATCCTAATTCTTTGAAAGAAATTTCAAGAATCAGATGTTGTACATTCGGTTCTAACACATACAGCAGTTCCATAACTAGCAGTTGCAATCCCACATAGAGGTCTCTTTATTTCCAACTGGTGTTGTGAGAGAAGCTTCTCTTTTTTTTTCTATTACAATAGAATATTATGTATAATGAAGAGTGGAAGAACTGGAGTGTCCTGCACAGAGCCCTGACTCTGACTCAACCCCTCTGAACATCTTTGGGATGAACTGGAACACCGACTGAACCCCAGACCTCCTCACTCTTACAACACCAGTGTCTGATCTCACTAATGGTCTTGTAGCTGAATGATCACTAATCCCCACAGACACGCTCCAACATCTAGTGGAAATCCTTCTCAGAAGAGTTGGGTGTTCATCAAGCACACATGAGTGTGATGGCCAGGTGTCCACATACTTTTGGCTATGGCTATAACACTAAGCATTTTATGAGGTGAGCTGTTAAGTAGCTAAGGCTATGAAACCAGATGCTTGGAAAACATTAATCGTGACAACCACAGCTGATATGGTGAGAGCAATATGCAGGAATGAAGAGGCACACAAACATGAATCTATTCCGCTTTCAAATAGCGTGCTGAAACAAAGGAGATTCGCGATAGCAAGCAACCTCAAGAGCACATACGAAGCGCGTGAACAGTTCCCTCGCGAACGGTCTTCAAACGGATGTTAGTTGTGAGAGCCGTGATGCTCGTGCTCTTACTTTTGTTTGCTATATGTGAAGACTCCACACATGAGAATGTTTTGTACTACTTTTGCAGCTACATAGAAGAGAAGCAGATCCCATGGGATTGAAATAGTCAGATTTTGAGCAGATCACACACAATCATCATGAACGATGTGCAGACTCGTTATGGATGTGGCTCCCTCTGCTGTGTGGACGCACTGCATGGTCAACCACGAGCAGCTTCCGAGTCCAGACCTCGGACATGTCGGGTCTATTGTGAAATATATTTAGCCTTACACACACTCAGAGTTTGCTACGCTTTGCTAATGATGGGGTCTGAGCGCAATTTCTTGCTCTTTCACACTGAAGTCCATTGGTTATCGAGAGGGAAAGTGTTGGAATGATGCTTTAAAAAATTCTGACCTTTTTGTGCAGTGCAAATAAAATGTACCTTCTCACAGCTGCTACCAATATCTTCAGAAAACTAAATGAACTGAACGTGAGTACGCAGGGAGAAAAGATTACACTGCAGATGAGTGATCAAATCATTCAAAAGGAAGACTGCTTTTTCGGAAGAAAGATTATACCACATTTCTTTTTGGTTGGTGTCAGAGAACAGCACTGATCAGTGTTTCCGAACAAATAAGGAGATGTCAGTAACGCCTGCTCGAGCACTTTCAAACACGCTATCCAGATTTGTCGAAATACCGAATGCTCGGTTAAACAACTGTTTGTTCTGCTGTCAGATTTGATTGAGTATGCTTTGGAAGAGTTTTGGTTTCTGTGCATGCTTTGAGATGATGGTTTATCCTGAAGATGGGTTCAGCGCTCTTTCCTGCATAAAATCCAAGAATCGCTCTGTTGCAGCAGAAATCAGATGCACTGCCTTCCTGTTAGACTGGCATTAGACTGCACGGGAAATTGCTCTGGTTATAAACCATTTATATTATACTGAAAATGGCAAAATGTTATAATCCATGATGTCCATTTGGGGTTATTTGCTGCTGCGTGCCAGAACCTGGTGTCAGACCTCTGTCCTGGACGCGGACATAACACTCCTGGACGCGACCAGTGAGCACTGTGAATGTATAGATGCAATCTATCCAATAGTACAGATTGTTCACTGTTTGCAACTGATTACATGTGAGAAATCAATGTGCTTTACCTCAGCTGTGATGAAAGAGCCAGTCTCTCATTAGACGACAGCTTTACCTCAAGCTTCCTTCTGACCTGAAGGAAGAAGGGCTTTAATTAAATCCAGTAGAAGGACCAAGCAAGCCGCCAAGTTCCAATTACTGAAACCAGGGCATAAAACTTCACTCTGCCAAAGTAAACAGAGGGAGAGATAGAGAGCGTGTATTGATTAACACCACAGTGCTCATGTTCATCACTTTCTTTCTCCCTCGAGGTGCTGGCAGGCTAATGACGAGACAAATTAAGGCAAGAGAGGGAGGCACTTGTTACATTGCTGTTAACCCACCTCAACCCAGACCCTCTGCTTCTCGTCCTTCTGCTCAGCAACCCCACAAAACTCGTAGAACTTCAAATGAATAATTCACTCAGGTACTCCAAAAGAGATAGGATATTAAAATTACATAGTTGCAGTGGCACATCTGTCAGGTGTTGTGACCTTGCACTTGTCTCTACCTCCTGATGACTAAAGGAGTCTGTGTGAGTTTCTCTCTATCGCTTTACATTAGCAAAGTGGAAAAGCAAATCAGAGCACCAATTTATTCTGTTTTCTCTCACTCATGATGTCATAGACTGAGGATAGAAATCCGTAGCAGTGTTATTGTATTTTTTCTTTTATATTTACCTTGTTTATTCCTATATTGTTACATTTATACTTGTGTATTATGTTTTGTATTTTAGTGTTTTCTTCTTATTATTAGATTTCTTCAGAATTTTTTTTAAAAACGTTATATTAATGTATTTTTGTATTTCTTTGTCCTTATGGTAATGAGGGAGAGGTTTTTTTTTTCCACAGTCAGGCGTAGTGAGGAGACCTGAGTGAGCTGGGAGAGTCAGTGAGGATTTAGGAGCACAGGTTTGGGAGGCGAGCTCAGACATGGTGGTAGAAGAGACAGAACCATCCACATGATTTCATGACCTTTATGTGATAACGTACACTGTGCTGCTAAAGCCTGTGTGTGTGTGTGTGTGTGTGTGTGTGTGTGTGTGTGTGTGTGTGTGTGTGTGTGTGTGTGTGTGTGTGTGTGTTGGATGTGTGAGAATATGTGCTGGTTGACCAGACAGCTTTTTTTGTTTTGTTTTGCGTCACTGAATTATTTCAAGCTGGAATCAGTAAATAATAGATACGCTGATGCTATAGTTTCTATTATATGTGTTACAGCCTACAACCTTGCTGCAGCAGCGACACACAATAATTCCAAATTAGCCTTAAAACTGCCTCTCAGCACTGACGTCAATATCATAGTGTTCACATATGATTAATGAAAAGCCTTGAACCGCATCATTTTCTCTGCCTGGAGATTAAGAACATCTGTGCTTGAACAAACTCATTCAGCAGTGTGTTTGAAACATTTCAGAGTGTAAGATGTTGGCTACGGGTCACTTCCTCCACACTGATAACCACTAGAGGATCACCCTCTATATCAGTGCAGTAAACTGGAACAAACTGTCTGCCAGAACATCCACACGAAGGAGGAAATCATCTGAACTAGCATTTTCAGACAGGTCAGCCCTAGATATCTGACTCTCTGCTGCCGGCCTGCTGCAGTTTGTCTACTATTTGTCAAAAACAACCCATGTTGGAGTCAGACGTGTAGAATGGAGTTCTTATAATAAAGGGAACATGTAAAGGTAGAAATGTATGAATACAAATAAAATATGAAGACAAATAAAACTAAAATAAATTTTACTTGTATAATTTTATCATTCAAAAAAGTTATGAGATTTATTCCATCCATCCTTCCATTTTCTGTAGTGTTTATCCTACACAGGGAGAATAAAGTCCATCCCAGGGGACTTGGGAAACAAGGCAGGGGACACTGTGGACTCGGTGACAGTCCAAAACAGGGAACAATCACATTCACACTCTACAGCCAATTTAGAGATGCCAATCAGCCTACCATGCATGTCTTTGGACTGGAGGAGGAAACTATAGAACCCAGAGGGTTTAAGAGGGATGCTGAGGTTAGTGCCAAGCATGGCAACCATTCTGGCGAGCCCAGTAAGGTGTTATTATTAGTATTAATAGTCATCAGTGTATTGGTGAGAAAAGGGAAAGGCTTTCCAGATCTCATTGTGAGGTAAATTCTCAGGACTTACTGGTCCCAGTTCCCAGGACCCGCTGGTCCCAGTTCCCAGGACCCAACGAACAAACAGTTTAAAATCTTTTTCCACTTTCAAAATTCAATAATTGGATGCATTACATCAGGATTCTTCATTGAATAATTAACCAACTGTGTGGAATTTGTAATGCTAACATACTTCATGACATAAGATGACATAATGGAACCAGTGAATTTCCTAGCTTGCTATAGACAATAAAGAAATGTTGCTTAGGGGACAGATTGTTTATTTGTGTGTGTGTGTGTGTGTGTGTGTGTGTGTGTGTGTGTGTGTGTGTGTGTGTGTGTGTGTGTGTCCAATGGAGATCCTACACAGATACAGACAGCCATTTTATGTCATTTTTATTGTTTCTTGATTTGATTAGCATTGTGCCCCACCCCTGAATACCATCTTAATAGAGTC
This sequence comes from Hemibagrus guttatus, assembly GCA_033459395.1. Classification (NCBI taxonomy): domain Eukaryota; kingdom Metazoa; phylum Chordata; class Actinopteri; order Siluriformes; family Bagridae; genus Hemibagrus; species Hemibagrus guttatus. The sequence goes on from JAUCMX010000018.1 coordinate 20,301,490, forward strand.
ACTGGGTCTAACCTGGCCACCCCTCTGTGAAAGGTCTGTCTACACCCCTGTTGTGTACAACATGTTCTGTTGTAAGCTAGAGAAAAGGTTCATGGGGACTGGAGTATTGTTTTGACAAGCGAACAGCAGATTAACTATTCCCATCTATTTAAGCTTGACTTGTGTAAATAATGCTGTGGTGTGGTGTAGCTCAATTGGTTCCCAAAGGCCAGCTCCAGGAAGTGGGATGAGGGACCAACAATCTTTCCCCCACTGTACACTTGAAGAGCCACATCACAACATCATTACATAGAAAGTCCCAGGTCTGATTACTACAGTCTACTGGACAGGGAGAAAGCTGTTTCCATACAGAAACAAGATGGAAACTTTTCTAAACTGAAAAGGCAGAAGAAATGAAAAAGCAGAGAAAGGACAAGAAGACAGAAAAGAAAACAAATGACAAATAAAATAAAAACTTTCTGCCAGTCGTGATGGCCAGAAGAAATTTTCTGGCTGTCTTAAAACTTCCCAAAGTAAAAACATCTATAAATCTACAGAGTGTCAGAGAATAAACAGTGAGTTTCAGACCAGAAATTCCAATCACAGATACGAGTGTCCTGTCTAAAAGCAAAAAATTAAATAAAATCTCTCAGAGTTCCTCCCATGAATCATCCATTGCTTACCGCTGACTCTGCCAAACTGCAGGAAGAGTTTCCTGCACTAACCCATCAGTATTTTCAGCCAGACACCAGATTTCACAGCCGCCTGACTACCAGTTAAAAAGCATAGTGGTAGTCATCCCCTACTACTGTGGAATAATAAACACCACAATGTTATAAAAGTGCAACTTTCTCAACCAAATTTCTTAACCTGACATTGGACATTTCTAGTAAGTCTTTCTGCACCAGCATACTGGCTGCTCATCATAAACTACTGTTCATCTACAGAGCATCAGGAATTATGTCCTGCACCTGTATCTTCTCACGTGACTAATTTACCGACACTACTCTACAGGATACTCCACTCACTCCCTGCTCTTCCTGCTGAAGCGAGAATCAAATACAAAACTCTTGTCCTTGCTTTCAAGCCTTGAAAGGCTCAGCATGACAGTTCCTCTAAACCATGTGTCTGAACTACACCCCAGAGAGACAAGTCAGATCCTCGCCTTCAGCAAGCCTGGGATCTTCTTGGTTTTAGATCTAAGCGTGCTCACAAGGTAAAGACGTGTTGTTTAAGTTCATATGACTCTCAACTTGTTATACCAGAGCTATTACTTTGTATAGGCTTTTTTTTTTTTTTTCTTTTGACTTTCAACTCCCAGACCATCTCCCTCCTTGAGGTTGCGTGTGAAATCACTCAGTAAGAAACGGACCATTGGTGCAGCCAGCTGGCATAATCCAAATGAAATAGAAAATAAATGTATATCATGCAGTGGTGGCTGCAGGATTCAGTTGAACTGTATGCACACAACTGCCCACAACCACAATGATTCATGTTCACACACACACACACACACACACACACACACACACACACACACACACAAACACACAGTCAAAGTCACCTTTATTATCATTCTGCATATTGCACAACTCGCTCACATAACTGGATTACTGAGGTCGTTCTGGTATGTTTTGCTATATTTTGGTATAGAAACCTGCCTGTAAATTTCAGACTGATCAGACAAATTTCACAAAGAACAGTATTAACAGTTAAGTTCAACATTAAATGTAAAGAAGGCGAATACTCAAATAGTCTTATATAATGAGATTATGCTCAATTCCACTCATATTAACTGGCCACTGAAAAAGCTAAAAAGCATCGCAGGAAAGAAGGAATATTTGGAGACAGTGTTCTTGAATCAGAAATGACTGGGCTATTTGTTACTGCTACTAATCCCTGCATACGCTCTCCGTGATGGTGTGTTAATAACGAGAAACAGCTTGTCCAAGGGAGAAATACTTATTCTCATTATTTCCTATAAGCATTTTATCCTCATTGCCAGTCCCAGTGTGCATTTCTTGAGGCCCTGGGGTCTTTGTCACTAAGGATTTCTGCAGACCACTGGTGATTCGCATGGGTTTAACATAGCTGCAGGATCCAAATCCATGCATTTAGTACGGTTAAATCATTCACACCCCTACACTCGCCAGCCACTTTATCAGCAATCTGTTCAATCATGCAGTTATCCACTTAGCCAATCACATGGCAGCAGCAATATAGATACAGGTCAATATCTACAGTTAATGTTCACGTCAAACATCAGAATTGGGGTGAGAAGTAATCTCGGTGACTTTGGCCGTGCCATGGTTGTTGTTTTTGAGAGAGAAACTGCTTATTTTCTTCCTGTTGAACTATTTTCATGCACAACATTCTCTAGAGTTTATATTGAATGGTGCAATAAAAACAATATAACATCGAGTGAGCAGCAATTCTGATGAGAAAGGCCAGACTGGAGGCTGACAGCAAGGCTATGGTAATTCATATAACCACTCTTTACAACCAGGATATGCTGAAAAGAATATTAGATTTTAGAATGCACAATATACTGAGTGTTGAGGCAGATTTACTACAACTGCAGAAGAGTTTCTGAGAAATGAGTGGCACAGGAACTGGACTGTTCAAGGATAAAGGTCTGATGAATTTTGATTTCTGCTGCAGATGGTACTGTGGTACTGATGGTACTGTGTTTCCTGGTGGAGGTGGTGTAATGCTGTGTAGAATGTTGTCTTGGCACACAATGGGTCACTTAATACCAATCAAGCATCATATTTGACTACTGTTGCTGAGCATGTGCATTCCTTTATGGTCCAAAATATCTGCTTCCAGCAGAGATGCATGTCATGAACCACAATCTCATTTCCAACATCTTGTTGCCTCCAGTCAGGTTGTACAGGTTGTATTTACCCAGTTATTGGTACAATGTTCCTAATCAGTGTAAGTGTGTGTTTTTTCAACAAGAAGTTGAATTGCATGAAGCTAAAATGAATTCTCATGTCAGTGGAAATGTCTGTTGTAGGTGCAGAGAATGAGACGCTCATCCCTAACCACACTTCAGGCCTCTTCGAGTGCTGCTTAAAGTGTTTATAAATTGATCTTTTGTGGATGATGAAATCACAAAGTTCTCCTTGCAGACACTTTTGGGAATTGGCCTAGGGGTAATGTGCTCCAGTGTTATTCACCTGGGCCACTCTGGACTCGAAGAAAGTATTGTAAACTGTTGGAATTTTATGAGTTCAAGATTCCAGATGTGTTTTCAGAATTTCTAGCAAGGCACTGTACACTTCTTTTTTCCTAAAGAATGATTTTCAACTCTGCTGTGTGGAAGCTGTATGCTATGACTCTATAGGCTTAATGATTAATGACCTGACCATTGTGCACTGTGCTGGTTACTGAATATGTTGTATTCTGAGGGCACAGTGGCTTGCTGATTAGCATGTTGGCCTTACACCTTCAAGTCCGCTCTGTGTGTGTGGAGTTTGCACGTTCTTGAGGGTTTCCTCAAGGTACTTCAGCTTCCTCCACAAGTCCAAATATGTGCATTGTAAGCTTGATTAGCTTTGAATGGGTGTGTGTGCAGTTTTACCCTGCAATAGACTGGCATCCTGTCCAAGGTGTACCCTGCCTTGTGCCCTAAGTCTCCTGGGATAGGCTCCAGGTTCCCCACGACCCAATAGGATAAGTGGTGTAGAGAACGAATGGATGGGTGGGTGGAGGTTAAATGCTTGTTAGAAGTGAAGTGAAGCTAATTGACAAGTTGGTGACATGTGCAAGTGTCATTCAGAATCTTTTTTTATATTGTACACTTGGCCTGTGTGACTCAGTACATGCTCTGCAATTTTGTGTTTTTATTTTTTCTTTCCAGAAGGGTAAGGGTTGAGTGTTTTGCAGACATTAGAATAATAATATCAGAGTGAGCACTAAGTGATTGTAAAGGGCATTCGCTGTAATAACTAAATAATAAATATAAAAACACAGTTCAGAGCTGTATTGTACTTTTCTGGACGTGTTAAATGACCTCATGCTGTAGCAGGAACAAGTAGTTTCCTAAAGCAGTAATATTTTATAGGATTTGCAGTGAACACTAAGCTGTCAGGCAGTTAGCTTCTGGTTGATATCCTCTCCATGGCAAATTTGCAAGTGAAAGTTGCTCACCCACAGACCATTACGCTGAGGGGCATTTTGAACAGTCGCACTAAAGGTATTAAAAAAAAGAGATACCTCCATAAGTCATTGTGAGGACTTGAGAGGAAAAAATCTGACAAACTCCTGCCATTGCTTGCAGAAAGCTTCACCTGCTTGACTGTGGGAGCTGCCACACTTCATCTTTGTGTAATGATTTTTTTTTTTTTTTTTTTGCTATGCTTCCTACAGAAGCTGGTACACTAATGGATGAATACAGGAGACAGTTATGAGCCAGATGTAAGAGTTTCTTGGCTAAAATCCAGATTATTTACATGAACACTGTAGCTGAAACACTTTCATTTTTCTGCAAAGCTTCTGTAAGCCAACTGGCTATAAAATAACAAAAATTGGCTATAAAATAACAAAAATTGGCTATAAAATAACAAAAACTGACTTCTTAGAGAAAATATCTTGAATATAGTCAAACCTACTGTATAGTTCCTTTGGGAGTATCATAAATAAAAAATGGCTTTTTTTTTCTAGTTCTATTGCAAATCATTTTGCTTAAAATCTATTTCTAGAAAGAAGCAAAAAATAAAGCTTTAAATGATCTAGATAGATGTTTAATCATCTTATATTTGTAAATACTAAATAAATGTGACTATATTCAAGAAATATTAACTTACTTACATGGATTTTGTGAGGTGAGGGTTTAGCAAAGAAAGAACAGAAGTTGCATAGTCAAGGGGAAGACATTACGAAGAACAACGTTAGGTTTATTGACACTTTCATTTGGCAAGCTCCTTTTATTCATTTACTTGGTCAGTGGTTTATACGATCCTTCTTCTTCTTCTTTCGGCTTTTCCCCTCAGGGGTCGCCACAGCAAATCATCTCTCTCCACCTATCCCTATCTTCTGCATCCTCAACACTTGCACCCACTAACTTCATATCCTCATTAATTCCATCCATATACCTCCTCTTTGGCCTTCCTCTTTGCCTCCTGCCTGGCAGCTCCATGTCCAACATTCTCCTACCAATATACTCACTCTCCCTCCTCTGAACATGTCCAAACCATCTTAATCTGGCCTCCCTAACTTTGTCCCCCAAACGTCCAACATGAGCTGTCCCTCTGATGTACTCGTTCCTAATCCTGTCCAACCTTGTCACTCCCAAAGAGGACCTCAACATCTTCAGCTCTGCTACCTCTAGCTCTGACTCCTGTCTCTTCCTCAGTGACACTGTCTCTAAACCATACAGCATGGCCGCTCTCACCACTGTCCTGTACACCTTCCCCTTGATTCTTGCTGATATTTTCCTGTCACACAGAACTCCCGACACCTTTCTCCACCCATTCCAACCTGCCTGCACTCGCTTCTTTACCTCTTTACCACACTCTCCATTACTCTGGACTGTTGACCCCAAGTACTTAAACTCCTGTACCTTCTTTACCTCTTCACCCTGTAACCTTACTGTTCCACTTCCCTCCCTTTCATTCACTCACATGTACTCAGTCTTACTACGACTGACTTTCATTCCTATTCTCTCCAGCACAAACCTCCACCTCTCCAGGTTTTCCTCCACCTGTTCCCTGCTCTCACTACAGATCACAATGTCATCTGCAAACATCATTGTCCAAGGAGACTCCTGTCTGACCTCCTCTGACAACTGGTCCATCACCATAACAAACAGGAAGGGGCTCAGAGCCGATCCCTGATGCAGTCCCACCTCCACATTGAACTCCTCTATCTGACCTACAGCACACCTCACCACTGTCCTGCTCCTTTCATGCATGTCCTGCACCACTCTGACATACTTCATTGCTACTCCTGACTTCCTCATACAGTACCACAGCTCTTCTCTTGGCACCCTGTCATACGCTTTCTCCAAGTCTACAAACACACAGTGCAACTCCCTCTGACCATCCCTATACTTCTCCATCAAATTTCTCAGAGCAAAAATTGCATTTTGTCTTTCTGGACATGAAGCCATACTGCTGCTCACAAATTTCCATTACCTTCCTTAACCTAGCTTCCACTACTCTTTCCCATAGCTTCATTGTATGGCTCATCAACTTTATCCCCCTATAGTTGCTGCAACTCTGCACGTCACCCTTATTCTTAAAGATTAATACACTTCTTCTCCATTCCTCAGGCATCCTCTCACTCTCTAAAACCCTGTTGAACAAACTAGCTAAAAATTCCACTGCTGCCTCTCCCAGACACTTCCAGACCTCCACCGGGATGTCGTCAGGACCAACTACCTTTCCACTTTTCATCCTCTTCAAAGCCTTCCTAACTTCATCCTTTCTAATCTTATCTACTTTCTGTTCCACAGAGTTCACCCCTTCTACTCTTTTTTCCCTCTCATTTTCCTCATTCATCACCTCCTCAAAGTACTCCTTCCATCTCCTCTTTACACTCTCCTCACTTGTGAGCACCCTTCCATCTCTATCCTTAATAACTCTAACTTGCTGCACATCCTTCCCATCTCGATCCCTCTACCTAGCTAACCTGTACAAGTCCTTCTCTCCTTCTCTAGTGTCTAACCTAGTGTACAACTCGTCATATGCCTTCTGCTTGGCCTTAGACACCTCCCTCTTCACTCTGCGCTGTAACTCCTTGTATTCCTGTCTATTCTCTTCAGTCCTGTCTATGTCCCACTTCTTCTTGGCTAACCTCTTCCTCTGGATACTATCCTGAACTTCCTCATTCCACCACCAAGTCTCCTTATCTTCTTCCCTCCTTCCAGGTGACACACCCAGCACTATTCTCCCTGTCTCCCTGATCACTTCTGCTGTAGTTTCCCAGTCATCTGTCAGCACTACCTGACCACCCAGAGCCTGCCTCAACTTCTGTCTAAATTCCTCACAACATTCCTCCTTTTTCAGCTTCCACCACTTGGTTTTCTTCTCTATTTCTATCTTTGACCTCTTCTTCTTACAGACCATCAAAGTCATCCTACACACCACCATCCTATGCTGTCTGGCTACACTCTCTCCCACTACCACTTTACAGTCACTAATCTCTTTCAGATTGCCTCTTCTACATAGGATGTAGTCTACCTGTGTTCTCCTACCTCCACTCTTGTAAGTCACTCTATGCTCCTCCCTCTTCTGAAAATAAGTGTTAACCACAGCCATGTCCATCCTCTTAGCAAAGTCCACTACCATCTGTCCTTCTAGGTTCCTTTCCTTAACTCCAAACTTGCCCATCACCTCCTCATCACCTGTGTTCCCCTCACCAACATGTCCATTAAAATCCGCTCCTATCACCACTCTCTCACCCATGGGAATACTCTCCATCACCTCATCTAATTCACTCCAGAATCTCTCTTTCTCCTCTAACTCACAACCTACCTATGGGGCATAACCACTAACAACATTCAACATCACTCCTTCAATCTCTAACTTCAGACTCATCACCCTGTCTGACACTCTCTTCACTTCCAGAACATTCCTCACAAACTCCTCCTTCAGGACCACACCTACCCCATTTCTCTTACTATCCACACCATAATAAAACAGCTTGAATCCTGCTCCTATACTACGAGCCTTGCTACCCTTCCACCTGGTCTCCTGTACACACAGTATATCCACCTTCCTTCTCTCCATCATATCAGCCAGCTCTCTACCTTTCCCTCTCATAGTACCAACATTCAGAGTTCCTATTCTCAGTCCTACACTCTTACCTTTCCTCTCCTCCCTCCTCTACTTCTTTGACCAACAGTAGCCCAATTTCCACCGGCACCCTGTAGGTCAACGGCGCCGATGGCGGTCATTGTTAACCCGGGCCTTCGACCGATCCGGTATGAAATTCAGAGTACTGACGATTTGCATGGTTAAATTTGGCAATGTTTTACGCCGGCTGCCCTTCCTGACGCAACCCTCTCTATTTATCCGGGCTTGGGACCGGCACAGAAGTCACTGGACTGTGACCCCCATGGCTAGATTCAGTGGTTTATACGATTATGATGAGCTAAAAATTGGCTTTCTCACATAATCGATGTTTAATCTTCTACCAATATAATAACACTGCATACTGCACAACACTGCATACTACTACAGTAGCTAGTATGATGTACACAGTGTACACAGGTGCAGTATTCAGTATATAACACAGCTTATGACTGGGCATCTTGAAGGATGCAGTAATACACAACTAAGTGAAGTGAAAACAGTTTGTGTTTGTCTTGCTAATGAGATACCATGTGTCGGAGTACCAGAAGCACATTCTTATTCTTTTTGTTCCTCTGACAGATACGGAAAAAAAAACAAAAAAAAAAAAACAGGTGCACCATCTGCACTCGCTTGCTCTTCCTTACCCTCAGCTTTTCTCAGTTTACACAACAGCAAGCTCAGCAGCTGCCACACTGGCCGTCTACCTGAGAGCCATCCTTCCAAGCCATAATCAGCAGACGACTGCAGGAAGCTTGAGGAAGCTTCTCTTCTGTCTCATTTCTCCTACACACACACACCCACAGATACTCGATGCATATATAAAATACACTACAATAAACCTCTGGAATAATGGAGGTAAGCCTGAATTATTATTATTATTTTATTATGCTTTAAACTCCTGCTACTTTTAAGACTATGGATTTGGATGGAGAATTATACTTCCTTATGAGTTGTAAGATATTACAGAGCAATTTATTTTATATCAATTTAAATCTGAAGATTCAGTTGCATTAGCACAGAAGATCCCTGCTCTCTAGTCTCTACTCTTGCCTATGTTAATGGGGTGAGTGTGAGCTACTGTGCCATTAGATTAAATAAATAGACCTCTAGCTTTAATAACCTGTTGTTTTAGCTTCATTACCTGGCCTGACTGATGTGACTGAAGGCCACAACACGTGAAAGCAAATTAATTCAATAGTCGTTTGTTTGAAGACCTTCATGTAAAATTGCAAGAGAGTAGAATTCGATCATTTCTCTCTCTCTCTCTCTCTCTCTCTCTCTCTCTCTCTCTCTCTCTCTCCCTCTCTCTCCATCTCTCTCTCTCTCCCTCCCTCCCTCCATCCATCTCTCTCACTCTCTCTCCATCTCTCTCTCTCTCTCTCTCTCTCTCCCTCCCTCCATCTCTCTCTCTCTCTCTCCATATCTCTCTCTCTCCATCTCTCTTTCTCTCCCTCCCTCCCTCTCCATCTCTTTCTCTTTCTCTCCATCTCTCCATGTCCCTCTCTCCTCCATCTCTCCCTCCATCTCTCCCTCCCTCCATCTCTCCCTCTCTCTCTCTCTTTCATCTCTCTCTCCATCTCTCCCTCTCCCTCTCTTTCATCTCTCTGCATCTCTCCCTCTCTCTCTCTCTCCATCTCTCTCCATCTCTCTCTCTCTCTCTCTCCATCTCTCTCTCTTTCTCCCTCCCTCCCTCCATCTTTCATCTCGCTCTCTCTCTCCCTCCCTCCTTCCATCTCTCTCTCTCCATCTCTCTCGCTCTCTTTCATCTCTCTCCATCTCTCCCTCTCTCCCTCTCCCTCTCTCCCTCTCCCTCTCTCCCTACCTCCATCTTTCATCTCTCTCTCTCTCTCTCTCTCTCTCTGTCTCTCTCTCTCTCTCTCTCTCTCTCTCTCTCTCTCTCTCTCTCTCTCTCTCGAACACAACTAGCTATCTCTCCACTAGCTGGCACTTGTTAACCAAAGCAGACAACACAACTGACTATCATTCACTAGCTAGCTCCTAATCTAGAGAATAAATAACTTTCACTCGGCATTAACTCTTCTGTAACACTGAAAAACACCTGAATATGTGTTCAGTTTCTTAAACTAACCTTATTTTAAACATGTTTCTAATGACTAGGTTGAATGGTGTAGAGTAAGGGTGATTCTCTTAGTATTAAACCAGTTACATTGTGAAATCTCACGAAAAAGCTGGTGCTGATGGAAACTAGTACTACAGTCTTATATTTAAGCAGCTAAAGCATGCATGGTAGAATAGCACAGTGGGAATTTGTCTGTTGTGAAACACCAGCGTTAGATTTTATTCTGCACTTTGAAAATACACAATGTACAAAAACTAACTGTGTTAATGTTATTCAATTAAATCCCCTGATGAACTGATGTACAAATCTGAATTAAGTCGTAATAAGACTTATTAAACCTATGTCTATATATTTCTTCTCATTTCAGTCATTTTGGTTCTTTTCTAGAAATAAATACCTAAAATGAGATACCAAGAGAAACAAACAATTTCAAGCTAGAAATATTCTGATTATTCTAAAGCTGAATAATCTTACATTTGGTCGATTTTAATTGTACAATAGGAAATATACAAGAACTTTGCTGAAATTCAAGATATTTTACTATAGTGTGAATATAGTGTGAATTATTACTATATTACTAGATTATACGATTGAGTGATTCACAGCATCTTAGGAACATCATACATTAATCCTTTCTTTCTCTGTAGCTCTTATACACAGGGTCACACAGAGCCTGGAGTCTAACACAGGGGACTCAGGACGCAAGGCAGGGGACAATCACACGCTACAGACAACTTAGAGATGCCAGTCAGCCTATAACACATGTAATGGACTTGGGGAGGAAATCAAAGAACCCTAAGGAAACCCCAGAGAGAACATGCAGACTCACACATACAGAGAGGTGAGAATCAAACCCAACCCCAGAGTTGCAGAGCTATGAGTAAACCAAATGAACTCATCTAAACAACCAACAGATGAATCAACTTTGAATGTGCTGATATAATATCAGATCTCTCTTAAGTGGTCTGCTACTGAGGGTACAGAGGTTAACCAAGCGACTAAGTGACAAGTCAGGAAATACCACAAACCTCTGTTGACAGCAAATAAACAATTGGTGTAATTTCTATACTTCTGTACTAACTGAACTGTATCACAGGACTAAGCTTCAACAGCAGAAGGGTGAATACGCATGAAAGTGGTGATTGGACTATGAAATGCTGTTCGCTGTGTCAGCTCAGAATGAGTCAAAAGTATGTGGAATGAGGAGGTGTGCAATGAAGTGTCATCAGGCTGCGATAACCCGGTATAATGCGTAGTTTTTTATTCATTTAATATATACAGACACACATTGAGTCAGAGAAAACTATCTATAAGAGCTACATTTGGAGAGAAAAACTGCATGAAGGATACTTGAGCTGAATCTGCTTATGGCGAGAGAGAGAGAGTGGGGATCGAATAAATCATCCCAGGAAGCGGTGCTGTCTTACATTGCTGATGGGATTAAATCACACATTATGGCTGAGACTAGCAAATGATCATAACACAACATTGTGCTGTCATCGTCGCAAGAAGTAAACAAGGTCGTTGCAACGTTATAAAGACAGAAGTGACTCATGTTGTGCTGATGTATGTGAGATTTATCTGGGAACCATCCCATGTTACTAAATCTTTTATTGTCAGCATGCTAGATGTCACAAGAAGCTTAAATATTGACCTGTTTAATCTCTGATTCCTCTACGACTGAGGGGTAAAAACCTATAACCCATTCTGACTGGCTGACATCCTTCAGCAGTGCTGTTGTGTTAAAAATACAGGAGCAGGAGGAATTCTGCAAGAGCAGAAAAAGATTCACAAGCAAGCAAGATAGAAATGAGCATATGTGAATACTCGCTAAACACAACGAAAGCATATCTGCACAAATCATTTCGAGAGGTAGGTCCATGAGCAAGCAGGACAAATTTCTGCATATACATGTATTTCCGTATGAAAAAAAATTGTGTGAGCAAACAGCTACTGCAACAGCACAGACCTGTTGTTTTGATGCACTATATATAAGAAAACTAGGATAATTAACTGACCTGGTGTGGGAAAAGAGGCCGTTAGAATTGAATTAAAACGTGAACGTAATTAAAATGCCGTCGCAGGAACAGATCTTGACTGATGATATTTAAATTAAAATGGAGATATTTTAAATGTCATATCGATGCATTCGGGTGTGTTTATTTTGTCACTGGTGTGTATACACAATCCCCTCCAGCAGCACTGGAACAGCAAGGCCAGTTCTGCTGATGAGATTCGGGTTTGAGAGCAAAAGATGAATATTACAATTTCAGCTTTCATTTCCTTATGCCACCTTTTGTTTGAACCACCTATTTTTCAAGTGATCAAAGTTATTGTAGGAATGTCTTGTTATTCATGTTCGCTCTGTTAGCTTGATTGTTTAAACAATTAATTGCTGTGAATGTCTACTCTTGCTTTGAGCTCTGGGTTTCAACTGTGAAGACTGCATTTGTTAGAAAAGAAAAAAAATCAATCAGAACCACTGCACAAGCACTGGGCATTAACAATACAACAATCTGGAAACCACTGGTGTAACAACCAGACCTGGAACAGGTCAACCAAGAAGCTGATAAGAGAAACATTGTGGAGAGCTGTGCAGAAAAACTAAAAACAACAGTCAGTGATGTCACCAACAACCTCCACAGGGCAGGAGGGAAGTGTCACAATCTACCGTATGAAGGGAGTGCAGAAATATAGCGGCCATACCACAAGATACCATTCCATTCATTAGCAGTAAGAATCAGAGGAACATATTGGAATTACAGAGATGAGCTCAGAACCAAGATGAACCCCTACCACTGTGATAGAAAAGCCTAAGTGTGGAGAAAGAAAGGATCTGCTCCTGATCCAAATCATACAAGCTCATGAGTGAAGCACAGTGGTGGTAGTGTCATGACTTGGGGTTGCATGGCTGATTCTGGAACATTCTCACTAATCTGTATTGACGATGGAGCCCATGGTGTCAGCAGACTGAAGTCAGAAGTTTACACAAATGTCCAGTCTGACAATTTACACAGAAATGTAACTGTGAGAAATGTAAATCTGATTGGGAGACACTTCATCATGGAGCAACACAATGATCCAATCAACAAAGCACTTCATCAGGGGAGAAGGAAGGTTGGCCAAGCCGATCAGCTGACCTTAACCCAAAAGATCTGCATTTCACCTGCTGAAGAGGAAACTGAAGGGAGATAACAAACTAAAGAAGCTGCACTACAAGCCTGGGTCAATGGCTTAATGCAGTTATTGCAAGCAAGAGATAAGCAACCTAATATTAGCTTAAGAATATCTGTTCCTGTACTTTTGCTCACCTTACAACTTGGTGGTCTGCCACAAAAGGTGCTATATTTCAAAGCTGTGTAACAGATCTAGATGTAAATATCAGGAAATTAAAGCTGAAAGTTTGGTCTATCGTTTCATCTTTTCATTTCAAACCCAATTTTCTTCAGTGGATAGCAAAAATGCAAGATTTGTCTTGAGGTAACAATACTTTCAGAGGTGTATTAGTCTTTTTGTCTTTGAGATGTCTTATGATGAAAATATGTTCACCTACTAAAACGATAACAAACATAGTCCATTAAACTCTCGTGTTAATAATATTAAAGCATTATATTCATTGGCCTGAAACTATTAGCCACCTCTCATGTCTGTAGTGCGACTTCCATTTCAGTGTTAAAAATTGAATTAGTAGCTCTTATTACCTTAAAATAGTGGACTAGAACAGGCACCATGTAGCTTTTTAAGGGCCTACACTCTCTTCTCCATCAACAGATTCATCTTAGATTCATCAACTTGCTGAGGTGAGCTCGAGCTTTCACATGAACCTTGCATTGTGAATGTTTTAAAAGCAGTTGCACATGTCTGGATAAGGATCCTGCAGACAAACATATTTAAATGCAGAATATCAGTGTGGATGTAATTATTGTAGATACATGGCCTGGAGCTTTGGCTCACCACTACCATGACTTCCACCAGACAGTTGGATGCCGTTTGGTGAAGGGCTAAGAGGTGAAGGAGTGGAGGTTTTTATTCTGAGGAATTGGAGGGATGTGCTGTGAATATAAAGAAATATATATATAACATAGAATTCATCTAGTTCGTGAATACAGGTCAGGTGTGTAGCTAGGAAAAAGAGAACTGCTGTGAAGCAGTGCTGACTAGACACTCAAAAGTTCAGGTTTTATTATCACCTGCATACTGATGAACTTTTCCAAGGTGTTGGATTTGCAGGTCATATGATTAAGACTGAAGCTGAAGGCAGTATATTAATGAGAGGTTAGCAAGTCTGTATTGCTTAATGGTTATCATGGTGAGGATGAGGATGAGGTTACACAGTGGTGTGGGTGAAGTAAACTCTGAACACCTCACAGATCAGACGAATGAAAGAGAAAGACATTTATGAAAGATGTATCTGCTGGTGATACAGATCACTAAACAGCCGTAATATTAAATATTATATTAAGTAAATAACACTAATTACACTTGTTACAATAGCACCTGTCAAGGGGTAGATCAGTCAGCACAGGGGCAGCCATGATACAGTCCCCTGGAGCAGAAAGGGGTAAGGGTCTTGCTCAAGGACCCAACAGTGGCAATGTGACTGTGCTGGTGCTTGAAGCCCAACCTTTCAATCCACGACCCAGAGCCTTAACCGGTTGAGCCACCACTAAACATCTAAACTCGTCTGTCCACTGCTGGATGAGCCTACAATGGGCCTGTGAGCATTAGAACTGGACCATGGAGCAATAAAAGATGGTGCCTTCTTATTTTACATAATATGGACAGCCAGGTGTGTGTGAGTCACACATACAACAGCACACCTTCAACACTCTTGTGGATTCCATGCCTCAACGACTCAGAGCTCTTTTGATGCCACAAGAGGAACAGCACAACATTATGATCGGGTGATGTACCGTACATTTGTCCACAAGAGAACATATAGTATTGGTGAAATACAGAAAGTTAAGAAAGAAGTGTTTCAGAGGTGAGTTAATCAGCTGGAACCGAATCATGTTTTAGAGAAAGATGATAGTAACAAGGCCAGACTACGTGATGAACAATGATTTAATCCACTTACATGCTGCTTACAATATGCTTAATATTACAAAAAGACTTTTTAGAAAGAGGGAAAGCAGTGTGTAGTATGTAGTATGTAGCAGTATATATAAAGAGAGTGTGTGTGTGTGTGTGTGTGTGTGTGTGTGTGTGTGTGTGTGTGTGTGTGTGTTGGTGGGAACCAAAATATCCTAACAGGAATAAGAATGGCTGACAGGTCTGACTTTGTGGGGGACATCTGTCTGGAAAGCTGCTCTCTCATTTTTTTTTACACAGGACTGTAGCTTTTATTAAAAAAGCCACAATGTTTCCTTTTGGTTTATTTAATTTGGAATAAGTTTAGATGGAGGCATAACATTAATAATTATGTCAGTGGAAGCAATGGAGTGCTGCTGAGTGGGAAATGGAAATATGCTCAATAAAATCACTGTGATTTGTACAATACAGTTATAAGTGTGACTCACTCATGCGTTTGGGGGAGATGATGCTTAAAAACCAGCAAATGCTTCCATATTATTAACATTGCTATAAAAAATAAAGAACACATGATTCTGATTGGTTTACGTAGGGTTGTTTGTTATAGAGCAATTCTTGAGTGAAACAGTGTTATTTGACACGTATTTAAGCAACTGCAGATGTTTTGGTTGTGTTTCAAAACAGCCACTAATAAATTATTGGAACTGTGATAAAACATTTTAAAGGAGTTTAATACTGATCCAATAGTAAGACTCTGTGTGTGTGTCTTACTAAATAATAAATAATAATAATAATAATAATAATAATAATAATTATAAATAAATAATAATAATAAATAAAAGTAAATATCTTCTCCTGGTGGTTTGGTATAAGACCATATGAAAACTACTAAGCACATGGCCTGATGATATATTTTCATCTTAAATGCTGAGAGAAAACTGACTGCTCTGTTTTGTAGATCATGTCACATGAAGCACAAGAAGATAAAATATCTCTGAGTAGTTCCGAGTGCTTGCTTTTCTTCTTCTTCTTCTTCTTCTTCTTCTTCTTCTTTCAGCTTCTCCCTTCAGGGGTCGCCACAGCGAATCATCTCTCTCCACCTATCCCTATCTTCTGCATCCTCAACACTTGCACCCACTAGCTTCATATCCTCATTTATTACATCCATATACCTCCTCTTTGGCCTTCCTCTTTGCCTCCTGCCTGGCAGCTCCATGTCCAACATTCTCCTACCAATATACTCACTCTCCCTCCTCTGAACATGTCCAAACCATCTTAATCTCCTGTGCCTGCTTTTAAATGCTATAAATCCTGTTGATTTGGGAGTTCTGGGAGTAATGAGAGAAAGTTTACATACAAATACACATGTCTGGATACACAAGCAGATATACATATGTGCGCATACACACACATACACACACTAATAACAATCATGTGTTGTGTTATTGCAGTACTGCAGTGTGAGTCATGGTAGCTGACATTCTTCTAGGGGGAAGATATGTGCTGCTATGTCACATGCATCATTAACCATTGCGCAAGCATTTTTGTACAGTGTGTCTACATTAATCAGTCAGACTCAGGTCAGCTAATAAACCTTAGTCAAACACCAACAAGCCTTGTTCATTAAAGTTTGGTTGTTAATTGGGCATGCAGCATTACGCATCGGCTCTATAAAGGTTATGTCTTTGTTTAAGATACGGAATATCTGATGCTCAGTGGTGTTGAAACCATAGCTGAAGTATTATCTAGAATGAATTGCATATAAACTAGCTGCCATTATTTACCTTATTTAACTAATCAATCCTGTCATTTGTGACATATACAAAAAGCAACAAATGAAGATTCGTCTCCAAACATTTCAGGTTCATCTCAAAACCAAAAGGCCAAGGATGATGAAGACTCGTACACAACGGCCTGCAACAACAGTCTAGAAGCGTCACACTCCCACCTGCATTCACATCACATCACCCAGGCCCATGAGGAATAACTGCAGTGTCCCTTATACCTCTCAGCCACAACTCCTCCTGACACACAGCATACAAGTGCAGAGAAACGACTCTGGAGAGTTTTATAGGTACAGCTCTTCATATAGAGTGAGACCTACAATGCACTCAAGATGCAGCTTCATTCCCAGCAACTGTTTTAGATAGAACTATCAGTGAAAAACCTCAAGATATGGACTGTTGTATTGATGTGTCAGACCGCTTACCTTGAATAGGCGCAGGATATTGGCCACCATGATGGAGACGGAGCTGGCAGATGCTCCAATCACTCCTACTATCTTATCAGGCTTGGCAAAGACAGGGGGGTCACCATTAGCACAACGTACATCCGAGCCATCACGCTCGATGAGTGCTTGGACAAAGGTGAGTGACTGCTCAAGGGCATATGTGTCCCGGGAGCAGGTGTCCAGAATGCGAGCACCGAGGGTCACATTAGGCAGCAGCTCTGGATCCTTGTTAATGAGGTCGATGGCAAAGAGCATGGCTTCCAGTCGATGGATGCCCTTCTCTTTCTTCAGCTCTCCGCAGGGCACTCCTCTTTCACCACGGGCATGCACGGGGAAAAGGCCGCCCAGGATGATGTCGCCATCTATTCGGATGGAGTGGGCATACTCTGTTGGTAGAGGCTCCAGACGTTGAGAAAATGACGGCAACCAACAGCAAATCTCAACCGCCAGGAGAAGAAGGAGCTGGTACGGAGCCCGGTTCAGGATAGTGGATTGTAATGCCATAGTGTTGCTACAGAGGAATAGGAGATCCAGAAATCCTAATCATTTAACCAAAATGGCAGTGGTGGTGGATGGGACCATCCATGTCCTTTATACTTAATGCTGAGGTCAAACCTCCTGTGTGTCGCAGACGTCAGCACTGGGATTTCTTGATGCTCCACACATGTCTGAAGTACACGTGTTGTGACAGAGTGTGAGAGATAAGTGCAAAAACAGAAGAGCAAAAAGGGGGAGGGGATGTGAAACCTCAGGTTCTGCTCTGCTTTGTGCTGTATCTCCAGCTGATCCTGTAAAAGAGATAAACACTGATTGAGTAGATAAGCTAGCTCAAATGCAAATTCGAGACTCTACTGAACGTTTCTTTTTGTCTGTTCAGGTGAATCATGATAAGCACTAGGCTACATATAGCCACTAGGAGTGTGATTCTTTCCTTGATTATCAGCCTGATTAGTTTTTCCTTGATTATCAACCATTAGATGTAGTCGATGTAATTGTGATTGTTTGTAAATATTTTTCCCAGCACACCGTTTTAATAGGTGTAGTCTTGTTGTAAACATTGAGGTTGTTGCAACAACACAATAGTATTGTGTCTTTATCACTGGGAATGACAGAAAGAGGGTTTTGTGGGGGGTTTCCAGTCACCACAGAAGCTGAAGACCACTATTGTGACCTTTTTTCTCCCACCACTATGCATGCAAGATCAATGTGTGCAGCTGCGGATTGAAACTGCACCGCATTCAGACGTCCTCTGAAGTCAGGACTACAGAGGCAGTCTCCTGGACATCACAGATATTGTTGTCTTTTGCTTGATGTAGCTCAACTGATACAATTCCTGACCCATTGCAGCTGGACAGGACATACCACAGCACTGCACTGCTTTAGAAACGTGTCATGTTGAATGTTTCCATCTGTGTCTCATCCATAGTCTATTAGCAACTGATTAATAGACATCATCAAAAGAAGAAGGTTTTATTTGTAACATACTCATTACAGTCAGCTGGCTTTACATCTATTATGAACACAAGTGATCGTATACGACGTGTATACGGATTCTCCTAGGAGTTTAGTGTAGTTCACCATCAGGGCAAAATAAATCAGACAGACCCACTCATGCTAATGAGGCGGAATTGATGGGCGGCCACAAAATTGTAGCTCTTCGATCGTTAGAGGTGACAGAATGATGGACGCGTTATTAAGCTCCCCTGGCACTGTCCTATCACTTTTTTCTTCTCTTTTTTTTAATTTACAAGTATCGGTATGTGTCAAACCGTGTCATCTTCTTCTGGGGGTTTGATTATATTTTCTCCAGCATGACTGCTCTCGGGGGGATCCAACTGCAGAAAGTGATAGCTTTACTGAATTCCTCTCTCTCTCTCTCTCTCTCTCTCTCTCTCTCTCTCTCTCTCTCTCTCTCTCTCTCTCACCGACTGGGTTTACTCCTTTTTTTTCTTCATATTGCATATTTTCAGCTCAAGTTTAGATGATTCAGAACCAGATAAAAAAAAAAACGACTGACAGGAAATCATCTAGTCGCTATATAGTCAGCTGTCTGTGGATTTGCACATACGTTGTCCTCTATTCACAAGCATTTTAGGTCTTCTGCTGCCTTGTAATAATAAGCTATAACAAAAATTATTTGTATTTTTTAAGACATGCACTATTGTAACGCAAGGTGATTGTAAAAAAGAGCATTAGGAGAGCTGGTCCACGTCTCTAACTTCACTGCAGACCTCAGCAAGTCGCCTCATCAATTAACACACACCTCTTTACTTTAGGCATTATTGAGTGCGACATAGTTATAACGCAGCTTATTAATATTCTATATGATGTATTTAAAAAAAAGAAAGAAAGAAAGAAAAGAAAGGGGAAAAAAAGGTGATGTGTAATTTTCCCCCTCCCCAAGATTCGGCATCGCAGAGCGCATGAAACAAAACGGCAACCTCGTGCGTATATGAAATGTGTTTCCCCAAAAAACAAAACAAAGCAAAAAAGTATGCTAGTAAAATGCAAGTAATGGAAATCTTCAGTCCTACCTCCTGTCCTGGATGCTGCTGATGGTGCTGAAAAGAACAGCGCACTGAACGCGAGACCGCCAAACCAATCACAAAAACAGTCTCCACGACTGTCACTGGTCTTCCCCCAGCTCTCTCTCTCTCTCTCTCTCTCTCTCTCTCTCTCTCTCTCTCTCTCTCTCTCTCCCCCGAACCTCAGACAGCGTCTTGTCCAACTACACAGATCACATCATTAAGGAATTTCTGTGATGAGTAACACTTTTACACACTGAAACGCATTGTTTGCGCGCGCGGCATGGACCTTGTTGCGGTGTATTACGTCACTCAGTTGATGTGTCCAGGATTGAAAACGTGTCTCTGCAAAGACGCAATAGATCACGCAATAAATCGACGTTTAATAATGTCAGTGTAGTGTAGAGATGTACAGGTAGCTTGGTTTATTTGGATGATTTGAAATACTTAGCATTCCTGAGAGATTAAACACTGAGAAAGAAATGCATAAAGAAAAGCAGTGTAGTAAACATAAAGAGAAAGGAGAGTAAACATAAAGAGAAAGGAGAGTAAACATAAAGAGAAAGGAGAGTAAACATAAAGAGAAAGGAGAGTAAACATAAAGAGAAAGGAGAGTAAACATAAAGAGAAAGGAGAGTAAACATGAAGAGAAAGGAGAGTAAACATAAAGAGAAAGGAGAGTAAACATAAAGAGAAAGGAGAGTAAACATGAAGAGAAAGGAGAGTAAACATAAAGAGAAAGGAGAGTAAACATAAAGAGAAAGGAGAGTAAACATAAAGAGAAAGGAGAGTAAACATAAAGAGAAAGGAGAGTAAACATAAAGAGGAAGGAGAGTAAACATAAAGAGTAAGGAGAGTAAACATAAAGAAAAAGGAGAGTAAACATAAAGAGAAAGGAGAGTAAACATAAAGAGAAAGGAGAGTAAACATAAAGAGGAAGGAGAGTAAACATAAAGAGTAAGGAGAGTAAACATAAAGAAAAAGGAGAGTAAACAAAGAGAAAGGAGAGTAAACATAAAGAAAAAGGAGAGTAAACATAAAGAGAAAGGAGATTAAACATAAAGAGAAAGGAGAGTAAACATAAAGAGAAAGGAGAGTAAACATAAAGAGAAAGGAGAGTAAACAAAGAGAAAGGAGAGTAAACATAAAGAGAAAGGAGAGTAAACATAAAGAGAAAGGAGAGTAAACATAAAGAGGAAGGAGAGTAAACATAAAGAGAAAGGAGAGTAAACATAAAGAGAAAGGAGAGTAAACATAAAGAGGAAGGAGAGTAAACATAAAGAGAAAGGAGAGTAAACATAAAGAGAAAGGAGAGTAAACATAAAGAGAAAGGAGAGTAAACATAAAGAGGAAGGAGAGTAAACATAAAGAGTAAGGAGAGTAAACATAAAGAAAAAGGAGAGTAAACATAAAGAGAAAGGAGAGTAAACATAAAGAGAAAGGAGAGTAAACATAAAGAGGAAGGAGAGTAAACATAAAGAGTAAGGAGAGTAAACATAAAGAAAAAGGAGAGTAAACAAAGAGAAAGGAGAGTAAACATAAAGAAAAAGGAGAGTAAACATAAAGAGAAAGGAGATTAAACATAAAGAGAAAGGAGAGTAAACATAAAGAGAAAGGAGAGTAAACATAAAGAGAAAGGAGAGTAAACAAAGAGAAAGGAGAGTAAACATAAAGAGAAAGGAGAGTAAACATAAAGAGAAAGGAGAGTAAACATAAAGAGGAAGGAGAGTAAACATAAAGAGAAAGGAGAGTAAACATAAAGAGAAAGGAGAGTAAACATAAAGAGAAAGGAGAGTAAACATAAAGACTATTCTCTGTGTAGTATGTACTTAATTGAGGCGCACGTATAGAGACGGCCAAGTCCTTGATGACGTTTTACTGCCCTCTAGTGCTGACTGTGAAATAACTTGCTGTGCGTGTGTGTGTGTGTGTGTGTGTGTGTGTGTGTGTGTGTGTGTGTGTGTGTGTGTGTGTGTGTAGTGGATAGCGGGGTATACTGTTACACATTTTACTTACATTTCTTAGGCATTGGATTAAATGTCAATTTTAATTTATTACACCAATCTTATTTCAGTATGGAACTATAGACAGTTATATAAGTAGCAGGTGTGCAATCTGCCACATCAGTGGGTAAGCAGTCACATGGGACATGTCCTCGATCACACCTGGCATGAACACGTGTCCTGGGAATCTGACTGAAAGTTGGGCTGAATGTAATGTGTGCACACTGGGTCCAGTGTGCATGAGGACACATGGTAGCTCAGTGTTCATTGTGCTGGACTCATGATAAGAAGGTTATGAGTTCAAATCCCAGCACCACCAAGCTGCCATGGCTGGGCCTGTGAGCAAACTCTCAACTGCTTATTTGTGTAAAGAAAAAGAAAGTAAGTTTCTCTGCAGACAAGCTGTTCTGAATATTTGGTTTTAAATTTCAAAAATAAATTCAACATATAGTATTAGTGGGGTCAGAGGATGTCTAACCATCGCTCCTTTCCTTAATACAATTACAATTACAGATATAAGTAAATACACACTCACTTATTCATGCAGTTATCCTGTCAGATGCCCAAATGGCAGCACCAAATGTATAAAACCATGCAAATACAAGTCAAGAGCTTCATTTAATATTCACATCATAATGAAGAAAAAGTATAATTTCTGTGACTTTAACCATGACATAGATGTTGGTGTCATTGAGCTGGTTTGAGTATTTCAGAAACTGCTGATCTCCTGGGATTTTTACACACAAGAGTCTCTAGAGTTTATACAAAATGGTGCAATGAAGAAAAATCATCCAGTGAGATGTACTTCCATGGCTGGAAACGCGTTCATGAAAGTGATCAATGGAGAATGGCCAGACTGGTTCGAGCTGGCAGAAAGGCTACCTTAAAACTGGATCTCTGCTGAAGCTCACAGATTGTAGGGCTAAGATTTAGCACCAACTTGAGCCAGCTTGTGTTGTGCCAGCAGTCCAGACTGGATAATGTGGAGTAATAATGTGGGAAATGTTTTCTTGGCAAAGTTTGGTCTGTTAAAACCAATAAATCATTACTTGAATGCCACAGAATATTAGCGTATTGTTGCTGATCATGTGCATCTCTTTATGAGCACAATTTACCATCATCTAATGACTTCTTCCAGCATGGTGATGCACCATGTCACAAAGCAGAAGTCATCTCAAACTGGTTTTATGAACATGACAATAAGTTCAGTGTTCTTCCCAGGGACCAGCTCTAAATCCAGTAGATCACCTTCAGGATGAGGAACAGTGAGAGATTCACAGCATGGAAGATCTGCTGAAAAATCTGCAGCTTCACACAGTAGGATCTCAAAGGAATGTTTCCAACATCTTGTGGAATCCATGACAAGAAAATGTGAGGCTGTTTTGGGAGGCTCTACAACATGATAAAGTGCTGTGTGAAAGTGTAATGTAATATATCAAATTTACAATCATTTAATATTATATATTAATAAACCTGGTGGGTAATTACACAGTATCATGATTTTTGTTTCTAAGCTTCAATCTATGCGAGTTCTATGCTGTCTTACACTGAGCCTACTTGCCCTTAACTGATATACTAGCAGTGATAGCGGAGTGTTTACGACATTGGACTATTGATCAGAGGTCACAAGTTCAAATCCCATCACCACCAAACTGCCACTGCTGGACCCATGAGCAAGGCCCTTAACCCTCTGCTCAGCTGTATAAATGAGATAAGTGTAAGCCGCCCTGGATAAGCGTGTGCCAAATGACTGCATCTAACATGACACTTTTAATCTGTCCTCTACTCAGGAAAAAACAGAATTCAACAGAGATCTGTATTCGTAGCTTGGAAGGTTTTATTGCATAAAATGTGAAATTGTATTTTTTTTTTAAACCTTTATGCAGAGTTTAAAAATAAGACAATTGCACTCACCTCAGATCAGTCAACCCTGAACAAGTCACAAAAAAACAGCTGTTCACTTTGACTTCACGCCTCAGCTGCTGATGTATAGCATGATAAAAGTGTGACAACTTACCCCCAAGAGAATCCCGCTCTCCCCTTTGTACATGCATATACATATTTTCTACACTATTTTCATATAGTTACAAATAAAACACTGAGCCTTAATATTCCCATTTTTTATTGGTGTAAACTTTTGAAATTAGATACATTCATTTAGCTCTATTAGAAAAGTATGGCTCTAGAACTTGTCGGCATTAATATTATATCTTAAACCAAAAATGTGGTCAGCTGAAACATAATGAGCCTTTTATTTAAATTCAGCAGGAAGTAATGCTGCTGTGGGCAACAGACATCTCACACAAATGTGGGCAAAAATTATGAGTACAACTAAATCTTCTCAAGACCAAAACGGTATTAATCAGAATTTTGTGAATTAAATGACTGATATCAGTTGATGACATACAATCCCTTACATATGAGCTTTGTATTATGACATAAGGAATGTCTGTAGACGTAACTTTCTGAACCTTTGATTAAAGAAAAATATCCCCTTGGATATTTGGATTTGGTTTTAACTTAAATAGTGTCTGTCTAAAGGCCAAAAACAGTCCAGGTTCTGGGTCGTTTTCCCCTCAGTAATAAAAAAGGAAATATATATTTGCATTGAATACCAATGAGTTTGCCATGCCTCATCAGCACCACTGCTACAGCCTTTAACTCTGGAGCTTCCTCACATGGTCTGGGGCTGATCCACTAAAACTGGATCCTGAAACAATATTTACCTCACTTCTTGGAGATTGAAGCAATATCTGCAGGCAGGTCTAGTAAGAGAATAGATTGTTTTTTTTCCTGTGGAATAGTGGTTAACACCAATAATTCAGTTCAGTTACAACATCCACTGTGAGATCTAGACAGGCTAGACGGCTGTGTAGCTAAAGGATACAAACAAACTTCTTTTATTACCTACACAATTCCATCAAAATACCAAAGCTATGAACCAGTACAGTCAGGTATTTACAGGTGCAGCATATTCTATGGTCCAGTCTTCTTCATTTTTGATTAGCAGCTCTTTATTCCTGCCCTGCTGCCAGAAATCCAGTGTTTCTCCCAAAAGGGATCTGAGAAAGAAAGAGAGAAAGAAAGAAACCTGATGTGAGACAGCAGAGCATGGTCAATAAGTCTGGTAAAACACAGTGACTCTTCATCTGTTTTGTAGAGGCAGCCGCTTCGCCCGGCAGAACCCTCAGGCACAAGCGGTCCATGACTAAACTCTAATCAAATGTCTGTTGTTTTCAGACTGCTCTAACATACGGTTTCTCAGAGATCAGAACATTCCAGAAAGAGGAATGAAAGTGAATATGGACACAAAAAGCTGTTACACTTCTAGAGACACGAGGGAGGGCAGAAGTATTCAAAGTGGGTTTTATACAGAGGCACTGCACACGGACAGAAAAATGCAAAATATTTAAATGCATCAGACTTGACAACATTTATACAGCTTGCATGAGCTCTTCATATTTTAACATCATAATCCACTGCTACAAGTTAGCACTCAATTACACACAAAGGTGATGTTTTTTACCCAATGAAAATGGCAGATGAACCAATCGACATGTTCATCTGGAATGACTGACAGACCAAGGCTCTAATATTATGACATGTATTATTAGTAATGATTCTAACCAGTGCACTTGTCTAACTCAATTTCCCTGATTCTAAAGAGGCGCTTGACTTGGCAGCCTCACTGTCTGTGAAAGTGAATAAAGAATAGAGCAAGTTCATTAACTAGAGTGGGGGTGGGGGGTGGGGGTGGGGGGTGTTGGGGTTTGGGACGAAAATTTTTAAAAAAAAAAAAGGAAAATGAGTCTCATGGGGAAAAGGTTCATCTGCCTCAGACCAAGTGCTGTGGGCAAGCACACGGATGAGCCATCTAGATAGCATTTTAAAGGAAGTCCTTCAGTTGCCTCATCTCCAGCTTGGCCTGACAGTGTCAAACCCCACAAGACATTTAAACCCAGAGGGGATTTTGATATAGCCTCATTTCTTTCAGAGAGAAATACTTTTTTTTTTGCTGGGTTGAAATTCTGACCCTGTTCCTTTATTAAAGTTTGTCAAGAGGCTTGGCAGAGATGGACTGGGCCCTGGAAACACACTTGCACACCTGTTAAATTTCTTTAAGAGCTTCAAGCCGGTCCACGCTAAAGAAACCTCCTCTCTGGATCTTCATAGACTGGTCAATTAGCATGTGAGAGCTATTAGTATAATCACAGCTTCCCTCAGTTCAGCAAAACCTTGGCACTCACCAAAGAAGGGACTTGGAGCGTGTGCTCACGCCGACTGTTCTGTCATCAGTCTTGGCTGCGTTGCGGTGGCTCCTCTTATGCGACTCCAGGTAGACCTTCTTGGCAAAGGCACGGCCACACATGTCACATGCATGTAGTGAGAAGTTCTTGGTGACGCGCACTTCAGTGCTGTCTTGTGCCTCATCTCCGTTAGACGTTTCAATTGAGTTCTGGTTGCACATGACAGACGGAGTGTGAAGAGAAAGGCTTTGCCTGCGTGTGACTGGTGGCGATGGAGGTGGAACATCCTGTTTACGGGTTACAGGAGGCACGGAAGATGAAGGGCTGACCTTCTGTGGGCTGTGTGACGATGTGGTGTCGCCCTTGTGGTGGCCATCTGGATCTTTTGGGTGGTCACGCTTTACTGAACAGCCAAGCACCGTTTCAACTGGCTTCTTCACAGCACGGCTCTCTAGACCCGGTAGGATCTTGGCCAGGTAGGCAGAGTTTTTCTTGTGCACGACAGAGACATGTCGCAGCACATCGCGCTTGCGGCGGGACTCGTAACGGCATAGAGGGCAGCGGTAGAACTTGATGAAAATGTCACCACCGCTGTCTGTGTGTAGCTCGATGTGCTTGGCGAGATTCTGCCGTGAGCTGAACTGCCGCTTGCATAGTTTGCAGAAGAGCTGTCTAAAGTCAAAGCCCACAGAGAGCTTGGGCTTGCGCATCACTGAAGATTTCTCGCATTTGTCCTCCTCCCGGGGCCTCTTGAGGCGCTCGTGTGTATGCTTAGCGTCTGTGCCCTCCTCAGATTGAAACTTTTTGCCAGCTGAAGAGCTGGAGACAGTATTTTTGCAAACAAGGATCTTGTGAACAAAATGCATGTGCCTCTTGAGCCGTGCTTGTGTGCTGTAGCTCCTCTTGCACAGCAGGCACTTGCAGGTGGCCAGGTTGTACTGAGGCAGAGGAGAAACTCTCTTAGAGTTAGAAGAGTGGGGGGTACATGGCGCAGCAGGCGTGACTTCCACATCACTTGACTTGGTGGAGATATCAAGTGTGATTAGGTCACGGTGGACCTCATCGAAGTGGCGCCGGACGTTGGCATTGGTGGCAAAGGTTTTGGAACAGACTGGGCAGCATTTTCCACTGGGCCCTGGCGAGTGCACCTGCCGCTCCTTCACCACAGACAGCAGGCTGCTGGGCACTGTGCGTGTCTCAGTAAACTTACGCAGCTCTTCTAGCCGCTGCTTGTGAACTTCGCGGCAATGGCGGTGTACACTGCGCCGTGAACTGAAGCCTTTGCCACACAGGCAGCACGTGAAAGTGACATCATCCATTCCACCACTGAAGACTTCCTTCTCACCTGCATCCTGCTGTTCCTCCTTATCTTCATCTTTTTGTGCGTGCTTGTCTCCATGTGCCTCGTCATCTCCTTCATTTGCTTCCCCATTCTCACTTGCTGCACCTGTACTATGTTCCCCCATGTCTTGCCCTTTGCTCTCTTGTTGGTTGTGTTTCGAGTCTTCCATACTGTGTGTGGAGCTTTGGCATGGAGAATGAAGGTCCACATCACTCTGTTGAATCAGATGTTGAAACACAGCGTTCTGGTTGCCTGGAATGGGCTCCAGTCGCACCACATGCTCCTCCTGTTTGGGATAAGTAACTTCCAGGAGCTCTTTAATGGCTATACTCTGCCTGCAGTTTCCTGAGGGATCTACAGAAATGAGATGAGACAGCTTAATAACTCTTCCAATATCATACCTTTGCACTGTAATTATATTACATTACATCATTTGAACTATTGATATAATCCTCTACAGAGCTGCAGGTGACAAAAGCTGAAAATACTTAACTACTTTTCAACTGGGAAAAAAAAGCTGTCAGATATAATGAATGTGTGGACAGACCTGGTTCTGGCAGCCTGGGAAAGCAGTAGAACTCCTTGTGTGTGATTAGGTTAGGAAGGCCACGAAAAAGGCTCCGACAGAGCTTACACTCAAATATTGTGTCCACCTCTTTGATTAATAGGTGTTTCAGTTGTGTAGTACCTAAAAAAGAGCACAAATGGACCATTTCAATGCTCTTGAACCATGATTGAACCAAAAATGCTTTAGCCCCTGCCTCTATGCCTTTAAGTTCCCCTCTAAATAGGCCAGAAGGGTAAACACGATTAAAATAATACATATGGTACCTGTGCGAAAACATTCAATGATCTGCTGAATGCCAGACTTAGATGTCTGCAGCTGTCTCTGCAATAATGGAGGGTCTCCAGGTTCTATACAATATGCTGAAACACAGAAAGAGAACTTTCAGTAAAGAAACCTAAATAAACTATGAGAGGCCTTGTTCAAAATGTGTGGCACCAGCTATACTGAGCATGAATATTGATGGATTGTACACAGCAGGTTTGCATTACTATTAATCTTAGACATGGTGGTTATGCCACGAGACACATTCCCAGGGCTTTTTCAGGAACTCAGGAACTTTAGGTGCATTTCCCCTACAGAAATTAAAACTGATTTGAACTTATCAACTAAAGGATGGGATTCAGACTAGGCAAAAACAGTCAGCATTGGGGGTTGAAGTGAAACAACTCTGGATTGAGTCAACATTTCACTAAAGTAAGGCTGAACCAAACCCAATAGCACTTCTTATAACTAAACAGTTAAATCTTTAGACATGTTCGTATGTTGATGGATTTTCAACTAATAATGAAACATACAGACGTGTTTGCTTGTTAATTATATAACACTGATAAAGTATATATAAAGTGTGCTGTTTGATGAGGGAAATATACATCACTCATCACGCTCATGAGCAGGTTAGCAGTCTATATACCAAGCAACAGTAAGACTACAAAAACAAACCTCCTGTGTGACCACTACTTAGCCTGCTGACCAAACAGACCTCCTGCCTTCGTATTTTTTATTGGCACAGTGAGATTTATAAATTCACAGGTCAAAGTTCACCAGGTTAGTCCTGACCCAAAGCAGTGGTAACTGTTACCAGAAACAAATGCATTATTCACATCTCTTGTTCTTTCCCCTTTTGTGAGCTGGCTTTTCCAGCAGACAGCAGTTTTGTCTGAGCTCTAAACCACTACAATGTTAACCAGACATCCTGATAAGCTACCCAGTACCCATTATCCATGCTAGAGTTATCGTTTTCTCTCACACACACACACACACACACACACACACACACACACGTACCATTCAAGATTAGACTAGCTCTAAGACCAGTATGTATAATATAGTATTAATACTGAATGCTATAGCTCACAGTTTGTGTAGTAACAGAGGAACACAGAGCAGGTGTTATTTATTACACTTGTCGAGTAGCTGGGTTTCAAACAGAGCCTTGATACGAACAATACTGAAAGACTGTGACGTTTAATGTCTCTGAACTACTCGAACATGTTCCACTACGATTTGGAAATCACCTGAATGTAAGTCAATAAGGCACTGATGTAGCCTTTTGTTCTAGCACAGAAGGTGGAAAGACAGCAGATGGTGGATAAAGCAGGAGATTCAGTAGGAAGATTGATGCAGGAGAGACTGTAGGATTTACAGCTTGGTGGTCCAGCTTGAGGCCAGTGTGGCCTGTGGGGTTTTTTTAGTGCCCATCACATAGACTTTTTACTAGAAGTGTTTTATGGCTGTATGAGTTTTTCTTGGAAGGCTGCCAGCAGGTGGGCAGCCAAATAGAGGGGTAGTGGTCAAAATATAGACACAAACATATCCTGAGGGGAACATATAAGGTTTTTTGTCAATGCCTTAAATGGAATATTGATATTTTTGTTGCAACTCACATCCTATCAAATGATGCATGTCATCCAGTGCACTAGAGCTCACTAGCATCCTCCAAAAGGATTTCCCAAGCTAGCTTTGCTGCTAAAGCAGGTAAACAGTATAGAATAAAAACATAACATGTGAAAGAAAGGTCAGAATTTTTTTAATGCTCAGCTACAGAATGGATAGTTCACACTAACCCACCCCCTGTACCAGAATTTCAACCAACTGCCCCACCACTGGCACCACGATCCAGTTTAAAGAGCAACTAATTTAATAACAATGGGCTTCATTTAACGATCCTTTAGTAAAGTTGTGTGTAAATGTTTGTATCTTGTGTGTATGTTGAATACCGATCACAATAAAATGAGGAGTAATGGCAAAAAGCCTCTCTCATGACAGAATTGGAAATTATTTTGACTCTATAGCACCTGTAATGGGCAAAGCCTGGAGCCAAGTTAGGAAGAATGTGGCTTAACACATACCTGACTGGTCAGTTATCAGCTGAATTTACAAAACCACTGGGTGTTGGTTTTAGACAGGAGTCCCAGACCATGACATCAGCTCAAAAAGGAGCAAGGCTAATTTACACCCATGTTCTCAAACCATATTTTTGTGCTCGGCTACCTCACATGAACACACCCTGGTTACTGTAAATATATATTCTTAGAAACCAGGCAGTGGGAGGTTAGCATGAGAAACCAGTGAAAATGTTGGGGGGGGTTAAAATCCTGTTCCTACAGTGGTAGTTATCAACCACAAAAACAAAAGTCTTAATACAAACACTTTCAGAACATGTGACCATGATTTAAGGATGTCTGTTGATTTATTGGAAATTATCAGGTCAAGAGCAGGTCAAGCTGGATATTATTCATTCATTAACTCACTTAAGACCAGAGCTTCATGTGAGTTGCTCTCACAGGAAGTACATCTGTATGTACTGGAAAGCTGCTATACCACTGCATAGAATTAAAGTTTATTAGTTTGACAATGCAAGCTGAGTGTGTGTAAAGCTGCTTTCCACACCACTGTTGTCGTTAAATGAGATTTTAACACTTATTCTCAGTGCTGTATCAGCTCATAGGAGAAACTCAGGAGGGAGACAACACGGCCTGTGTTATAGAGGAATCAGTGACTTCTGTGATTACATTTTGCTGAAGTACAAACACAAATGCCTTTATAAAACTGATCAGTTTTAAGGTATTAATAGACTCACTTGTTTCTGTCATACATCTTATGGGTCAAAACACACCTTTACATACCTTCTACTGACAAATAAGAGAGTTGTTCTGTTAGTTCTGTTAGAGACCCACCACCACCACAGCAGCACAGCAGAAGCAGCACCAGAACCACAGCAGCACCAACAGCACCACTAGTAGCAGCAGCACCACCACCATCACCATCAGCAGCAGCAGAACCAAGACCACTATTAGCAACAATACCAGTAGCATCACCACCAGTAATTATGTTAAATTAGTCAGTGACCAGTGGCACACAGTGTTTGAACATTCAGGCATTTCAAGAGGAAGGAAGGACATCAGATTTGCTCTTTAACCTTTTACTGCACTCTATTCCCTACACTGATCCCAACTCAAATGGGGGCAGACCAGAGGCATTACAGACAACCTAACCCTCTCTTTTTCACTTTATCTCTGTGTCTTTGTAGTGGTCATTTCAAAAGAAAAAAATTTCCTTCCAATGTGCAGCACTTGACTGGCACTGTACACTTACCAGCCTAATATTAAGAATATATCTATATATAATAGATCATGTCATGTTACACCCCCTTCCCACTCCAAATCAATCATCAGAATGAAAAAGCCAATATGTTTGATTGATTGTGTGTGTGTGTGTGTGTGTGTGTGTGTGTGTGTGTGTGTGTGTGTGTGTGTGTGTGTGTGTGTGTGTCGGGGGTGGGAGAATGAAGAACAAATTTGTGTCTCAGCATTAGCCTAACCAGCCCCATGAACAGTTATTAAACTATAGTTTCTGTTCTTCTAAATAAGACACTATGATTAACTGTAGTGAGACTTAATAATGCCAAAAGAAGCCTTTAAATAAAGTCTCAAACACTGAATCTAAATCAGTATTATGTACATCACCACAAGCTCATCTACCTAACAACCAGCGGCATAAACACCGCATAAACACCTTTTGGTATTTTGTGGGGTTTTTTTGTTTTTCGAATAAATTTGTGTTCCAGTATAGGTTCAACATTGCTAAACCTGCGCTCGCTCTTTAATCTGAAATGTCAAGTTTCAGAGGAACCAAAATACATCTTGCTCACTCAAAGAACAGTGACACGGCAATGCTCTAATGAGAGGTGACTTCATTCTGCAGAAAGAAAGCACATAGTGTTTAGTTTCAGAATGCCCAATTTTCACAAGCTAGTCAAACTCTGAAGATTAAAACCAAAGCACCAGGCACTTAAATATTCTGCTTAACTTGTGTCACATTATGAAAATAAAATGCTTTCCAAATTCCACATGGTTCTGCCTCATGCCACTTCCAGCGCTTTTCAAAACATCACATTTATTTAAGATGAAGTCATACATTCAGAAAGGACATGGATAGTACTAAATACTGCTTTAATTCCAAGCTGTGCCATGATGTTCGGTAGAAAGGTGCTAATTAATGCAAGTCTGGACAGCTGACAGCAGACCGAGTCCAGATGAAACAGCTACATTAGAAACACTCAGGCAGCACTAACTACTTTAAAACAGTCTCATCTAAGTCACTGACATCCTGTAAAGAAATGCAAGCGAGGGCTGCGACTGCTAGCAAGCCACTGACTAAGGTTTCGCAAATCATCCAGATCAGCCAAAGCCTGTTGTAATTCACCCGCATAAAGCTCCAGCATGGGTTTAGCTGGAGGTGGATTACGCACGAAAGTCCATGAGAACAGGTGAGGTTTCAATTCAATTAGCTGTATTAGCATTACCATATGCAGCTGCAAAAACTGCCACAGCATTAAAGAACAGAAGATTTTCTATAGTTCTACATTTAGTAATACCAGCTCTGTTCATCCATACAGAGGAATAAAGATTAGAGAACAGAAACTTATATCAATCATAACGACTATTTATAACAGTGACAATCATAATGAAACAAAATCAGAGAAAAGACAGACTGTGTGTGGGGGGGGGGGGGGGGGCTAGAAATAG
The DNA here is from genome assembly GCA_033459395.1 of Hemibagrus guttatus. Classification (NCBI taxonomy): domain Eukaryota; kingdom Metazoa; phylum Chordata; class Actinopteri; order Siluriformes; family Bagridae; genus Hemibagrus; species Hemibagrus guttatus. The sequence continues at coordinate 20,334,324 of JAUCMX010000018.1, forward strand.
CTGACATTTGGCTGGTCCCTGTGAGGAACAAAAACTATATGAGCCAAAATGGTTTATTTTTGGGTGTTGAGGTTAAGGTTACGGTTGGATTTAGTTGTGGCACAGGATTAAGTAGCTGCAATGATAATCATGACAGAGGTTCCTCAGCAGTCCTCAGCAGTAATGCTGCATTTCATATGGGAAAATCTGATGCAGGAAGTCATGTTCATCTCTATGTTAGTCTTTTGTTAGCAGCAGGCTAGCCAGCTAAATGTGATGAGTGATGTATATTTACTCAAAACAGCAAACTGTATGGTCAGGGCTATAAAATTTAATGTGAGAGAGTGTTCATTGATCCAAAGTAGATACTTGTGCGTGTCTATATATAGATCTATAGTATATATATATATATATATATATATATATATATATATATATATATATATATATATATATATATATATATATATATATATATATATATATACACTATAGAGTTAATATAGATATAATATATATATAGATAGATAGATAGATAGTATAACCCATTTAAAGGTAAGAGGAGCCACTGTGGTTCTTGCTCATGCTGTGAGCTGCAGTAGAGGCTGTGCCATGTTCCTGAATTAGTGTGAGCTGAGTTTTCATTTCCTTTGAGTTTTTCCCTAGTCTTAGTTCAGAAGTTACACCCTTTATTTATAGTGTAACAAGTGTCATGTATAGTCCCCTTGGAAAGAACTAGAACACGAGGCCAAGACTTTTGTCATCAGTGGATAGCAAAAACGTGGACTTGAGCTCAAAAGATGAATGAGTTTATATCAAAATTTCAGCTTTAATTTCTTGATCATTGCATCGAGAACCCATCTGTTTGTCAAGTGATCAGAAATACTGGAACACGTGACTGACAGGTGTTTCTTGTTACCCAACTGTTAACCAAATGATGGAAAGGGAAGTGGAAAGTGTGGAGAAAGAAAAGATCAGTGGTGGTAGTGTCATGGCTTGGGCTTGCACAACTGTTTCTGGAATATTCTCACTAATCTGTATTGATGATGGAGCTTGTAATGGTAGAGGCAGAATGAAGTCAGACGTTTACACAAACATCTAGTCTGACAATTTACAGAGAAATGCTGTCAATCTAATTGGGAGAAACTTCATCATGCAGCGAGACAATGATCCAAATACACGGACAACTCAACAAAGCACTGCATCATGGGAGAAAAGGTTGGAAGGTTTAAAGTGCCCAAGCCAATCAGCAATCAGCTTAACTCTAACTGATCTATGATCTTAAACTAGCTCTTATTTTTAAACTAGCTCTTATTTTTCCCTGTTTATGTATTATGTTGCAAAGTTTAAAAAAATAAAAATAAATAAAAATCCAGTCACTTTAGGCTAATGGCATCCCAAGTTTGTGTCCTATTGAACCAGTGTTAATGTATTCATTGACTGAGAACTAAAGCACTTTTGTACATCGCTCTGGATAAGAGCGTCTGCCAAATGCCAGAAATGTAAATGTAAATGATCTGCAGTGTACCTTCTGAATGGAGGGGGAAAAAAACTAAAAAAAAAAGGTAGAATGCAACAGTTTGCCTGATACAGTTATTGCAAGCAAAAGACATGCAACCAGATATTAGGTGTTATTTACTTCGAGACTGTCTGTTCCTATACTTTTGCTCACCCAAAACTTGTGGTCTGTCATGTTCTAAATTGTTTAATACATCTAGATGTAAATAACATGAAATTTCTTCTCATATTCAATTTTTAATCTCAAACCAGATTGCCTTAAGTGCATAGCAAAAACAAAAGAATTGGCCTTGTTGTTCCAATACTTTTGGAGGGAACTGTGTCTGGGGTTTTGAGTTTGTTGTGCTTGGTTAGAAAGTTTTCACTTGTTGAGGTTTATGCTGAATTTTAGAAATTGGGACTTTGGAAAGTTACTTCACTTACTTTTCTGGCAATATGGATTTGATAATCTGTATCTTCAAAAAAAGCATCAGAATTAAATCTCCAAATTAAGTACACAAACTCCTTTTGCAGTAGAGCGGAGCTAATTCTCTGTGAGGTTCAAGAGTGGCAGATCCTTCACCAGGGAAAATCCATTAAAACAGAAAAACCTTCTGACTACAAACAAATATCTACTACAGTTTATTTTCCAGTGACCAACGCCTCCTAGCTCACAGAATAATTGGCCGATGAACGTACTGGGGCTGAGAATTGAACAGTCCCTGCATGAAAAGCTTGACTTACGAGAAGATGCACATAAATATTTGTACGTGAAAACTGAATGGGTTTATAGCTAATAACCCACAGAGGCTATTTAAAAAGAGGAGGTAATTAAAAAATACTGCACAAAGCCAAAAGTGGGGAAAAAAACAAAACAAATAATGGAAAATTAGAGATTTGACAGGAAAAGGTACATCATTTCTTTTTTAAAACAAACATAGAAGAGAGATATCCACCTGAGAAGGGATCATGACGTTTAAACAAAATATTATGGGTTCTTCTATGTGTGTGTATGTATATATATATATATATATATATATATATATATATATATATATATATATATATATATATATATATATATATATATATTTTAGCACCAAAGCCTAATGTGAATGTGTGTGTATATGCAGTGCTGCTTGAAAGTTTGACATGCCAGATGTCCTTCCAACGTCTTTCAACTGGCTGAGACAGTCCCCAAAGACAGATGTACGAGACTGGTCAGTGGTTACAGAAGACGTTTGGTTCATCCATTTTTGGCTACTCACAAAATTCCCTCTAAACAAACATATGCAATTGGTCAACATACATCTGACATTTAATTTATAAAAAGCAGGTGATGATAAAATAAGAAAATCAAGGTAAAACAACAGAAATGTCTGAACAGCTCAAGGGGTTCACAAACTTTCAAGCAGCACTGTGTGTGTATATACACAGTGGTGTGAAAAAAGTGTTGGCCCCCTTCCTGATTTCTTATTTTTTTGCATGTTTGTCACACTTTAATGTTTCAGATAATCAAACACATTTAAATATTAGTCAAAGATAACACAAGTAAACACATCATGCAGTTTTTAAATGAAGGTTTTTATTATTAAGGGAAAACAAAATCCAAAACTACATGGCCCTGTGTGAAAAAGTGTTTGCCCCCCCTGTTAAAACATAACTTAACTGTGGTTTATCACACCCGAGTTCAATTTCTCTAGCCACACCCAGGCCTGATTACTGCCACACCTGTTCACAATCAAGAACTCACTTAAATAGGACCTGCCTGACAAAGTGAGGTAGACCAAAAGATCCTCAAAAGCTAGACATCATGCCGAGATCCAAAGAAATTCAAAAACAAATGAGAAAGAAAGTAACTGAGATCTATCAGTCTGGAAAAGGTTATAAAGCCATTTCTAAAGCTTTGGGACTGCCACAAACCACAGTGAGAGCCATTATCTACAAATGGCAAAAACATGGAACAGTGGAGAACCTTCCCAGGAGTGGCCGGCCGACCAAAATTACCCCAAGAGCACAGCGACAACTCATCCAGGAAGTCACAAAAGACCCCACAAGAACATCCAAAGAACTGCAGGCCTCACTTGCCTCAGTTAAGGTGAGTGTTCATGACTCCACCATAAGAAAGAGACTGGGCAAAAATGGTTTGCATGGCAGAGTTCCAAGACGAAAACCGCTGCTGAGCAAAAAGAACATAAAGGCTCGTCTCAGTTTTGCCAGAAAACATCTTGATGATCCCCAAGACTTTTGGGAAAATACTCAAAAAGTTCAAAAGTTCAAAAATGTAACTTTTTGAAAGGTCTGTCTCCCATTACATCTGCCGTAAAAGTAACACTGCATTTCAGAAAAAGAACATCATACCAACAGTAAAATATGGTGGTGGTAGTGTGATGGTCTGGGGCTGTTTTGCTGCTTCAGGACCTGGAAGACTTGCTGTGATAAATGGAACCATGAATTCTGCTGTCTACCAAAAAATCCTGAAGGAGAATGTCCGGCCATCTGTTTGTGACCTCAAGCTGAAGCGAACTTGGGTTCTGCAGCAGGACAATGATCCAAAACACACCAGCAAGTCCATCTCTGAATGGCTGAAGAAAAACAAAATGAAGACTTTGGAGTGGCCTAGTCAAAGTCCTGACCTCAATCCGACTGAGATGCTGTGGCATGATCTTAAAAAGGTGGTTCATGCTCGAAAACCCTCCAATGTGGCTGAATTACAACAATTCTGCAAAGATGAGTGGGCCAAAATTCCTCCACAGCGCTGTAACAGACTCATTGCAAGTTATGGAAAACGCTTGATTGCAGTTGTTGCTACTAAGGGTGGACCAACCAGTTATTAGGCTTAGGGCGCAAACACTTTTTCACACAGGGCCATGTAGTTTTGGATTTTGTTTTCCCTTAATAATAAAAACCTTCATTTAAAAACTGCATGATGTCTTTACTTGTGTTAAAGTGTGACAAACATGCAAAAAAATAAGAAATCAGGAAGGGGGCCAACACTTTTTCACACCACTGTGTATATACACACACAGTGCTGCTTGAAAGTTTGTGAACCCCTTGAGCTGTTCAGACATTTCTGTTGTTTTACCTTGATTTTCTTATTTTATCATCACCTGCTTTTTATAAATTAAATGTCAGATGTATGTTGATCAATTGCATATGTTTGTTTAGAGGGAATTTTGTGAGTAGCCAAAAATGGATGAACCAAACGTCTTCTGTAACCACTGACCAGTCTCGTACATCTGTCTTTGGGGACTGTCTCAGCCAGTTGAAAGTGGTTGGAAGGACATCTGGCATGTCAAACTTTCAAGCAGCACTGCATATACACACACATTCACATTAGTCATCGGTGCTTGGTAAGTGTGTTACTGCCCTCTTGTGTACGTGTCCGTGTTATGTATGTTCGTGTGCTTTCAGACACTCTGGTAACCTTCACTTGATCAGGTCTTGACTTTAGAATTTTCAGCCGGTATTCAACAGCAGAAAGGTGTTTGTATGTATTTGTGTGGTGGATGGAAGGGTGTGACCGGATGTCTGTAGAGGTCATGAACTCTGTTGACTCTTTTCTCTACAACAGACAATGTCCTGTAGTCCGCTCTGACCCACTTCAGACAATGAGAATGAGTCTTTCCATAGACACAGCGCCAGTGCCGGAGCCAATTCAGTCCCACCTCAACCCCTCTCAAATATTGTTTTGCTTAAGCATCAAGGCCCCAATATGTGCAACCAATCAAGCAAAAAATATGTAGACATCATCCTGGTCACGTGATCGCCTTCTTTTGTGCCGAGACTGCAAGTTTCCCATCTCATCACAAAGACAGGAATCGACGGCACTTGTGTAACAGGCGATTGCCTGATTGCTCCAAAGTGCAATGATCAACATGCATTTCTGCTATGAGACTCATTATGTTTAAGCCCATCACTTCAGGTCAGACCAACATTTAGGAGAGAATCTATACATTTATTCATTTATTTTTAAGATATAGTGAACCTGTAGTGCATTTCTGCTTATAATATTAAACCTGTGCCTAGAATTGTTTTACTTAGCACTTATTCAGCTTTATACAGAAACGAAAAGTACACTGGTTTGGTTGTTTGTTATACAGAAACAAAAAAGGATTCGTTAATCAAAGCGGTTCATGAAATCTATCTAATATTTCTTATGAGCTCATTATATAACAACTATAATACCATCAAACCTATTTCTAGACACCTTTACTGTATTATTTATTCAAACTTTAAATGGTCTTATTCTATTGGCAGCACTTTTTCTAAACGTACACGCGTGGAACAATCAAAATAATCCAAGACCATTTCAAGCTGAAGTGATTTGTTTTTAAACAAACCTAAAAGAGACGCTTAAGGTGAATTTGTCAGTATTAAAGAATGTTTTTCTTGATATTGCAGTGAGAGTAGTGGTAGTTATTCTTGTTCTGGCATGAGGAGATGCTTTTGGCTGACATTCCAGAGAAGGGCATCAGCCAAATGCTATAAATGTAAATGTTAGGATCTAGGGGCAATAATGAACCACAAATCTTCAGTCTTGGTCATGCTGAGAAGCACAGCTTAAATTTTTCTATATAAATGTGAGGAGAATTTCATGAGGTCGTGCTCTGGTACGCCCACCACTGACCCCTCCTGGCTGTGAGGGTGGAGTCATTTCATTCCCACTACAAGTTACTCCACTAAACTTCTTTACTTCACAGTCATTAAAAAAGCATGAGAACATTTAAGGTTTAGATTTAGGACGGACTGGCTGTAGCGCAGATTCTGCTGACTTTTGGTCAATGTTTCTTTTATCTGGCCAGCCAATATGGCCACCAATCAATAATGTAAAACATGTGAGCCTAATCTCGTGACATGCACTGAGGGGAAAATGGACCAAAAAAAGTGCTGAAGAAGTGAAACATCTCATCAATCTGGTAGTTTCACTGTCTTAAAGCCAGTGCTATTTTCAAAGTTCATAAAAACCAGTGAGCCTCATGGGGAAAGAAAGCAAATGATGTTAACACCAGTGAACTTAAGACAGTTAAGACACTTAAGAGTACATCATGAAACAGACTCCAGCAAGTACAGAAAGCTAGCAGAACTAACAACACCAGCAATGAGCCACTACACTGAGCATTTCACACTACACAACAAGCCAAGACTGAAAATGGGAGATTCGGCTAATTATTCAATCACCAAACAATATATGTTTTGTTTGTTTTTTTGCTGCACTCAATCAGAGTTTGTAACTCATTCCCGACCTCTGACCAGGAAAAAGCAAAGAAAGCATCATCTCAGGAAGGAATTCCTAATCAGCAGTTCGGGGCGGTCTCCAACTCCCAGGTCCTCAGAGTCCAACAAGTGACGTTAACTCTACATGACCGCTCACAGCATAAACAGTAAACACAGTGGCATGTCTTAGCATTACATCAGTTATACTCAACACATAAGTATTTTCTTTAGATCAATCTACACACAGACATATTCGATTGTTAGACCTTTCAAGGAGACGTTCACTTTAAAAATTTACAAATAATTGACTCACCCCCTCGTCATCCGAGCTGTTCATGTCTTTCTTCAGTTGTAAAGAAATAGTTTTTTGAGGAAAACATTTCAGGATTTTTCTGCATATAGTGGACTTCAATGGTGCCCGCGACTTATAGAACGGTATAGATATACTTTTTAACCACAAAAGCTCATCTAGCACTAGCTCTAGGATGCACGACCACGATGCTACGTACTATGTAATCATGTCGGAAGGCGTCATAGGTGGAACTACAGACCCAGTGTTTACTAGTGTGGAAAAGGAGGATTTCTCAGAAGTTGGTTGCGTGTCAGTTTTTTGTTTAACTTTATACAACTTTGTGTCATCCCTTTGAAGCTGCATTTAAACTGCATTTTGGACATGCGGGCACCATTGAAGTCCACTATATGGAGAAAAATCCTGAAATATTTCCCTCAAAAAACATCATTTCTTTTCGACTGAAGAAAGAAAGACATGAACATCTTGGATGACGAGGGGGTGAGTCAATTCTTTGTAGATTTTAGTTCTGGAAGTGAACTTCTTTAACACTGACAAAGTTCACTAATGTGAAGGAAAATGAATATGCATCATTCGTCACAGTTAGCAGGCTAGTTCGTTGCTAGAAAAAAAGAGACAAATATGGGAATGCTTGTTTTTCCCAACTTTGCAGCATGGAGGCTGAAAGTGATATTACTCTGAGGTCCGACTTCCCGCCTGTGTGTTAAAACGACTGTAGCGCTTGCTTGAGTACATAAGGGCATCAGTGGTATCATGCCCCACCCCTGACCTGCATCGGCTTCAGACAGTTATGCTAAATAATTGCCCATGTGTATTGACCTCAGAGAATGCTGATCAGTGTAAAGGAAGCAAGTCCGTTCCTGTGTTCCTGAGTCTGTATCAGTGATAATGCTGTAAAAGAATAGGTGTGAAATTAAATTCATTTACTGCAGCTTGGAATTTATCCGGACTGGTCGGTGGTGAATAGATGTACTTTATGAGCACAATAAGGCTGTAAACATAATTCTCAGGTTTTTACAGTACATTAATCACAGCTCTGCAGTTCAGCTCTGTGCTGTAGTTCTTCTGGCAAACAGCAAAGATCGAGAGGCCTTACCTGGCATTTGGTTGAGGTGCTCTGGCCTGAGCACTGGGGCTTTTTCCTCCAGATCATCTGTCTGACATGACTTTTCATTGCTTGGGATCTCAGCTGTGAGATCCTCCATGTTCTGAACTTGCTGAGCTAAAGCTCTGAAAAGAGAAAGAAAAAAAATATTGATACAGTGCTGAAGGGCTAAACGCTAATGCAACTTCACTGAGAGGAAAATGACACTAGAGCAGGCTAATAAAACTTTCATGAAGGTCAGCACTAAAGGAAATAAGACATGCTATAGCATATTGATCAAATCGTAGCCCACATTACTGGTTCTGTTATGAACAGTGGAAACGGACCAGTCAGGTTTGGAGAGAGGACAGAGCTGACACAGAGAAGTGACTCATAGTGTACTAATGATTAATGAGTTCATACTCCAACGCTGTCTCTATGCCTGCTCTTTCAGGCCACTGAAACTCCCATTTTCTCTTGAAAGCAAAAAATATCAGCAGCTAGCTAAATTCCTATGTCAGTAGTTTGCTGAATGCTGAATGATGCTTAATGTTCATTGTCACAAGCAAAGAGAAAAACAGAGCCTCGGATCCCTAAACCATTGGCGCCCCTGCCTGTGACACTGTTATTCAATTAGGCTGCAGTTCACAGTCTGATTGTAATGAGCTCAACTGGGAGGAGTGTCTGTTCACCAACAGCCCGCTTCAAACCACTCGCTGAGATGCTCATTACTTCAAAAATAGCACAAGAAACTTTTAATTATCCAGATTTGTGGATAAATATGAATGTGCACTGGGAGCCTCTTGATGACAATGAAATCTGGTCCTCAGTTTGTGTTTATTTTTTTCTTTTGAAAAAAAAAAAAAAAAAACACAAACTTTTCTCTATTGGACAAATAAAGGGCATGGTCTGAGCACTATGGATAATCCATACAGAACATCACACATAGATAACATTTTCAGACTTAATACAAGGTTCTTGGTAAACAAATGAACACTAGATGGCGACAAACACCAGTTCCAGTTGAACAGATGAGCAAGAGCAAATAAACTACTAAAACATCATCTATCTAGACCTGAACAACAGGTCAAAAACAACAGTAAAACTCAGGGCTATGTTTAATAGTGATCACTTATCAATGAGGCTATTCAGATAAAAAAAAAAGGCTTCAAATTGCTAGAGAGGATAAACACTGAACGCTGCAGCAATGGAAAAAGGTCATTTAGTCTGTGGAGTCCAGATTTACCCTGTTCCAGAGTGATGGGTGCATCAGGGTAAGAAAAGACACGAATGAAGTGATGCACACGTCAGACCTAGTGCTTACTGTACCATCTTGTGGGCGCAGTGTGACAATCTGGGGTTGATTCAGTTGCTCAATATCTGGGTTCAGCAATGTTATGGACCAGAAAATGAGGTCAGCTTAACTAAACATACTGAATCACCAGGTTTATCAGTAGACTTTTTGAGTGGTTCAGGGAGCATGAGGCATCATTTTCACAGATGGATTGGTCACCAACGAGTCCAGACCTTAACCCCATTGAGAATCTTTGGGATGTGCTGGACTTTACACCACAGTCTGTCCCATCATTAACACAAGATTTCGGTGAGAAATTAATGCAAATCTGAAGGGAAATACATTTTGTGACATTGCATAAACTCATCAAAACGATGCTACAGTGAATGTGTGCCATAATAAAGCAAAATCACAAACTCTAAAATACCTTAGTGTACTGCACTCTAACATAATTGTGAGCAACTCGGCAAGGAAATAATTCTGTTTCCTTTTTTTATTACAGATTTCTCTCCCTATTAGACTTAAATGCTTTATTTATTAAAATAACTAATTGTATTTTTGTAGAGATTAAATACAGTATACTGAAACAGTTTTTTTTTTTTTTAATAACACCCCTACTACTGCCCCCTACAACACCATTCTACAACAAAGCCCCTACAACTGCCCCTACAAGGTCAATCTAAAACTGCCCCTACAATGTCAATCTACAGCTGTGGCCAAAAGTTTTGAATGACACAAATATTAATTTTCAGAAACTGCTGCCTCAGTTTTTATGATAGCAATTTGTATATACTCCAGAATGTTATGAAGAGTAATCAGACTTTCTCTTTGCCATGAAAATGAACTAAATCACAAAAACCATCCACTGCATTTCAGCCCTGCCACAATTAAAGCAGCTGACATCATGTCAGTGATTCTCTCGTTAACACAGGTAAGAGTGTTGGTGAGGACAAGGCTGGAGATCACTCTGTCATGCTGACTGAGTTAGAATAACTGACAGGAAGCTTTAAAAGGACGGTGGTGCCATGGTTACCTGCAAGGAAACATGTGCAGTCATCATTGGTTTGCACAAAAAGGGATTCAGAGGCAAGGTAATTGCTGCTCATAAGACTGCACCTAAATCAACCATTTGTCAGATCATTAAGAACTGCAAGGAGAGAGGTTCAATTGCTGTGAAGAAGGCTTCAGGGCACCTAAGAAAGTCAAGCAAGCACCAGGACCCTCTCCTAAAGTTGATTCAGCTGCAGGATCAGGGCACCACCAGTGTAGAGCTTGCTCAGGAATGACAGCAGGCAGGTGTGAGTGCATCAGCACAGAGTAAGACTTTTGGAGGATGGCCTGGTGTCAAGAAGAGCAGCAAAGAAGCCACTTCTCTCCAGGAAAAACCTCAGGGACAGACTGCAAAAGGTACAAGGATTGGACTGCTGAGAACTGGGGTAAAGTCATTTCCTCTGATGAATCCCCTTGCCGATTGATTGGAGTATCTGTAAAAAAGCTTGTCTGGAGAAGAAAAGGTGAGCGCTACCATCAGTCCTGTGTCATGGCAACAGTAAAGCATCCTGAGACCATTCATGTGTGGGGTTGCTTCTCAGCCAAGGGAGTGGGCTCACTCACAATTTTGCCAAAAAACACAGGCATGAATAAAGAATGGTACAAAAACATCTTCCGAGAGCAACTTTTCCCAACCATCCAAGGACAGTTTGGTGACGAACAATGCCTTTTCCAGCATGATGGAGCACCTTGCCATAAGACAAAAGTGATAACTAAGTGGCTCGGCAAAAAAACATCGAAATTTTGGGTCCATGGCCAGGAAACTCCCCAGACCTTAATCCCATTGAGAACTTGTGGTCAATCTTCAAGAGGCAAGAGGACAAAACCCCACAAATTCTGACAAACTTCAAGCATTGATTATGCAAGGATGGGCTACCATCAGTCAGCATGTGACACAGAAGTTGATTCACAGCATGCCAAGGCGAATTGCAGAGGTTTTAAAATAATCTATTTTAATCATAATTTACTACACCCCCCCCCCAAAAACATTAGTCTACTTCACCCCCCCAACAACATTAGTCTACTACACCCCCCCAACAACATTAGTCTACTACACCCCCAAACATTAATCTACTACACCCCCAACAACAATCTACTACACCCCCCAAACATTAATCTACTACACCCCCCAAACATTAATCTACTACACCCCCAAACATTAATCTACTACACCCCCCAACAACATTAATCTACTACACCCCTCTACATCAATCTACTACACCCCTCTACATCAGTCTACTACACCCCTCTACATCAGTCTACTACACCCCCCCAACAACATTAATCTACTCCACCCCCCCAACAGCATTAATCTACTCCACCCCCCAACAGCATTAATCTACTACACCCCCCAACAGCATTAATCTACTACACCCCCCCAACAACATTAATCTACTACACCCCCCAACAGCATTAATCTACTACACCCCCCAACAGCATTAATCTACTACACCCCCCCAACAACATTAGTCTACTACACCCCCAACAACATTAATCTACTACACCCCCAAACATTAATCTACTACACCCCCCAAACATTAATCTACTACACCCCCCCAACAACAATAATCTACTACACCCCCCAACAACATTAATCTACTACACCCCCCAACAGCATTAATCTACTACACCCCCCCAACAACATTAGTCTACTACACCCCCAACAACATTAATCTACTACACCCCCAAACATTAATCTACTACACCCCCCAAACATTAATCTACTACACCCCCCAACAACAATAATCTACTACACCCCCCAACAACATTAATCTACTACACCCCCCAACAACATTAATCTACTACACCCCTCTACATCAATCTACTACACCCCTCTACATCAGTCTACTACACCCCCCCAACAACATTAATCTACTCCACCCCCCCAACAGCATTAATCTACTCCACCCCCCCAACAGCATTAATCTACTCCACCCCCCCAACAGCATTAATCTACTACACACCCCCCCAACAACATTAATCTACCACACCCCCCCCAACAACATTAATCTACTACCCCCAACAACATTAATCTACTACACCCCCCAACAGCATTAATCTACTACACCCCCCAACAGCATTAATCTACTACACCCCCCCAACAACATTAGTCTACTACACCCCCAAACATTAATCTACTACACCCCCCAAACATTAATCTACTACACCCCCCCAACAACAATAATCTACTACACCCCCCAACAACAATAATCTACTACACCCCCCAACAACATTAATCTACTACACCCCTCTACATCAATCTACTACACCCCTCTACATTAGTCTACTACACCCCCCCAACAGCATTAATCTACTACACCCCCCCAACAACATTAATCTACTACACCCCCAACAACATTAATCTACTACACCCCCAACAACATTAATCTACTACACCCCCCCAACAACATTAATCTACTACACCCCTCTACATCAATCTACTACACCCCTCTACATTAGTCTACTACACCCCCCCAACAGCATTAATCTACTACACCCCCCCAACAACATTAATCTACTACACCCCCAACAACATTAATCTACTACACCCCCAACAACATTAATCTACTACACCTCCCAACAGCATTAATCTACTACACCCCCCCAACAACATTAGTCTACTACACCCCCAACAGCATTAATCTACTACACCCCCAACAACATTAGTCTACTACACCCCACAACAACATTAATCTACTACACCCCCAAACATTAATCTACTACACCCCCCCAACAACATTAATCTACTACACCCCCCCAACAACATTAATCTACTACACCCCCCCAACAACATTAATCTACTACACCCTTCTACATCAATCTACTACACCCCTCTACATCAGTGTACTACACCCCCCCAACAACATTAATCTACTACACCCCCCCAACAACATTAATCTACTACACCCTTCTACATCAATCTACTACACCCCTCTACATCAGTCTACTACACCCCCCAACAACATTAATCTACTACACCCCCCCAACAGCATTAATCTACTACACCCCCCAACAACATTAATCTACTACACCCCCCAACAACATTAATCTACTACACCCCCCCAACAGCATTAATCTACTACACCCCCCCAACAGCATTAATCTACTACACCCCCCAACAACATTAATCTACTACACCCCCCCAACAGCATTAATCTACTACACCCCCCAACAGCATTAATCTACTACACCCCCCCAACAGCATTAATCTACTACACCCCCCCAACGGCATTAATCTACTACACCCCCCAACAGCATTAATCTACTACACCCCCCAACAGCATTAATCTACTACACCCCCCCAACGGCATTAATCTACTACACCCCCCCAACAGCATTAATCCACTACACCCCCCAACAACATTAATCTACTACACCCCCCCAACAACATTAATCTACTACACCTCTCTACATCAATCTACTACACCCCTCTACATCAGTCTACTACACCCCCCAACAACATTAATCTACTACACCCCCCAACAACATTAATCTACTACACCCCCCAACAACATTAATCTACTACACCCCCCCAACAACATTAATCTACAACAGCCCCAACATTAATCTACTACACCGTTCTACATCAATCTACTACACCCCCTAACAACATTAATCTACTTCACACCCCAAACATTAATCTACTACACCCCCCCAACAACATTAATCTACTACACCCCTCTACATCAGTCTACTACACCCCTCTACATCAATCTACCACACCCCTCTAAATTGTCAATTTAAAACTGCCCCTATATCAATTTACTACACCCCACTACAATATATATCTACTTCTGCCCCCTACAATGCCCCCCCCCCAACACCATAAAATCATGAAAGGAAACTTACTTTATATTTTCTAGGAAATTGTCTTTTCTAACAATTAAATCAATAAGCTAAGCTCTAAACGCAGAATTGGGCCTGAATCTATTGAACTGTATGCATTATTAGTTGATAACTTATTTCACTGAATAAAGGCTTCTTTATATTGTTGGTATTTTAATGGGATTATATCCACTAGTCCCTGCTGTGGGGATGTGCGGTAGTTAGGGCAGTGGAATAATACAGCGAGCATGTAATATTTCAGACTAGAGTAAATTCTACATTCAGCTGCACACTGTAATATCAGACATCAGATCCTATAACAATCAGCAATCCCAGGAACTGGATTTATGTCTGAAGTGGGAAATGTTTACATATAAAGCTACTTGACTGTTTTCTTCTGTTAGGATTAAGTTAACTATATTCATACTTTATAATATTTTTATGTTTACAATGTAATAGATTTCTGGATGTTTAACTTTGAAGATCTACATTTTAGAGCGCAGTAGCTTTTAAAAGATCACATGGGTTATTGGTATCGGCTGATACTCATGGATTCAGTATCGGCTTCAGAGTAGAAAAAGTGGTACCACGCCATCTCTAATTTTAACCAGCACTTCAGCACTGAGACGTGAGCGCTTGTGAGCCAGTGGTGTATGTGCAGTATGCAGGTCTGGTGTGAATGAGATAGTACTACTGATCTAGTGTGAAAATGTTGTGTAACTCTCAACACCATGATCATTTAGATTATGGTCTGATTGGATTACACACTCTGCCAGGAATACAGAATAATATTAGCAGCATGTGTCTACATGTTAACTAGCCTTAATCAGCTTCAGTGTACGACACCATGAGTGTTAGAAAGGCACTTTGAATGGGACAGAGCCAGGACATGTTGCTGTCCAGAAACTGATACCCACATCCACACACTCCCCTCAAACACACTCACCACCGCAAGTCAATCAGTTTAACTTTATTCTGAGAAGTGAATCGAGAAGTGGAGCAGTGGTTAGATTTACTGTGTAGACTGACTGTGTAGCAGTGAGAAACATTACATCTTTTCCTATTAACATACACTACATGATCCTGATAGTTTTGTCAGTTGCAGCAACTTTCAAAGAGACAAACTGGAAAAGTGTCTAACAAGAATTCCACTTTAATACAGTGCTTAAAAAAATCTCTGAGTGATTTAAAAAGTTTTCTACAAGCACAAACCAGAACATACTCATGTCTGTGAAGACATGCTGCCATTTTAGCAGATAGAAAATGTGGCAACCTTTCAGACTCCATCACAGATGCTGGTCATTCAGTTTGAGGGAACTGACCATCTCACCACCATCGGCCTGACTGAGATTTAGCAAGCCTTCAATCCCAAAAACCAATCACTGATCACCACTGCCACTCCCAATGACCAATCACCGATCACCACTGCGATCCACGCTTGCAGAGATACAACATCAAACCTTATATGTGGTATACTTTAAGTACATACAAATAACATAAGCTTCACAAAACAAAAGAAATAAAAACACAAATCCACAAATTAATAATAAAGTTCACAGCCTCACTCCATGATTGGTGAATTTGTGCATCATGTGGTGTTTGTGAAGTGGCTTGTATTTATTCATAGAGTTCTTGAAACTTTTCTCATATTGGCTTGTGCAGTTCCACAAATAGACATGTTTCTACTAAAATAATGGAACAACTTTCCACCCACTTTACTTCAACCAATCACAGCCGTTATCTGCTCAGTCACTTAGCACCAGAGAAGGCTTTCTGTAAAGAATCTTTGGTTGAGATCAGTGGTGTTTGAACACAATGAAATAAGCTCACTAGGTTTTAGCACCACTGTGACCAAAAACTATAACAACAGACTATAACGCTCCTGTAGTGTCAAAAAATGAAATTAAATTCTAAATAAATTAATTAAAATCTCAGAGTCTGATGCTATAACACTCATCTAAAATTTACCAAAAAAAAGAATGCACACAGCTCAAGGGACAGCTTCAAATGTGATATGACAATGGAGAAATGGATCCAAAACATCTGGGACTTAAAAATAGAAAATAATAATAATTTTTGCACAAATGTCACTTCTGTTTCCCAGCTCATTCATTGTAAAAGCAATGCCAATATTTTACACTACGGGTCTGCAGGCACCCTGAAAATAAACAATATTCAGATAATTGATGTAAAAACACTTGCAAAGCTCCTTCTTTTAGACTGGAGAAAGGCATGAGACTGTGTGCATCATACATAAACTACAACAAAGATAAGAAAATACCTATTAATAGAAACAAACACCCAAGCTAGCGTTAAACCAACACTACGACTTTATTAACACTAGTGAAAAATAAGCTAAAGTTATACACTGTGTACTGCCAAATGAAAACAGCCAGCGTTAGATACGTAATTCATGTGGTTTTAAGATATCAACACATCTCTGCAGCATCTCATCATAGTTATATTATGAGAGGACAAAAAGCAACATGGCCTGAAAACAAACGGGGGATGAATTCCGTCACAACAGTGTCAGTTACTGACTTATCAGTGATAACAACATACTCAACACCAGAGGCATCACAGACACCAACCTCAAACAGGTTGACATGTGCACCAGGAACTCTGTCATCACTTACAACATGATGCAAAGAATACAAATCACGGTGCTGGGCCTTTAAATAACCTCCCAGTGAAAACTGCTGTGAAAGGATTTGTTGCACTTTAGTGGAAACGCGTTAGAAATCCGGTTAGTTATGGTAAGAGAAGACATCCCTGCGTCACACCGTACAACTACATCATAACTATTTAATAAAAGCGAGAGCGCCGATGACGTCACCGGTGACGTGGACGCGCAGGGCGCCTTGAGGCGGAGCAGTTCGTGAAGACTTTGGCGAAAAAATATATATATATATATATATATATATATATATATATATATATATATATATATATATAATATATATATATAACAATCAAACGGACTGAAACGGAGCGCAGTGTTAAAGTGTTAAAGTGTCAGTCTGAGTGATTTAAAGAAGAACTTCCGCACACAGGGAGATAGAGATGGTGGAGAGTGTTAAAATGGCCTTGACACACTGACCTGCGAGTCCAACTAAAGTTCGCGGGTCATGTCCTGAGAGTCGTACACACCACACACCCCACACACTCCGACCGAAACTTACAGCAAGTGTTTGTTTTCTTCCTCCTCGGCAGGGTGTGTGTGCTGTGGGAGGAATCAGCGGTGCGATTTCGACTCGCTCGCCTGTTTCCTCGTCACGTCCTCCGAGGACGCACGCATGCACACACACACACACACACACACACACACAGCTAGCTGACCTGTTGAGGCGGGTCCAGGGGCCAAGCACACCAGTCCGTCCACAACAAGCCTGGAGTACTGCTTTTGTGTTTTACTCGACGCAGTGCCTCGTGTTGCGTTGAAGTTTGTTGAACGGTGACGAGAACAGCGCGGTGTGTGTCTGCGCTCGGCGGCGCGCTGGTTGCGCAGCTCCTTCGCTCACACTCCGCTGTCCTTTTGGTAAAACTGCAACACAGAAGCGCAAAGCACTTTACCCACTCTCGTGGAGAGGCACGATTTGCATGAGCCCGCCTCATTATCCTCCACAAAATCTCTTTTTACACGCTTTTGTATTTTCACCCCCTGCTCTGAAACCGCACTGTTTTGGATCACAAAAGAGCAGATTAAGTTGATCAAAAGAAGTACAAAAAAAAGCATTTTCCACGCCATAACAGGGCCTCTTTACAGACCACAGCATGGCCGAGAGTGTGGCGTAAAAACGGGCAGAGCCGCGAGAAAACAGCGCTGCGAGAGCACAAGACAAACCCGCCTGCGGAATAAACAACACCAGACGACGACACCGGAGCGACCGGAGATCAGATATTTCATGGTACATGAGCCGAAAACGCCCGTGTTGTCATGAAGAAGTGCTGCGCTTTGCACATCGGTGCTCACCTTTTCCAAAGCAGCGGCTTGGCGCACAGGACCGGTGACCCTTCCGGCTTTGCGCGTCTTCCTCTCCGTTATATGTTTCAGTAAAGAGCTTCAAAAGCAGGTCTCTAGCGACAGGAACATTTAGTCGAATGTATTTGGTATTCGCAGTCGGCAAGGCGACAGGAAAGGTTAGTTTTGTTCGTCGAAACGGACCCGTTCCCCCTAGCACGCTCAGGCAGAGACGAGAAAACGGTGACGCCATTTTCTGCTAAAACAACCACGTTCAGCGAGCTTAAAGTGGCGTTTTTACACAGTTTTCAACCTCCGTGACGCTTAAATCAGACGCGTGGAACAAAAGGAAAGATAGTGATGCTTGCTCTTACCGGTGTTGGTTTCCAAAGCTGAGTAAAATCCGATTTTGTTGAGTACGACGCGTGTTTGAGCCGGGAAGCTCATCCGAGTTTGCGTCCCTCCTCCCAGAGAGGTTGTGTTTAACGCCTCCAAGCACACACACACACTCTGTCCGATCTCCTCCCAGAGAGGTTGTGTTTAATGCCTCCAAGCACACACACACACACTCTGTCCGATCTCCTCCCAGAGAGGTTGTGTTTAATGCCTCCAAGCACACACACACACACACTCTGTCCGATCTCCTCCAGAGAGGTTGTGTTTAATGCCTCCAAGCACACACACACACTCTGTCCGATCTCCTCCCAGAGAGGTTTTGTTTACGCCTCCAAGCACACACACACACACACACTCTGTCCGATTTCCTCCCAGAGAGGTTGTGTTTAACGCCTCCAAGCACACACACACACTCTGTCCGATCTCCTCCCAGAGAGGTTGTGTTTAACGCCTCCAAGCACACACACACACACACACACACCACACACACACACACACACACACACACACTCTGTCCGATTTCCTCCCAGAGAGGTTGTGTTTAACGCCTCCAAGCACACACACACACTCTGTCCGATCTCCTCCCAGAGAGGTTGTCGTTTAACGCCTCCAAGCACACACACACACACACACACACACACACACTCTGTCCGATCTCCTCCCAGAGAGATTGTGTTTAACGCCTCCAAGCACACACACACACACACACTCTGTCCGATCTCACTACTCACACTACACTCACAGCAAGTGCACTTTCTTCTACTTTCCTGATTTAAAGAAATAAGAAGAAGAAGAAGAAGAATGTAACATTACGCGTTGTGTATACACAGATCATAATCCTCGACTTTTAACCTTAGCTTTAAGACAGACAGTGCACGGGCTTTTCACGTAGCGCGCGCACACACACCTCCCAACGGAGTGATAAACACGCACAGAGACAGGAGTGTGTGGTCAGGAGTGTGTGGTCAGGAGTGTGTGGACAATCCGTGGTCAGTTTGTATTTATAAAAACATATGCAACCTTATCCTCCAGAGCCTCTGCACCGTATCGTCCACACGAAGCGCTTTCTTCATTCGCACACACACACCCACACACACACGCACCCACACACACACGCACACACACACACACACACACACGCACACACACACACACACACACACACACACACGCACGCACACAGGAAAGTTGGTTGAAAGCGAAGTGGACATGGATGATGATCAAAACCTTAATAAAAACTTTTATTTCTCATTCCTCACTGACGTGGAGGTCCGCGTGCTGATTCAGGTTTACAGAAGTAACAGCTGCGTGAACACACACACGCGCGCGCGCGCACACACACACGCACGCACACACACACACACACACATACGCGCACACACACACACACATACACATGCACGCACACACACACACATATACGCACGCACACACACACACACACACACACACACACATACGCGCACACACACACACACAACACATGCACGCACACACACACACATATACGCACACACACACACACACACACACACATACACGCACACACACACACACACACACACACGCGCGCGCGCCCTGCCGAGTACGCTTGATAAACGCACGCAGCGCCCGCCCTTCCGCGCGCACGCGCCGAGTTTTACGCGCAGTGAGATGAGTGATGTGAAGTTTTTATTAAAGAGAAAAATAACGGAGATGTTTCATCTGTCTCTCTCCTCCACGTGTGATACACGCCATACACATCATTCACACTCTATATAACTTTCACACTCTAAAGAAAAAGTTTCCAGAAACTTCTTTCACATATAATAATAAAGTCTGCTCAGATGCCTGTGCGTTTCAGGGCCACAGTTTCATCCAGGAAATAAATAAATAAATAAATAAATAGATAAATAAATAAATAAATAAATAAATAGATTTAACTTTTTTCACTGAGGGAGATTTCTGTGCTTGGTGTAGCTCTAAAATAAACTCACACACTCACTCAATAAAGGTTTATTTTAGTAATGTAATCCAATGTAACAGTTTAAATAAGGTTCATTATCTCAGTGTGTCCAAATACTAAAATATTCTGGAGCCCTGTATCTTTACTACTGTTGTTGTTGTTGTTGTTGTTGTTGTTGTTGTTGTTGTTGTTGTTGTCTTCACTAACAGAAGACATTGGATTATTATTTATAGGCTACTTGTATTTGATTTATTGAGGTTTGAGTTAAATTCACTGAATTCAAGTGATCAGGCTAATAACTAGAAGAACTCAATAAACAGTATGATCATTTTGATTATGCATTGGGATAATGGTTCCTGTAACACACACACACACACACACACATCACAGCTCACCTGGCTGTGCTTCATAGTATACCTGTAGTCATGTGAGTTATTGAGTTCTGGCTTAAACCCATTCAGCCCAAGTGAATAGTTTAAAAACTATAAGAGCTTATTAACAGATATAGTGATGGTGGGAGTGGTTTCCATCATTGAGAAATCCCATTTTTTCTAAAAAAAAATTGCAGACCTAAGCTTAGGCTAAACTTCACAAACCCAAAAGTTTAGTGGAGTATATACACTGACCAAGCATAACATTATGACCACCTGCCTAATATTGTGTTGGTCCCCTTTTGCTGCCAAAACAGTCCTGACCCGTCATGCACTGTGTATTCTGACACCTTTCTATCAGAACCAGCATTAACTTCTTCAGCACTTTGAGCAACAGTAGCTTGTCTGTTGGATCGGACCACACGGGCCAGCCTTCGCTCCCCACGTGCATCAATGAGCCTTGGCCGCCCATGACCCTGTCACCGGTTCACCACTGTTCCTTCCTTGGACCACTTTTGATAGATACTGACCACTGCAGACCGGGAACACCCCACAAGAGCTGCAGTTTTGGACATGCTCTGATCCAG
The DNA here is from genome assembly GCA_033459395.1 of Hemibagrus guttatus. Classification (NCBI taxonomy): domain Eukaryota; kingdom Metazoa; phylum Chordata; class Actinopteri; order Siluriformes; family Bagridae; genus Hemibagrus; species Hemibagrus guttatus. The sequence continues at coordinate 20,355,840 of JAUCMX010000018.1, forward strand.
TGGTCTAGCCATCACAATTTGACCCCTTCGTCAAACTCGCTCAAATCCTTACACTTGCCCCCAGTATCTTGTTGCTTCCTCTGCTTTACACACTCACAGAAAAATGCTGTCTACCATCATCCACATAAAGGAGCTCACACACACACACGGCTGGACGGACGAGGGAGAGTCAGTATGCTCCTCCCACCCAGTGAGAATGTCCAGTTTTACTTCTGTTTATCACTTACATCGGTTTCTATGTACTTGTATATCCCTGATCAGTCGTCTGCCCCCAGACATCACATTTATGCTGATTATGAACACAAGGATTTAACCTGCTCTAATAACCGAGTCCTGAATCAGGTCCCTTGAGTTTTTACTGTTCTGGGAAAGTCTGCCAAACATACTTCTGTAATTATTATGTTTGAGCGCTCTATAAGAAACGTTAAAGCTCATTGTTTCATCTGAGTTGTATTTAAATCTATTTTAAACTTTCCTTTTTTCGTTGTTTTTCATCTGTGGGTTCATTTAATTTTTCTAAATTGGAAGTTTTTTGTTAGAATTTCATGAAATTAGGCATTTAGTGCTAAGTTGTACATTACATGATGGAGGAACAGTCATGTAAATGGAGTCCATTATGGAAGTCAGAGAGCCTTGCTGAAGGGTTTACAACAAATCATCAGTTAAAAACGTCTCTGCTTCCGATCCAGTGCACTAATGTGCTAATATACAAGTTTATTCCCATGTACATTTAAACAGCACTGCAAAATTATGAACAGTTTGCTATTGCATTTGCATTTGTTAACATTGTACCATATCACCCAGACTCAGCTTACAGGTTTCTCCTTTACAGCATGAGGAACATCCAGTCTCTCAGTTACATTGATCTCTTAATATGAGAAGAGACAAAGTATTGAAGTGTGTGTGTGTGTGTGTGTGTGTGTGTGTGTGAGAGAGAGAGAGAGAGAGAGAGAGATGAGAGAGAGAGAGAGAGAGAGAGAGAGAGAGAGAGAGAGAGAGAGAGAGAGAGAGTATTTAAGTGTGTGTGAGGGGGGTGGGTAAATGTGTGTGTATGTGTATGAGTATGAGAGACAGTGGTTGTATGGTTAAGGTCTTGGCCACTGTTTGGAAGGTTGTGAGTTGAAATCCCAGGATCCTAAGCTGCCACTGCTGGGCCCTGAACCCTCAAATGCTCAGTTGCTTAATTGAGATAAATGTAAATTGTTCTGGATAAGGGTGTCCTGCCAAATGCTGAGAGAGAGAGAGAGAGAGGGGGGGGGAGGGGGGAGGGGGGGGGGGGAGAGAGGGAGGGGGGGGGGGGAGAGAGAGAGGGGGGGGGAGAGAGAGAGGGGGGGGGGGGGAGAGAGTGAGAGAGAGAGAGAGTGAGAGAGAGAGAGAGAGAGAGAGAGAGAGAGAGAGAGAGCAAAAAAGAGAGAGAGAGAGAGAAAGAGTGAGAGAGAGAGAGAGAGAGAGAGAGAGAGAGAGAGAGAGAGAGAGAGAGAGAGAGAATTGAAACCAGGTTTTTGTCAGTAGAGACCTACACCAGAAACTCCAGTATGGATCTGAGTGAGGGAGAACATGGTGGTGCTGGCTGCAGGATGTTGATGTGTTGGTCAGTGTGGCTGCTTTTATTCCTGCCAACATGTGCACTGGACAGTCTGAGAGAACATTAAGAGCATTCACGTGGCAGCTCAGAGCGTCAGGGGGCTGGTGTGCGACTGAGCTGACAGTGATTAGACACACGGAACATTTACATCAAGAATCAACCTTTCCAAAGACTTGTACAATTAATACCAAGGTGTATGAAAACTTTCCTGACAACTTGTGGTAGCTTGAAACTTAAAAACTAATATAGTCACAAGCACAGATTACCAGAGTCCAAGCACCTTCCGTGAATATCTCTTTATATTCACATTTTATTTCTCACATATACATTCATACAATAACTTATTACAAAAACTTTCATTGTATACCACTTATCCGATCTATTCTCGGGTCACAGGGAGCCTGTGCCTATCTCAGGTGTCATTGGGCATCAAGGCAGGATACACCCTGGACAGAGTGCCAACCCATTGCAGGGCACACACACACACACAATACAAACAATTTAGAGATGCCAATCAACCTACAATGCAGGTCTTTGGACCGGGAAAAGAAACCCCCGAGACACGGTGAGAACATGCAAACTCCACACACACGGCAGAGGCGGGAATCAAACCCCCTAACCCTGGGGGTGTGAGGCAAATGTGCTAACCGCTAAGCCACCGTGTCCCTTATCTAAAACTGTAATAAAAACAAATACGTATGAAATGTTGTCGTAAGCCATCTGGCTGACGGCATCCATGTTTTTGTTTTAGGGATTAAAATACAGTTGAACTAAAGTACATTGAATTCAGCTCAATCAGACTTCAGTTTCTGAGATGTCTAAACTGAGGATTTAGAAGAAAAAGAAATCTGACTATTGAACTCATTTCCCCAGAGATATGGTTGTTTAAACAGTGCCCCACTGAGTAGATGGTTTGAGTGAGCTACATGGCTCACTAATCCTGAAATTCTAGAAATTCTAGTATCAGTTTGCAGAAGTATGTAATTCATATAATGCACAACGTTTGTAGACGGGGTTAAATGGTCCAAAGCAGTTTTTTTGGAGTTTGAATGAAAACTGTACATCATATTTCACCCAGAGATATGCATGTTTTTTAACATGAATAGCACCCCCATTAGCCAAACTGAGTAAGAGTGCTAAGGAAAATAGTGGTTCTCTATCTGAATATACCATTCCCGCTGTCCAGTGTGACAATGGATCATCATCATCATCATCATCATGCACTCAGCTGATAATATTAGCTGAAAATGATTTAACATTTATTTGAACTTATCTCAGCCCCGCCCCTGTTTATTAACATGCCCCAAGCTTTACATATGACCTCAGAACAGTTTCCTCTATTACACCCTTCAGGTTTTTTGCAACTAATCATGAGGAAAAAATGGTGGCTCAGTGGTAGGTTTCTCACCTATCACACGGGAGGCCTAGGTTTGATTTACAGCCAATGCCTCAACCCCAGCCGCTGGATGCAGTGCCGGTCCCAAGCCCGGAAAAATGGGAGGGTTGCGTCAGGAAGGGCATCCGGCGTAAAACATTTGCCAAGTTGTTGTGCGGACCAGTTGGTCCACTGTGGCGACCCCGAACAGGGAGCAGCTGAAAGCAACTTAATCATGAGGAAAAACTGTCTGAGTAAATTCTCCAAAAACAAATGCTTGGACTGCTTGGCATAAGTTTTGATCATTACTGAGGTTCACAATCTGCAAAAGTAGATTTCACACACACAATAATTATGGTCACAAATTTAAGTGGGTGGAGCTAATTCTGTTTGGCTTGAGCACTCTAATCAAGCTAAATTAAGAAATTCAACTGGACACCTTCTTTTCCAAGAGATTTGCTTATTTTTGTGCGTACAAACACGAATACCTGCATAAATCTTTGTGGCTGATGGCAGCTTTTTTTTTCTTTTTTTTTTTAAATAATTAGGCCATCATCAGATATCCATGCATTGATGCAACATACTACATTTCAGCTCAGTGTAGCTTCTAATAGTGAAACAGTCACATCATCATAGCTCTGCTCCATATGCCGCAAACTTTGCTTATCTCAGAATCTGATCTCAGAATCTTGTACTTTATACGCCTTTCAAATTCGGTGCAAATCCATGTAACTGAGTCACATATTTGATCAAATTAGGCTCCTCCTCAGTAGTGTAGATCGATGTGCTGTGGCCATGTTGTTCGCAAATGCCTATTTGTTTCAGATTATTATTGAAGTTCACACTCTGCTGAGTGGTTTGTCATCCTAGGGTCCTAAAAACATCCCTCGCATCCCAATAAAAAAAATTATGTTAATTATCAGAAATTAGAGTGGACGTAGTTAAATGGCTCTTGGTGTTCTTTGCAATAAGATCTGTGTGCTATTGTTTGACCACTGGGCCTGTGTGAGTCCCTCCATGTGCTTTGGGGGTTGTATTGCACCTTTCCTCCAAATTTGCTGTCAGGAAAATCATTGGAGACAAAACAGGAGACAAAGCAGACCAAAATAGAAAAGCACATAACTAAAAGAGTTATAAGAAATCCTGAGTCACCATTAAAAACTACCAGAATGTCTTGAGTGATCACATGTGAGCTCTGTCTCCATGTTAGCTGTAAGAAATCTTTATTCTAGATTTAAACTAGGAAAAGATGTCTGAATAATAAAAACTGATAGGAAATCTATTTCAAAGTTTGGCAGCCATTTAGAAAAAAAGATCTGTGCTTAGGATGTGTGGTATTGATGGGACTCCTGCACAGTGGATCCAGTCTGTTATAATAACCTCTACAGTTATTTTTATGGATTGAGCTGATAGGGAAATGTATGAATTCTTGTATCACATTTTACACATAAATCCTCAGAGTTAGCTTGTGTTACTAAATGGTTGATTGTACTCAGATCAACAGCAATATCAGTCACTCAAGAAAGTGGGGCCAGTTACACAGTCTTGAACTCGGAGCCAGAGAAGATTTTCAGCCGAATTTGGGTTTCAAATGTTGATCCTCAGGTCCCTGGTTCAATCTTGTTCTCTAGGTATTGTATGAGATTTGCTTGCTACTAAAAATATGGTGGTATAGGTGGAATGGAGTCTCTAAACTGCCTGTAGATGTGAAGATGTGTGTATGTGTATAGTGTAGTGTATAGTGTACTGCAGCTTAGTGTCTGCTACCAGCCCTGAGCAGGATAAAGTGATCACTGAAGATGATTGAATGATTGTTAGGTCACTGGCATATTCATTCATTGTCTACCGCTTATCCAATCTATACTCAGGTCAGGGGGAACCTGTGCCTATCTCAGGCGTCATTGGGCATCAAGGCAGGATACACCCTGGACAGTGCCAACCCATCGCAGGATACACACACACACTCTCATTCACCCACTACGGACAATTTAGAGATACCTACAGTGCATGTCTTTGGACCGGGGGAGGAAACCGGAGTACCCGGAGGAAACCCCCGAGGCACAGGGAGAACATGCAAACTCCACACACACGGCGAAGGCGGGAATCAAACCCCCAACCCTGGAGGTGTGAGGCAAACGTGCTAACCACTAAGCCACCGTGCCCCCACTGGCATATTCACACCACAATTCCAATATTATTGGCACTTTCAAAAAAAAAAAAAAAAAAAAAAGCTTATGATAAAATACACTCACTGTCTATCTAATCAGACAATCACATGGCAGCAGCAGCACAATGCATAAAATCATACAGATACAGAATAAAAGCTTCAGTTAATGTACACATCAAACATCAGAATGAAGAAAACGTCTTTTCAGAAGCTGCTGATCTCCTGGGATTTTCACACACACAATAATCTCTAGAGTTTACACAGAATGGTGGGGGGAAAAAAACAGTGAGTAAGAGACAGTAAGACTCAGCACACAAATCCCAAGCTGAAATGTCTGAAAAATCCCAGAAGATCAGCAGCTTCTGAAATACAGAGCTGTCCATCTGACACCAACATCCATACTAAGAGTTAAAGTCCCAGAGATCAGAGCTTTTCTTCGTTCTGATGTTTGATGTGTAACTGAAGCTCTTGATCTGTATCTGCATGAAAGAGTAGGAAGGTGTACAGGTGTTCCTAATAAAGTGTACAGGTGAGTGTATACCTGTGGTTCATTACAATACAAGAGAAATCTAACCTTAGTGTAGCATTTCTATTAAGAAAACAAGCTATAACAACTCTTTGCAATAATGTAACTGAAGCATTCATTTATTCGACTTTGTTTTTCACTTGAATGTGTGAGAAGCAATAATCTATGACTTCCTCTGACTCCTTGACACAGAGGCAAAATTCCTTTACTCATCATCATCATGGGACACAGAACACACAAATGAAATTCGACAAAAGTGTGTTTACCTTCATCAATCAGGTCCTGGCTATAATAAATAAGTAAACACCTCAAAAATATACAGGTTCACAGTTAGGGTAATAATTTACTGTTTAGAACAGGAGCTGTGATAAACCTACCAGGAAGAGGACAGGAGTGTATTTTGCTCCACACACAGATGGTTCAAGCGGCAGAAAGTTCTCCATGGATCACGGTAAGACGGACACAACTTCCAGGCTAACTCACTATTTATGATATGTGCCAGAAGAATGAATATACACACTCACTCACTTTCAATAACAGCTTTAATCAGGTCCGGGTCACAGTGGATCTGGAGTATATCCCGGGAACACTGGCTATGCAATGGGAATCTATCCCGGAATGGGACGCAATTCCAGCGTGAGGCGATGTTCAGCAGACAGAAAATTCAGCTCAAGATAAAAGCAGAGAACCTTGAAGTAAGAAAGCTATCTACTGCACCGCAAACACACACACTGACAGAAACATCCTGTTTCTCTGGAACTGTGTGTACTTTGTGCGTTTAGGCGATTTCAATGAGGAGGCTGCTGGGAATTTCCCATTAAGAATAAAAGGTTAAGAGTTTTCTCAATGAAAAAGGCAAGTTAAGAGAATCTTCATGATAGCTTTCCTCTCGCTGCTTATATATTTCTAAAGCCCTACGCAGCTTGCCCAATGCTTGATCAAGAAAAGACAACTGACTCAATAAAGTAGCTGCAAATGATTTATGGATCACATGAAATGTAAAACACTGTCAAACCTGAAAATACACAAAATGCCTGTGTCATCGTAGTGAATGCACAGGGTGAGAAAGGTCAAAGGACACGCTGAACATTCTGCTTTAGGTATCAAATGGTAGGCTTTTTTATAAAAAAAAAAAAAAAAAAGCTTGTCTTGTCTTGCTATTGACATTCACAAATAAAAGCAAAGTAGTCATATGCACACTGTGCAAAAGCATATGGACTTATCAGTAGCTGTATAAGCAACAGGTCAGAGCTCAGCTTCCCAACAGCAGCGTGTTGACATCACCTCACGTTCAGACTGAGCGCTCAGGACTGACTCCTGCTTTTCCACATGTTCCTCATCACCTCTGGGTTCAGATGTGTTTGGGAATCTCACCCCAGTGCGTAGAGAGATTGAGAGACGGGGGTGAGGGGGTACAGTGAGAGATGGGGGGGGATACAGAGAGAGACAGGGGGGGATACAGAGAGAGACGGGGGGGCAGAGGGGGGAACACACAGAGACAGAGAGAGAGAGACAGACAGACAGAGAGAGAGAGAGAGAGAGAGAGAGAGAGAGAGGGAGAGGGAAAGGGGAGAGAAGCAGAGAGGGAGAAGGAAAGGGAGAGAGAGAGACAGGGAGAGGGGGGAATACAGAGAGAGAGGGAGGGAACACGGGGGGGATACAGAGAAAGGGGGGATACAGAGAGAGGAGGAACAGAGAGAGGAGGAACAGAGAGAGGGGGAACAGAGAGAGACAGAGAGGGGGGAACAGAGAGGGGGAACACACACACAGAGAGAGAGAGAGAGAGAGAGAGAGAGAGAGAGAGAGAGAGAGAGAGAGAGAGAGAGAGAGAGAGAGAAGAGAGAAGGAAAGGGAGAGAGGGAAACCGAGAGAGGGAGAAGGAAAGGGAGAGAGAGAGACGGGGAGAGAGAGAGAAAGTGAAAAGGAAAGGGAGAGAGACAGAGTGAGAGAAGGGTAGGGAGAGAGAGATACACTAAACATAACTGCGGTCTACAGCATTTCCTTTTTTTCTGCTTCACCAGAACTCTGTGTGTGTGTGTGTGTGTGTTTTCTGTAAAACTGGGCAAAGGTCATTTTCAATATTACATACTGATAAATAAAATTACATTTTAGTTTAAAGGAACTTTGACCTTACATAAGCAACAGCAGCCAGGGCATGGCACAGTGAAATAAAAGCAGACAGCTTCAGTTGGAAGCTGGAAAAAAGGAGGATGTTTTCTAGCCATTATTAAAAGTCACAATTAATCAACATCTTTTAGTATAATGCCATGATGAAAATCTATCACAATTTGGTACTAGACACCACTGTGCACCTCAGTGACTGATGCAAATAAGCAGCTGGATGAACTGGGATGTCTTTACTGACCCGCTCATGTGGCACATGTCTGATTGTTTGTCTGTCACATATTTTAATCCTGAGGATCATTTCTAAATCAAAATCAATTATAAGGAAAGAAAATCTGAAGTCTCTGTGGTGGTGTGCAAGGACCACTGCATGCACTGCTGCTCTGGGTGTTCGAGAGGAGGAACATTCAGTATGCGCTGTGATGGACATGTCTTAGACACAGGACAGTGCAACATCAATAGCGTCTTGCCTAAACCTGCTGAAAAAGGCAAGGCAAAGCCTACTCCAAGAAAAAGAGGAAGAAGAAGATGAGATAGAAGAAGAAGAAAAAGAAGAAGAGATAAAAGAAGAAGATGAAGAAGAAGATGCAGAGATAGAAGAAGAAGAAGAGATAAAAGAAGAAGAAGAGATAAAAGAAGAAGCCTCCTGACCCTGAGCTGGATTCAGTACAGTGAGGCTGATCTTGGGGATGTGCTGGTGCAGTTAAAGCACTATGCGTCATCATCCAGCTCATTAATCACTTCTGATTTGTGTAAATGTTCTCAGAACCCCGTGGCAGTGAGAGCACTGGTCACTGCAGTGGCCTGACAGAGACAACAACTTTCTGTTCACCTCACAGTTCTGTCATCCTGCAGTAGGAAGAAGATCTGCAGAACTTTGTGTGAATCTCGTTTGCTCGCACGTTACTGAACGCTCTCCTGAGTTCTCTGTGGAAGCACACGGTACACCATCAGGAAGGAGAAGAGCGAGCTCCAGGGGTTAGGGTTTGAGCTCTGGTGGTTTTTGCATAGCAGCAAGGCAAAATACAGCAATAATGACACACATACAGAGCGAGTCACTCCCCCGCACGGCAGACGGGTATCTGTGTTATGGCATTGCGGATCACACAGTTACACATGTCCTTACACAGTATTGGCTGTTATTGACAAAACTCTACACATATCTCTGCATTTTCCTCATTAGATGCCTCAGCATACCTTTATAAATAGAAACATATTAAATTCCTGTTCAGACAAAAGTGCAAAAAAGGGGGGAATTGGTACAAATTGTTGTCTTGACAAAAGCATTAATATTATAAAGAACATTTCTGTGACTTAGTGGGAAAAAAGGATCAAAGCTTCATGTGACACTACAGGTGAGTTTAAGGTGATGTAGAAATCCTGATCTTAACAACACAACCAGTACAGGCTCAGCACTCAATAATAATAATAATAATAATAATAATAATAATAATAAAGTATTATTATATAAAGTGTTGTACTAAATACATATGAATCTTATTAAACATTTTAAATCTGTCATGGTGAAAGAATCGAATCAAACTCCTTTAGAAGCTGGACAATGCACAGAGATGGCATTCTACACACAAACATTTTCATATGGACCAAAAGGGAAAAAAAAACCTCACAGAGCGTAAATGTAACAACAAGGTCAGAATTCACAGCTAGGAGGAAGAAGTCCACTTTAAACGTGATGTTAAAATGTTACGGAAAACTCAATTAGCTTAAGCAGCAGCTCGGATTCTCCTCTCCGGTGACTCGCGGCTGCAACAATCTGTTTTGGAAAATAAAACCCTTTTCCTCATTTTGATTTTGTGCGTCTGAGTGCCTCTTAATATCATACAAGAGCTGAAGTCACTCATGAGAAAGAAGGAGGAGGGGAAAGATTTGCTATTTTTTTGATGAACCATCTACAGATCAGGGAAGACGGAAGTTTCTAGAAGCCTAAGAGCTGAAAGACACTAATAATAAATATAAAAAACAAAACAAAAAAAAATAAACAGATATGCACTCATATTTCCAACAACAAGGTGTCTATTATAATAATACTTAATTTTTTTTATAATGACATACAAATATATCTTTGAGCAATGCCAGAAGCCATGTAAGTTAGGAAAATTAATATGTAGGATAAATTATTATACAAAATTGAACACTATGCTAGTCTGCTTTCCAACTTGGATTCGAGTCCTGAACATTGTATTCTTCATTAACACTTGTGTACAGAAGAACTCCAAAATACTCAAAAACCTGAATTCACCCTCTTTAGAAAAATACAGCTTGCCAAAAAAATCATTTATAAAATATTCCCTTGGTGAAACGCTTTAATTTGTTTGTCTGTTTTTTTTCCTCCTCAGCAGCCTGTTGCGCAGTCCAGGCATGAAAGGACACTAAGTGCACTTTAGATCTGGTCAAGTCTGAAGATCCTGCCTCGCTCTTACAGCACACTGACGCATTCAAATCCAACCATTTGTCTTTAATCTTATGCTTCCCATGCTGCCATGGAAAAAAAAAAAAACTTACAGTTGATGTATGATGTACAAAAAGTCACACTGATCGAGAGGTCTGCGTCAGCGCATGTTTCCTGTGACAGGTGACCAGAATGAAACGGCAGGATAGCTGCAGTACCTAAACACAGAGGTTTGTCAGTGAACAGTCAGGGTGCTCAGGCACACACCCTCACACACAGTGCGATGGGCTCCACAGGGGCCACGGGGGTGGCGGCACTGTATGCAGGCCAAGGCAGGTTAAAGGTCACCACAGTGTGGATAAGGGGGGGGGGGGGGTTTAAAGGTCACTGCTGCGAAGCTGCTTTACTTGTTCCACCTCAGCCAGCGTCACTGATGCACCTTGGACTGCGAACACACATGAAACAACAGAAAAACTCTTTACAGCCTTGTTCAAATTACAGGTTTTTCTAACGTATAAATAAAAACAGGTGAAAAAACAGTATATTTTTATATTATTGATACATATTATAGTAGTATATTATAAATGGTGATGTATAACAACCGGCAAGTGAAACAACAAATGTAAACATTTTATGAAAAAGGAAGAAACAACAATAATAATAATAAAACTTCCTGATTTGAACACATCTTGATTTAGCTATTTTATTTCACCCTCGCTTGCAAAAATGCTTTTCCTTCCAAAAATGTTCCAGGGAATCTCCTGTACACAGCCCCCTTGTACTCTGACTGGACCAGTCTAATATCTTCTACTGAAGCTGTTCCTTTGTTGATTCGTGCTTTGAGTCATTAAGCAGAATTTTTCCTGCATCCTCACCTGTCTAATAGACGCCTGCAGGTTTGGTGCCAAAATAGATTGGTATTAGATCCCCAGCTGAAGAGAAACAGCCCTAAGCCATGATGCTGCCACCACCATACTTCACCTGGGGCACGGTGTTTACTGGGTGATAAACAGTTCTGTTTTGGAATAATTCTGTTCTACTTTGGTCTGATCAGATAACCCCAACACATTTTGGTCACATGGTTTGGCAGAAATTCTTTTGTACCCCACTCTGATCAATACCTTTCAAGAACAAGATCCTGTCCAGGCATTTTAAGCTCTTTTTTGTACCACAGCTTCAGAAAAAAAAAAGCCTCAGTTTCAAGAAACTCAGAAACAGCTGATATTTATTGGGAGCTTGTCAGAGTCACTTCACTGATGATCAAGACTTTTAAACATGAGCTCGACTCTGATTGCTTCATCCTGAGCACATGACCCGTTATAAAAGGCTGTGTGAACTAGTCTATAGAGGTTAATGTGCAGGTTTTCCCCCTAAAACATTTCTGTTAGTTTTTTCCTACATGAATGTTATTGGTTTCTATAGAGCAGTAAGTGTACATGTGGATAAACATGACTGGTTTATCTCTTTATATCACAGAAAAGCTGCAAGTGTAAAAGGCAGGAGTGTGTAGACTTTTATATCCAGAGCACACGCACCATGGAAATCACATGAAGTGCCATCATTACGGCTCAACATTTCATCAGCTGTAGATTGTAAATTAAACTCCATGTCATTGATTTTGCTTATTAATGCTATTGATCTGCGACAATACAGTAAATACAGACCGAGTCTGAACTGTTATCTGTGCTCAGAGTCATTAGTTAACTTGACTGAAGTACATGTTGCACTGTAAACTTTACCTAACAGCATCCTGAGATCCTGCTGAAGGCATCTAACTCTTACTTTATAACTTAAATAAATTGCAAGGTAAATTGTTACTTAATTACTTCATTGTTTTTGTCAAATTATGCACAGAGGTAGGTGAGTTCTATTATGGGGAAATTTAACTCTGTACATTAGATATTGTTTTCACTAAATTAGCCATCGTCATGCCACTGGAAAAATGTCAGGTTAGCAATTCGCTGTCCTTTTCGTCACACGTTTCTAACAGGTGATATTTAGCAGCATTATCTTAATCTCCATGTGCCACATAACAGCTGTGTTACTGTGTCTCATCAGTGAGCTAATGTATGAGGAAGAGGGCAAAAGACATGCTAGTTTATACCTTCCATGTCCTGTGAAAGGGGAGAGCTAGGAACTGAGCAGGAATTTACAAATGAAGAGGAAACTGGTTTAAAAAAGTACAGGACACTGTAGTCAGTGCCGGCTAAAAGGAGGAACATGAATAGACATTTCCTTTGCTAGCTAGTTACAATACTCTCAGTTAGAATGTTTTTCATTCATCATTGCTAAGACATATGCCTCAGGACACAGGACTAGGTTATGTTTATATGATCGATTATGTGTCTATAACAGCAAGGCTATCAAATAAATCTTCACAGCAGGATAACTGTGAAGCACAATATTCCAGATTTCTGTTCAACCCGAGTGTGTAAGCAGCAATCCTGTTTATGAATAAATGGATAAATATTGAATTCATTTACAGTAAAGGCTTGTGTGATCCATCTGAGCTGTTTTTCAACATGTCCTAGCTAGCTTTGTAACAAACATTAGCTAGCTGGCTTGACTTGGGTATACGCTCTAACATTAGGAGGCTAGCACACAGTGCAGCATTAAGTTGAAATATTGTAGTAGAATGTTACACTTTGGTCTGCTCAGTCCAACGACTCTATTTCCATTTCATTTCCTACTCCAAAGAGCTTCATGACATCCATATGTGTAACTAGCGAGGTGTCTGATTAATGGAGAGAAGAGAGGAGGCAAATGGTCACTAAGCCAAATGATGATGGAGCTAAGTAAGGACTAAGTAGGAAAATTATTTACATAAATGATAGACAAAATATGTTTTGTCTTTGTTAACCAACAGGGTCTTATTAGCCTGAGATTACGTGACATCCCTCTTACGGCTACTCTGAAAATGATTATTTATATTACAGCCAGAAATACTGCTCAAGCTGCAGAGTTAAAAGATGAATTCGTACCTTCGGATTCGAGAATTCACCCTAGTGCAAAGTTCTTTATTGTACATGAATGAAATATTTATCCATTCCTGTTATCATACTGTGATATTTTTTATATGGTAGCAAAGCACTATCAGACACACAATCTATAATATAAACACAAAAACAGGTTGTAGTATGGAAACTACAGTCTAATATGCTTACAACGAGCGTACCACTAAATCTCAGTGCTCACCAGTCTGGAGAGGGTGCTGTGGGACGCCTCAGCTGCCGTCGACAGCAAAGCAGTGCTGCTCTTCTGGAAGATTTCATTGTGCACCATTGTTTTGGTCACTTTGCCAGCTCGCTCAGAGCCCAAGGTTTTGCGTTTGCGTCCCTCTGTGGATCCGCAGGGCAACATGCTTTGGGACAAAACTGCCCCGTGATTGGCCTTTGGCGCCTGTGGCAGGTTTAGCTCGATGCTGGTGTATCTGTCCGTGTTGCTCAGCCCCTGACTTGCCCCAGGCTGGCTCGGTTTGGACCGCACGCCCAGGGCCGCTGTGCCGTTGCTGATGTGTGCAGGGCCTGAGAGATGGTAACCACTCCCATTCCTCTTCTCAGCAACTGCAGGTGACTTGTGCTTTTTCCACAGCACTCCTTCTGCAGAGGGTTTTAATGACTTGGCTGTTTTATTCAGCTGCACTTTGGATTCCTGGAGGCAGAAGATTCTCGTGCCATTCTGGGAGAAAGGGGTGGAGCAGGACACCGTAGAAATTGAGTCAAGCTGTGGAGTGGGGCTAGGGAGAAGGGTCATGCTCAGAGATGATGACTCAGACATGCTAGGCACGCTGTCTGCCGCTAGAGGGACTTTCCTACAACACACAACATGTGACATCATCACACAAACACCATTTATTCAGCCTGGAGTCTCAAAGCTCATGTCAAGGTTTCACTGCTTTTCTGCTAAACAAGCTCTGAAGACTGTTGTCGTCATGCTAGTTTACACAAGCACCCGGTGCATGACCGAACAGCGCTCGTTTTATACACGGCAGACTTTCAACACCTTTCCACATGGGAACAGCACAGTGAAGTAGAAAAAGATGTCTGGAAAGACAGTCCATGTGTGTTCTCTTACCTCCACATCTGAGCGTTGACATGCTTCTCCACCATGCAGTGCAGCGCAAGCCTCACCCTGTCCCAGTGTCTGTCAAACACGTAGTGACCCTGACCCATCAACCGGCTGCTGAAGGCACACCACTGACCAGAAGGAAGGACAGAGAAGGGGAAGAAACTTTATTCATAGGTGATACTGGGGGAAAACATAGACACTTCCATGTTCATCTTTTGCTAGCAACAAGCTCACCAGCTAACTCTGATGAGTGATGAATATTTTACAGTGCAAAGTCAGTGTTATAGATTTAACAGGTGATGATGGATCTAAAGCTAATACTTGTGTATACACAATGTAACCCATTAACGGTAAGAAGAGCTGCTGTGTTACTCTTCCTGCTGTAAGCGTCACTTGCTGAACTCTGAAGCTGAGGTATCCGTGAGTAGAAATTTCAAGCTGAAGGGCATTTTCTTTCTTTTTTTACTCTATGGTCAGAAATTTTGTGCTAATTCAAATGCAATGTCCGATATAAGAACCTAGATGCTGGTTTTGTCTCAGACTGACTCCTGTGGAGTACAACTTTCCAAAGCTGTATTGATCTGAATTTAACTAAGATTGTCTGAAAATGTTTGTTAAGGGTTGGGAAATTATGATCATTTATATTAGTCTACATCCCACTGCGTTGCCAGATATCTCTGTTAATTATGAAATTTCCATCAACAATAAAAGCTAGCTAACAACTTGGAAAATGAAAAAGAGGAAGATTTTGCTGATTTTTGGTTTCTCACTAGGTAACAAATACAGCATGTGGTCAAAAATGTAGTCTAGGATGTATACTTTGTAAAGACTATGGAAAAGCTTTATAATAGGGTGTGTCACATTTATTTGTGCTCTCATGATACAGTTCTACACACACTGTCTACTTTATTAAGAAACACCTGCAAAATACAGTTATCTAATCTGCCAGTCATGTGGCAGCAGCACACAGCATAAGCTCACGAAGATGCAGGTCAAGAGCTTCAGTTAATGTTCACATCAAACAAAAAAGTATGATCTCTGTGGCTTTAAATGTGGCATGGTTGTTGGTAGCAGATGGGCTGGTTTGAGGATTTCAGAGGCAAATCCAATGTCTGTAAGAACTCAGTAGGGCGCAGAGCTGACACAATGAACACTGACAATTTCACAATATCTACAATATGTACATTAACATAACACCATGTAAAAT
Source organism: Hemibagrus guttatus (assembly GCA_033459395.1). NCBI lineage: Eukaryota > Metazoa > Chordata > Actinopteri > Siluriformes > Bagridae > Hemibagrus > Hemibagrus guttatus. The sequence continues at coordinate 20,371,302 of JAUCMX010000018.1, forward strand.
ATCACATCATGTGAAATATGGTCTTCCCTAGCACCTTTTTTGTACTATTGTAGACACTCAGTACATATAGAATTTCCTTCTGGATTGATAAATTATATCGTATCTTATTTTAATCACTTATTTACCATTGTGGAGAGCAGAAAAGCATCTCAGCATTCACAACTCATCAACCCTGAAGTGGATGAACTACAACAGCAGAAGTCTACATCAGGCTTCACTCCTGACAGCCAAGAACAAGAAAGTGAGTCTATCATGAGCACAGACTCATTTAAACTGGACAGGTGAAGACTTGACCAGGTGATTATTTATTTTTTTAATTAGTCTGTGCCATGATAGCTTCAGATTTATGAGAAGTGGAACCCAATGTAGTCTTCTGCTGTTGTAGCTCATCCACCTTAATGTTTTGTGCTTTTCTGCTCAGCACGAGTGTAAAGAGTGATTATATGAGTTGTTACATCCTCCCTGGCAGCTCCGACCAATTATTTTCCTCAGATCTCGCAAGGCGTTTCCACCCACAGAACTCACTCAGAGAAGTCTCTCACTCAGTGGGTTTTGTTTTTTCACACCATTCTGTGTAAACTCTACAGACTGTTGTGTGTGGAAATCCCAGGAGATCAGCAGTTTCTAAATTACTCAAACAAGCCCATCAGGTACCAACATCTATGGCACAGTTTAAGTTACAGAGATCAGACTTTTTCTTCATTCTGATGTTAGATGTAAACATTAACTGCAGCTCTGGACCTGCGTCTGCATTGTACTGCTGTCACATGATTGGCTGGTTAGATAATTGCATGATAGTACAGATTGTAAGTGTATGTTATATAGCTGCAGCTGATTTTTTTATCAAAATTATTTACATTTGCACAAATCTATTTAAAATAGTTGCACTGAAAAGACTGAAAGTATAAATAATATAATATAATATAATATAATATAATATAAAATAAACCACTTCGGCCCATCGCTTACTCTGGACAAAGCTGTACTCCTGGCCTATTGCTTTAGCCACTACTATATAAACTACTGAAGCTCACATCAAATCAACTAACACTGGAACTCAGAGGATTTCTAGTGGCGCTCCAGCTGTTCTTACACTAATGGGTCGAGGGTGGTAAGAGGAGTAATGACATGATGTTTTCTCCCGTTCCTCAGCAAACTCAGCTTCCGCCTCATCGCTTGATTCATGAACGTCACCGCCGTATCTCTGGCAGCTGGGTATCTGATCAGTGGCAGGAGGAAGAGTTGTGGAACTGAGCACCACTGCACCCCCACCACCAGAGCCTCTGAGATATAAAAGAAGTAAATAAGTATAATAAAAAGATAAGAAATAGAAACAGAAAAAGAAGAAAACAGGAAGGCACCGGCATCAGAGTGGTGGATAAAAGAGATTAGAAATAAGAGATTTCTAATAAAAATTACACTATAAGGCCAAATGTATTTGGACACATGAACATCACACCTTATTTGCTTTTTCCCCAAACTGTTACTACAATGTCTGAAGCACACACCTGTATATAATGTGTTTTAATGCAGTAGAGTTAAAATTTCCCTTCACTGAAATTAAGAGACTCGTGTGCAGAAGTATGTGCACCCCTGAACATAACTCATAAGTGGTTCTTCTTACAATGTTAGAGGCTTATATTTGTCTTTGTACACTGTAGTGTTACAATTTCTCTTTATTGGAACTAAGATGTTCCAGCATGACAATGCCCCTGTGCACAAAGCCCCTGAGCTCCATGAAGACATGGTGTGTTAAGGAAGAACTGGAATGTCCTGCACTGACCCCTGACTCTGACTCAACCCCAATGAACACCTTTGGGATGAACTGGAACACCACCATGGAACCCCTCCTCACTCTTACAATATCAGTGTCTGATCTCACTAATGCTCTTGTAGCTGAATGATCACTAATCCCCACAGTCACGCTCCAACATCTAATGGAAAGCCTTCCCAGAAGAAGGCTTTATATAACACATGGGGAATAAATCAAAAATGGTTTGTTCAACAAGCACACGCGGGTGTGATGGTCATAAACCTTTGGCCATATAGTGTAAATAAATAACAAAATGTTTTTTATATAGTGTAGGTGAGATCTTAAAGTCCTCAGTAAGAGCATTTCTATATCTGTGACCCACATCAACATTGGTCAGAGCTGGTTTTATTTGTCTGTAGAGCTGCTGAGGGATACTGATTGAAGTGTAATGATTAATCAGTTCAGAGATAAACAATAGATACTGATGAAGTGTTAAGTTAGGATCAGCACAGTAAATGCAGGATGTAATTACAAAGCGCAACAGCAGGACGACTCTAGCACTACTTACACGTATTAAAGCCTGTTTAAAGACTTCAACATCTGTTGCATTTGATTAACCTCGGGAGTGGGAAGTCAGAACTATATCATTTTATATCTCTATTTATTTGAGCTACAAAAGTGTTACATATAGAATTAGAAAATACATTATGTCTGTATGCTGACTGATCGAAAGCTAATGCTTGTACATACAGTATCATTTGGGAAAGATTTAGGTAAGAAGTGGTTCTTTGTTTACTGTTCCTGCTGTGAGTAGCCATGTTGATTTGATGTTTAACTTGGGGTTAAGGAGACAGTGCTGATTTACTGGGTAGGAATTCTGAAGTGAGGGAGTGTTTTTCTTTGTTTTTTTTCCAGTCTGAGGTCAGAAATTACATGTTAAGTGGAATGAAGCATTAGATATAAGAAACCTAGATGCCATTTTGGCTTTAAATGGTGGACACACCTGGGATGCTCTGACCCAGTCATCTAGCCATCACAAAAGTCACTCACATACTTACTCTACACTTGTTAATTTTTCCAACACATCAACTTTATAAACTGTTCATGTGCTGCCTAATATATTCCACCTCATGGCTGGTGCCACTGAGGACCACACTGTACTGAAATGGTGCTGGATCATTGATTAAGTCTGCTTAATTAAGATGAATTAATCCAGATGAAGTACAATCAGCATATTTAGACCAAAACCTGGTTGTCTTTGCCAGGGGATTAAAACATTTGAATTGAAGCAGGAAGTCCACATTCACAAACCTAAAACATATAAAAGAGCTTAAACTGTTAAGTCCAAAATCATCTACAATCGTCTACAACCTCGTTAGACATTACAAACATAGCCTCAGTGCTGTTTTTTAAATTACATTCATCAAATAATAATTTGGGAGTGTCAATATTTTAAGAGGTGGTAATTTGCAACAACACTGCACTATTTATTTTCCTTATTTAATTAAGATCAACGTACCCCCCAAGTCTGGAGTTCAAACTGCTTACTGGAAAGTCCAGTCCATTCTCACCAGTACAGTATTTCAGTGAGTACGTCCCTAAGGTCATTTAGTTTGTACCTCTGTATGTGTGCGCTGGCCAGACGCAGCTTGAGAGTAGGAGTGGTCTTGCCGTTGTGACAGACTGAAGGAGTGCTGGAAGGAGGACTGAGGGGCTGGGTTGACTGAGCTGCCTGGCTACTCGCTGCGTCCCTCTTCTGCCCTGTATCTTTCTCCTTAGCCCGGCCCTTATGCTCAGCCAGAAGAATATCAAAGTCCTTCTTCCGACCTGGGACTGTACGACGATGAGTCAAAGAGTGGGTCTGCATACACAACAGTATCTTTAGCTAGCCCGAATTCTTGACCAAGATGATTAAAACATTGAGTATTTGACCCAAACATCTGACCAACCTTGCACGTAAGAGACCGAGTACAAGGCCGCTTGCTCTCTGGATCTAGGACTCCACAGTGTTTATTCGGATCATAGACTCGACCTAAAATAAAAGCAACAAATGTGATCACTTAAATGTTATCGGATGAAATTTGCAGAAAGGTTTCATACCTTAAAATTTAAGGTGGGAGAAAAATGATCTCCTATACACAACTCCCTGTCCACACAAAAGCCCTTAACTGATCTCTCATTAACAGATCTCTCATGAACGGATCCCTCATGAACGGATCTCTCATGAACGGATCTCTCATTAACAGATCTCTCATGAACAGATCTCTCATGAACGGATCTCTCATGAACAGATCTCTTGTTTACTGATCTCTCGTTTAACGATTGCTCATTAACAGATCTCTTGTTTACTGATATCTCGTTTAATGAGCTCTCATTAATGGAGCTCTCATTATCGGATCTCTCAAATGAATCTCTCATTAACGGATCTCTCATTAATGGATCTCTTGTTTACGGATATCTCATTTAATGATCTCTCATTAACAGATCTCTCATTAACAGATCTCTTGTTTACTGATATCTCGTTTAACGATCTCTCATTAACAGATCTCTCGTTTACTGATATCTCGTTTAACGATCTCTCATTAATCTCTCTCGTTTACTGATCTCTCGTTTAATGATCTCATTAATGGATCTCTCAATAACGGATCTCTCATTTACAGAGCTCATTAATGAATCTCTCATTAACAGATCTCTCATTAATGGATCTCTCATTAACAGATCTCTCATTTAACAGATCTCTCATTTAACAGCTCTCTCATTAACAGATCTCTCGTTTACTGATATTTCGTTTAACGATCTCTCATTATCCGATCTCTTGTTTACTGATCTCTCGTTTAATGATGTCTCATTCATGGATCTCTCGTTTACTGATCTCTCATTAACAGATTTCTCATTAACAGATCTCTCATTAACAGATCTCTCATTAACAGATCTCTTGTTTACTTATCTCTCGTTTAATGATGCCTCATTAATGGATCTCTCATTAACAGATCTCTTATTTACAGATCTCATTAATGAATCTCTCATTAATGCATCTCTCATTAATGGATCTCTCATTAACAGATCTCTCACTAACGGATCTCTCGTTTACTGATCTCTCATTTACAGATCTTTCATTTACTGATGTCTCGTTTACTGAAGTGAGCAATGAAGCCTACTCTTGGTTCTGAAGGGCAGCAGCCCATTTTCATCAAAGTTGTGTAGATCTGAGCACAACAGAGACATGAGTCACATTCATTAAACTGGAGTATGACATCAAATTGAGCAGTGACTTAAGTACAATTAAAGACTCAACTTAAGGTGAGTGGAAATCTTCCGTCCGCTAGCATCTTAGTCACATCATAAGCATACAACACCAGATTTACCGTCATACACATCTTATTTACATGAAACACTACAATATTTACAGGCGTTGTCTTTGAGGCAATAAAATGAAAACTTCAACTGCAATATGGACCGTTAGGCTCCACCCACTTAGATGTTGTGGACGTATGTAATATGTGATTCTGAGGAGAAGGGCAAAGTTAGGGTACATTTTTCATAATGTTTTCTCTGGAGCTATAAGTACAAGCAAACTTTGGTATAAAAGTTTGGATGTGTGTAAATGAATTTCTAACAATATCTAATAAGGATGAACTGAAAATACATGGATGACACTGATCAATCAGCATTAAAAAAGACATCTAACTTGACTATTCTGAGACATGGTAAGAACTGGCCCCTCGGGGGCGTTACACGTGAAGTGTGCTTGGATCTTTTGGCTATAATTTTTTATAATTACTCTACATACTGTACATATTATAGTTATTTAAGTTACTGATACTGATTTTGGTGATTTAACTGCAAATCCAGCACATTTCAAACTCATTTGACCGCATGTAAATTTGATGAATAGAGGCAGTAAGAAAGAGCAGTTGTGGGTTTATAAGGTGCATATCTAACAAGCAGCTGTGTCTGGTTAATAACACTGCATAAATCAGGCCTGGGGTGAGGCCAGGACCTGCACAAACAACATATGGAGATGAAGAGCTGTCTCATCCAACAAGTCATAAACTGGAGCCTGTCTACCAGCACGGCATTCTGCTAACTCCCAGAGCTCAGGCAGAGGCACAGAGCCGGGAGGGCTGTTTCCTACAACAAAACTTTACTAATAATGATCTATTAGCAATATAGTTTTACTCTAACTGAGTAAACTGACTTTTAGATTGTTCTATACAGATTTGTTATGAGACAATCACTAAAGAGGAACTAAATAAATGCCTATGAAACAAAAACACTATGTGCAGTAAATAATCTGATCTAACCTGAAACTCTCCTGTGACTGCTGCTCTTTGCTCCATTCAGATGCTTTCGCTCAGACGGAGACGGTGACACAGCAGGGCTCCTGTCCACTGAGGACAGTGAAGGAGATGTAGCAGGTCTTTTGTCCTGTGAGGATGGAGACGTGGTGAGCCGCTTGTCCAAGGGAGACGACTGTGACGGGCTCGGCCGCCTGTCAGTCAATAACGGGGGTGTGGTGGAGCATGGGGTTATGCTGCCCCGACCATTCACAAGCTTTTCCTGATTCCTGCAAGATGCCGGTGATGCATGGGTGGACTTTAGGGAAGAGGAGGATGGTGAAAAAGATGCAGAGGATGAAGACTGGAGAGGAAGGGACGACCCAACTGTAGATGGAGTAGAGCTGACTTTGATTTGCGCTCCCTCTGAGCGGCTGAAACAAGGCATCTTCTCCAGACTCACCACGGGTAAGGAAACACTACAGCAGAAAGGCAGTGAGAGGAAGAGATTGATATATACCAAATATAAGGAGAATGAGCAGAATTAGGGCTAGAGAAAGGTTCGGTTCACCAACCAGGCTTTTGTTCTGGCTCCTTTGGGTGGGTAGACAGCGAGGGGGGCTTTGTTGAAGCGAGAGTGTGGGTAGTCACGAGGCACACGAAATGGCAGAGGCTCGAGGTCACTCTGACTCAGAGACATCTTAGCCTTCAGAGGAACCAGAGGGGCCCGTGAACCACTTGAAGAACCGTGTCTCCTCTCTGTAGAACAGATATGTGTAGATAGAGGATACTGCATATGAATAAAAAAAAAATAAAGATGATGTCACCATAACTATGCTAGAACGATTAAGTGCTTGACTGCACAGGCAGCCTCTCAGTTACCTTATGGAACAAAAAATGAGAAATATAACTGATGTTCATAATAATAAAGATGATGATGCTTTATACTCCATACCAAAGTTTCTGTAAAAACTCTGACATGTCAGCATGTCCTGTTCTTTTGCTATATTTTCTATTCAGACTAATTTCGTGTGTGTTTCCTTGGAAAACAATACAATTTTTGAGTGATCCCAAACTTGTGAGCGGTAGTGTATGTGGTAGAAAGAGAGATGAGAGAACATGGAAATGTGCAGCTAACAAATCTGCAGCAATGATGTGATGTACTCATGTCAACATAGACTAGAATTTCAAAGAAATGTTTTCAACACCTTGTCATCCACACCATGTAGAATTGAGGCTAGAAAAAAGGGATCCAGTGCCCAGTCAGTGTTTGCTAATATCAGCAAATGAATTGATGTTGCATTCAAAGAGACAGAAACAGAGTACCCTTGAGGAGTGGTACAGCTCCACTTACGGTTCTTGCTGTGCATGGCTTTGAAGGCGTTGGGGTGGGGGTGGCTATCCTCTCTACTCACTGTACAACTGTTCCCCAAGTACCTATGAGCACAAAGTTATAAAAATTAGTTAAACACACAGTCAACACGTACACCCACAAACAGCATAATGGCTAAAGGTTTCTCATTAAAAATCATTAAAATGTTAGCTGTTGGATTATATTATTTATAATACACACTGTAAGAGAGACAATAATTCTGCATTCAACTAAAGCTTGTAACTTGGGACTCCGACTAGGACAAAAACTCAAAATTCCTGCTCGCAAACTCAGAATGGTCTGCCCAAGTGACATCAAATCAACATGGCTGATCACAGAACGAACGTTAAACAAAATGGCACATTGTACCTGTAAATGAGGTGGAGTGTATATGCATGTATTTACTTTAGCTCAATCAACACAGACATATTTGTTTGTTAAATCTCTGACTATACAGTTTACTGTTTATGGAGGAAAACTCATCACATACATCACTCATCAGTTATCTGGCTAGCTTGTCGCTAACAAAAGATAAACATGCAGGTGTCCATGATTTTTCCTACTTTGCAGCTTTCAATGCACAGACTGAAAACTATGTAATTCCAGTCTCCCATCTCTGTTATAAGTTAAATGCATCATGAATATGGACTAATAAAGCCAGTTGAGGGAGGGCTGAATGGATGGATAGACTGATATTTTGATAGACAGACAGACTGTATCCCTATAAACAAAAATGATTCCCATCAGGAGAATTTGACCCCTAACCAGCAACATTCATCAGTGGCAGTGGTACTAGAAGGTAAGCTGTGGAACCAGCAGATAACGCTGATTCTCACCTGTCTCATTATGGCCAGTCTATAATTTGTGTCTATTTGTTTTTGAGCAGCAGCTGTGCTTCAAAGCCCTCACACAGACTGAGAGCTGCCAGGCACTCCAAAAGCCCACCAGATCTCCAGCTGTGCCCACCATGGATAATCCTGGTCCTGGATCCTGGCATCTCATCTTCTGAGCTTCCGGCTTCTGAATAGGAATAGCCAGAATGCCACTCCTCCCTTTGCTAATGGAGGAAGCCCAACTTGCCACTGAGTAGCTGCTCGCATGAATGTGGTCAGAGTATTCCAGCATAAAGTGGGCGGTTCTGCAGGACAGTGGCCAGACATCTGAAGAGTATTACCAATGCTTCTGGCCACTATTACTCCCTGAGGTTTGCCAAGCCCTTTACTTATTCGCAGCAGCTGAAGGACTCCTACCGTCTGTAGTTGATAGCAGAAGCGTGGGATGCAAACATCAAGTTCGTGGTACTGAAGCAAATAGTCAGACTCCTGACAAGAACTGCAGAGTGGGTCCAGAACCACTAACCTCCTCCCCGATATTGGCTTCCCTGGTCTCCTCCCTGTTTTACCCTCCACTCAACACAACCCTTTCCTTCAGCTCTGTTGTCTCACCAACTCCTTCTCTCTATACACAGGTAGAACCTTCCACACCCAACAGGACTGCCACAAACCAGGTTTTCAGGCATGGTCAGAAAGCCTAGCATTTACAGGACCAATGTTCCTTCATGGAAGCTGGAAGATTGACCCAGATCCCTGACAAGCTGAAGGCCTGCTTGATTGAGCAGGAACGTACCGGGTGTTAGTGAGTAAACAAAGGAGTACACATCAAGCCTTGGTGAACTCAAGGTGTAACCAGAACAATGTCCATCAAAGCCCAGTTCAAAGCAGGGTATTGGAAAATGCATGAATGGTGAAGGTGAGGTGTGTGCACTAGAATGTCCACGTAAACCACATTGAGGACTAAACTTACCTGCAAATTGGCAAGTATTGTTTGTGGTCACATGGCAAGTCAGTAAAGTCATCTATGAGGTGAGGCAAAAGGATAGAGGTCATACACTCCAAATAGACCACCTCAATCTCCTGAAATGTTGGATAGATGGGTCCTGTGGTTCCAGAGAGGGATGAGCTGGGACCAGTGCTAAATCTAAAAAGTGAAGCCCAATTCACCATGGGCTGCTGTGGAAAACCACCTCTTCCTGTCCCAGAAATCACCGGTTGCCAGGTTACAAGAGGAATATGGTCATACAGACCTCATAGAGCACCACAGTGTTACTGGCTATGGGTAATCGGAAACTTAAAGCTATGCTCAACATGGGAGTAATCAAGGAGCAACACATTGACTGGAGCATCCTGGTGGTGCTGAAGACAAAGCACTCTCTAAATGTGACACGTATCTGATGCCACACATTGATGAACTGCTTGATCAGTTATTCCAGCTCACTTTATTTGACAATAGACTTAACTAAGCGGTACTGCCAGATTCTGTTGACTATCTGAAGAAAAAATGGCCTTTTCCAATCAGTTTGTGTTACGCCAATTTATAACCCTTCCATTTCGGTTGTTTGGGGCACCAGAGATGTTTCAACACATCATGAACAGAATACTCCACCCTCACAATGCATAGGCCACTGCTTTTTTAGTACAATCATTTATAGTAATGACCGGCAGTGGCATTTACAACATCTGATTGTCTTCCTGAGATCCCAAACCCACAGAAGTGTGTGACAAGTTGGGTGGAAATACGGTGTCTGGGCTTCCACTTAGGCAATGGTCATGAGCGACTGCGGCCTCCTCGAGACCCAAGACTAATAAGGGAGTGAGGCTGGCTATTATGGGAAGTTTGTACCTAATTTTTCAGGTATCACCAGCATACTCACTAAGCTAACTACAAAGTGAGCAGCAGATCCAGTCTGGTGGACAGAACTGTGCAAGTGGGCTTTCCACCAGGTAAAAGCAGTTTTGCGTGGGTGCACACTCTTGATTTTTCTCTCGCTTCTGTTCTGCAAACTGACATGTAGGATAGAGGACTGGGGACTGTTTGTGTGCCAGGTACTGTACAGCACAATCCAGGAGGACTGTCTGATCATCAAGTGCACAGTGCTCAGTCTCCTATACTACTTAATGAGGCACCACTTTTCCCCCCTGTTCTGAGCACACTCTGCTCCAATGGCTCCACCACACATGCTGATTCTCACCTGTGTCTTATTACTTGCTCCGTATCTGGCTAGCGAGAGAGAGACACAGAGAGAGAGAGAGAGAGAGAGAGAGAGAGAGAGAGAGAGAGAAAGTGTGATACCACTTGGCAGAGCTTATGAGACACACACACACTTACTCCAAGGAGCATTAACTTGACTGAGAGCTGCGAGTCTGAGTAAGTCTGAATGAGAATGTAAATGGTGTACACTCTCATTCACTCACGCAATCACACACTACGGACAATTTAGAGATGCCAATCAACCTACAATGCATGTCTTTGGACTGGGGGAGGAAACCGGAGTACCCGGAGGAAACCCCTGAGGCACGGGGAGAACATGCAAACTCTACACACACATGGCGGAGGCAGGAATCAAACCCCCAACCCTGGAGGTGTGAGGCAAACGTTCTAACCACCAAGCCACCGTGCCCCCCTCGTTATAATTATTTATTGACAAAACCAACATTCTGTTCTGCTGTATTATTATTATTATTATTATTATTATTATTATTATTATTATTATTGAAACAGAAATAAATTCTAAACTCGATTCTCAGAGCTTTTAATCTTCCTACACCAATCTCAACAGACATCCTTAGCCTGTTCTGACTTTAGACTCAGACTCCTGAACCGCTTAAGCTACAGTCATTCAATTCAGACTGTTCTATTCAAGCAGCATTTTAACTGATTGGACTTTTTTCCCGTTGAGGATGAACAAACATCGCCAAAACTCCCAGAGACTCACACTGCTGAAATGTTCAGAGCCTGGATCGTGATGTTCATGATTCAAACTGTCAAAATTCCCACACCCGTGTGTGCAAGACCCCTCTCCCTGTCAGTGTAGCTGTAACAAATACTCTCACTTCTTCTATCTCTCTATCCAAGAATCCATTTAACTGACTGGCTTTAGATATTCAGTTAGCTAAATCACATTTAGCTACCAAAAGTAACACACTTTAAGCACCAAACTATCTACAACTCTGTACTAAGCTCTGTTCATTTTTTCATTTGATGATTTTTAATATTAAATCACTGACCTCACATTGACCAGTGTATACACTGATCAGCTATAACATTGTGAGCAGTGAGAGGTGAAGTGAATAAGACTGATGATCTCCTCATCATGGCACCTGTTAGTGGGTGGGATATATTAGGCAGCAAGTGAACATTATCTCCTCAAATGTGATGTTTTAGAAGCAGGAAAAATGGGCAAGCGTAAGTATCTGAGCGAGTTTGACAAGGGCCAAACTGTGATGGCTAGACCACTGGATCAGAGCATCTCCAAAACTGCAGCTCTTGTGAGGTGTTCCCGGTCTGCAGTGGTCAGTATCTATCAAAAGGGGTCCAAGGAAGGAACAGTGGTGAACCGGCGACAGGGTCATGGGCGACCAAGGCTCAATGATGCACGTGGCTGGCCTGTGTGATCCGATCCAACAGACGAGCTACTGTTGCTCAGATTGCTGAAGTTGTTAATGCTGGTTCTGATAGAAAGGTTTCAGAATACACAGTGCATGACAGGTCAGGGGTGTTTTGTCAGCAAAAGGGGACCAACACAATATTAGGCAGGTGGTCATAATGTTGATCAGTGTATATCTATTTAAAACTGAAGATCTTTGAGTTTAGTAGAAAGAAAACCCCATCTATGTCTGAGGAATCAGCCACAAGAGGAGTCACATATAATCCCTAATAGATGGGCCGGCCCTGATTACTACTAAAACACAGCACAGTAAAACGAACCTATTTATTTGCAAAACAGATAATAGCAGCTCTCACTGCATCCTGGCAGCTGTCAGAATGCTGCCAAACCCAGACATTATTCTTTTTTTTTGGACAGTGTGCCTCAGCCAAGAAGTCTTGTGCCATGTGTAATGGCTGTGCTGTTTGTATTCTTGAAGAGAAAGAGACAGGCCTTGGGGAAGCCTCATTCAATAGCGAGCAGCTGAACAGAGACAAACACTCGAGTACCAGCCCAAGGGCAGTGCTGTGACGTCTGACCTGTATTGTAATTAGTGAGTGGCACTCGGGTAAGGAATATGATTCTAGTTTATGAACAATTAAAATGTCTCGTAATACTACACACAGTGGTGCTGAAAATAGTTAGACATGGCTTCCAGAGTATATAACACATATTAAAACAACTGAAAATGAGGCATTTAAGCAATTAAAAAAAAAAAAAAGAAAACACAAACCATTTTTGAAAATGTTAAATAAAAATGTAAAATGCAACTCAACATACTATATTCAGTATTTAAAGATACTAGCCATGTGCCTGCCACCTTCCCCTTTTTTACACTGAAGAACAGAACCTCCAGGATTTCAGAGATTTTTTGGGATTGTTGTCAAAAACGCTTGAAAACTACATGGAAAAAACTACAGGATTCTCCTTTGAAACTCACACATGTAAAGACTTTCTGTGAGATGTACTCATGTACACATGAATGAAAGAGTGCTTTTGGTTGAATGTGTGTTGTGATGATGTCAGATGACACATCTTGGTCTAAATCCATGTAAAAATCTCCAAGAATTTAGAAACATTACAAGATCTTCAGAATATCACAGGACCACAGTCTGTAGGATTTTCTGCAATCTCTAAATCCTGGATCCATCCATCTGTCCAAGAATTCATTCATCCATCCATGCATACAATTATCTATCCAACCATCCATGTATTCATCCATCTATCCAATTATCCACCCACCCATCCATCCATCTATCTATCCATCCAAGTATACATCCATCCATCTATCCAAGTATGCAATTATCTATTCATTCATCAATCCATCTATCTATCCAATTATCCATCCATCCATCCATCTAAGTATCCATTCAACTATACAGGTATACAATTATCTATCCATCCATCCATCCAAGTATCATCTATCCATCCATCCATCCATCTATCCAGGTATACAATTATCTATTCATCCATCCATCCAAGTATTCATCCATCTATCCATCCATCCATCCATCTATCTATCCAGGTATACAATTATCTATCCATCCATCCATCCATCCATCCATCCATCCATCCAAGTATTCATCCATCCATCCATCCATCCATCCAAGTATTTCCATCCATCCATCCATCCATCCATCTATCCAGGTATACAATTATCTATCCATCCATCCATCCATCCATCCAAGTATTCATCCATCTATCCATCCATCCATCTATCCAATTATCCATCCATCCATGTATCATCAAGTAACCAAGTATCCATCTAACAAAGTATTCATCCATCTATCTATCCATCCAAGTATACATCCATCCATCTATCCAGGTATGCAATTATCCATCCATCCATCTAAGTATCCATTCAACTATACAGGTATACAATTATCTATCCATCCATCCATCCATCCATCCATCCATCCAAAGTATCATCTATCCATCCATCCATCCATCCATCCATCTATCCAGGTATACAATTATCTATCCATCCATCCATCCATCCAAGTATTCATCCATCCATCCATCCATCCATCCAAGTATCATCCATCCATCCAAGTATTCATCCATCTATCCAATTATCCATCCATCCCTCCAAGTATCCATTCATCCATCCATCTAGCCAGGTATACAATTATCTAAATAGCCATTCATCCATCCAATTATCCATCTATCTATCCAATTATCCATCCATCCATGTATCATCAAGTAACCAAGTATCCATCCATCAAAGTATTCATCCATCTATCTATCCATCCATCCATCCAAGTAACCAAGTATCCATCCATCTAAGTATCCATGCTTGATTGTTTTCAGTGTTGAGAATTATTCAGATCTTGCTGGGAAGTGTACTTTGTCTGAAATGGTCATTAGGTCTGAGGTGTCTCTATTATTCGTTTTCTATGAGTTTATGTGTCCTTGTTAAGCTACAGCAAATTTCTTCAATAGAGAAATCAGTTCAGTTGTTCAGTTACCAAAATAGTCAATAATCATGATCATGTCGTGAAAATCATGATGTCCTGATCTTTTTCCTGAATTGCTCTGCTCAGGTGAGTGTACTCAGTACTCAGCAGGTGTGTAAATAGCTCTGTAGGTGTCTGAAACAGCTGGAGCTGCACTGGATCAAAGTCCACCTTCTTCACAGATATGATGTTCTTCTGCCGACAGCCACGCGAGTAAAATGTCAGACATATCATGGCCTGGTGTGAAGGCTTTTTTTTGTTTGTGTTCACATACTAATAATAAGAATTAACCCAAGTGCCCTAAAAACCCACTTTAGTGTATTTTACCAGTAGACCTTTTTCACAAGCAAACTGCACTGTGCATGCTTACTGACTAATGCTTTCTTTTTATTTTATAAAGATAATGATTTCTTTGTGTAGGAAGTGTTTTTGTGCGAGAGAATGAGGAGAAATAAAAATGTATTTGCTCCAAAAATGCATCACAGGATAAACTACAGATCTTTATATCATGCAGCATAACGTGCACTTACAGGTGCATTAAGTAAGAATAGTTTTTTTTAGGTGAATAAGGTGGGTTCCATTGTTAAAAGATTTTTTTACTCCTTGATTTTTTTTAATAATTCCAAACTCTAGAAGCAAATTTGATAAGGTTTGAAAAAGCACAAACTGTTATCATGAACTAGTTTTTGACATTTGTCAGAAATGTGTATGTGTGTGTGTGTGATTCCGTTGGTTAGCATTAGCGTTCATGTAGCCAGACAGGCCACAGAAACCAGAAACACATCAACGGCACCACATATGCTCATAAAAGTCTCTCCTTCTCTCTGTCTCTCTCTCTCACACACACTCATGCACACACACACACACACACACACACACACACATACCGATCAGCTGCCTGTTTACATCCGGTCGCCAAAATGCAGGAAGACAACCGCCAGCTAGGCCTAGCCCTGGCCTGGTACACACACCATGCAGACACACACACACACACACACACACACACACACACACACACACACACACACGCATGCATGCACACGCACACAGTGTCACGTTTTAATTAAAAACTTTAAAAAGACACTGCACTGAAAATGAAACCACACCAAGAAAAAGCCTTACACACACACAGACACAGACCACACACATAAGCAGCATCTCCTCCGTCAGCAGCCGACAAGAACAAAACAGACAGCGGGAGAAGCAAAGAGCGGGAAAAGAAAAATGGATGAGCGTGTCTTACAGCCTGCAGATCTTGCTCTCTCTCGCACTCTCCTGTCTGTAAGCTGCAGGTTTGGAGCTGAGTAGCCGGGAGTCACTGACCCCTGTGCTGTGCCCTGACAGCCTGGCATCTGCATTGTGCCTCAGTGTCTCAGCCTGGCTACTGGGGAGGAGCTGAAGTGCTGACACACACACACACAGCCTTTCCACAACTGCCCCTCCTCGCTGCAGTAACAGCCAGCAGGGGGCTCAAGCTGAACGGCACGCTGTCGAAAGTTTCCATGTGTGTCACCATCTACTGCACACACAGCTTCACTCTGCCAGTGGGCATGGCACCAGAGCAGCCAATGGGAGCCAAGCAGAGCAAAAACGAAAGTAAACAACAATCTGCTGACAGAGGAGAAACACTGTCATGCTCTCACACACTCTCATTCTCTCTCACACTCGCCCATACTCTCTCGCACACACTCACACATGCTCTTTCACACACTCTCATTCTCTGACGATCTGTCAAACTACCTCACACTCTCTCATACACTCTCACACACGCTCTCTAACACACTCTCATTCTCTCACGATCTGTCACACTCCCTCACACACACATGCTCTTTCACACTTTCACACACTCTCTCACACACTCTCTTTCTCACGATCTCACACACTCCCTCACACACTCTTATGCTCTTACACGCTCTCTCACACATACTCTCATGTTCTTACACACACTCTCTCTTTCTCAAAGCCACAAAACAAGCTCCAATCATCCAGCACCTGAGAAATCCCCAAATCTAATGAACACATAAATGAAATATATTCCAGTCAATCACTTACGAGCTACAAACCTCACTCAGATGCTGGCTTCTCTTGAGAATAAACACAGATTTCCTCTGAAGGTCTTCATCAGTCCTGCCTTGTTCCACTGAGCAGGTAGCGCAGCACACACTGCTGTTAAATTCCAGCACTAACATCAATCAACACGACACCACTGCCTTCACAAAACAACTGGAAAAAACTAGACAACCAAAACAAAAATGCTTCAAATCAGTTCCTCCAGCATTCTGTGATCGCAGACATGAACTCAAAATCGAGCAAACTCTACAGATTTTCCACAGGCTTGAGCCGAGACCGGCTGTGTGACATCACAACACGCATTCACCCAAATCATTACATGTGTCATCGGCTTGCAGAGATAAACTGCTGCCTCCACAGACACTGGCTTACCGTAATGGTTTGGGAAGCCCACGAGTTCAACAACTGGCTCGCAAACATTGCATTCGGTGCGAGAGACATGCTCACAGGTTGAGATCAGACTATACACGTGCATATCTGTAGGAGAGAAAGGAAAATCATCAGTTCGACATGATAAAAGTAAAAGGGTCGCTTCATCTTCGATCTGGAAATGAAGCCAGATTTCTGATTCATATTAGAAGACGCAATCTTTATAATTAATCTGCTCTTTTACAGAGCGATATCTGTTTTATCCGTACGCATGAATCAGCTATAACACATTCAGCATAGTGGAGTTTATTCCATTTAGTAAAATGTGGCAGTCAGTTAAGGAAATATTATCATCTGTAGTTTAATACTGAGGATCAATAACACTATTGTTATTAGGCAATAATAGTTATTAGTAGTAATGGCACTGAATGTGTGTACTGGAGGCATAAAGAAAGAGACCAAAACAAATATCTGCCCTGCTGCACCCTCCCAGTGCTAACATCATTGAAAAATACACACTGTTGATGATTTAGGCTGCGTCTCAATCTGTTCCCTAGTTCAGGAGTCAGGGCACTGATCATGGAGTTGGCCATTTTATGGGTGCTCTCTCTCTCTCTATCACAAAATCCTCTCTCTTTAAAAAAAATCCCACAATGCACAGCAAAAAAAAAGGATGCTCACTGTGATCTCTTACTGGAAATGATAATCATAATTTAGATCTACAAAATTAAGTAGCATTTTGATTTGTTTTTTTTTGTTTGTTTGTTTTTTTCAAAAATCCACTAGGTAAAAATGTTACAAGGATATGTTACAGAAGTATTAATTTTCATTGAAAAAATATTTAGGAAAATGTCACAAAGATCGCTCATGTTTCTTGTCGTGATGCACGAAGTCATGCTGCCGGAAATTGAGACATCTGTGTTCCAATGCAGAGTGAACTAGGGAGCTGATTGAGAAACACCCACACTCTTAGAAAAAAAAATTGTATTTATAGAGGCATGAAAGAAACTGCCTCGGATTCTGCCAAGGCAAATAAGAGTAGTGTAGAATCCTGCATGGGCCGCTTGCCTAATGAGCCCCGGTGCCAGAACCCAATCTTAGAAAACCCTTCTCGAGTGAGATTTGGACAGACTTTCTGTTCCCCAGCTGCTGAATGAAGCTGAAATGAAGTTGCCATGTCATGACCAGGTCTGTCCAGACTACTGGGATTATTACACACCGCTTACAGCTCCAGCAGACAAACATAAACATCTCTTATATAAAATAATCATCCAGGCAACTCCAGACCAGGTCTTGCTTTTTTTTTTTTTTTATTAAGTGTGGAGTCAGTACAATCATCCTGCTGTTGATCGAATCAATAGGATTTTATTGTAAGAGTGAAATCATTTATTCAAGAATGATTGAAAACGTCTTGAGAAACCTTGTGCTATTCTTCAGTCTGCCGGACGATTTACAGTGTAAACTGCTTGTTTTTTGTGAACGTTTCCGCTCACTCAGTTATTTCAAAATTACAAAAATGTCATTCAAACCTTTTTATTTTTAATGCACATAACAAACAAACCATTTCATTTCATCAGCACTCAGGAGGCTCAGGAGTGGTCAGATACAATGCAAATAAATGTCGCCTACCAAAAGGCCAGGTGACTTAAACAGGAAGGAAAAACAAGGGAATGGCAAAGTTTGCATAAATGTAAGCAATCCCTACACGCCTGTGTTCCTGTTCCGTTACTGGAGCAGGTAATGTTGAGAAACGTTGACATGTTGACAAAGACATTAAAAATGGTGGACTGCAAGCAGGCGAGGCATCAGGCTACAGCGGAGCAAGCTCGTGATGTGAGGTGGAGATATCTTACATTATCACAATCATTTATTACCAAAAATATCATGAAAATAAATAATATATTAAATATAGTGCTTTCTTTACGTTTCACAATACACTGTACATCACAGTTCAAACACTGTGTGCCTGAATGAATTTGTCATGCCACAGCAAGTGTGTGCTGCACTGACAGCATGAAATATTAAACAGAAATCGCAATACATCATTAATAAAATATTAAGTAACATATTGCTACTGTATACTGTGATTAAAAACGTAAACAATATATTGTTTAGTTCTTTCTAAAAAAATTTTTTATCAACATGGTTTAACCATCTCAGGACTCTTCCACATGCCTATGATGTAAGATATTCATCATCTTCATAATGATAATAATAATAATAATAATAATCACTGAACAATAATAAATATGGAATCACTCATCACTACTGTTCCTAACCCCCAATCACTCATCACTACTGTTCCCAAGACCCAATCACTCATCACTACTGTTCCCAAGACCCAATCACTCATCACTACTGTTCCTAATGCCCAATCACTCATCACTACTGTTCCCAAGGCCCAATCACTCATCACTACTGTTCCCAAGACCCAATCACTCATCACTACTGTTCCCAAGACCCAATCACTCATCACTACTGTTCCCAAGACCCAATCACTCATCACTACTGTTCCCAAGGCCCAATCACTCATCACTACTGTTCCCAAGACCCAATCACTCATCACTACTGTTCCCAAGGCCCAATCACTCATCACTACTGTTCCCAAGACCCAATCACTCATCACTACTGTTCCTAATGCCCAATCACTCATCACTACTGTTCCCAAGACCCAATCACTCATCACTACTGTTCCCAAGGCCCAATCACTCATCACTACTGTTCCCAAGACCCAATCACTCATCACTACTGTTCCTAACGCCCAATCACTCATCACTACTGTTCCCAAGACCCAATCACTCATCACTACTGTTCCTAATGCCCAATCACTTATCACTACTGTTCCCAAGGCCCACTCACTGACCACTCCTGTTCCCATCACCCACTCACTGATCACTACTGTTCCCAAGGCCCAATCACTCATCAGTACTGTTCCCAAGACCCAATCACTCATCACTACTGTTCCCAAGGCCCAATCACTCATCACTACTGTTCCCAAGGCCCAATCACTCATCAGTACTGTTCCCAAGGCCCAATCACTCATCACAACTGTTCCAAAGACCCAATCACTCATCACAAATGTTCCCAAGGCCCAATCACTCATCAGTACTGTTCCCAAGGCCCAATCACTCATCACTACTGTTCCTAACGCCCAATCACTCATCACTACTGTTCCCAAGACCCAATCACTCATCACTACTGTTCCCAAGGCCCAATCACTCATCACTACTGTTCCCAAGGCCCAATCACTCATCACAAATGTTCCCAAGGCCCAATCACTCATCAGTACTGTTCCCAAGGCCCAATCACTCATCACTACTGTTCCTAACGCCCAATCACTCATCACTACTGTTCCCAAGACCCAATCACTCATCACTACTGTTCCCAAGGCCCAATCACTCATCACTACTGTTCCCAAGGCCCAATCACTCATCACTACTGTTCCCAAGGCCCAATCACTCATCACAAATGTTCCCAAGGCCCAATCACTCATCACAACTGTTCCAAAGACCCAATCACTCATCACAAATGTTCCCAAGGCCCAATCACTCATCAGTACTGTTCCCAAGGCCCAATCACTCATCACTACTGTTCCTAATGCCCAATCACTCATCACTACTGTTCCCAAGGCCCAATCACTCATCGGTACTGTTCCCAAGGCCCAATCACTCATCACAACTGTTCCCAAGGCCCAATCACTCATCACAACTGTTCCAAAGACCCAATCACTCATCACAAATGTTCCCAAGGCCCAATCACTCATCACTACTGTTCCCAAGGCCCCATCCCTCATCACTACTGTTCCAAAGACCCAATCACTCATCACAAATGTTCCCAAGGCCCAATCACTCATCACTACTGTTCCTAATGCCCAATCACTCATCAGTACTGTTCCCAAGACCCAATCACTCATCACTACTGTTCCTAATGCCCACTCACTCATCACTACTGTTCCCAAGACCCAATCACTCATCACTACTGTTCCCAAGGCCCAATCACTCATCAGTACTGTTCCCAAGACCCAATCACTCATCAGTACTGTTCCCAAGACCCAATCACTCATCACTACTGTTCCCAAGACCCAATCACTCATCACAACTGTTCCTAATGCCCAATCACTCATCACTACTGTTCCCAAGGCCCAATCACTCATCACTACTGTTCCCAAGGCCCAATCACTCATCACTACTGTTCCCAAGACCCAATCACTCATCACTACTGTTCCCAAGACCCAATCACTCATCACTACTGTTCCCAAGACCCAATCACTCATCACTACTGTTCCCAAGGCCCAATCACTCATCACTACTGTTCCCAAGACCCAATCACTCATCACTACTGTTCCCAAGACCCAATCACTCATCACTACTGTTCCTAATGCCCAATCACTCATCACTACTGTTCCCAAGACCCAATCACTCATCACTACTGTTCCCAAGGCCCAATCACTCATCACTACTGTTCCCAAGACCCAATCACTCATCACTACTGTTCCTAACGCCCAATCACTCATCACTACTGTTCCCAAGACCCAATCACTCATCACTACTGTTCCTAATGCCCAATCACTTATCACTACTGTTCCCAAGGCCCACTCACTGACCACTCTGTTCCCATCACCCACTCACTGATCACTACTGTTCCCAAGGCCCAATCACTCATCACAACTGTTCCTAATGCCCAATCACTCATCATACTGTTCCCAAGCCCAATCACTCATCATACTGTTCCCAAGCCCAATCACTCATCACTACTGTTCCCAAGGCCCAATCACTCATCAGTACTGTTCCCAAGCCCAATCACTCATCACAACTGTTCCAAAGCCCAATCACTCATCAATGTTCCCAAGGCCCAATCACTCATCAGTACTGTTCCCAAGGCCCAATCACTCATCACAACTGTTCCAAGCCCAATCACTCATCACATGTTCCCAAGGCCCAATCACTCATCATACTGTTCCCAAGGCCCAATCACTCATCACTACTGTTCCCAAGGCCCAATCACTCATCACAAATGTTCCCAAGGCCCAATCACTCATCAGTACTGTTCCCAAGGCCCAATCACTCATCACTACTGTTCCTAACGCCCAATCACTCATCAGTACTGTTCCCAAGGCCCAATCACTCATCACTACTGTTCCCAAGGCCCAATCACTCATCACTACTGTTCCCAAGCCCAATCACTCATCACTACTGTTCCCAAGACCCAATCACTCATCACTACTGTTCCCAAGGCCCAATCACTCATCACTACTGTTCCCAAGGCCCAATCACTCATCACTACTGTTCCCAAGACCCAATCACTCATCACTACTGTTCCCAAGACCCAATCACTCATCACTACTGTTCCCAAGGCCCAATCACTCATCACTACTGTTCCCAAGGCCCAATCACTCATCACTACTGTTCCCAAGGCCCAATCACTCATCACTACTGTTCCCAAGACCCAATCACTCATCACTACTGTTCCCAAGACCCAATCACTCATCACTACTGTTCCTAATGCCCAATCACTCATCACTACTGTTCCCAAGACCCAATCACTCATCACTACTGTTCCCAAGGCCCAATCACTCATCACTACTGTTCCCAAGACCCAATCACTCATCACTACTGTTCCTAACGCCCAATCACTCATCACTACTGTTCCCAAGACCCAATCACTCATCACTACTGTTCCTAATGCCCAATCACTTATCACTACTGTTCCCAAGGCCCACTCACTGACCACTACTGTTCCCAAGGCCCCATCCCTCATCACTACTGTTCCAAAGACCCAATCACTCATCACAAATGTTCCCAAGGCCCAATCACTCATCACTACTGTTCCTAATGCCCAATCACTCATCAGTACTGTTCCCAAGACCCAATCACTCATCACTACTGTTCCTAATGCCCAATCACTCATCACTACTGTTCCCAAGACCCAATCACTCATCACTACTGTTCCCAAGGCCCAATCACTCATCAGTACTGTTCCCAAGACCCAATCACTCATCAGTACTGTTCCCAAGACCCAATCACTCATCACTACTGTTCCCAAGACCCAATCACTCATCACTACTGTTCCTAATGCTCAATCACTCATCAGTACTGTTGCAAAGACCCAATCACTCATCACAAATGTTCCCAAGGCCCAATCACTCATCACTAATCACTACTGTTCCCAAGGCCCCAATTACTCATCACAACTGTTCCCAAGGCCCCAATTACTCATCACAACTGTTCCCAAGGCCCAATCACTCATCACTACTGTTCCTAATGCCCAATCACTCATCACTACTGTTCCCAAGGCCCAATCACTCATCACAAATGTTCCCAAGGCCCAATCACTCATCACTACTGTTCCCAAGGCCCAATCCCTCATCACTACTGTTCCAAAGACCCAATCACTCATCACAAATGTTCCCAAGGCCCAATCACTCATCACTACTGTTCCTAATGCCCAATCACTCATCACTACTGTTCCCAAGACCCAATCACTCATCACTACTGTTCCTAATGCCCAATCACTCATCACTACTGTTCCCAAGGCCCAATGACTCATCACTACTGTTCCCAAGGCCCAATGACTCATCAGTACTGTTCCCAAGACCCAATCACTCATCAGTACTGTTCCCAAGACCCAATTACTCATCACTACTGTTCCCAAGACCCAATCACTCATCACTACTGTTCCTAATGCTCAATCACTCATCAGTACTGTTGCAAAGACCCAATCACTCATCACAAATGTTCCCAAGGCCCAATCACTCATCACTAATCACTACTGTTCCCAAGGCCCCAATTACTCATCACAACTGTTCCCAAGGCCCCAATTACTCATCACAACTGTTCCCAAGGCCCAATCACTCATCACTACTGTTCCTAATGCCCAATCACTCATCACTACTGTTCCCAAGGCCCAATCACTCATCACTACTGTTCCCAAGGCCCAATCACTCATCACTACTGTTCCCAAGGCCCAATCCCTCATCACTACTGTTCCAAAGACCCAATCACTCATCACAAATGTTCCCAAGGCCCAATCACTCATCACTACTGTTCCTAATGCCCAATCACTCATCACTACTGTTCCCAAGACCCAATCACTCATCACTACTGTTCCTAATGCCCAATCACTCATCACTACTGTTCCCAAGGCCCAATGACTCATCACTACTGTTCCCAAGGCCCAATGACTCATCAGTACTGTTCCCAAGACCCAATCACTCATCAGTACTGTTCCCAAGACCCAATTACTCATCACTACTGTTCCCAAGACCCAATCACTCATCACTACTGTTCCTAATGCTCAATCACTCATCAGTACTGTTGCAAAGACCCAATCACTCATCACAAATGTTCCCAAGGCCCAATCACTCATCACTAATCACTACTGTTCCCAAGGCCCCAATTACTCATCACAACTGTTCCCAAGGCCCCAATTACTCATCACAACTGTTCCCAAGGCCCAATCACTCATCACTACTGTTCCTAATGCCCAATCACTCATCACTACTGTTCCCAAGGCCCAATCACTCATCACTACTGCTCTCGACAATAATTGAAGTTGTGTACTTCATGACTCCTCACTGCTTGCTCTGCTGACCACTGAACACAGCTGGTCACACTGATCACCAGAGTTCACAGCAGCAGAGTTGATTTCAGTAACACAGGAGAGAGAAACGCCCACCTCTCAATAATATTCTTTTACAGACTTTAACATCTTTCTGCTATTCCAAGCGTTGGACATAAAGAAAATAAAACGCGTAGATATATATTTGTTGGACTGAGAAAGATCAAGCACGCGCAACTTCATCTAACAGTAGCTAGGTGGCTGTCTCGATCAGGCGAAACGGCGCGCGCACACACACACACACACACACACACACAGGCCAAACTTGGACATACTCGCAGTGGTGTGTGTCACTCAAACGCGCATCGACAGGGGAAAAAAGTAAAGCAGACGCGTCTGAACGCGACATGGCGGCCGCCTGCAGCAGCACCGACGGGTTGTGCTTGAAGTTCCCACTCTGTCCATCTGCGCTGTCTGAGATGTGTAGAGGACACGCAGCTACTAGCGCAATACCAGTTGAAAATATATAGATATAAATATATATATATATATAATTGGATGACAAGTGCAAAACATACGTCAATTACGGCGAACACAACGGCAGCGTACACCTACTGTACATGGAGTAGAAGTCTGCCGCGTTGGTGAAGACGGGACACGATTTGCTCGTCAACGGATCCAGACTTAGTGGTTGGCGAACCAGCGTCGCCATTGCTCTTCCTTCTTGCTGCTTGCTTCCCCCCTTCCTTCGCAGCCAGCCGAACCAGAATGGCGAAACGCGTGACGTCATGCTCGGCTATGTTCGGCTCTGCTCGTCGCTGCTCCAGTTCCAACATTTCACATCATCTTACCTCATGGTCTAATTTTGAACGTGGAAAAGACACAAAACCCGACACGTCCAGTTAATTCGTGTCGGAGTGTGTATGAATGAACTGATGCATGGTTGGCTGCGTGTGCAGAAGTATGTGCACCCCTGAACATAACTCATAAGTGGTTCTTCTTACAATGTTAGAGGCTTATATTTGTCTTTGTACACTGTAGCGTTACAATTTCTCTTTATTGGAACTAAGATGTTCCAGCATGACAATGCCCCTGTGCACAAAGCCCCTGAGCTCCATGAAGACATGGTGTGTTAAGGAAGAACTGGAGTGGCCTGCAGAGCCCCAACTCTTACTCAACCCCAATGAACACCTTTGGGATGAACTGGAACACCGACTGAACCTTACAACATCAGTGTCTGATCTCACTAATGCTCTTGTACCTGAATTATCACTAATCCCCACAAACACGCTCCAACATCTAGTGATAAAACCTTCACAGGAGTGAAGTACATTATAACAGCACAGTAATGCCACAGTAATGCAGTGCCGTAGGAACAGGATGTACATCAAGCACATCTGAGTTGTCGGGTGTCCGCATACTTTTGGCCACAACGGGTATCATATTAGAAGTTGCTTTCGGCTGCTCCCTGTTCGGGGTCGCCACAGCTTGGCAAATGTTTTACGCCGGATGCCCTTCCTGATGCAACCCTCCCATTTTTCCGGGCTTGGGACCGGCACTGCATCCAGTGGCTGGGAATCGAACCCGGGCCTTCCGCATGATTTAGACATCAGCAGTATATAATTGACCATTAATATATAATACATACATTTATTATAAAAATGGGAATTAAATATAATTATGGTCAATATGTTTCTCCTGTAAAGACATATTGAAGCTGCTATAAAAAAGACCAGTGTTTGAAATAAAGCTTAAGCTGTCTTGCTGGAATATTGGGGCTTTTCTCTTCAACAGAAATGTTTTGTTTGTTCCCAAGATGAATGCTAATCAGTGAAGTCACAGGGTAATAGGACAAACAAAAGGTGTTTTATACCCACATTTGCCCACATTTCTTCAGCGAATGAACGAGCTTTCTCCCTCAGTGTTACACCATTAGATAAAAATACCAAACCAGTTTCTCAGATCAATCTGTTTTATTCATTAAATATAAAAGATATTGCAACAAAAATGCATTAAAAGTCAAAAACATTCACAGATATATAAGTAGTCAGAAAAAAAACAATTCACAATGCTCGAAATATGCAAGATTTCTTCAAGTAAAATACTTTCCTAAAGCAACATCACTTCGTTCTTCCTGGATCTGATATCGTCAGTGCTGCACCCACTCCTCAGCTACTCCCAATGAGCTTAAACTGGGTTAAATGGTGGACTACATCCAGTTATGCTCAATGTTCCAGTATATTTAATCAATTTTAAATATATGATATGAAACTGCACAGCTAAGTAAAAAAGGTTTTTGTCAGCAGTGGTAGATGGTAAATTAGTGTAGATTAGTGTTTGGTAAAAATGGACATCGTTCTAAGAAGTTATTCTACTTGAAGAAATTACATTCACCTCTAAATGAAAACTATTTAAAAATAATTCATAACAAACTTTCTTTTACTAAAATGCTCGCATACAACGTAATACTTGTGGCAAATGAAAGGAAATCTGTGTTGAGGTTATATGTATGCAAGAATAGAAAAACTGGCAAAAAAAAAAAAAAGCTGGACAAAAGTTTATACTATCTATATATTTAAATATTCTAAAGAATATGAGTATGAGGAGAAAAGAAGCAGAAAAGTCTTACACAAATGGCACAGATTCCTAACTCACTTTTGAAACAAAAGAGTCCATGGAGTTTGTGGGTCGATACGGTCATGTGCTTGCCTGGGAGATGCCTCTAGATAGGGCCAGGGCCCCGGCCACGCTCTGCCTCCTGTCGAGAGCTGCGCTTCTGTGAATGCCAACATGTCTCCTTGTAAACAAACCAGGCATTACCACTCCAGATGATCAGGTTCAGGAAGCCAAACACCTACACAAAACAAAAATGTAAAGTCAAAACACCATGATAAAAATCTGCAAATCAATATAAACGTTTTGTAATAAAGAAGAAATGGTATCCACATCCGTACCACTGATATATCCAGCGTGCGCATGCTGGAAAATTCAGTGACCTCACACTTGACTTGAGACTCATGAGACTTCAGACTGGTGCAGATGCCTTCTGTCCCGGTGGCATGCTTGACTTTCTGCAGCCCTTCAGCCCAGGCTGATGAGCAGACCAGCCACAGAAACGCAAATGCTGCTGTCACCAAAAAATCCTACAAATCACAGACATAAAAATTCTCCATAGCTGCTGGCTGTAAATGCGTGATGTGCAGATGAAGTATGAGACACACAGACTGGGCGGATATGCAGCATTTATCGAATTGAGATTCAGTTTATAAAGTAAAAACTTTTTCAAAGTGTCCTGTTTCACTTCCATTGCTGCTGCCGCTGCTGCTGCTGCTGCTGCCGGGAGCTTCACACTTTTGTGTGGAATCAGGTGTGTCTCCTGCTTGGTTGTAATGAAAACCTGCACCCACACCAGTCCTTAGCAGACAAGATTGTAGACCTTTAGTATAGACAATAAACCGCATTCAACAATACTCATATACTCACAAACACTGGGCCAAAGTCAGAGTCCCGGTACACATGCATGTAGCCCACGTACACCAGGAGAGCTATCATGCAATAGAGGAATGCCAAGACAGCCACTGCCACAAAAAACTCAACAGAGGATGAAGAATCCCCCATCAGATGTGTTGCAGACATGGTGTGGTTACACAGAGTGCCATTGTCTTCAACCAACAGCACCTGGTTTAACCTGAACACAACAGAAACAGGTTTCAACATCTTGCGACTTCAATAAGAATCTGTCAGAAACCATGTGGTTTAAAAAACATTTGGAAACTCTGACTTTACATTAGTCATGTTATTTTATAGACTCAGAAGCATGAAACACTTAATAAATAATATATGCATAAATCTGTCTGAATACATCTAAATAAATAATAATATCCAATATTATTATGTTATTAAAAAATACTTTTAGATTTGTTTTATAAAAAGCAGACTACTCTGTTTAAACTCTGCAGGGGGTATTACAGGGGTAACATCCTAGTATGTTTTTGTGATGTCATAGTTTATAATCTATAGCCCTATAGCATGATATTATAGTTTCCCGTCATGATAGTAACAGTGTATTCAACTGAACGTTCATAGATTTTCTGTATCACTGAAACCTACCTGAATGGGTATGTGAAAGTGACATGAAGGGTCTCATTTTTTCCATTGCCACAAAACAGGGAAATCAGATTCCTGCCACTGTAACCACCGCAGCATCCAAAAGCAAACATAGCTGCAAACTGGTTAGAAAGACAAACAGACCAAGTATAAAAGCTGTTAACACTGAACAATGACTAGATATGGCTGTCGTCAATTCAAATGGCTTTTTATTATCTATATAGCTTCTATTCATAGAGCATGTACTATGTATTATGTAAATGAGAGTAGAAGCAATAGTAATAGTAATAGTAAAAGTTGTCTCATAGCGGCATTACAAAACTTTATAAGCTAATGAGCATAAGCAGGACAAGTATGTCAGTGCTAGCTCAGTGGTTAAGGCACTGGATTACTGACAGGAAGGCCATGATCTCAAGGCCCTTAATCGTCAACTGCTCAGTCTTTCCGCTCTGGAGAAGGATTTCCAAAAGTACTTTTTTCAGCATTTAACGAGCTTAAGTTATCGATCAAATCTGTGCCAAATAAATTAGATCTGGAAACCAGGATGTCCTTATTCAACTGGCACAGATTATATATATATATATATATATATATATATATATATGTGTAGCTAAGCACTTACGGTCTGTTTTTGTTTTCGGTTTATCCAGCACCTTTCTAACATCCATGGTAGCTTTAGACAGTATGTAACACAAATGATCACCAACATTATCTATAGTAAGAGAAAATGGGGTCGGCCTTTCCACAGTTTGGGGGCCGTGTCACTACAGGAAACGGTTGAAACAGTTTGTGGCTGTGAGATAAAGATGGAGAAGCTCTGAAATTTAGACAGGATAGCAGCATAGCAGGGAAGTGCTTTAAAAGTAGCTCATACTGAACACAGGAAGCAATAGCAAATCCAATCTAGCTAAAACAGCATGGGTTTGATATGAGCTGATTGTCCTCGTGTGTGTTAATACTCTTGCAGCTCAGTCTTAAATGTATTAGTTTTATCTGGTAGACCAATAAAGAAAACATGTGACTTTAAGGGTGAGCTCAAATCCCAGAATGAACAGATGTTTCGCACCTCAGCCACAAGCCGCTTTAAGTTCAAAGTATCCACAATCAAAGCAAAAATATAAGCGAGTTCAGTTTTCCATGGTGAGTTATATTACATATCCCTTTCCCACTCTGCAGTTTTTTTTTTTGGTTTAAACATCTGGTATAGAGTTTGAAATCCAGGTTTGCTGAATCACCATCTTCTGCACAGAGCAGACCTCTGCCAGATGTTCTGCTGCTTTGTAGGAGCTGTGTGCTGACTCATTAACTTGGTGATTCATTATGGCAACGTTTTCTATAAAAAGTGCAATACTTCGTAGTGTCATGTGACCACAAGAATTTAACCTGAGCAGGATGAGTCTCCTTGTAGTGATTTACAGTAGATCGGTGCAGATTTGGCTTTTATAGTTATCTAACGAAAAAACCAAGGAGGATCCTACTCCTACTCTGAGGAATGTGCGTGGCGCATGTCCTGCTGAGCTAAATATCTACAAGGAGCTAACCGGAGACTTCTACAGATCCATCGAGGATGAATGTGAATACAGATAAAACTAACACGAACTTTTTAAATAGAAAGCTTTCCAAAAACTACGCGCAACCATGACCACGACAGCTCTGATGCACAAGACGAAACACCGCAAACACTATTCTTAAGTAAAGCTTTTCAAAACAAAAGAAAACAATCCTTACAGCTTGATTATTACTTTGAGTTTTTGTCTTTAGGCTTTCAAGGGTTAAATCCAGCAGAAATGGTGCAACATGAAGCAGAGGAGCAGCAGCACCAGTGCGCCCATGCAGCCCTGCTTTACTTACCCACTCCACCAGTTTGATGAAGCCCAGTGGCTCTTTAACTGGGCTCAGGTTTAACCGAAATCCCGTCTGCATCTTTGTATAAATCCCTCTAGGAGACAAGGCGAGCAAGAATCTGGTCTGGTTCAAACTTTCTCCCTAATTCAGATTGCACTTTTTGACAGAGTGACGTGGTTTTTCCTCCTTAACGACGCTGGCGCTCCTCCTCCGCCTCCAGACTCACTCCACACACCAGGACTAATCACATCAGGACTTAACACGCACACACTGGTTGACCTAAAGTGACGCTAACGACCAATGCATGTGCTTTTTTTCTAATTGCACTTTTGCTTAATTAGGTAAATCTCTGACGTGTGAAGCGGCACCACGCATGCGCAGCAGACTCCTAAAACTCTCAACAAGAGAAAATAAGTGCGGTCTGGTCCCATTTCAGTTCAAACTGCTCTCCCATTTTTAGCCAGACTGAACTGGGGGTGTTTATATGAATGTAGGTCATCTGAAATAATAATCTGAAATCAAGTCCAGAGGCGATAAAGATTAGCCATGTGAACTGGCGCTAAAGAAGAATTCCACTAATTCCTTCTCTGCAACGAAAGCATTGTATTAGAGACAGCTGAACACAGGAAGACCAGAGGGCTAGTGATACAGAAGGGTACTTGTGGGTCTGTGTACACCGGATAACTAGTGACAATCACATGCACACACATCCTTAAACCTTCAGCACCAAGTCACCAGATGATGTAGTATTTGATAGCCTTTTATGTAAATATCCTTGTCATCTGCCCACCATTTTCTTTCTTCTTCTCCACTCTTAGAAATGTTGTACTCTTGCAGAATGACGTGTGTGACTATATATTTATATGTGTATACGTATATGTGTCACTATATATTTCTAGCTTCAAACTTCACCCCAAAAAAATTCAGTAAACAATGTCTAGACTTGAAGGTCTAGGACTTTGATAGAAAATGAGTGAATGAGCTTCATGGTTATGCCTGTGATGTCATTTTTTCAGGCAACTTAGATCACAGAGGCGCTGAAGTTGTTAGCTATTGAGGTGCTCTTTTTATCCATTATAGTGTTGGCACATGTTGGTGTTATCAGTCTGGAGCTACTGGTCACTCCACAAGTGCAGATGATTCCCATCTTGGTAATGGTGTAGACTGTCAACCTAAGGACCTGAACATGTGTAGAATTTTAACTATAATTAGTCGAGAAAACTCAGTGTTATTAAGGTTCATCATTGAATATTATGGGTCATCAGCATCAAAACACACTGGCAGAACTGCACAAGCTCGGTGGTGGAGGGGTGTGTCCACTCATCCAAACTAATGGCACATATCCACAGGGCAGAGAAGATACATTAGCATGGGACTGAGAGGTGAGTACCACACTGAGCAACACATGAGTACATAGCTAGCTTGTAGGCAGCACAGGAGTGATGGATAACAGATCGTTGGCTAATGAGTGAGCCGAAGCTGGAAACAGTGGCGCTCTGAATGGTTCCAAAAAGCATAAAGAATGCTCATCACAAGTGAGAAGAGTTAGATGAAATCAGATGATAAGAGTATGCTGGCAGCTTTGGAGAACAGGTCACCTACAGCTCAGACTGTAGTCACAAGCTGATACACAGATGGGTTCACATTTGGGGATTGATATGAATGAGACAAGTGAACTTTAGCTTTAGATCTGTATTTACACTCACTTTTACATCTGCTCATTTTTAGATCTGTATTTACACTCACTTTTACATCTGCTCATTTTTATATTATATATAAAAAAGGGCATTGGTGGCTCAGTGGTAGATTTCTCGCTTACCATGCAGAAGGCCTGGGTTCAATTCCCAGCCAATGCCCAAACCCCAGCCACTGGATGCGGTACCGGTCCCAAGCCCGGAAAAATGGGAGGGCTGCGTCAGGAAGGGCATCCGGCGTACCGGCGTAACCTGTGCCAAGTTGTTGTGCGGACCAGTTGGTCTGCTGTGGTGACCCTGAACAGGGAGCAGCCAAAAGCATATATATATATATATATATATATATATATATATATATATATATATATATATATATATATATATATATATATATATATATATATACACACACATATATATATATACATATATAAATAATCAGGTAACAGCAGTACAATCTTACAGGTTAAGATCTTTAGTTAATCTTCACATCAGAATGAAGATAATGTCTGATCTCTGTGACTTGTGGATGTTGGTACCAGATGTGCTGGTTAGAGTATTTCCTGAGATTTTCACACACACAACAATCTCTAGAGTTTATAGAAAATAGTACAAAAATAAAAAAAAAATCCAGTGAGTAGAGGATCTACAGACTGAACCAGCTTGTTGAAAAGAGAGATGTGAGGAGAATGGGCAGACTGATCTCAGCTGACAGGAAGTCTACAGTAACTCAAATGAACATTCTTTCAAACTGTGGTCAAATCTTGAGGTGGAGGAGTAACAACAGAAAAGACCACATCAGGTTCCATTTTTGTCAGCAAGAAACAGAGATCTGGAGCTGTAATGGGAACAGACTCATGCAAACTGCAGGGATGAAAACTGGAAAGAGACCAGGGGATAATTTTTCATATCTTCAAATGTCTACAATCTGAGTGTGTTCTCATGATAGCATCAGTTTCTGGTTCTTGGCTGTCAGGAGTGGAGCCTGCTATGATCTTCTGCTGTTGTAACTCATTCACATAAGATTTAACGTGCTGTGTGTTCTGAGCTGTGTGTTCTGATCACCACGATTTTAAAAAGGAGATTATTTCAGCTCCTATATCCTTCCTGACTGCTTAAAATAATCTGCCTATTCTCCTCAGATCTCTCTTATCAACAAGGCATTCCCACCCACAGAACTGTCTCTCGCTCAGTGTTTTTTCCTTCCACATTCTAGTATAAACTCTAGAGACTGTTGTGTGTGAAAATCTCAAGAGACAAAGAGTTTCTCTAAATACTCAAACCAGCCCATCTGGTTCCAACATCCAGTCACAGTTAAAGTCACAAACCAGATTGTTCTTCATTCTGATGTTGGATGTGAACAGTCACTGAAACTCTTGTTCTCTATCTGTATGATTTTGCGCTGCTGCCACATGACTGGCTAGAAATGAGGTATCCAGGACATCCTGACCCCTGAACTTAAAGTAACCCTTCACTCAACTTTCAAAAAAAACTACACCCAATGTGATATTGCCTTTTATTTACAACTACCACTTGTACAATCGTTCTCTAAATTTAAACTGTTATGCTAATGATGTGCTACTGCGTGACCGAACACTAGGGAACAAAGCAGCTGCGTTTATATCAGTTATCATTTTCAATGCATTAACATGAAACTTTCCCATGAAAAACAAAAACAAAAAACAAAACACCAAAGCAAAGAGAGAGGGTGGGATTTTAATGTGCTGACAATTTTGTAACTGCCAGAGTCGTTTAAAATAGAGATTATAAACCAAAGAGGTTCAGTGACAAAAAAAACCCCAAAACAAACCTGGGACACCCAACATATACATAAATCTATCAGACAAATTAAAATGAGCCGGCATTATTAACTACATCTAGAGCCACAAGACCAAACACCCACAAACACACACACATTCTCTCTCTCTCTCTCTCTCACACACACACCCCAAGGCTGACTGAACAAATTCAGCCATAATGAAACTCAACAAATAAATGGATTCTCCGCCTGGTATAAAATGGGAATTAGACAAAAATAAGAACAATATACTTCTATTTCCTCTAAGCAACCAGCTCTCTTTAAATAAAACAATTATTATATACAAGAGAGAAGGCATTTTGGCCACATATATATGGATATTTACGGTGAGAATTGTGGCAATATTTACTTCTGTCATAAAAAATAATGATTATGGAGTTTGAATGAACAGTTAGTATACAAAATACTGAAGCCAAGCTGTTCTAAAATGATTCTCATTAAATAATAAAACCGACATTTTTTTTGTTCTCTACATCATAGAAAACATAGGCAAGTGACATTTGTACTTGTACAAAAAAAGGTTTGTTTTTTTTTCTCCCCCCCCCCATTACAAGACACAGCTACTTTACAGTGTTTACACTAGAGAAGATTCCTACAATATGATTTCACATCTAGCAATGTATTTGGATAGTTTCCTCTAAAGGAAGGGAAATTAACCTAAGATGAATAAGGCCAAAAAATAAAAATCGGAAAAGTGCATCCCTTCAAATTAGCCATCTCGATTGCATAAAGGAACAGCATTAAAAAGAAAAGACCTGGTCCGTATACATGGTGTTCACATTCAGCAACGTTTCACAAATCTCAATATCTCTCTCTCTCTAGTCAACCAAGCACATGAAAAGAAATCTACAGCTTTTTTTTTTTTTTTTTTTTTAGAATATGGTCTCCCACAAACATCTCAGAAAATAGCAGAGCCTGGTCAACCATTTGGTCATATACAATTACCTCATTTAAACAGTTTAAATTGAAAGTTTCTCATCTCCGGTTCTGCAGCTCCGCTGACCCGCTCCTAACACACCAGTTATCAAAGCCCTTGACGTGTTGGGTCGGGCGTGCAGGAAGCGGAGAGCTGTGCACGGACGCGAGTCCTCATGCACAGAGATGAGAAACGTCCAATTTAAATCTCGTCTTTTATTTTAGATTATTTTCCCCAACATTAAAATGACACATTGACTCTTTATAGAGACTACAAACTGAAAAACAGCTGCACACACAGAACACAGGGTAGAGTGAGAGTTTCTTCCTCTCTTTTCATTTCACTCACTTTCTCACTCTCACTTCCCCTCGTTTATTCTCCATCTGTTACATTCTCTCTTTTTTTTTTTATCAGTGCTGGGGTTTTTTTAAACATCTCCAACCTGGTGGAGTTAAGGGTTTTTAAGAAGGAGGAAAGGGGAAGGAGGAGTGTGTGTGTTTGGACAGGAGGAAAGAAGCTTTGGCCGCTTTCAGTGAAGCAGCTCCTCGACTTCACTCTGCTTGAGCCGGGCATTGTCTCTGACCTCGTCAAAGGTGTACGTCTTTATGATCTTCCCGTTATGGAAGACTGTGTGCAGCAGATCCTGAAACAGAACACATACAATGACAGATTTTACTCTAGCCAAAGCAGAGAAATCGGATATTTACAGCCGAGTTAAAATGTTTACCTACAGCTAGGCTAAAGACATTCAAACCCAATTTTTTACAACTCTAAACATTTCACGTTACCACACATTTCCTGTGTGAAATCTACTTTAGAGCTCATTTCACCTAATAGACAGATTTGTTACAATTAATTGCCACAAGCTTCTCACAGTTGTTTTTTTTTGCTCGTTCCTCCTGACAGTTCTGGTGTAACGCAGCTAGGTTTGTGAGCCTCCTTCCCCTTACTGTTTAAGCCACAAATGTTCTCTGGGATTCAGGTCAGGACTTTGTGATTGTTATGCCAATACTTTCACTTTGTTGTCTTTAAGCCATTTCGGTACAACTTTGAGGCTTGTTTGGGATTATTGTCCTGCTGCAAATTTCCATCTGATATCCTGAGGTTCTGCTTCATTTCTAGTATTTCTACTTGTCTCATGATGCCATGTAAATTCTAAATGTGCAACAGTTCATTAGATTCCCTCAATACATGAATACATTTTATTTCATCTGACCAGAGAACACTCCTCAAAAGGCTTGAGATCACCTGCAAACGTCACTGTTTTTAAATGTCTTGTTCCATGGGCTAGTTCTTTGTGTGGGAGCTGTTCGCGGTGATGTAGCATTCTCTTAACAGTGGATGTACATACACTATATGTCCAAATAGATGTGGATCCCCTCCTAAATGTTTACTTAAGGTGATAACCCATTGCAGCAGGTACATAAATTCCAGCAGGTAGTCATGCAATCTCTGAGCACTAGAGAGGGGAAATGATCATACAAAAGAGCTCAGCAAAAGGTTTCTGTTTCTGTTCTTTTAGGGAAAACCTCACCTGAGATTATTTGTTTGTTTATAAAAGTTGGCGATCATTTATGCTTCTGGCAGTCTAATGGGTGAATCTGGGTTTGGTGGAGCTAGGAGAATGCGATCTACCAGAATACATAGTATTAGTATTTATACTATGTACTAGTATTAGTGCAATATTAAAGTGTGACGGAGGAGAGATAAGAGTCTTTCAGGGTTTGGGTCCCTTAGTTCCAGTGAAGGTTATTAAAAGCCTTTTTTCCTGTTCCAGCATGCCTGTGCCTTTGTGCAAGGTCAGTAAAGACATGGTCTTGGGAGTGTGATGTGGAGGAACCTCAGTGGCTTACAAAGAACTCTGACCTCAACCCCACTGAAGACATTTGGGATGAGTTAGAACATTGACTATGAGCCAGTCCTTCTTGTCTGGGATTAATGACTGACCTCGCAAAGGTTTTTTTGACCGAATTGACACAGATTTCCATGGTCACACCCCAAAATCTGGAAGAAAGTGTTCACAGGAGAGTGCAAGCTCTTATAACTGCAATGGGGCAACTCCATAGTAATGCCCATGGTTTTGGAATGAGACGGTACAAAAAGCTCCTGTAAGTGTGTGGGTCAGATGTCTGCATATTTTTGGCCATATAGCATGTGCCTGATGCCTCAAATTCCTTCAGCAGTTCCTCTATTGTTGTCTTGGGGTTCAGTTTTCAGGGTTTTTTTTCAGTTAATTTGTGCCTCCATCATGAATGATGAATGAAGTGTGGTCCCAAGATTTTTTTTATATCTGCGTACAATTGTTTGTACGCATGCTTGTGGTACTGGACTGTGGTGTGTAAGGGATCAGACCTCTGGAGGTCCACAATTATTTTATCTGAAGTCAGAAGGCCAGAAAGACTCTGGCTCTAAAGGCAGACACTTAAATACAGTCAGAGGAACTACTAGGTTTAGCAAGTGG
The DNA here is from genome assembly GCA_033459395.1 of Hemibagrus guttatus. NCBI lineage: Eukaryota > Metazoa > Chordata > Actinopteri > Siluriformes > Bagridae > Hemibagrus > Hemibagrus guttatus. The sequence continues at coordinate 20,408,481 of JAUCMX010000018.1, forward strand.
CCAATGAAAAGCTTCTAAAACTCATTACATCATATTTTGTTTAAAGAGTCAGTGAGCATTAAGCATTTAAAAGAGAGAAATCTTATATAGTCACTTAAAGCTGAAATACTCCTGTCTGTAATGGATTGTATTCATTCATTGTCTACCGCTTATCTGATCTATTCTCGGGTCACGGGGAGCCTGTGCCTATCTCAGGCGTCATTGGGCATCAAGGCAGGATACACCCTGGACAGAGTGCCAACCCATCGCAGGGCACACACACACACACACACACACACACACACATTCATTCACTCACACACTACGGACAATTTAGAGATGCCAATCAACCTACAGTGCATGTCTTTGGACTGGGGGAGGAAACCGGAGTACACGGAGGAAACCCCCGAGGCACGGGGAGAACATGCAAACTCCACACACACATGGCGGAGGCGGGAATCGAACCCCCAACCCTGGAGGTGTGAGGCAAACATGCTAACCACTAAGCCACCCTGTAATGGATTGTTTATAACTTAACTCTGATGTTACATGAAATGTGTTTTCAGAAACTGCAAAGAAATAGCTTTAGCCTTGATCTCTGAAAATATTTGGCCTTGACTGTATAATCCATGTACTATATTTATATTTAGTTCCTGTTCTCACTTACATTATAGCTTTTAGAAACATGGTCGTTCCCTCAGTCTCACCTCTCTTTTTTTGTCAAGTTGCTGAGAAACCAGAAATTGCAATGCTCTGTCTTATAGACTTTCCCTGACACCAGAGGCTCTTTCCACAAAATGTTAAATAAACAGATCCTTATATAAAGCAGTACCAGAGCTTCTGTTAGTTTTTAGCTGTAAACATATATTTTGAATCATCACTGCTGGAAGTACTCTCAGAGCTGTGCTGTTATAGATAAATTCATCAACACCTTCAGATTCAAGAATTCATCAGCACTGTGCTATCAGGTCAAGTAATACATAATAAAAGTTGCCCAATAGTAATGTCACAATAGGGGAAAATAAATAGTGAAAGAACCTACCTCTCCATACTCCTCTAGCTCACCCTTCCCCTCCTCTAGGGTCACATAATCTCCACTCTGTGTCATATGCAGAGAAAGACGACCCTTCTTTGACCTCTTGTTGGGGTCTGCTACAGGGTCTTTGAAGACGTTTACCTGCAAAGAAAGCATGAAAGTAGACTTTACTTGATTATTATCAAGGTTGACGGGAATAGTTTTATGGACACACGAAAGGTAACATCCAGACCACAAGCAACAGATATAATGCCCATAATGGTTTTGTCCGATATCCATTTTATCCGATGCAAAATTCTGCTTGTGATGATTATTCCTCTGTAATCAGCTCTAAGCTGCGATCCAAAAAAAATTGGGGAGTGTCTATAAAATGACTGTGTTTAGATGAGTCTCCTGTCAATCATGCCTTCTCGACATGGAGGCGGGTTTGCAAACAGAAATAATTTTCTGTTATTTGGACAAGATAGAAAAAAAAAGTTTGACTACTATGTCATTAAGTTTAAATAGAGGAACACTGTATAACTGTATTTAAATCCAGTATACTTCTGCTTATCATAAAAAGTGAGAGAAATAGAGAGTGAGAGAACTCAAAAACTAAGCCTGCCTTTCTGACATCTTTTCCTGGATGAAGAGCCATCACCTTTCATCAATCTGTATAAAACTGAACTGATGTACTTAACAGTTGCACCTATTAAATCATCATCTTTACCGTCATCGCATACGATTGTAGATTTAAATTCTTACACAAACACACCCATCATCACAAACACTACATCCTAAAGATTTCTTCTTCACCGTATTCACTTTATCAACTATAGAATCTGCTCAGCTACTTACACAATCCCATTATCCAGACCTGACTACTTCTGAACTCATTTGTATCTCCGCCAGAGGGCATGAAGATCACTGCTGCTCACAGAGTTACATCCTCCTGAAGGTCCCTCATGTGACTGCTCTACTGAGGTCACTCCAGCAGCTCTCTGGTGCCGCAAGATTCAAACTAAAATCTGGTGTCCTCAGACAGGTGTGTAGGTAATAACACCCACATTATTTACATACCCTGCTTCACACCAGCACAGAACTCGACTCTCAACACAACAAAAGCAGTTGCTACTGAATTCCTCGGGGGAAAAATACCAGTAATAAAAGGTGAATTAAACATATCAGATATTTAATGAAGCATCAAATCTCAAAGCCTGGAACTGGACTTGGGAAAAGAAATGAGATTTGAAAATGGAAACGTACATATAATAGGAGACTTGACTGATTTTCTTTTGCTGTTTTTTTATCACATTTGTTATTTATTATATTGCTGCGGAGATAAAAAGTGCAATTGTGCCATCATGAATTATAATATGTACTTGTTCTAATTATCTTGTTTATTGAACTGAAAGACCGCATTAGTATCTGGGGTAGAGGAATGTGCTGAATGTGTAAACAGGATTTAGAAGAAATTGCTATTCTTAAAAGTATGGAAAAATATTCCTTAAAGGAAAAGTAGACACTCCTAATTCAAGGAACAGAAAATCTTTGCGATTTTTGCCCATTCCCTTGAGGGGTACCAATAATTTTTTTGTTGACGGTCTTATTTTTTTAGATGTGAATTGCATTTGCAAAAAAAACAAAAAAAACCCCACAAATATGCACAACTGGGTGCAGAAAACCACCCCATGCCAGAGTGGTGTGATGTGGCCTCAAAATCAAAATCACCCACTAGCAAATGATTTCACATGCATGCATACACGACACATTTACACCAGACACAAATTTGTTTTCAGTGCAGAAACAGTAATAAAGGGTGAATTTAAGCTGTGTTCCTAGAAGTCTCACCCCCAGTCCATTTGTCACCACGTAGCTGCACTTGAAGGAGCAGTTAAGAAGATCTCGGGTGAGTTTCTGCAGAAGTGCGCCTCCTGATCCAAAAGCAATGTTTTCGATGCTCCACCTGTGCTCCTTCATCCCCTCCACTATCTACAGCATAATCAAATACAAAATAATGACCACCGGCTAAAGCAAACAATGCTGATATTCAGTGTATAGAAAAGAAGAAGAAGCCTTTGTTTATCACATGTACATTACAGAACACTGAAATTCTTTTCTTCACATTTATCAGCTTGTTGGGATTTTGGGGTCAGAGCTCAGGATCAGCTACAATACAGCACCTCTGGAGCACAGAGGGTTGTTTGGGGGCCCAACAGCGGCAGCTTGAACCCCTGACCCTCTGATCAGTAACCCCGAACCATCTGAGCAACCGTGGCAGTAATAGACTAGTATAGAAGCCTGGAAAAGAGGCCGTACCTCCTGCAGCGTATTGATGTCCACACCGTCACCCTGGATGACCCGAATGTAGGGAGGAAGCACCTTGTAGCCTTTGGAGTTCTCAATAGGAAGAAATTTCTTGCCTAAAATCTCCAAGACCTGTAAAATAAGACCATGATAATCATATGAGAATCAGCCCTTTATCCTTGCGTAATCTGTAACAAGAGTTGATTGTTTTTGGGGTAAACATGCTGAACATGCAGATGACCAAAAATTACCTTCAGTACAGTGTCTAGGGGGTTCCCGGAGTCTGGCCGCACCAACAGAGGAGCATCTGCACTCCGTTTCTCCACCAGCTCCCTCAGATCCTCACCCCAGATCTTCTCACATGCGTTGTAGATGTCATAGCTGTCGCTGACTATGGACACGGGCACCGAGGGGAACTGCTTCACAATGTGCTCAAAGGCATCTTTCTCGTGGTCTTTACCCCATGCTGTGATTGTGCTTTAGAAAAGTGGAACCAGAGGGAAGTTGGAGTGGATTAAGATTTGTCTATTAAGAATAATTTCATGCACGCACCCATGGCTTCTATTTAAAGCTTATTCAGGCTAGCTGTAAGTCACGAGAGCCACACGGGGGCAGCACAGTCCACAATGTTATAGTGGCAATGACCGCTCAGTAACATACCCACAATGCATTTCACCATGAATTCAAGCAGCACTAAATGGTCCAGAATGCAGGAAGCAATTCTGTCATCAGCACTCTAGGATAAGCACACATACTCCAGAAAGATTCTATGAAATGTAGTGCAAAGTGGGAAGATACTGTGGGCTATACAGCCCAAGCCAGGATGTGCTTTGTTGTACCTAACAGGCATGTTAAGCACGTAGAGCTGGTCATCCAGCACACCCAGAGCATGTATTAATAAAGAGTCCAGACCATTACTGACTGTTTCCATCAGAATGGTGACTGTGGACACATCAAACCTACCTGTGTTCTGCAGCTGGAACAGAAAATCCAGGCACTGGGTCTTTTGTGCCATAGTACTTTTTAACAACTCCAATCCCAGCCACCGTGTCTGTTCCTTTAAAGTTTACCAAGTGTGCCGAGGCGCCAATGCCCGCCGTCTAGAACCAAGAGCCAACATGATTCCTTCAATAAAATTATACCACTGATGAACATTATGACAACATGGCCAAACATTTTCTTAGTCACCTCTTGTGATGAAACTCCTCTGTAGCCAAAGTCATGCAGTTTGTACTCCAGTCCCTCCAAAGTTCCTGATGTTTCCATGAGATGCTTGGCCAGGATCTTCTTCTGCTCACGGGAGTTGGTTGCGACCGTGATGGGATACCAGATCTGAACCAGGATAGTCTTTGGGAGAAGACATTAGGAGAGATGTTTATAGTGATGGACTACAAGTCCAACTTCAGATCCAACACCATACAGACTTTTCTTCTGTTATAACACTGACTCTACAGTACAGACTACAGTTTGAGGAGGTGAATTCTCATCTCTCATCACAGTTAGAGGAGACGCCCATGGATTTCTCACCACTTAGCAGATAAAACATTGAAAATGAGGCAATTCTCACTTTAGCATTAGTTCTTGGGGGTAAATATGTGGAAAAACGTACAAAAGTCATTGCAGTTAATGTTTTGTTTTGAACCAGCCATCTAATCTCATTAGCCCTTGCAGTCTCTAGCCCCTAAACAATCTCATTCAATTTGATTCCTCCCACTTACAACACATTTAGCCTTTTTAATTGCATGCTCAGGAATAATTTCCGTATGGTAACCATCTGTACATGAGCTGATCTCTGATTTACAGACATATTTACACAGTTATTCAGTAGCGATACCGATAAACACGGTAAAAAAAACAACAAGAGTCATGTAGCAGGAGATTAACTGGTGCCTTACAGAGCAAGACATGCACATGGCTGAGGGAGTCACATGCCACAAATGTGTCATATGTCACAAATCAGGTGTTTCCCCATTCCTCCTCTGAGGAGAACAACCACCTGAGCACTAACGCAGTACTACTGAAGCTGACCTCAGTAATGTCTTTAACACATAATGATGCTGGTCTTTAAAACCTTTAAACCCTCACACAAAGTTGAAGGATGTTTGGATTTAAGATTATCGCCCTATCAGCTATTTCATGGCAAAGACAGGTATTAATGAAATGCTCAATAAAATTCAGCTCAGATAGAAAAGGGCAAACAATTCTGACATTTCAACATGAGCAAAGTTGAAGGAAGATACAAAGCAGTGCCAAAAGTCCCATAACATCAAGAATAGATAAGTAACGTCTGGCTGAGAGACAACACAGTGTGGAAGCCAAGGGCATTTCTCCAAGGCCTCTAAATTTACCCACTACACAATCAGTCAGCCTGTTAGACATTCAGCATACAGCCAGACTAAAACCAAGAAGAAACACATAGTACTAATACAACAGGAAACGGTGTACTTATTACTGTATTTTTTAAGCATGTTATAATTGCTTATTTACAAGAGGCATTGGTGGCTCAGTGGTAGGTTACTCGCCTATCATGCGAAAGGCCCGGGTTCGATTCCAGCCAATGCCTCAACCCCAGCCACTGGATGCAGTGCCGGTCCCAAGCCCGGAAAAATGGGAGGGTTGCGTCAGGAAGGGCATCCGGCGTAAAACATTTGCCAAGTTGTTGTGCGGACCAGTTGGTCCGCTGTGGCGACCCCGAACAGGGAGCAGCCGAAAGCAACTTCTATAATTGCTTATTTACAGTTTTTAGTGGCACACATGCAAACAATTAACTTACAGCATCACCTTTAAACGTAAGGCTGGATCCTACCTTCAGGGGGACTCGGCATATGCGTCAAGGGTTGCTCAGGACACCAGTTTTGAAAACTATTAACTCAGTAAATTACTGTAAATAGTATGTTATGCCAGTGGTGCCTCTAATTAACCTGCTGCTGAAGCACACACACACTGTACAGAGTAACTGGTGACATACAACATCAGAGTGAGTGGATTACGTTCAACTCCATGTTCTGTGTTTTTATTTTATATAAGACATGAGCTTTGATCTTAGTTGTAACCTAGCTGTTATTGCTGATATTTGGCTTAGTGCTAATTTCTGACCCACTAGTGTGGGCAGGCACACACACACACACACACACACACACACACACACACACAGATGTGGCACGTTCATTTTTGATTCGATATGTTCCAGAAGAATGTGCTAGCAGGCCAAACACTCAGAGATAAGTGTTATTATAAAAAATATTATTACTATCAGCCGAGATAAAAACTCAGCAATCAGGCAGATATTCTTTAAATCCTATAAACAAGTACACACACACACACACACACACACTGATAGCAATGAGGGGAGTGTAGCTTGAGTCTTCTGTTGTTTATTATGCTGCAGTATTTATTTGAGAAAAGTTTGCCATGATGTGAAACACTGACCTCTACCCAGTTGGTGAGCCAGTAGCACTCAGGATCTGTGCTTTCCACAGTGAAGAGGACGTTTCCACGCGGAATCACACTTCCCTCCGGCACAGCCTTGATCTCGATGGGCAGATGACCATCATACTTCTAAAGTCAGAAACCACAAAAACACACGGAATATAAACTCGATCGAGTTGTTTTTCATGATCCCAATTCAAAAGAGTCAGAGACAAAGAGAGAGAGAGAGAGAGAGAGAGAGAGAGAGAACAAAGCTCACAGCATTTACTGTGTACTCCCACATGAATGTACACATAAGGACACTAAATTGCCTTGACATGATCAACTTCAAACATGCATTTATCTCCAAAACTATTGGAACAGGTTTGTGGTTTGGTTTGGTTTTTTGCTGCTATACACAGAAAAAATCTGGGTTTGAGATGGACAGGAGACGATCAGTCTGAACGTGTTAATGCGTTTTAATTGATCAAAAATACACGTGAGTGAAAGGTGTTTCCTGTTGCTCAAGTGTGTCCTGTTAGACTGTTTAAACTTGTAATAGCTCTGAATGTTTACTTTTGTGATGAGCTCTGAGCTTCACCTGTGAAGGCTGCATTTGTTCTTCCAAAGGATAAACAAACAAAGACCAGAGAGCTGTCCATGGGAGATTAACACACCGTTTTGAAGCTAAGACTGAAATCCATCAGCCATTGCAAAAGCACAGAGTATAGACATACAACCATCTTTAATGTACTGAATAAGAAAGAAACCACTGGTGTGACCAGCAGACATCAAACAAATCAGTCGAGAAGAAGAACAATGACAGAAAGCTTGTTAGAACTGTGAAGAAAATCGCACAAACATTCAGTGACGTCACCCAACAACCTCCACAGGACAGGAGTGAAGTATCATGATCTAGCTTTCAAGGAAGACGTTGAGGCCAGACATATAGACACCATGACACAAGACTCATCAGCAGTAAGAATCAGAAGAACATTAGATTTCACAAAGAAATACAGAGACGACTGAGGGGAGAAATCTGAAACCCTGATCTCTCGTCTAATATTCAGATCCAAATGTCTTCAGCGTACAGCAAAAACAATATAACTGCTCTTCTTGTTCCAATACTTTTGGTGCAGACTGTAATTTGCATGGAGCACTTTTATATAACATCAAGCTTTATTACATTTATGGCTTTTTAGCAAATTCCCTCATGCTAGCATACTTGGTCGGGCATGAACAATTTCACATAGAACTTTACTACAACATGGATAAATGTGAGTATACACATGCATCCATAATATACCTAGAGGAACAGAGAACACCACAGAGTAAAGAAATCTAAAATGAAAGAGTTTAGAATATAAAAGATGCTGTACAATAATACATTAGGATGTTAAAAGACAGATAGTGACCTGAACAACTGCTCAAACATTCCGTAACTTAAAAAGCCTGCTGCAATGTCCAGAAACTGCAAGAACGTACCTCCAGTATGTAGTTCCAGCCTTTCTTATTGAACACATCGTCTTGGAAGTGTTCTCGGTACACCTCCCGTGCCTCACGAATCTTCTCAGGGGTGACGACCTTCCCTGTCAGCCAGGAACAATCACAGAAGGAGTGCGTCAGTGCGAGAGAGGATAATAATAATAATAATAATAATAATAATAATAATAATAATAAAAAAAAACAATAATAACAACAATAACAAAAAAACCTTTTCCAACATATATCTGTGAATGCATTTGTTGTGCCCGAGTTTGGTACCCATAGTGCACTGGGAAGAAGGAGAATCAAATTTAGTTAAATATACATGATCTGGCAGTGAATAAAATGAAAAAAAAAAAAAAGCCACACCGCCTTGTGTGATTAAAATTCTCGGAAAGTCATTCGAAGCTTATGGGAAGAAAAGGGAGGAAATTCAGTCGAGCATCCGGTGATGTCATAGCTGTCGAATCTGCCTAGTAACAAGAAGCGGTTACAAGAAGCGTATATTATCCTTATATACTGCGCTGCTGTTTTATCAGCTTTGTCAGGTGATGAATAAATGATGATGAAGAGCTATTTTCAGTAGATCTTCTACTCGTGCTTTGTATCTGCTCTGGAAGGTGCTGGGGGGAAAAAATTAGCCATATTATTCATCTATTTTGTGTAGCATTTATCCTACACAGGGTCGGTAAAAGTGATGAAGAAGAAGAAATAAAGCATTAAAAATGTGTGCAGATCAAGCAGGGCGTGTGGATCTGGTAACCAAACACGCTTCCGGATGTTTTTCAGCCTTTGTTACTGTATCTGAAGCACATTTTATCAAGCAGGCTTTATTTCACACCGTGTTTCACACAACGCTCATGTCGCCTGAATCTTAAATTTCCAAATATTAAATGGACTGAATCCGCCAGGGAATGCTGTATTAAAGTAGCAGAAAGAGAGAGACAGAGAGGGTGTGTGTGTGTGTGTGTGTATGATTAGCACTGTCTAGTATACCACTGGCTCCTGAAAAGCAGTGTGATTTTCAAACCCCTGCATGGGCGGCCATTTTTATGACAGAAAATGATACAAAACCAATAAATACCTAAAATGAGGAATTTCGATGAGGAAACAAATAGTACAAAATTAGGTAGTGGTGCTGCTGGTAATGATGTTATTCAGTGCTCTAAAATGCCTAAAGTTTTTGGATGATTGTTATGTGCCACAGGAAAACAAACATGTGTCAAAATGTCATACACACACGCTGGATGTGTCGATACGGAGACACAGGAATCACACTACAGATACCTTTTAAATATTTGTGAAGAATGTACTGCAAGCCGTAGAAGACCGTCTTCTCATATTTAACCTTCCAGGTTTTGGTCGGATCCGTCTTCTTCTCGCGGCATTCGAAGTAGGAGTACACTTTACTAGTGTTCGGTGGGTATTGTTTATAGTGCGTGACCTGTAAGAGACGGAGAGAAACAAATGAAAATCAGATCTAATATTCAACTGAATCACAGCCGAGTTCAGGAGAGCAGCTGGAGAGAGTATAAAGAGAACATTAATTACATTCAAACTCAAAGATTTCACAACAGAACAACAATCACTCAGGAGCAATATATATATATATATATATATATATATATATATATATATATATATATATATATATATATATATATATATATATATATATATATAACCGTTTCTCTCTGAAATGGCCCGTGTTCAGAGTCTGAGGTGAACCCGGGGGTGACTCAGGGTCAGTAACGGCTGGTTATTGAAATGAAATGCGTAGACAGGCTTGTAGCCATGGCAACACTTCTGGATAACTATATAAGTGTGCTAGTTATTTGACTAGCAGTGAGATACACTGAGGGTTATAAACATCCAAGACACAAGACAAGGGTCTTTAAGATGGAGGTTTTTTTTTTTTTTTAGATCGTTGCAGCCAAATATACATTATATATATATATATATATATATATATATATATATATATATATATATATATATATATATATAAAATATATATATATATATATATATATATAAATATATAATTTTGCTGCGTCTTTTCTCTTTAGTAGTTTCTGCAGAAAATCCTAGAGGGACCATGTGTATTTTGTAATTAAACACCATGCCAGATACCATGGCTTTTATCATGGTGAGAAACAGGTTCAAATGTAGGAAAATAAGGAAAAAAAAAAGAAAAGAAACAAACAAATATAAAAAAAAAAAAATACAATTTACAAAATTACATCTAAAAAAAAAGTTTATCTTTGATCAAAAAAATCTTTTAAAATTAAAAATATTTTCAACCACAATAATATGAATGCATAAAAACAAATAAGTAAACAAACAAACAAACAAACAAACAAGTTCTAGAGGAGTTGAAAACCATCCCTTAAATGATGTCGTCACTGGTCTTCCAACACTACCAGCACAGAGGTTGGCACTCGCCTCTTGCTGAAGGGTGTTCAGACGGAGTGTGATGCATGAGCACGCTCTGGCTTACCGGTAAACAGCAAAAATCCCAGACAGAATGAAGACCAAAGACATGACGCACGCAGAAGGGAACAAAACAGAAACAATTCAGCTGCCGAGTGCAGCCACGGAGCTCCGCCTTGTCAGAGTGTCATTTACTCAGACAAGTGTTTCTTCATTCATTCATTTATTAATTTATTTATATTCAGCATCCTGGTTTGGGGTAGTGCTGAATCTGGACTCTGGGAATACTGGAACTGAGCTGGGAATACAGCCTGGATGTGATGCTGATCTGCTGCACCAGAGCCAGTCCACTAAAGAAGAAGTGGACAGACTTGTGTAATCGGAGCTCAGAGCGTGAGCTGTAAGGAGACAGCACTTACCCACTGCCTCACTGCACTGCCTTCAGGATTTATTTTACACTCTAAATATCAGTCTATAATTTGTAGCATAGACACACAGTTCCTGTATTACAACATACACAGACAGACTGTTAACAGAGTTAACTGAAGAACATGCTAGACTGTGCATGAACACCTTTCAAGTCTGCACTAGCCCAACTCCGACAACTCTGTTCCCCTGAGTGACCTTTTCTTTAGGGGCAGCACTGAATAGACTGAGAGCTGCAGGAGGGTCACTCCGTCACACACTTCTGGCTTCCATTTTGGCGTCTCATCTACACTTTATCCACGACCACGCGCTTTGCTGGGTCTCTCTCCCTCTCTCTCTCTCAGGAGAGCTGAACAGCTGTAGCCAGGCTGCACATGCGCAACACAAGAAGGAGGGGAACCACATGCTCTCCGTTCTGAGGACACAGCAATGGCAAAGACAAGTGCACACTGTGTGTATATACGCATGGTTTTTAAAGCACTTCTATATCACAGAGGTGCTTCGAGATCAGCATTTAATCCGAGGCCACTTGATTTTTTTTTTAATGCTTCTCACCACAATGCTCATGTTTCCACAATAGTATTCTTTACAGCCTAACAGGCCCAATGTCATTTGAACACGATGACGGCGATGTGGTTATTTAAGTGTTAATAAGATACTATTTCCAAAACCACACACAAGATATCCCATTGAAAAAAGGGCCACCTCACACTGACCATACGCAGCAACACAGACATGTTGGTGATGCTGACCAACACGGACATAAGAGCAGCTGAGTGCCAAATGGAAGTGTAAACATAAGCACATAACGTCTGCACTAATACCTGTAATAACTGGTAACTACATATCCCATATGTACACAACAGCAGTCTTGCTTAGAAGCTAACGCTGTCTTTTTTTCCCCCCGTTCTCTTTTTCTCCAGCACATCTTCGACTTCACACGGTACCACTGCGTTCGTACTGCATGTGTATTTCACACAACCAGCCACGCACTGTCTATTTAAAAAAGGACAACTCGCGCCAAATGGTTCGCTCTGTTCGTCCTTCTTTTATACCAAAAGGATCATAATAACAAAAGCAGACATTTGAGCTTGTAAGGCTCTTTTCCAAACTGTTTGCCTTTTTCCTGGTGTAGAACCACACTAAATGTTGTGAATTATATAATTAATCCATGCACAAGGTCATGGATTTCTTATTTCTTAAACACGAAATCTTTTCTAATATCACCTGCCACACCTAGAAATACATTTATATCACCTAAATGCTCAAGAGTTCCAGGTAAGTGAGAGGATGAAACACAATGACATGAGAACACACACACACACACACACACACACAAGTTATTAAAAAATTTCTTCTCCAGCAAACACTGCTCACTCAATGCTGAGTCCATAGCATATCCTTAAAAAACTGCAAATGAGACTCGGGTCATCGTCCAAGGCATTCATGAAACTGTGAATCAGGATCCTGTATTCCGAATTCATTACAGGAAAAAAATATTCTATCCCACCAAATAACCCAAGCAGGATTTACACGGTGTGTATTATCATGTTGGTCATCAAATTCCCAGCAGTCATCACTCATAACCCTTTAATTTACTGTAAACATGTGAACACTGCATCAGCTTCCTGCTACTGCGTGATGTGATGACGTGAAGCGCCGAGAGCTCAGTCAACGTAATCAGTTTTTTATCAAAACTTCTAAATACGGTATTTCTTAAAAAAAAAGAAAGAAAAGAAAATACTTAAGAGCTGTCCAGTTGTTTTCAAGCTGGCTTCATGTTAATGCATTATGTCATTAGCATGATGGAAAAACTGGGGTCTTTCCAAGTATACACACACTTAAGAACCTGTGAGAGCTGTGTGATATGAAAAGTTCACCCTCTAAAGTTACACCTCTTCCCACATGACACAATGAGCTGCAAATAAACCATCCCAACACATCAAACCCACTGTCTGGAGCTGGATATAGACTTGGAAGACGACGGAAATTTACTGCACCTCAGTCAGCATGAGTTCATCAATTTACAGACTGAACTGTGACAGCAAGGATACTGGGTATCGTGCAGGAACCTCTCACTGTAGTGTGTGTGTGTGTGTGTGTGTGTGTGTGTGTCATTGAGACACTATCCTACTGTGCAATGTTTGCTCTGTTTCACACACATCAGCTGTACGTTGCTATGAAAAGGAGCTGATTAACTCTGCGCGTACTTCACGACCACAGCAAAGTGCGCATTTCCATAATGAAAATGATGCGCGGTGGCTTTCACTTTCCTGAAAGTGAGGATGTCAATGCTTTCAGTTTTGCTTCCAGGGGCGGATGTGTTAAAGCAAGGACATGTCAAGTCATCCTCTGTACACGAGGAGCTCATTAGGTTCGCTGCGATCAATCATCTACAGAATCCAAGACGCCTTGAAACCCGGAGCCGGCTCCTCACCTCCTCACCTGTCTGTCTGGGGCACGGAGCCGGCTTACTGCCCCTAACGATCTGTAAAAAAATATTCACTCTACCTGCCATATCCTCCTCCCGGTCTGGCCTACCGAGATCACACTCTCACTCTCACACACACACACACACACACACACACTGAGCGCAGCCGAGACACAACGTGATGGCCTCGACAGTACGAAAGCACCTTTCCCCGTTTCATCACTCAGCATCCAGTGCCTTCACAGGGCCGAGCCGCTGATCCTGGATCTGACACCGACATAAACCATAAACGTCTCCTCACCTTGTACGAATCAGTGGCTAAGAGTATATTGAAGTCAGAATCCCTGGTCTCCATCTTCCCCTTGACTGGAGGTGCCGCTGTCAGCTCCGTTGTTCTCGACGCTCTCCACAGGGGGAACTCACAACCAAGCACGTAGTTAAACAGGGCGGGTGAAGAGCGCGTGCGGAAGGGCGGGACTTATACAAGGAGTGGAGCGTTGCTGATGACGCGGGTTAATGGGCGGGGCAAACAGAGCAGTCCTGCTGTCTTGTCTAAAATGGAGGATATACCTTTACTTCAGTTGATCTGAGACGTAATGGTGTCAGAGTTTAATTTGGGCTGTTGTTTTCTGGCATCGCTTGGCGTCCAACCTACAGCAGAACATTTTATCATTTCTGAAGTGTACTGGATAGTCTTTTATTCGTGACTGCAGTATAGCAAAAGTCCAAAAATAGTGCAGTGATGTAGTGATAGCGGGGTAATGCGTGTGGACAATATGGCAGCAGGCCAGCATCCTCAATGGCAGGTGCCGGTTACAGGAGAGGGGGGTGTATAGGAAAGAGGGCTTAGTTACAGTACTAAACCCGATCTATTAACAGTGTTAAGTGGAAAAAAAAACTGGAGATCAGAGTGAGAAAAGATCAAGTGTGAATTCAGGATGTTTGAAGTTTATAATGGGCTCAACTTTCGCTGGAGGTCCTGGTCCATTTTAGTGTTTTCATTGCTCCTAACACTGCTGGTGTAGCTCATTTACAACTCTTCCAGAGGTTTAGTACAAAGAAAGGCCAAAAGTATGTGGACACCCAACCTTCACACCGTCCCAGATATCAGCAGAGTTTGGGCCAAGTCTAAAAACTAGGTGTACAATAAGTAATTAATCATAAAGGGCAGTGATATAAGTGAATATAAATGAAGTAAATATAAAGAGAAGATGTGCTTGTTGAACATCCCGTGTCGGATTTATTCCTCCTTTACTGTTATAATTCGCTCCACACTTCTCAGAAGGCTTTCCACTAGATTCAGCCCAAAGGTTTTCAGTGGGGTTATACAGAGTAATTCAGTATGAAGCTCTTCTCCACTGCATTATCTGACCTTCCCCTTGCCATTACTCACACTGGACACTGACACAGATGGGATAGATATGACTCAAGGATTTATGTCAAGGCTACCCCAAGTGCCAAATTGCATTCAGAATAAACAGTTTTCTTCCAGGGTAAATTATGTGGCTTAAAGTATATGAACACTGAGTACTGGACATCCCATTCCAAAAACATGAGCAATTAGTACAGAGTTGTTCTCCATTTGATGTTATAACAGCCTCCACTTTTCGAAGAAAGCTGTTCAATAGATCATTAAACTTGGCTTTGGGGGATTTGTGTTCAACAACAAAAACACAAGAGGATGTGCACTGATGCCTGGGACAAACTTGGAATTTTAATTTGTCCCAAAGGTGATCAGTGGGGTTGAGTCAGAGTCAGGGCAAAAAGGGTACCACATTCCTCATAACTCCAGTTACACTCCAGTTCATCCACTCCAACCTTAACACACCATGTCTTTAAAGATCTTGCTTTGAGCACAAGGCCATTGTCATGCTGGAACCGGTTTGAGCCTCTTAGTACCAGTGAAGGGAAATTGCAACACTACAGTATACATAGACATGTATAAACAATTGTGTGCTTTGTGGCACCAGTTTGGGGAACAACCACATATTGGTGTAATGGTCAGATGTCCACATACTTTTAGCCATATAGTGTATGTACAGTAGCATGGAAAAGTATATGAACCCATTTGAAATTAGTTTTCTGCATTAATTAGTCATATCATCTCATCTTTATCAGAGTCAGGCAGACACAAAGTCTAGAAAAACACAATGCTCTTAAGCCAACAACACAAACAATTATAATCTTTCATGTCTTTATTCACATCCCATTAAACATTCACAGTGCTATGAAAAAACTAAGTGAACACTTGGATTTAATAGCTAGTTCATGCTCCTTTGACAGCAATAACCTCAACCAAGCATTCTGTAACCGCAGATTTGTTTTTTGGGTTTTTTTTTTGAAGCCACTCTGTAGTGGATTTACCTTGATGTTTAGGATCATTGTCCTGCTGCATCTCCAAGGTTCGACTGAGCTTCAGCTGCCACACAGTGATATCTTGATCAATTTGGGAATTAATTTTTTCCTCAATGATGATCAGTGGTACAGGCCCTGAATCAACAAAGCAGACGCATATCACGATGCCCCTTCTACCAATTTTGCTCTAGACATGTTCTTCCCAAACAACTTGACCTTAGTTTCATCAGTCCAGAAAATATTTTCCCAGAAGCATTGTCAAGGTGGTCTTTGACAAATTTCAAGTGTGCAGAAATGTTTAAAGCAAGTTTCAGTGATTTCCTCAGGTCTTTAGCTGTAACTCTAGGGTTCTTTTTTTTTTTTTTTTTTTTTACCTTAATGACAATTGTGCTTGGCTGGCATAGCAAATATGCAAATAGCAAATATTTCAGTGCTGTATATAAATCAAAGTAGTTCAGTCCCACACCTCTATTTTCATCTCATCAATTGGATGCCAGGTTTGCTAATTTCCATCTCTCCATTAGCTTTTCACAGGTTTTGCTTTTTTTTGTCCGGTCATGTACTATGAATATTCATTCATTTATTCATTGCCTACCGCTTATCCGATCTATTCTCGGGTCACGGGGAGCCTGTGCCTATCTCAGGCGTCATTGGGCATCAAGGCAGGATACACCCTGGATGGAGTGCCAAGCCATCACAGGGCACGCACACACACACTCATTCACTCACGCAACACACTACGGACAATTTAGAGATGCCAGTCAACCTACAATGCATGTCTTTGGACCGGGGGAGGAAACCGGAGTACCCGGGGGAAACCCCTGAGGCACGGGGAGAACATGCAGACTCCACACACACATGGCAGAGATGGGAATCGAACCCCCAACCCTGGAGGTGTGAGGCAAACGTGCTAACCACCAAGCCCCCACTATGAATATTTGAATTCTATATTCAATATGCACAAGAACAATACAATAATTTGTGTGGTATTAGTTGAAACAGATTGTGTGGAAGCTCAATGCATGAAGCTCAAACCAGATGTTGAGACAAATTTATACACAAATACAATTCCAAAGGGTTCACATTCTTTTTTTTTTGCCGCTGTATAGAACAGTACAGGTTGAGGCTCTGTTTGGCTTTTTTGCTGATCCTCTCTTGATCCTGAACCACAGCAGGTCACGGCTGAGTCACTTAAAAACATCCTTGTGGCCAGCATCCAGTGGATGTGGAGCCACTAATCACTTGGAGGAACACTAGGCGTGAGGTGAATATACACCCTGGACGGGACATACGTACATCACAGGATACGTACATCACCATTAACATACACAGTCACACAAAGGAGAAATTTAGAGTAGGATGTGTGAGGAAACCAGAAAACACTGAGGAAACTGATATGTTCATGCTCCACACAGGCAGCTCTCTGAACTCATGCTGAGATGAGCCATCAGTTTGAGATGTCTGCATTTACAAAACACTGTTTAGATTAATTCAGTGATAGTAAAATAATTTAACAGTAAATTAAACATGTTGATAATGTAATAAGCCAAGTTTGTGAAGAGATACACCATTTTGTTTACTAGAACCTCATTCCATTTAGATTTAGAACAGTGAGAATGCTGAGTCATGGTAAATGAGCCCACACACACACACACACACACACACACACCTTACTTAACAAAGGTTAAGTATATCAACATCACTTAATCTTTTGCCAGGTGGTGATAGGACAGGGTTTTGCGTTCTCACAGTGTGCTGCTTGTAGAACAACATGAGCAAGTTCTAACCTCCATCCATCCACCAGACCTCACCTCCAGATTTCTAAAAGAGGGAAATGAGGACAGCAAATAAATAGTTTGAGCACCAGATTTCCCTATATTTACTGAACAAGAAGGAAAGGTAAAAACCTCTGTTTGTAGAGCAGAAAATGATTAAAGCTTTAAACAAAATGGAAAGAAAGCGTCTTTGCCCTTTCTCGTTTTCTACAGAAGTTTTCTTTTATGTTGCATCTCTGCCATCCGTGTGAACAGGAAGTTAGAGCTATTCTTCTTCTGCTTCACGGTATGATATGGCAGAGTGTCTCTCGTTTCACCGTGCTGGTGGTGTGTAGAGTTACACATGCTACAATCATATCACATACTCTTTCTAGGCTGACCCTGACTAAGAGAAAGAGTTTACTAAAGATGAATGAATGAA